>JAJEKV010000003.1:11403818-12603818 GCA_021234155.1 Isoetes taiwanensis | reverse complement strand
TCCCCCCTCTCTTTTCCCATTTCCCTCTTCCCCTTTTCCTAGGCCCTTCTTTCTAAGTTTTCCTTTGGCTTTCCCCTTTCCTTTCCCTTTTCCCTTTCCTTCTCCCCACCTTTTCTTTTCTTCCTTTTTTCCCTTCCCTTTTCCTCTTTTGTCCAGCCCTGGAGTCTTAGAGTTTTTTTTTCTAATGCCCTTTTCCCTTCCTTTTCCCCCCTCCTTTTTTTCTTTTCCCTCTTTCCCTTTCCCTTTTTCCATGTCCATTTTTTCCTTCGATTTTCCCTTTCTTTCCTCCCCCTTTCCCTCTTTTTTTTGCCATGTCCGGGACTTTCTCTTCTATTTTTTCATGCTCTTTTTTGAGCTCCTCTTTTCCCCTTTCTTCACCTTTTTCCTCCTCCCCTCCTTTTCTTTAGGTTTTTTTTTCTTTTTCTTTTTTCTATTTTGCTCTTCCTTTTTATTCACCTCCCCTTTCTATTTTTCTATTTTACCTCCGTTTTTCCCCTTTTTGCCTTTTTTCCATTTGCTTCCATTTTTTTCACGTTTGCCTTTTCCATTTTCAACCTCCTTGCTTTTCCCTTTTTCTATCCCCTCCCCTTTTCACATTCCCTTTTTCATTTTACATTATTTTATTTTCATTTTCTTCCATTCCATCCCCTTCGCTTCCCTTTCCCCCTTCCCCTTTACCAATGGCCTTTTTTCCCTTCCCTTTTCCTCCCTTTGGACCGTTTCTTTCTCTATTTTTTTTTTTCGTGCCCTTTTTCCCTTCCATTTTTCTCTCTTCCGCCTCCTTTTTATTTCTTTTTTCCCTTTCTTTTTCTCATGTGTTTTTTTCCCTTCCCTTTATTTCTCTTCCCCTTTTTACAGTGCCATTTATTCCTTCCCTTTGCCCACCCTTTCCCTCTTCCCTTTTTCTTGTAGTCTTTTTCTTTCCCTTTCCTCTCTCATTTGTTCTTTTCTTTTTCCCTTTCCCCTTTCCTCCCTCCTTTCTCTTCCATTTTTCCGCTTCTCTCCTTCTTTTCTCTTCCTCTTTTCCCCATGCCCTTTTTCCCTTTTGCCCCTCCCCTCGCTTTTCCCTTTTACCCTTTCCATCCCTTCTCTCCTCCCTTTTTCTCTTTCCTTCTTTTTTCGTGTCCTTTTTCCATTCCTTTTTTATCCTTTCCCCACCTTTTTTCTCTCCCCCTTTTCCACTGTCCCTTTTCGCTCCCTCCTCCTCTCCCCTTTTTCACTTTCCATTTTCCTTTCCTTTTCCCTTTTCCTTTTCCCTTCCCTTCTCTCTACCCTTTTCCTCATCCCCTTTTCAACTTCTCTTTTACTCCTATCCTCATCCTTTCCATCTTCTCCTTTTCATAGTGTCCTTTTTTTCTTTATTTTCCTTTCCCTTTTTCGTGCTCTTTTCGCTTTCCTTTTTTCCTTTCTTTCTTTCCCTTTTACCCGTGCCTTTTTGCCTTTCACTTTGCCATTTTCTCCTCCCTTTTCCTTTTCCCGTTCCTCTTCCGACATTAGAGCATGGCCAATCATGGTGGAAGGGAGTCGTGGGATAAATCTCGACCTCCGAATGCAATCGGATGATCTCAACCATCCAAATTAGGGTTTCATTCATGACATACTTACGCTATAACATTATAATATAAGATACTCACCAACATGTGATCTTCGACTGCGACATCCATGAGTATGACTGTGTGACATCAGAAAATAGATAGGTGATTTTTATATACGGTTTAGTGCTTAAGATACCCTTCATAAGAGCAGCCTTAGTCGTAAGTGAAGACCAATATAAACGCATGTCCCTATTATGCGCGGCAACGCGAGGCACACAATGACTAGTGTATATGCCATGCACATACGATTGCCCAATATAGCCCATTAATAAGTCCATGCAGTTTCATAGAGGAAGAAGAAGGAGCGATTTTTCTATAGAAAGGCTATATAGTAATGCCATTTAAAAGCCAAAGTCCTATGGCTAAATTCTATAAATACACTATCATTATCTGGGTTTCACAAAAATGATGCTTGGCATCAACATACCCTGCCAACATCTTAGCAACCTCTCATTGATAAGTGGCATCTAGACAATCACACTACTAATCTTCACATTGCAACCATTTTTATATTCAATAAGGCGAACTTGACAACCTTGTAGTAGCAGCATTTAGGCAACTCCAGTCCCTCCGAAATTCGAGTTGACACTCAACTACTTATGCACGGAAACGCTGGGCAGTAGTTGTCTTATGTCAAGTAAAATCCAGCATTTCAAGTAAAACGTTGTTCATCTATCTAGAAATTTAGAGTTAAAACATTTCTATGAAATATGGGAGGAATTACTTTGTTAAGGAAGAAAATTTCACACCTCAACAAAATAAACTCCCCAAATTTAATGACCTTATAATTTGGCATTCCTGGCGTTTATTTGGCTATTTTTTGGCAACCTATTATTGGCAAGCTAGAATCAACATAATGGTTTTGGCTTCAAAAAACAAGTCATGATTCTTGGCTGCCCCTTCTACGCAATGGTTTAGTTTATGAATTGAGTTCCCCTATCAGAGATAATTTTGAAAGGAATTCCAAACCTAGCACAAATATTTTCATGGAGAAATATTGATGTAGTAAAAGCATTTGCCTCTCTTAGTGGAACTGCTTCAGCCCACTTTGTAAAATAATCTGTAGCTACAAGGATGGATTGATGTTGAGCAGATGAGGGAGGATCTATTGGACCTATAAAGTCAAGTCCCCATGTTTGAAATGGTCCTGGAGAGGTTATGGCAGTGAGGGGAGCTGGTTGCAACACTCTTTTACCAAAACAATTGGCACTTGTGATAACATTTAATGGCATTATAATAATCTTTAAAAAAGTAGGGCAGAGATACCCAGACCTCAAAATTTTCTTTGCAGTTGTATCAGCAGCAAAAGTGTCCTCCACAAATGCCTTCATGGCAAGCTTCAATGATCATTTTGGCTTCTTCTGGATCTATATATCCCAGCAACACATCTTCCTTGTCAACTTTGCACAAGACTTCTCCTATTAACCTGAATTTCTTGCATGTCTTCTTGAATCTTCTTTCTTGACTGCTACTCATATCCTTGGGCACCTCATTGTTCTCCAGATAATTCCTGATATCAAACTGCCAATCCAAAGCTTTTTTATGTAAAGCAGTCAGAATTGTGGTTATAGCACTTGTAACTCGTTATGGTTTGAAAGATATTGTGGAAAAGGTGGACAGGGGTCAAACTAGATTGCACGTGGAGATCTGCAAAGAGAGATCTCAATTCATGTTGAAGAGAGACCTCAATTCATGTGTATTATTTCCTCTGATTGGAGGCTGTGGTATGACAGTGGTGATCAGGAGCCAATTAAGCCAGTATTTGAAGCTTTGCGAGTATAGCCTTCCAGAGGTGGATCCGGTTGGGCGGTTAAGTGATGTGCCATAACAATTGTTTGTATATGATCCAAATTATCTAGTGACCCACTGTATTTCACGTTCAAGTATTAATTCGTGATGTTACAAGATTATAAATTGGCACAGTCGTATCAGTCAACCAAGCAATTTAAGATTCCATTTTCTTCACTTTCATTTCTTTGGACATCAATCGTTGCTGCAAAGGAGAATCGACTGTTGGAATAAATGGTGATTCACATGGAAAATGGAATTAAAAATAACCTTGCCAAAAGACGTGGAAGGAAATTGGCAGAATGTGTGAAGAAAGAATGAACCGTCAGAATAGAGGAAGCCAAAAATAAAAAACTATTGCAAGGAGATATGCCTACATATAGCATAATAACAGGGGGTTTCTTTTGTACTTTTGTATTTTTTTTCCTAAAGTTTTTTTATGATTTCATGGATGTATGGGGGAACAGAAGTTGGGGACCCCATTCTGCCACAGCGGGAGGGGGCCCGCGACCGGCGATAGCCGGGAGCGGGTCTCCCGCTGTGGCAGAATGGGGGACCAACTTCTGTTCCCCCACAAAATAGAAGTTGGGGAGTCGATTTGGCTTCTGCTCAATCGTATCAGTCAACCAAGCAATTTAAGATTCCATTTTCTTCACTTTCATTTCTTTGGACATCAATCGTTGCTACAAAGGAGAATCGACTGTTGAAATAAATCGTGATTGACATGGAAAATGGAATTAAAAATAATCTTGCCAAAAGACGTGGAAGGAAACTGGTAGACTTTGTGAAGAACGAATGAGCAGTTAGAATAGAGGAAGCCTAAAATAAAAAAATATTGCAACGAGACATGCCTAAAATAAAAAACTATTGCAAAGAGACATGCCCGCATCTCATCTGCTATAGAACCGAAAGAATACTTGAGTCTCATCTGCTATAGAACTGGAAGAAAGCCCATCACTTACAAAAATGCAGATACGATCGAAGGACAAAAAAGGAGAATTTCTAATTTTCCAAGCACAGGATGTGAAAATAAAGAATCTAACAGCTAAAATTCATCCATATAAATTTTTAGCTGAGTTATTATACAGGTGGACATGTTAGAATTGCCAGGATTGATAAAGAAGTAGTAGACATTCAAATGTTTTATTTAGTTGATCAATTAAAATTGGCATGAAATGCATGCTGGCAAAGTCTGCCAGAACGGAGAGGTCCGGTGATCTGCTAACCAAAATGAAGATTTCTAGGGAAGAATCGTTTTGTGGGACACATGCTTGTAGAACATGGTGTAGGTTGGGAATGGATTAGATGCATGCACATGATGTACACATTTCTGATTACTTTGCAAGTGCTTTGGTAAAATCTTAAGTTCTGATTCTTCTGTTGCCACTGTTACAGATGGTGGTATGGAATTGTAGATCATTCAAGCACCTATGGTGGAGACATAGATCGATGCCATTGTCATGCTGAAGGTAAGATTTGTGTATTTCATCAATTTTAGGATGTCTTAGTATTGTTATTCATCTCTTTTATTTCATTGTTCAGACATTGTTTAGCAGGAATTCAACTAATACTTGCATGGCTTCTAATTTTTTTACTCTATTAGAATGTGAAGGCTGAGGACTGCTGTGTTGACAATTCTTCCAAGCCGTAACTGGCCCTTCTTATGCTTCCACATGTGACTGGTGGGTATCATCACTTGGTTGCTGGAATGTTGAATGGATTGAGACGATTTAGTGAATCGTTCTGAATACTCTGGCCGCTTTGTATGCTGGTTTGTCTGTCCAATGTTATTAAATAGGTGAAGGATACTACTAAACAATGTATAGTTTTGCTGCAATCTGGCATCATAATGTATGATGTTGCTGCAATGTGGCATCATCTCTGCTTACACCGGCCGAAACGCTTTATGCATGTAGGTGTTTCTGCCTTATGCATGTAGGTTTTTCTATTTAAGATGTTGTGAAACATCATACCCGGGTATGCAGTTTATTCAAGCATTGATCTGCTTCATATCAAGCATTGCTTTGCTTCATAAACGTGGAGTAGCATTGCTCATCTTCAGGAAACTGTATGCTTCTTCAGAAAAACAAAAGTTGAAATGCTTTGGGACAATCAGATAATACATTGGCACATTTATTGCTTCGGAACAAGCTAGAGAGGTCTTTAATGAGGAAACAAGTTGGAGAGGTTATTGTACAGACATTTGCTTTATTAATGTTAACATAAAATATTCCATTCCACTCCATTCGACACAATGACATGGTGAATTCTCAAGTTTATTATAGTTGTTCAAGTGCATGGTTTACAAATATGTTTAGTTTGGAGACTCCACTAGTATATTAAATTAATATGGATCTCCTCGGATGTGATAACAAGCTACAAGGAAATAATTGTTTAAGTGCATGATATCAGTGTAGTAACCAACACACATAAAGTTTACCTATGTTTGCTTTAGTTAGGGCCTGACGGGCCCAATTTTTTTTTTAATATAACAACCAACACACAACTACCATTAACATTATTAACACAAACCATTGCATCTAACGCATTTAAATTAAAATTTCCCTGAAACCCCTTTGGTTTGGGTGCATATTCACACGGGGGGTTATGTAGGGCAGTGAGAGCCCTTAAAATTTTACAATACATGTACAAAATTAACATCATTAAGTACATTCTCTCAAACCTTATAGTATTTTGCAAACCTCAATATACAATACACAAAAACTTGTCCAGGCATACCCAACAAACGAGGATCGCTATGTACGGTCCAGATCAAGGAATAAAGGGCAAATATGCCCATCCGACAGCTCTCGATGCCTGGAATAATCCCTCATGTGAATATGCTATAAAATCAGAAGAATACTTGAGTCTCATCTGCTATAGAACTGGAAGAATGCCCATCACTTACAAAATTGCAGATATGATCGGAGGACGAAAAAGGAGAATTTCTAATTTTCCCAGCACAGGATGTGAAAATAAAGAATCTAATAGCTAAAATTCATCCATATCATTTTTTAGTAGTTTTTTTGTACATGTGGACATGCTAGAATTGCCAGGATTGACAAAGAAGTAGTAGATATTCAAATATTTTATTTAGTTGATCAATTAAAATTGGCATGAAATGCATGAAGGCAAAGTCACGCAGCACAGGGAGCGGCTGGTTAGGTGGGACCAACTCAGCATAGTGTGCTCGAATATAGTCGAACACAGGACAGTTGTGAAGATAGAAGACAACTTCAAACATTACTCATTTTGTTTTAGCCTTTTGCATCTATTTACCTGGCTCGATAATGCATTGCAGGTATTTTTGGATGGGCTACCTTCAAGTTTGTCTACCGAACCTACTATAAAAAGCAGTCTTTTCACCTCCGTTACGTTCTCTATTTTGGCTTCATCTTTAACCCCCATCCATACCATACAACTTCATGGCCGCTTCTGTAGCCCCTTGCCCAGACCCCCATTTGGAGGGAGACATTCCTCAGCCCCAGCCCCAGCCCACCTGGGAGAACCAGGGGGAGGGGCTGCCGCGAAAGCGGCCCCGGTCGGATAACAAAGACAAGGGAGAAACATCTTCCATGAGGAGGGAAGCCCGGGCGAAGGCCCAATCTACGAGATTGGCTCGGGAGATGGATGAAGGCTGCTCAAGCCCCGACACAGTGCAGATGAGGGCCATGAAACAATTTGGAGGAACAGTCGAGAGTAACAGAACTTCGGATTGCGGGGATTGGCATAGAGATACGATCCCTCGGCATCCCATGTGCTCAAAAAGCGGTTAGCGGTGGAAAGGCAACGTTACGACATGGAGACCCGCATGCAGCAGATTAGAAGAGCGGGCTTTGGCCCACTTTGAGAGGCAACAGGATAAGCGAGGGCCTTGTCGACTTGCGAGCTCGGCGTGGATTCCCCTCCTCACCACCATGGAGACTATGGCATGCGACAAGCAAGGTGTTGAGCAGGATACAGTGGCAACTATTTCCCGCCTCAAGTCAGAAGCTGAGGGGTATGCCACCGTGATCTGAAAACGCCCAGAGCCATCGCCGAAGCCGGCCAGATGAGCTAAGAACCCCGCAGAGTAGGGTCGGAGACACAAGATCGGAGATTCGGGAGCTCAAAGCAACCATTGCCCGACAGAAGGCGGCCTCTATCTTTGAGGTCCATGAACACCATGACCTTGCACAAATGAGTTGGCCAAGCGCGAGAGATTCCAACAGAGCTAGGCTCGGACTCTCGGCGGCCAGAGGGCCGCAACACTGGGGGCGCCAAGCGCCGCCCCCACAGCCCATAGATTGCCAAACAGGCAGACAGACACCACCACCTCCTCCGTCTCGCACACCACATCGCCCTCGCTGTGAGCAACCCACACCTCCGGCCAACAAGGCCACCGGGCTGGGACGGCTAATGTTGCCCTCGACTCGGTGGCGGCGGGGAAGTGGTCGCCGACACCATAATGTGGTGGTGCGCGGACTCGGAGGAGGCAGGAGAAGATCTCACCAAAGCGCGTGGGGATGAGATCCTATCTCGAATGGCATTCCCGACTGCGGTACACATTGCTAGAGTGAGCCACCTTGGGGCTCAACGCATGAATCGCTGTAGCGTTGTCACCTTCCGCGATTGGCGGACATGGGTCCATGAGGCCATCTAGCGTCCGAGTAGGCAAGCGAAGGGACCGCTACGTATGTCGACCAAGATCTCACCCGATGCAAGGGAGTCGGCGGCAACCCATTAAGTCGAGGGCGTCGTCCCGTCGTAGAGAATTTGCCGAAGCCTTAAGGGCAAAACGATTTTCGGGCCGGCTTTCTTTGAGGTCGCCCGATGCAATGCGTCGAGACGGTGCCACTCTGGCTGGCTGGCTGGGCTTTGCCCGGTACCCCTCTCGAACCTCTGCTCCGCCGGCCATTTCCTTTCGGTGCCAGCGCCGCTTTACGCCCCCCAAGAAGGCGGATCATCGAGCGTCCACATCGAGTGCCAACAAATAGGAACTGTGCCTCCGGATGGTGTCTTGGAACTGTCGGGGCTTCCCCTGGTAGAAAGGCGAGAGTCTCAACTCTATTGCACCGGATATGGATCTCATTTTCCTCATGGAAACATGGGAGCATGCAGAACCTGACTCTGGGACCTCGAGGGCTATCGCATTTTCGGTGTTCAATGAGTGCATTGCCGAGGCGAGGGCATGGCGGGGTTACTCGCTACTATCGTGCAACCTTTGAGGCATTTTCGGTCTCGTTGCACAAAGCGCATTGTGTACAATTGCTACTTGTGGGTGCATGTGCAGCATGACAGTGGCGACACTCTCCTCATAGCAGCATGCTACTTTCCACATGCCGAGCAACTTTTATAACACTCATTCGGATGTGGATCGATTGGAGCCCTATGTCGATCTATATGATGACATCTGGCAAAGCACAAACGGTTAGGCGGGGTTATGTTGCTTGGCGACTTTAATGCACGCCACGGGGAGCCGGAAAGGTTCCAAAATTTGAGCCCCCGGCAGGGCGTCTTGCATTTGCGGTGGCTTGGTCAAGGATATCAGACGACAGCTATATTTCGCGCTATGGCAGGCAGTTGTTGTTGCTGGGTAGTATCTTTGACCTGGTTATTTGTAATGGGTTGGTACAATGGCCGTCTTCCAGCTGCTGCACTTGTAGACAGGAGAACCAAGGGGGCGGCTCCAGTGTGGTGGATTATCTGCTGGTTGAGGAAGCGGAATGCGCACTTTTTGGTTACTCATTTTCCATCGGGACAGACACTCGAGACGAGGAAGTAGACTCAGACCACCGGCCCCTCTTCATGCATCTCCATTGGGAGGGCCCCCGTGCACCTACTGCCTCAATACACCGGGTGCCCCAGCTGCACCTGGACTACGACCGTGCAGGGACCTATGCCCAGCTGCTTGAGCATGATCTGGCGGGACTGCTGCAACTCCCCACACTTCAAGAACAATGCGCTCGGTGACTCACACGCCGGCGGCGGCTGCGAAAGATGCTTTGGAAGAGGCGCCGCGGCGAGCCTCGTGCACTACCACCTTCCCATAGCGGATGGTTTGATGATGAGTGTCGGGAGCTCAAACGCACACTCCGGCAAGTCAGCGATCCCATCTCCCGCCCACAAGCCGTCAGTCAATACCGCTCCTTTCTCAAGAACAAGAAGGCGGATACCTCATAAAGCATCAAGAGCGGATGTTTGGTCTCCGGACCCAGGCATCGGGACATTCGGAGAAAGGTCTTGAGCAAGCTGCACAACCCACGGGGAACATCGGTTTCGGAGCAATGCAATGGGTACAAGATTTGCGGTATGCGACCCTTCGGGGGCGGGCACCAGTCCCTCCACAGATAGGCATGGCTCACGGTTATCCACAGAGGGGATGTCATCATGGGCCTCGAATGTCTAGCTAATGGGAAGGCAGCAGATTTAGATGGCATGCGTGCAGAACTTCGAAATGGGGTTTGGGCCTCCAGCGGGTGCCTGTTCTCGCGGCATTGTTCAATAAAGCATTGCGAGAAGACTTCCCCACGCGAATGGACTACTAGTAGAGTAGTGCCCATTTACAAAGCGAGAGGACCCTCAATGCCCGACCAACCACCGGGTACTATTATGGTCACTCTCTCTTTGCAAAACTATTGGTGGCATCCTTGAGCGTGGGTGACAATATGGGCAGAGGGAAGCGGAGATGCGAGCTCTTACGAGGCGAGGTTTTCGGCTCGGACATTCCACCATTGATCATATCTTCACTCTGCGCACATTGATTGAGGATAGAGGGAATCGCCCGTGAGAACTTATCTTGTTGTTTCGTGGATTTTGCAAAGGCATTCGACACAGTACCCCACAACAAGCTATGGGACAGATTGCTGCGGTGGGGACCCCCGGACTTGCGGAGAATGTAGTATCTAGGAACATGCGATGCATGCTCGGGCCGTATCACATCAGCAAAGACCCGGTAGGTGATCGGTAGCATTGGAGTCGTCGAGGGTTGCCCCCTCTCCCCCACACTCTTTGGCCTATACATTGATCAGTTGGAAGATTGGCTCTCTGAGCATGGAGGTGCGGGCGCACATCTCATGCATCACACAATCCGGCAACTCATATATGCTGACGATGTCAACCTCATGGCCTATACTCCAGAGGACATGCAGCGTCACCTGGATGCTCTTGACACTTTTTGCCAATTCACTGGCATGCGAGTTAACTTGGCCAAAACTAGCTTTGCTAGTTGCATCATCCCGTCAGCCAAGGCTTCCCACATTCACTTACCAGGGGCAAGAGGTAGAGGTGGCTCCGACCTACAAGTACTTGGGGATTGAGTTCTCAACTACCACCCATTGGGATGCGGCTATCAGGTTGCGGGTCACGGCGGGTTGGAAAGCACTATATGCCATGCAGAACAACAGCCACAAGGCAGAGTTGTATGCCTGGGGTCACCAGTCACATTTGTTTCGGGCCTTGGTTGAGCCGGTCCTTTTGTATGGGGCAGAAGTGTGGGGTCCGGTGATATCCCTCAACACCTGGAATGACCTCGAGCAGGTGCAGAAGGCCTTCTTGGCACGGGCCCTGGGGGTGAAGTCCACAGTTCCGTACCAGATCCTACTCCAGGAGACAGGCTTTCTACCCCTTCAACGGGCTGCATTGGAACGCCATATCGTTTACTTCCAAAAGGTGGTCGCTATGGCTGATACACGCTTGTCCCACCTTGCTTTGGTCAACTGCGATGGGTCCCCAACGCTGAAATCCTGCTTTGGAAAGACAAGCAAGCTCGGTGGTTCTCCATTTGGGGTGTGTGAGGCAAAGCAGATCGTCAGTCGGGACAAAGAAAGATCGCTGAGGCACTTAAACTATACCTTGATGCTACTTTCCTTCGCCAAGCTCACGGGATGCGGAGGCTCGGCGCATGTTAGGCGGCACACTATCGGCAGACAAGTCAATCCTAGGCTCACAAGAGGCCCACACCGAGTACTTGTAAACCCCGGCTACCCATGAAGAAGCGCGGACTTATAGCTTCCATTCGCGACGGGGCACATCGCCTCCGCATTGAAACAGGCGTTGGGCTCGGGAAGCACGCGAGCAAAGGCTTTGCCGATGTGTTGCCACTTAGGGCGATTGAGGATGAATGTCATGCCCTCGGATCTCGCCCGGCATTTGTCCATATCGAGGCGATATGTTCGATTACTAGTGCACGGCCAGCCGTTGCATCGGTTATTGACTCTGGCGTCGATGGGTTTGTTGGGGTCATTACCTCGAGGAGGTTATGGATGCACCGGACTTCGTTTGTGTCCTACGGGGCCGGTATTGAACTGTCCTATGCAATTTATGCGGTGTGCCCGGCATGCTTATTCTTTGCTAAGGTTTTTCCCTCGAAAACCCGCGCCGGTGAGGGGTTTTTAATCTGTCGATAATATGCTTGCTGCTCTCTTTTTGTTTGGGTCCCATAGGCCAATTAGTCTCCGTGGACGCTAAACACCTATTCTATTCTATTCTATTCTATTCTATTCTATTCTATTCTATTCTATTCTATTCTATTCTATTCTATTCTATTCTATTCTATTCTATTCTATTCTATTCTATTCTATTCAATTCTATTCAATTCAATTCATCTGAAGTGGATGTTCTTATATGATTATAAGCTAATGATACACTATCCACAAAATATAAACTTTTTTTCTTTTTCTTAGGAAGCTTTGGGTATGCACTGCACCTCATGGCTTCAACAATTGGTGGGCACAAGCTTTTGAACTGAATGCTTTGTGCCTAGAGGCTCACCTTCAACTCTTCTAATGGGGTCTGCAGATGTAATAATACCATATGCATATAGTTATCATATAGTGCAATTCATGATGCAATAAGGAAATTGCTGGGCTCCACAATGTGCTGCGACATAGATTCATCGATGAGCTTAGTTCTAGATTGCATGAATTTAATTTGATTTTCAATGACAATTTGATATCCAAAAAGCTTGTTCACAAAGATTATATTGCATTTATTCCCTTAATGATGAATATCCAATGGTGTAATTTTAAAAATTGATTCTTCATTGGTATTTTTCAAGGGTTTTCAGTGGTGAACTCTCCCTTCGCATAATGAATAGCATTTTCTTTTGTACAAATATGATATTCATATTTCATTTGCAGAAGAATCTTTGATGCACCATGGTCTAAGTAATCATTTTGGTTAGGGTTTCTAGTATTTCTATACGTCGGATATTCAAGCTAATGGCCAAGACTGTGTATTTTTTGGTATGTGCTATATTATGCCCTTCGTCAATGGCCTAGATTTGCCTTTTGTGAGAGTATAAGAGATTTATAATTTGACTCCTAGTTCGAGATTAAAGAATCTATTTTGCAGCTTTTTGATTTATAACCACAAATTAGTTGTAAGAGGGCCCACACTTCACACCCATAAAGCACAACGATTGGAACTTATGTTTTAAAAAGTATTAACATTTTCTTCATGTGCCAATCCCATACCTCCTTTACGTTCTCTACTTTGGCCTCATCTGACATGGATGTTCTTATATGATTATTAACTAAGCTAATGATATGCCATCCACAAAATATAAACTTTTTTTATTTTTCTTAGGAAGCTTTGGGTACGCACTCCACCTCATGGCTTCAACAGTTGGTGGGCACAGGCTTTTGAACTGAATGCTTTGTGCCTAGAGGCTCACTTTCGACTCTTCTAGTGGGGTCTGCATATGTAATAATACCATCTGCATATAGTTATCATATAGTGCAATTCATGATGTGATAAGGAAATTGCTGGGCTCCACAATGTGCTGCGACATAGATTCATCGATGAGCTTAGTTCTAGATTGCATGAATTTAACTTGATTTTCAATGTACAATTTGATATCCAACGGTCAAATTGGAAAGCTTGTTTACAAAGATTATATTGCATTTGTTTCCCTAATGATGGATATCCAACGGTGTATAATTTTTAAAAATTGATTCTTCATTGGTACTTTTCAAAGGTTTTCAGTGATGAACTCTCCCTTTGCATAATGAACAACATGTTCTTTTGTACAAATATGATATTCATATTTCATTTGCACAAGAATCTTTGATGCACCATGGTCTAAGTAATCATTTTGTTAGGGTTTCTAGTATTTCTATATGTCGGATATTCAAGCTAATGGCCAAGATTGTGTATTTTTTGGTATGTGCTGTATTATGCCCTCTGTCAATGGCCGAGATTTGCCCATTGTGAGAGTATAAGAGATTTGTAATTTGACCCCTAGTTCCAGATGCAAGAATCTATTTTGCAGCTTTTTGATTTATAACCACAAATTAGCTGTAAGATTGGGGCCCACACTTCACACCCATAAAGCACAACTATTGAAACTTCTGTTTTAAAAGCATTTTCTTCATGTGCCAATCCCATACATTGCTTATGCAGCGTGCATGCTGCCATCCAATGTTGTTCCCCTGGGTTACTATTGTACCTGCTTAATACATTTACAATAAACGTTATGTCAGGTCTAGTATGATTGGCAACATGCAGCAAGCTACCAACCAACTGCCTATATGGTATTCTTCCCATTTCTTCCTTTTCTTCATTAGTCTTTGGACACATCTATTTTGATAATTTTTCCCCTACTGTCAGTGGCAGTTTAACTGAATTGCAACCTTGCATGTTAAATTTCTCAAGCAGAGAATCGATATAATTTTCCTGAAAGAGATATATCCTTTTGTTTCTTCTGTCCCTTTTATTTTGGATTCCCAAGAATTTGGACAATTCCCCTAAGTCTGTTATTTTGTATTTTTTTTTTTTAAATCTCCTTGCATTGTTTGAGGATATCCATACTACTTGCTGCCAGCACACAATCATCCACATAAATGGCAATTATACAAACGTCCTTTTCCCCTTTTAGGACATATACATTGCCATCATTTTCAAGTTTTCTAAGGCCCTGTTCCTTTAGATAATTGCCAATACATCTATACCATTGTCTGGGAGCCTGTTTTAGCCCATAGAATGCTCTCTTCAATCTCCAGACCTTTTCTTTTCCATTTTCAAATCCATGTGCTTGTCTCATACTTCCTCTTCAAGTTCTGCATTCAAAAATGCTGTGCAAACATCCCTCTGATGTAACTCCATGTTTAGAGCATTTGCCATAGCAATAATCATCCTAATGCTGGACATTTTTACCACTGGGGAATATGTTTCTTCGAAATCTATTCCCTTCTGTTGTGAATATCCCTGTGCCACTAACCTTGCCTTATACTTGGGAGAACCATCAGCATTCTGTTTGAGTTTAAAAATCCATTTATTTCCAATTGCTTGCTTCCCCTTAGGCAAATCTGAAATTTCATATATTGATGTCCTTTCAAAAGACTCCATTTCTTCATTTATAGCTTCCTTCCATTTTTCACAATCATGACTATTTATTGCATCTTCAAAAGTTTCTGGGACTCCTGTTTCTAGTATTATTAGAGCTTCTGATTCATTTTTAGAACTTCTCCCTATTCTGCCACTTTTGCCATCTTCCTTTCTTCCGTACAAGTCCATATCAAAATTTAATTCTTCCTTGAGTCTCTCTCCTTCAGTTTTCCTTTTCTTATCCCTTTTTTCTGCCTCGTGATTTTTTTCTCTATTCTCTTGTACCACTTGTTCCCCTATTTCTTGTGTAATGCTTTTCCTTGCTGAACCACCTCAATATTTTGACTTGCTTTATTAATGACAGTTTCTTTTCCTTCCTCATTTTCATCAAAGTCAGCATTTGTCATTGCTTCTATTTTGTTCTTTTCTGCACTTTTCCCTTTTTCTTCCTCAATTCAAGTTGTTTCATCTTTTCCTTTGGTCATCTCATAACTTATCTTGGGTTTGTATAACTGATTTTCCACAAATGTAACATCCCTACTTATCAAAATATTCCTCTTTTCTGGATTATACATTTTGTATCCCTTTGAGTTTTCATCATATCCTACCAGAAAACTTATAGTTGACCTATTGTCCAATTTCTGCCTTAATTCTTCTGGAACATGAGTCTATCCCAAGCATCCATATGCCTTATATTTCTCATAATTTGGTTTCTTCCCTGACCACACTTGTTCTGGTGTTTTTCCATCTATGCCCTTTGAAGGCAATATATTATGCATTTCTACGGCTGTTTTTACATCCTCCTCCCAAAGAAAATTGGGAAGCCCAGCATGCTTAAGCATGGATCTAGTTGCATTCAAAATTGTTTTGTTCATTCTCTCTGCCACTCCATTTTGTTGGGGTGTATAACTACATGTGTATTGTCTTTTAATTCCCTTGTTTATGCAATAACTTGCAAATTTGGAAGACATGTACTCACCTCCTCTATCAGATCGAACACATTTGATTTTTCTCCCTGTTGAGCACTCCACTTCAGCTGCAAATCTTTTGAAGGCTTCAAAAGCTAGATCCTTGGTTTTGAGACAATAGATCCTAGTCTTCCTGCTAAGATCATCCACAAAGGTTATGAAATAACGTTTGCCTGATATGCCTGTCACATTTAGAGATCCACAAATATCAGTATGAATCAATTCTAGAATTTCTTGTGTATTCCTCTTTGCTTTTGTGAATGGTAGTCTGTTGTGTTTGCCCAGCATGCAGCCTTTGCAAACAAAATCATTTATTTTGCTGTCTGATGAGTTTAGCCAGCCTTGTCTGATCATCATTTCTATATTCTTTACATTTGTATGCCCAAGTCTCTCATGCCACAGTTCAATGTTTGGATTTGTTGTCAAGTTTATACTTCCATAACAGTTAGGACTGATTCCAAAAAGATTTCCAACACGTCTTCCTAAAAATTTCAATTCATTGCCTTCAAAAACCTTACATTGCATTTGTCCAAAAACAACTTTAAACCCCATGTCAAGCAGCTGAGCAATGGAGATCAAATTCCTAACTAAGCTAGGAACACAAAGTGCATTTTGTAGATTTACTTTTCTTCCCCTTAAATCAAACAATTCCAGCACCCCTACATCTTCAACCCTTTGCAAATTTCCATTCCCCACTTGGATATGCCCTCCTCCATTTCCTTTGCATTCCTTTAAGATTTTGTTGAGCATGCAATGGTTTTCTCCGCTCCACTATCTAGAATTAGAAGGTCATCACTATTAGATCTATTTTCACATGATGCAAGAATTGAATTGCTTACCTCTTCTTCTTCATCTCCAGTCTCTTCTTCCAAAGGTATTTCTTCTGCTATATGAGTTTCTGGATTTGATCTTCTGCCTCTTCCCCTGCCTCTAAAGCCTTGATTTCCTCTTCCACCTCTAGTCTTGCTCCTTATGTTGTCCTTTGGAGATGAACAATTTGAAGCATAGTGACCTCTCTCCCCACAATTGTAACAGTTTATATCCTTTGATAATTTAGGGCAGTTGATTTTAATGTGGCCATATTCATTACAACTGAAACTTTACCTCCCTGGCGAATTTCAGACTTTCCCTTTCCCTTTGCCATTAGAATTTGAGTTGTATCTTCCTCCTCCAATACCCTGTTCTGCTCAAGCTCAGTTTTGAGCATTCTTTCAGCTTCAAGCCTTGTTGTTGCAATGGTTCTGATAAACATTGCTATATTTCCTAGACTTGTGACTGCCCTTGAGATAGCCAGCACCTGCTTTGTTGAGTGTAGAACACTCCAGCTCCTTCCAAGTCTGCCATTATATTGTCAAAATTCTGGAAAAAAATCATTTACATTATCTTTGTCATGAAACTTGAGTCTCCTCAGTTCAGTTTCCAGCAGATTAATCTGGGAGGATGTTTTAGCTTCATATGTTGCCAACATATAGTTCCACATTTGTTTTGGAGTCATCCCTCTCAATTTTAGAACAATACTAGAACTTACTTTGCTCATGATTATGCCCTGAGCCTCATGAATTTTTGCATTTTTAGGCACTACAACTGCTCCAGAAGTTGCACTAACTTCTCTGCTCTGGCCTGCTACACTTTGCTCTACATGTGTTGAAGAGCTCTCTTCATTTATCCCAGCCACCACTCTTCTTCTAGAGTTTGATATGCTGGTTTCTCCTTCTGATGGTTCTATAAGATCCCACAGATCTTCCACTTGAAGGACATGCTTTAGCTTCTCCTTCCATATCTGGAAGCCAGAATCTCCTTTGAATACATCTATGGCATTCAACAATCCTGCACCAAATCTGCTAGACATTCTGTCTGCAACCTGGCTCTGATACCAATGTTGGATATTAATTCAATTATAATATCACCAGAACGATTCCTTGATCAAATACTAACCATAGTATCAATATTGCAAGACAATGCAAATTAGTCTCAACAATTCAATGCTTATAATATCATAATCATAATGCAATAAGACTCTTATGAATGTAATAGTCAAGCATTATTCTATTGTCAAAGCAATATTCAGAAAATGCCAAATAAATCTTGGTGCAAACCTTATTCAAAATCCCGATCAATCTCGCTGAACCCGAAACCAGTCAATATCTCTATACATCTGAGGTTTAATTATAAGATCAGTTCCGGCCCCTTAGCCGGACCGATCTCTCTGCTTTCCAAGCTTGTCGAGGTCTGATTAGACCGACCTTTTCAAATCGAAAATGGCTCCAAAATATTTGGCCGACCTGTTTATATTTACAAGGTTTCTATAAATAATGTTTCAATGGTTTCTTAATAATGAAAACACACATGCAACTTCATATTTACAAATATATGTGCATATCCCATTGAGTTATGGAAGCATAGAGTCACAGCACCATAACTATTTTGTTCACACCCATTAAGTTGTTTTGCAGTCTGCTTCAGCAGCCTACACTGTAATTTCACTTGTCACAATTCCTGGAATACTGTCTAGACAAATCGTCACCATTTTTTTTTTGTTCTTTTCTATACCTGGGTTCACAACACATAAATGTCACATATGCCACAAGATTATGATATGAACCAACTGCTCATCATTCTGTTTATGCAATATTTCTAACAGCAACCACAACAAAATTGTCTTTTTAGTTCCATGAAAAAGAGAGAGAGTACAATAGACGAAGTTCTAGGAGGTACGTTTGAGTTGGTGTGCCAACAAAGTGTGTTATTCATTGTTTGTCAAGAACAGGGAGGTATATTTGTGCTAAGAGACTCTGTCATTTTTTGCATTTCATTGTTAGGCAGGCTCCAGTGTGCTAAGACATGTCATTTTTTTTGCATTTCATTATTTGGCAAGCAATAGAGAATACTAAGTGGAATGAGAATTTGGGTCGCTTGGCAAGATGTTAAGAACAAGAAGCGGAATAGGAAATGGCATACCGTTTTGCTTTTGTTGTCTCCAAGTAGTCAAGAATACTAATTTGAAGGTTTGACTGTTTTGTGCCTTTATATGCAAAGTGTGCCATCAATTTAAGCCCAGGCCTAACAACATTCGTCTCTGTTCTTGTTCGTCTCTTAAATTTTGCACGTTTATCTAGATTGTCATCCTTGGAAGGACCCCAGGATCGCAATAAATCTAGCTCCCTCTCTAAGTTGGTGCTCCATCATTGTTCATGTATCATTTTCCTCATTTGTTCAAGTTTTCTTGAGTTTATGGTACAACACGTTAAATGCCCTCTTTGAAAGTGGCTCGTCTCTTTAGATGCTCTCTTACGTATTTGGTTATACTTTTTTTTAGGTCTTAAATGTCAAATCGCTTCCCTTCGCGAAGCTCGTGTTATCGTGAGGCCCTTTGTGCTATTTAAGTCATCCCTTTTTATTTGCCTTATGTGTTCTATTAGAGTACATTTATTTAATGTCCGCTTTTGCCTTTTCCAAGTCTCGTTTCTTCTAGTTCATGGTTTTATTTGTATCTTCACCTGTTGTGGTTTTCAAGAGCCCCTAGCAATTGTAGTGCCAGTCTTTTTGTACAATTTGCATGGCTTCCAACTTATATTGTCTATATTTGCAACGTTAAATTCCTCACTCCTTAGGTTTAGGTCTTGTATGCACATGAGTGACATCATATTCTACTTTTGTGCGATTGACAATTCGTTAGTTAGAGATTTTATTTTTCTCCATGTTGTTTTATCAAGAGCTGAAAATGACCTTTGTGCTAGGTGGAGAATGGCTCTTGCTTTATTGCCTACTTGGTTTAGGGACTAGGAATTAAGAGACTCCCTTTGATTTCTAGTCCCCTCCAATGCTCATATTTTGGGCTCAAAATTTGTGCAATGGTACTTCGATTTTAAAGCTCTTCAGCTACTTATGGGTATTTCCCTCTTGAAGGTCTCATGTAGTTGATACTCATATTTTTGTTTGCAGAGTGGCTAATTGTCAATCCACTTATTATTACTCACCTTTTCTATTTTTTCCTCTGGAGTTGATTGGTACATACTTGTTCTGTACTTGTCAACTTTGAGTGGTGTTCACGTGCCCGCGTGGAAGTTTGAAGGGCAGTTCGCCTTGGTTGTTCCTTGTGCCAGTATGTGGTGGTATGCAAGATCGTTCAGTCTAGTTGTCTTTAGAGCCTTGCTTTATAGTAGTCACATGCCTTCATTCCTTTTTGTAGTGTTGTATAGGTCATATCATTTTGTTGTGTCTTCTAGCCCTGTCATTCATTGAAATTGAGTAGGAGCGGTATGTTGAGTTGTTAAGCTTAGGATAGTTCATGTTATCAGCTTAGTGGGATGTCGCAGTATTCTTTTTAGTATTCTTGGTTGTTTGGATGTGCCCGGGTCTCTTGCTCCCCATTGCCTGCTCATTTTTCTTTGCCTTTGTGGTTCTTGGCTGGAGACATTGTACCATTGTACCCGTAATTCTCTTAGACATTTAGTTTCCTGTTTTTCTGCCTCTGTTTTCAGCATGTTTCGTTGTGTTGGTTGAGTGCAACTAGGCTCTAGAAGTGCGATTTATCCGTGTTTTGAGATTAACAGATAAATTCGCTTCTTGAGGCTAGTTGAGAGAGTCCCCCTTAGAGTATTTATGGCCTTGTTGCATTCCTCTCATTTTCGTCAGCCGTCTTTGAGCCTCCCCCTTTGTGGTCGCATGCCCCATCCTCCCCCCACCCTTTTAAGTTGTAGCCCTACGTTGTAACCCTGCATTATTGAAGTTTTCTTGTAGTCAATGTCTTAGTTTTTTTATGTTGATTGCTTCATTATTTGACTTCTTGATATTGCGAAGGTATCTTATATAATGGGCCGGGGGCTCTCATGCCAAGCATTGTTGTTGGAGCAGCTCTTATGTCTTGAATATTGGGATTTAAGTGGGACGATGTTGCAGGCCCTTGCGCCATGGTGGTAGGCCCTCGTGTGCCAAGATGTGGCAGCCTTTGTGCCAAGATTGGGGTCCTCGTACCAGGGGTTTCTTTGTTCCTTTTGCAGATTTGCTCAAAGATGGATGTGGAAATGTCTTTTGCGCGTTTTGCGAGAATCTTGGCATGTTAGGGTCGTGTTGGACATTAGCAACGGAGGCCTACAAATATCTATGAACTTATATTTTGAGTTTTGAATCCTTTGTGGCAGTTTGATGCCTTTTGTATGCCCAAAAAGGCCGCTGTGCATGAGGGATCATTAGAAGTGAAAAATTATTGTACTGCTATTTTGGAAATAAAGGGGAGGGCCACATGGCTCATTCATTCATCATGTTGTTTCGTTGTGTTGGTTGAGTGCAACTAGGCTCTAGAACTCACATTTTCCTTTGTCTTCCATATTTGATCTTTCTATACTAATGGCAAGTTGTTGTGAATGGAACAACTATTGTTGGTGATGCAATTGCAAAGCTAGGTACGTGGCTGTAACACAGGAGTAAGAACAACCATTCTAACTATAACCATATATATAGGATGGAATAAAATGATCTGAGGCAGACACTGCTGACCCAAAACTTCGTATAATATTTGATGATGACTGGTACTGTCATGAAACAACCACGTGAGTCCACATGAAGGACTCTTGTACGCAGCTGGATTTAAGAAGGTAAAGTTGTAACTGAGTTGGCATAATCATGGATGTGAAGTAAAAGCTACAAAAATTAGTAGGCCATGTGGTACCTATATCTGGACGTATAACATTTTCAAACACTCTTTATTTCATCTAGAACTAAAGCTTTGTCTGTCGACAATAATAAACACATTGTTATTACTATGTGAATGATAGATTTAAGGGCTTTGCATACGAAAGCATACAAAGTTTAATGTATAAGGAACTTACCATTTCGATATTTCAATTAAGCTGTTATAATGCTTTTATAATCCATTTGATGCCATCTCATATTGCACTTCCAATCTTCTCAAATCCCTCCTTGTGCTTTTTGCGATATCTAATGCTTTGGCATATCCTACTCACAACCGAGGTGAATAACCTTTTCTCTCATACTATTAGGAACAACCTTATCACTAGGTTCAACCACTGTGCCACCAGACAATTGCATCAACAATTTCGACTAAACAATGTAAATCATATGCTTTAAATCTGAGCTACTATCTATTTAATGTCACGAAAAAAGAGAAAAAACTTGTATCAAGCATAAATAATGCAAGACCTTCATTTTTCAATTTCTCTTCATGGAGGCCTCAGGGTAGAGTCTGAAAGAGAGAAATTTGAGTTTGGAAGCCATAATCAAGAGCATAAGCAGTAATTCTGGGAAGGGACTCGCAATAGACACAAAACCGGCCCTCGCTCTTAACTGGCGTGATCTTTCTTTTTCGTTATCTCATGTCGACATTTTTATCTCGCCCGTCCAAACGCTGCGATCAACTTGCCGCGGTCATCACGGTTTCTTTAGCCCGATTTGACCTTCGGCCGCATGCCCCCGATCACTATTCTTCAACGCTTTGATCTCCACCGGTTCTTACCATCTCCTCGATCCTCCGGACAAAGGGCCTCTTTTCACTCCTCTCCCTCTTCTTTTTGCCCTTTATCCTATTCGACTGCCCGCTTGTGGTGGAGGGATTGCCTTTTGGCTATAGGCTTGGAACCCTCTCTTTATGGTAATGCGATTGCGCTGCGTCGCCGCTGGGCGGGGCCGGCGGCTGCGCCGCGGGGTTCCGCGATGATACTGGCTTCGTGCTCACCACGGCCGCTGGCGTTCCTCGTCTTCTCACTCTCGCTACGTGCTTCGTGACCCGTCTCAACATTTGGAGGTTTCGCAGCGGTTGGGCTTGTAGTTAGGAAGTTCTCTGGTAGTCGGCCGGTTTTGTGTCTATTGCGAGTCCCTTCCCAGAATCGCATCGATCCGAGCCATCGGATCGCCATTCTGGGGAGGGACGAGCCTATATAGGGCTCTTTCCCCTTCAGCACCGGTTATCGGCGTCTTCTCACAGCAGCTTCCTTCCTTCTCCGAGCTTCCCCCCCTTCCCGCCCTGCTCAGGGGGACATGTTTTTTTCATGTTGTTCACTTGGCATTTACTATAATAATGTTTTTGCATTACTATCATGTCACTTTTCATATGTTGTTTTTTATTTCCACCTTGAGGGTGATGCTATTTATTTCCACCTTGAGGGTGATGCTATTTTTTCCACCTTGAGGGTGATGCTATTTGTTCCACCTTGAGGGTGATGCTATTTTTTCCACCTTGAGGGTGATGCTATTTACTTCCACCTTGAGGGTGACGCATACTTGATTTCCACCCGCGGGGTGATGCTTTTCCCCTTGAGGTCTTGATTTTGTTCTAATTTGCTCTTCTCTGCGGGGGTTGGTGGTGCGGCTTACCTTGTCCATGCCATGCATGTTAGTTCCTTCTAACCATTCCGGGTATTTTTTGGGGTTCTTTTGAGTTGCTGCAGGTTTTTTTGCGGTCATGTGGGGATCCTGCTTTTTCGACTTCGCCATTGACATGTCTCCTTCGTCTCTTCGGCTTTCGCCATCTTATGGGGTCGTGCTAGAGTTGTGTTTGCCAGTACATCATCTTTTCCGGTTCTCCAGGCAACACATTCAGGGGCTTCTGCCGTCCTCTGGGGTCCTGCTCTCTTTGGGTTCGCCGTCCCTCCATCTTCTTCAGGTTTCCAGGCATCACATTCAAGGTTGTTGGCGACCATTTCTCATTAGGGTTTTCCTCGAAAACCCGAAAGGGCGGGGTTTTTTATCCCGGTGAGAAGTTGTCGCCATTGCCCTTCTATGTTGCCTGTGCACATTTCTTTTTATGGGGTAGTCCGATATTGTTCCTATGGTCGGCTACCCCTCTCTCTTCCTCAAAACCATTGTATACTGCTGCTGTGATGAATGACAAGCCTATGAAGGAAGCTGCTGTGAGAAGACGCCGATAACCGGTGCTGAAGGGGAAAGAGCCCTATATAGGCTCGTCCCTCCCCAGAATGGCGATCCGATGGCTCGGATCGATGCGATAGATGAAAGAGAGAAACTTGAACTTAAAACTATGACTAGGAGCATAAGCAATAACAAAAGATTATGTATAAAATTTATTTGATATCAAGGTTAAGAAAAACAACATGAATTCTATTGCTAAGAACCACAAAAGGGCAATGAGATCGTGCTCATAATACTAAGCTTCAATTTTGGAGCCCCCAAGGTATCCATCAACTATGACATTTTCAAACTCGCTATACTTCAACTTTCAGAATCTGGTAGAGAGGCATAGACGTGGAGGCTGGAACGAGGGCATTGAAGAGATATTGTTTTCCTCAATAGCTAATACTGTGGGACTCTGAAAATCAAAGTTAAAAGATTGCCTTGATCTACACAATCATGTTAGAAGGTTACAAGCTGCAGAAATGTGTAAGTTTGGAAGGCACTAGAAATTCTGGCAGTGGAACAAAACATCATTCTTCCTAATGTGTCAAATTAGAAATTGGATTCTGAGTCAATAGTTAGTCAATCTTCAACGTGTCTAGCTTCTTTGCAAACACACCTAGTGGCAAGTATTGAAAGCCAATCTTGCAATCAATCAATTATTGAGACCAAAGCAATAGCCCAAAAGCTTACCAAAGAGTTTGACAGAAGTAAGGCCTGCTAAAATGCATGGGATTAAATGTCCAACTCCTATGGGTAGGTTCAGGTTGTTGACATTGGATTCAAGAGATGCATGACCAAGGATGGGAATAAGAAGGCATCTGAGGGAGCTCATATATGTTTTGGATGCTATGTAGATGTTGATTCTCACCTTGGTAATCTATTAATTCTCAATGTTCCTTGCAAGGATTGCTACTTATTGTGCACATCATTTTCCAGGTCTTATTAGCATCAAGCTAGTTTTGAACACTAGATTACCATGAAGAAACATAATCATCTTACCTAAACCATCCAAGTTCTTCACTATAGCTTGATGCATGGAGTCCTTCACTATAGCACTTCACAACTTCTTATAGGCATTTCGGAAAGTCAATGTTATGGTACAAGCAGGGGGGAATGGTCCACAGTGAAAGTGCTATATGGTTAAGGCAAAGCCATATGAAATACTATTCCCTCAATGTTGCCTAATAATATAAGAAAAATGGCAAGGGATAATATTAAGGGATAATTCTTCTAAAAGCCTATTCTTATTAAAAAGAGCAATGTCCATTTTTGGAAGGACCTTTACCTTTTCCTAAAGGGCCAGCTACTATAAAAAGAAGGTCAACTTCAAAATGGCATAACTCCTCGACGACCACAGATCAGAATGGAGCGATCCTTACCTTTTTAGAAAGCTCTCGGAGTCTAGTTTCAGAATTGGGATGGCAGCACTTGAAACTCGTTATGGTTTGAGAGATATTGTGGAAAAGGTGGACAGGGGTCAAACTAGACTGCAAGTGGAGATTTGCAACGAGAGATCTCAATTCATGTTGAAGATTAGTACTATTATTCCTTATTCTAAGCCAGTGTATTATTTCCTATGATCGGAGACTGTGGTATGACAGTGGTGATCAGAAGCCAATTAAACCAGTGTTTGAAGCTTTGCTAGTATAGCCTTTCAGAGGTGGATCCGATTGGGCTGTTAAGTGATGTGCCATAACAATTGTTTGTATATGATCCAGATTATCTAGTGACCTATTGTATTTCACGTTCAAGTATTAATTCGTGATGTTACAAGATTATAAATTGGCACAGTCGTATCAGTCAACCAAGCAATTTAAGATTCCATTTTCTTCACTTTCATTTCTTTGGACATCAATCGTTGCTGCAAAGGAGAATCGACTGTTGGAATAAATGGTGATTCACATGGAAAATGGAATTAAAAATAACCTTGTCAAAAGACATGGAAGGAAATTGGCAGAATGTGTGAAGAAAGAATGAACCGTCAGAATAGAGGAAGCCAAAAATAAAAAACTATTGCAAGGAGATATGCCTATATATAGCATAATAACAGGGGGTTTCTTTTGTACTTTTGTATTTTTTTTCCTAAAGTTTTTTTATGATTTCATGGATGTATGGGGGAACAGAAGTTGGGGACCCCATTCTGCCACAGCGGGAGACCCGCTCCCGGCCGCTGTGGCAGAATGGGGGACCAACTTCTGTTCCCCCACAAAATAGAAGTTGGGGAGTCGATTTGGCTTCTGCTTTTAGATTATGTTTCAATTTGCAGATTGTAGCAGAAAAAACGAGCTCCAGAACAAAAATTTTTGAGATTTGGGTCTTCGGTGAGCTTGCAGCAGAAAAAAAAGGCGCCCTCGCTTCCAGAGCTCCATTGCCATATCCAGAGGCTCCAAAACCTGCCGTTTTCAAAGAAAGCTTCCATATTCTTGTGCCCAAATAGACTTTCATTCCCATACAATGAGGAGCCGGATCAAAGAAACAGAGGTTTTGCTATGGCGGTTTTCTAAAATTTTGAAGACAAAAACGTAAGAAACAGGGGTTTTGTGGCATGATTTTTGCCCTCTTCTTGGCTCCTTGTCGCCATATCCAGAATCTAACTCTTCTTCTTGGCTCCATCTACAGCTCAGGTATATCCAGAGGTTCAAGCTGCGCCATATCCAGAAGCTTAGGCTGCGAGACTCTCAGCGTGCGAGAAGCTCAGGTTTTGGCGCCTCATGCCGACAATCACCGGTTGTTTACTTGCTCTCTGGCTTTTTTTTGCCGGATGAGCAGAAAGCTCATCCCAACTTCCATTCCGTGATGGACAGGAGGGACACATGGCGTAAAGAGAACGATTCCGACAACCCAACTTCTATTTTGTATTTGATGAGGCATACGAATTAATATATCTAGGGCACGTACGCTTGAACTAATTTTGATGCCTGTATCCAATGGTTTATACCCATATATCATATATTTCTTTATTATATTGTATTTTCTTATTGTATCACATTCTGCTTGACATGCAAGGGCTCGAGATAACCCATTTTAGGATTATGTGTTGGGAACTTATTGACTTCCTTCAGCATCACGCAAGTAGACAGGCATCAGATTGTCTCCAGCATCCAGACTTTAAGCCACTAGCACATGTGCCCGAACACAGGGATCTCCATCCCGGATCTCCATCCCGCCCAACACCAAACCATGCCGCCTCCTTCTTGGCATCAGATCGCAATTTAACACAGGGGCTTTTCGGCCGGCACCAAATAGGGGCTAATTTAGTTCAGGTCGGATTCACAGACTCTTGGTTAGTTTGATCCAAGCATGCAGTTTTTTTGTTCATAGAGGGGTTTAGGGCATCGGACCCAAAAGTTTCAATCGGATCTGGATGAAATTTGCGGATCGAATAAGTCAGACTGCAGCTCTATTCAATCCGGCGGAGCTTGCTATTCACCAAATACTCTGATTTCTCATGCCTATTATGCCATCAACAAATACTAGCAGAGAATTAAAAGCTCGAATTTCGATTGTTCCAGCTTGTTTCCTGGCAGATCCGTTCTTACAACTGTAGATCCCAATAAGTGCGATTCCTTTGCCCCTTTTTTATGTACAGAAATAAAAAATTTCTTTGTTTGATTTGCTGCTTCCGTCAGCTTCTTCTAATATCGTCCGTGTGCCTGAACAGGCTATGGATCCTGCGTATATTCTTCTGACTGAGCAATTTCTTAGTGGGCAGTAGAATATTACATCTAAGAAATCTGGTTTATATGTGTATATATAAAGCTTTGGGATATGGCTATGGCTTATATCGAGGGTCGCCGGAAAGGCAAAATCAATATAAAATGTACATATTGCCAGAATGGAGAGGTCCGACGATCTGCTAACCAAAATGAAGATTTTTAGGGAAGAATCATTTTGTGGGACGCATGCTTGTGGAACATGATGTAGGTTGGGAATGGATTAGATTCATGCACATGATGTACACATTTTTTATTACTTTGCAAGTGCTTGGGTAAAATCTTAAGTTATGATTCTTCTGTTGCCACTGTTACAGATGGTGGTATGGAATTGTAGATCATTCAGGCACCTATGGTGGACACCTCGATCGATGCCATTATCATGCTGAAGGTAAGATTTGTGTGTTTCACCAATTTTGGGATCTCTTAATATTGTTATTCATCTCTTTTATTTCATTGTTCAGACATTGTTTGGCAGGAATTCAACTAAATACTTGCATGGCTTCTAATTTTTTTTACTTTATTAGAATGTGAAGGCTGAGGACTACTGTGCTGATAATTCTTCCAAGCCATAACTGGCCCTTCTTATGCTTCCACATGTGATTGAAGGGTATCATCACTTGGTTGCTGGAATGTTGAACGGATTGAGACGATTTGGTGAATCGTTCTGAATACTCTGGCCGCTTTGTATGCTGGTTTGTCTGTCCAATGTTATTAAATAGGTGAAGGATACTACCAAACAATGTAGAGTTTTGCTGCAATCTGGCATCATAATGTATGCTTTTGTTGCAATGTGGCATCATCTCTGCTTACACCGGCCGAAACACTTTATGCATGTAGGTGTTTCTGCCTTATGCATGTAGGTTTTTCAATTTAAGATGTTGTGAAATATCAGACGCGGGTATGCGGTTTATTTAAGCATTGATCTGCTTCATATCAAGCATTGCTTTGCTTCATAAACATGGAGTAGCATTGCTCTCTTCAGGAAAATGCATGCTTCTTCAGAAAAAACAAAAGTTGAAATGCTTTGGGACAATCAGATAATACATTGGCACATTTATTGCTTCGGGACAAGCTAGAGAGGTTTTTGATGAGGAAACAAGTTGGAGAGGTTATTGTACAGACAGTTGCTTTATTAGACAGTTGCTTTATTAATGGTAACATAACACATTCCATTCCACTCCATTCGACACCATGATATGGTGAATTCTCAAGTGCATGGTTTACAAATATGTTTAGTTTGGAGACTCCACTAGTATATTAAAGTAATATGGATCTCCTTGGATGTGATAACAAGCTACAAAGAAATAATTGTTCAAGTGCATGATATCAGTGTAGTAACCAACACACATAAAGTTTACCTATGTTTGCTTTAGCGAATATTTTTTTTTTTAAATAACAACCAACACACGACTACTATTAACATTATTAACACAAACCATTGCATCCAATGCATATTCGCCGGGGGTGCATATTCGCCGGGGGGGTACGTAAGGCAGCGAGAGCCCCTAAAAATTTACAATACATGTATAAAATTAACACCATTAAGTACATTCTCTCAAAACTTATAGTATTTTGCAAACCTCAATATACAGTGTATAAAACGTTGTCCAGGCATACCCCACAAACGACGAAGATCACTATCTATGGTCCAGATCAAGGAATAAGGGGCAAATATGCCCATCTGACAGCTCTCGATGCCTGAAATAACCTCCCGTGTGAATATGCTATAGAACCGGAAGAATACTTGTCTCATCTGCTATAGAATCGAAAGAATGCCCATTACTTACAAAATTGCAGATATGATCGGAGGACGAAAAAGGAGAATTTCGAATTTTTCCAAATAAAGAATCTAATAGCTAAAATTCATCCACACCAATTCTTAGCTGAATTGTTGTACAGGTGGACATGCTAGAATTGCCAGGATTGACAAAGAAGCAGTAGACATTCAAATATTTTATTTAGTTGATCAATTAAAATTGGCATGAAATGCACGAGAGCAAAGTCTGACAACACAGGGAGCAGCTGGTTAGGTGGGACCAGCTCAACATAGTGTGCTCGAACATAGTCGAATATGCGACAGTTCTAAAGAGAGAAGACCGTTTTGTTTTAGCTTTTTGCATCTATTTAGTTGGCTCTATAATGCATTGCAGGTATTTTTGGATGGGCTACCTTCAAGTTTGTCTACCGGACCTACTATACAAAGCAGTCTTTTCACCTCCGTTACGTTCTCTATTTTGGCCTCATCTGACGTGGATGTTCTTATATGATTATTAACTAAGCTAATGATACACTATCCACCAAATATAAACTTTTTTTATTTTTCTTAAGAAGCTTTGGGTACGCACTCCACCTCATGGCTTCAACAGTTGGTGGGCACAAGCTTTTGAACTGAATGCTTTGTGCCTAGAGGCTCACCTTCAACTCTTCTAGTGGGGTCTGCATATGTAATAATACCATATGCATATAGTTATCATATAGTGCAATTCAAGATGTGATAAGGAAATTGCTGGGCTCCACAATGTGCTGCGACATAGATTCATCGATGAGCTTAGTTCTAGATTGCATGAATTTAACTTGATTTTCAATGTACAATTTGATATCCAACGGTCAAATTGGAAAGCTTGTTTACAAAGATTATATTGCATTTGTTTCCCTAATGATGGATATCCAATGGTGTATTTTTAAAAGTTGATTCTTCATTGGTATTTTTCAAAGGTTTTCAGTGATGACCTTTCCCTTTGCATAATGAACAGCGTGTTCTTTTGTACAAACATGATATTCATATTTCATTTGCACAAGAATCTTTGATGCACCATGGTCTAAATAATTATTTTGTTAGGGTTTCTAGTATTTCTATACGTCGGATATTCAAGCTAATGGCCAAGATTGTGTATTTTTTAGTATGTGCTGTATTATGCCCTCCGTCAATGGCCGAGATTTGCCTATTGTGAGAGTATAAGAGATTTGTAATTTGACTCCTTGGTCCAGATGCAAGAATCTATTTTGCAGCTTTTTTATTTCTAACCCAAATTAGCTGTAAGATTGGGGCCCACACTTCACACTCATAAAACACAACGATTGAAAATTATGTTCTAAAAAGCATTTTCTTCATGTGCCAATCCCATACATTGCTTATGCAGCGTGCATAAAGCTATAAGCCCATTGCTATGCCTCTGCTAGAATGGATGCCTTGAAATGTACACAAGTTAACATCAATTCAAGGCATCCATCCTCACCAACAAATTTATCGCTCGACACTGTGTCAAATGCTTTAATGTAATCCACAAATGTCAATGATGACGATTTTTTCTTTCCCTTCACACTTTCTACTATAGCATGCAAAGTCACCAACTGATCAGGTCTGTTGTAGAATGACACCATCTAAATCCTGCTTGCCCCCTAGCTCTCACTCCATTCTCCTCAGCCCAAGAACTCACTTCCTCTCAACCACAGCAGGGACGAGCTTGGCCCACATATTGCTTACCATATTGTCCCATAGTTATTCACATCTGAGGCGTTTTTCACAGGCACCACCATGTTGCATTGCCATTCTGTAGGAAATCCTTGCAACATTGGCTTATAAAACCTACATATGAGTCCCATGCCCATTTTACCAGTTCGGCCCCTTCACGCCCCACTGCTCAGGGCAGATGCAATCTAATGTTCCTTTTTTTTTTTTTGTTTGAAGGCATGGTTGGTGGGACTTGCACCCGCCTACGTCTCCCACCCGATGGTAGCCAGTGGGTTTTGAACCCTGGTGGGGACCACTCCAATCCAAGGCCTTACCACTAGACCACCACCGCGATGGGCCAGATCTAATGTTCTACCATTGCCTTTGTGTCATTGTATTGACATGAGCTAAGCGTACATATGAGTCCCAAGCCCATTTTACCAGTTCGGTCCCTTCACGCTCCACTGCTCAGGGTAGATGCCGATCTAATGTTCTACCATTGCCTTGTTGTCATTGTATTGACATGAGCTAGGCGTATAATCTAAAGATAAAACTAAACAACCTCGATGATGATATCGCTAGGCCATCCCAAGTGGTCCGAGTATGACGGAGGGCCTTACCATGGTGATGTAGTCGCCATGGGAGGGGAATTCCCGTATTTGTACGATGGGAGCATCATATAGATTCTGGGAGCGTCACAGCCATTATGGCTAAATTCTATAAATACACTATCATCATCTTAGTTTCACAAAAATTATGCTTGGCATCAACATATCCTGCCAACATCTTAGCAACCTCTCATTGCTATGTGGCATCTAGACAATCACACTACTAATCTTCACATTGCAACCATTTTATATTCAATAACTCCCTAAGGCGAACTTGACAACCTTGTAGCAGCAGCATCTAGGCAACTCCAGTTCCTTCGTAATTCGAGTTGACACTCAACTACTTATACACGGCAACGCTGGCCACACGTTTACTAGTATCAATATAAGTGGTTGTCTTTTGTCAAGTAATATCAACATGCATTATCATTTCAAATAAAACATTGTTCATCTATCTAGAAATTAAGAGTTAAAGCATTTCTATGACATATAGGAGGAGTAAATTTGTTAAGGCAGAAAATTTCACACCTCAACGAAATAAACTCCCTATATTTAATGACCTTGTAATTTGACATTCCTGGCGTTTATTTGGCTATTTTTTGGCAACCTATTATTGACAAGCTAGAATCAACATAATGGTTTCGACTTCAAAAAACAAGTCACAATTCATAGCTGCCCCTTCTCCAGAATGGCCTGAAAAGCCCCGGAAGGATGCCGAATTTGTTCCAGGATGAAGTTCGAAGAAGTCTTTGTTTTATGTTTGCTACATGAGTAGTATGTTCAAAATCAGGTAGCTCTTTCTTAGTTGTAGGTTAGCGCATCACCTGATGAATAAGAGTCCATATGATTGTGTTTCAAGTTTGGGCCTCTTAATTATGTGTTCAATATGATGTATGACCTTGTTAACGCTATATAAATTTGTATAAGTGTGTGAATATAGCCTTCATATTTATAGATACAATAATATATCAGAAGTTTATCTCTATAATAACTTCTTAAACTTTAACTATAAATGTTGTATGAAGTTGATGCAGGTTCATATTACCTTAATGCAATGCTGAGGGGAAGAGAATGTAACATTTCTCTAGAGTCATCGTACAAGTACCGCTAATAGACTTGTACTTGTCAATATAGGCGATATCTAGCATGGGGAAGGCCAAGTAATTAATAAAACTTTGCCACCTTAAGATTTGGAAGTCCATTTTTTACATGGACTCACCCTATGGGTGCCGTGCCATGTGGATGCATCCCATTTGTGCCAAGTGATCCACCATTGCGGACTTGATAACCTTATAGTAGCAGCATTTAGGCAACTCCAGTCCCTCTCTAATTCGAGTTGACACTCAATTACTTATGCACAGCATCACTGCCAGGCACATGTTTCCTACTTGTATCAATATAAGCGGTTGTCTTATGTCAAGTAAAATCTATATGCATTAGCATTTCAAATAAAACGTTGTTCATCTATCTAGAAATTTAGAATTAAAGCATTTCTATGACATATGGGAGGAGTAACTTTGTTAAAGCATAAAATTTCACATCTCTACGAAATAAACTCCTTAAATTTAATGATCTTGTAATTTGGCATTCCCGACGTTTATTTGGCTATTTTTTGGCAATGTATTTTTGGCACGCTAGAATCAACTTAAGGGTTTCGACTTCAAAAACAAGTCAGGGTCATTCAACTTTCCTATTTGAAAACATGCCATTGAACATTTCTTTTATCAATGGTAAGGCAAGAATAGAATAGAATAGAATAGAATAGAATAGTATTTTTAACGTCCACGGAGACCAATAAGTCATGGGACCCATACAATGGGCAGTACAAGAGACAGTACAAGGAGGACAAAGAGATAATCAATCCATGACTGTGCACATATCAAAAGAATCATTTTGTGCCTAGGCAAGATAATTCAGTTATTTATGATATTGGCTTCCCAATATACCACAATATCATGTGCTTTATGACAAGAATTGTATGCTTTATATAACCCCCTCCACCATAATGCGTGGTGGTGAGTGGATGATGGGAAAACATAGAGTTGGTTTTGCTCATCTAGACCTTACCATGTACTAAAATGCTACTGTGAAGTGATGGCTTGGCATGTATAGACTAAAGTATCATGTGCGATATGCAAGCTTTAAATATGTTGCAGGCAAGTCTTGTAAAATTTGAGCATAGTCAGTCAACATGCTCATTCGCATTATTATTATCAAGCTCTCTATTTGATTCCTCCTCTTAACTTGAGATCAGTGATATTGTAAACAGGAACCGAGTGCTGAAAGAATGGGGAGGACTGATATTCATGAACATGAGGAGGACCAAAAGAGACATGTGGATAGCCCATCCCCGCCGGAGGAGAAGAGGGTTGTGAAAGCAACGAAGTGTGACCAGAGGGGATATGAATGTAAGTGCTGTCTGGAGTCTGAAAATAATGAGTGGGATGGACCGGTGTATATATGGTGTGGCGACTGTGGTTGAGGGTAGTGCTTGCAAACAGGGGAGACTCTGGTCGAGAACTGACACAAGGGGTGGGCGGCGCCGACTGAGCACATGAGCGGACACGACCCCCTTCGATATCATAATCAGGATCATACATGTCACGAGCAGCTTCGCGGCACTGATGGCGTTCCAATCGTGATGCCGTTTGGCTAAGGAGTTCCTCAGGAGTGAAAGCACGAGCAGACATCTTGAGAAGAGAGAAAAGAAACTAAGACCCAGCAGCGGCGACAATGTTTAGTGTCTGGGTTCGGGATCTCCTACAAGACAACCCTCTATGAGGACCCTTGGATCAAACAGGAGGATCTGGGCCGAATGTCACGCGGGATTTTGCAAAAGAGAAAAGAAGGAGAGGAAAGGAAGAAACAACACGAAACAGTGACTGGAAATAAGACTTTTTTGATATCAATTTAAATACATGAGTTCTCAACAAGTGAGAGGAGAACAATCGAGATAAGGGCAAAATCTCATCTAAAACTTGAGATCTATCTCTACCCATATATATAGTACAACAGCCTTGACCCCAAAATAGATATGTGGCAGGTCTCAGTTACCAACTCGCGGATCAGAGCCTGATTTTTGGGGAATCTGGCAGCGCCTTCTTTATGTGCCTGGAATCTCGCTGGCGTTGGACTACACTCCACGGAGACCGTCATTTATCCGTTCTGGGTCTCTTCTTTGACTGGGGCGTGATCTTCTACGTGGGTTTCCGAGGGGGGCATGGGTCTACTACCCGATGCTTGACCAGCTCCCTTATTCCTGCCCTGCGCCGTGGTCTTCAGGAATAGTCCTGTACCTGGACGTACAGGACTAACAAGATGTTCAGTGGCTTTTTGGGTTTGCCCATTTCTATCGGCGTCTCATTCGAAATTATTCAGAGATTGCCCTACTTTGACATGCCTCACGGTTAAGGATGTGCCTTTTGAATGGAGGGTGGAAGCAGAATCTGCTTTCATTACCCTGAAACATGCTTTTACCATGGCACTAGTTCTTGCCCATGCAGATCCTTCGCACCCATATGTTATCGAAGCAGATGCTTCTGATTTTGCTTTTGGCAGTATCTTGTCACAGGAGGGGGGCGATCATGAATTGCATTTGATTGCTTATCACTCGCAGAAGTTTCAGGCTGCCGAAATCGAGTATCCAATTTATGACAAGGAGTTGTTGGCGATAGTTGATTCTTTCGAGGAGTGGAAAAGGTTTTTAGAAGGATCTCCTCATGAGGGCACGGTCTATACAGATCATTGAAATCTGGAATATTTTCAGTCTGCTCGAGTGCTCAACTGTCGACAGGCCTGTGACATACTCAGATATTATCCCGCATTAATTTTGTGATCAAGTACAGTCCTAGGCCTCTCCAAGGGAAGCCTGATGCTTTGTCTCGGTGTTCCTACCTTGAGCCTACGCCAGGTGGTCCTGCATTTGATCAGAAATCATAGGTTATTTTAGGGCCTGATCGATTCTAGCTTATGGCTATCACTTTTTTTGAGAGGCCTCATGATATAGCCTTGTTGGAGTTTGTTTGGGCATCTATACCCTTCAATCCATTGGCTCAAAATGTATTCTCACATCTTGGCACTGCATCACCTTCTCGGCAAATGCCATCGGACTATGACTGTTTTACTATTCGAGATAGACTCCTGTTTTGTGATGGGCTTTTGTATGTGCCAGATAGTGCTTCTAGGCTTCGGGTTCTTCAGGATTACCATGACTAACCTATGGCCGAACACTTTGAAGCAGCCAAGACTCTTGAACTTATTAGTCAAGAGTATTGGTAGTCAGGCCTTTGTCGCTGTATCAAAGTGGTTATTCGATCTTGTGATATCTGCTGTCGAGTGAAGGTTCCCATTAGGGCGGATTTGGGGTCTGAAAATGGCCCTTATCTTGGGCTAAAGATTTCCACGTCAGATTCGCCAGGACCAATCAGGTTTGCGCCTTTTTTACGAAAGTCAGTATTACTTGGCAGGTAGAAGGATGAGCAGGCTTACTTGGCATCCACATGGCGTATTTTCATAGGGGATGCCTGCGCTTTTATTGCAACCATTTTAATGGCCCGTATTTTTTGGGAGTCGCTTCGCCGCCCAAAATAATGGTGACTTTGACCGCCTATTGTCAGCGTCACCAACTCCCTTGTCAAATTTTGGCGCCAAACCGATCTTGTCACTCGACGCCTCGTGCATCCTCTCCGCCTTCACTCCTCATCGCAATCCATGTCTCCTGTAATTTCGTGTTCTTGCCCCATTTTACAGAACTCCCAAGGTCAAGAAGTGGGAGGTTTTGTCTCAATAGGTTCGTGGGTGAGTATCTTTTGCCATCAACGAGGGGGCTGAGCATAGAGTTAAGCGACAAAGCGTCGAGGCGATGCGGACACATTGGATAGGTAGGATAAAAGAGTTCAAGTTGAATTCTAGCGGCGGAAAGTGGAAAGTATAACAATACGACATGCATATACCCCTTCCGATATGGCCAAAGAGCTAATCTCCACCAAAAGCGGCTTCCCAAAATTGCCCGCAAATGGTAACCACCTTAAGCGGATCACCACGGCCGGCGAAGCTAGCCGTCGACTACTTAAGCTAGCGTAGAGATAGTTTGGCGTCGTGTGATCTTCTTATCTTTTCATTTCTTTTCGTTGACACGTGTTTACAAACAAATTTATTGTGCGGGTTTATGTTTATCGGGCGTCGTGGATGTCATTCCTAGAAAGTATTAGTAGTGTACTTGTCGTGTATCACATAGACATCGAATTGTCCTTTTTTCAAGGTATGGATGCCGTGACCTTGCGGGGTATAGGCATCCGGTTTTCTGGACATGATTATAACGTAAAGGTCGTGAAACCGAGCTTGAGGCGGTTGAATTGCCCCCCTTTAAGTGAACTTTGTAAGCCACGGACTAATGAGAACAATGTAATTGCAATGAAGAAATGCATGGGTGACGAGGTGCAAGCGGGAATGTCCGAAAGCGAGGCGTGAGGATGAGTTTCAAAATCTTCACACCGTTTGAGGTATTTGCTAACATATTCGGATGGCGCGGGAAGTTCGAAAAGCTCAGAAGACATATCGTGCTTTCTCCCCCCGCCCGATTTTGTGGATGGCTTATTTTTGGTTCCGGCACTGGGATGTTCGATTCCACGAATCATCCGGTCAACTAACGAGAAGGTCCGCGTAGTTAAGTCCTCCTTTAAGTTCAGATACTTTCTTCCAAAACAATATTTATCGTTAATTGTCAACTAGAACGAAGGAAGCAGAAAAAGAATTTTGCACAACTTTTTGGGAGCCGTTTGAGGACCATAATAGACACTCCGTCACGGTGGATATTCGAAAGTATGGAGAGGGGAGGAAGTCATTTATACGGCCACCATGGAAGCGAATGGCCATTATCGAGCTAAGAGTGCTAATGGAGACAGAGGAAATTGTCGGCGACTTCCATTATTTTATTGATGGCATTAGGGTTGGTTCTGAGGCAAGAGGGAAATGTAAAGTTTAGTGAGTTCGCGATCAACAAGAAATTGTCTATCGGCTAAGCTTTGAATCTCGGTTTTTTATTTGTGTTTTTGTCTGATGTTTTTTTAGGGTTCCGTATTTTGTCCGATATTTTTTTAGGGTTCCGTACAATTATTTAAAAACGTTACCATCATATTTTACTTTAACTTCTGTTTTTTACTATTTATCTCCCGCGGTTGTCTATTTTTGTCGGTGTTTTCGTAGTATAAAGCGTCATCGCCGAGAAGCCATGGCAAGAACTAAGCAAAGCGCAAGGATCCATCCAGTGGTGTAAGGCGGTGATTACATTAGTCCGCCTTCTTCATCTGACTCTGAAGTCTCTGATAGAGATTCTCCTCCTCCGACCATGCCTAACTGAAGACCCGGAAAAGAAATCCGCATGACAGACCGGCGGGCGGGAGAAGCAGCTCCGGAGTAAGTAGGGAGGTGCACTCGGTTCGGAGGCAGAGGATGAAAATGTGAGAGAGGCCGAAGCGCGAGAATATGATGCGGATTAATTATTGGGCAGCCGCCTCTCTTCTTGCTCTCTTCCCGCTCCTCCTGTTCCTCCCGGGTGGAGGTGCAGGACCTTCAAATCGAGGAGGAGGCCCAACGCCCGAGAAAGGGGAAGGCTTACGGGAATGTGAGGAGGAGACGGAAGAGTCGGTAGAGGAACGGCGACTGCAGATCTTTGGGGTGAGGAGGCGGGAAGAGTCGGCCCGAGCAATGGGCTCCAAATTTGGGGTGGGTGAGGGTAGAGGCCTAAGCTGAAGACTTAAGCCCCGGTATTAAAAGCGCTTAGCGAGATTAAGAAGTATCGGAGAAAAGCGGAGATGGTCATTCAGCGTCTCCCATTTGCGGGGCTCGTGAGAGATTACGCAAGAGTGTGGTGCGATACATCATACGATTCTGAGAATTCAAGCAAGCGCCTTAAATGCTCTTCAAATGGCTTCGGACGCAGGTTGGTGTCTGTCGATTCGAGAGGACTCGCGGCTTGCGGCAATACATGCCAAGCGGGTGACTGTCATGCCCAAGAACATGCGCCTGCGTCTTACGCATAAGGGATCCCGAGTACTATGGTCAAAATTTTATGGCTGAATACAACAAGAAGAAAGACCCCCGGAAAAAGGCCGTGAAGTGCCTTTGTGTTTTTTCATATGTATAATATTTCTTAATGCAATGGCTTTATAAGCTTAATGTCTTAGTCCATTTCTTTCTTAGAAGCCTAGCCAGCACTTTGCATTTTTTTTTTTTTTTTAATGTTATCGTGAGGATCACCACGACCACGCGACAAGCATTGTGCTTTTTGTTGCACATAGTAGTCTTGGCGTCGTGTGATCCAACCCTAACCCTAACCCTAACCCTAAAATATGCGGACAAATCTCCCCACAACGGCGGTGTGTCCCCTTTCATAATCGACAAGCGGCTACTTGAGTTCAAAAGTGACAGCGCCTTACCGCTCCTAAACATCTTCTTGTTTTCGTCGTTTGCTTCGCCATGGATTGTTATGTGAAGTTCCTGGAATGGTATGCATCCGCCCCTCATGACAACGAGGAAGTTAAGTACCGACCGCGATTTATCCGTTCTATTGCAAGGAGTTGGACATCATGGCAAAGCGATAGCGAGCTTGGATGCTATCGCGAGGTTGCTTTAGCTTTCACCCGGACCGCTTGGTCTCGGCAAGACGTCCTTTGCGGATGTCCACGGCTCGTGGATTCCAAAACCAGCTCTAGAGGAGGCGGCTTCCCATTTGCAAAGCGGGGAAGATGTTTTTCAAGAATCTTTGCATAGCGGGCTCCTCGGCTGCGTCCTTGTGCTTAAGAAGGTATCTTATTTCTCTTTGCCGTTTGCATTTGCTAGTTATTGCATTCTGCTCGGCCAAACCGAAGATACACTGGAAACAATGAAATCTTTAAGCCAAAGGGGGTCCGGTTATGTGTGATGATGACTATGGCGTAGAAATGGAGATAGATCTACAAGAAGAAGAGCAAGAATGTAGGAGTTTTAGCCGGCCTTGCTTGGCCTTGGGTGAACCCGGAGGAGGGAGATGATTCTCGAAGGTGATGAGGATGGGGATGAGGATGAAAAGAAGTTGTCGACATAACGCCAATTTTAGTGGAAGGCAAAGAATACTTATTGCTAAGTGATGATATCTTGAGGAACCCGTCTATGTTCTGAATGTGTGCTAGGGAAAGGCGAGCTACAAGATTACCTTGGCGAATGGGTAAACTTAGGCCTAGATTTTGAAGAGGATTTGGACAAAGAGATGTTTGAAGTATCTAATTATACCGGCAATGCTATAAAGCTTAAAGAAGCATATGAGAGGAATTTTGGAGTCTCGATTTGCTCAAGATGAGGCGAATCTACCAGCGGAAGAAGAATTCCAGCGTCTCCTGCAAAGGCGCCAGCGGGATCTGAGGGTTTGGCAGGCCCTTGATCAATCGGCAAACATAAGCCCGGTAGATGAGGATAAATGTGAAGAAGATAATCTTGAGGGTTCTTATTTGTGGGAAGTAGATGATTTTTCTTGCCGACATGCTTGGGGGACAGGGGAAAGATTGAAGGACTCTACATTGTTAAGATATATCTCAAGATTCGTTAATGGGGAGATAATCGTCTTCATGCAGAACTTTCAGTCAAAGGGTGCGAGTTTGTCTATTACCTCCGTGCATTATGCATGTTAGGGAACCATTCCCAATTGGCATCATCAAACGAAAGGGTGATAGCAATTCTACGGGATGTCGTGTTACAATATTTTGGCGACCAAGCGGTCTGTGGCGAGCAATATGTTAAATTTTTTTAGGCTGGCGGCTTGACTCACCCAAGGTTGGAAGTGGGGTCGATAACATGGAAGTCATTGCCTTGTTGGATCAAGTCTTGGCGGGGGATTGAAAGAGCATGAAATTGACGAAGCTTGAGAAATTGGAAGTTATATGTTTTCCAACTTGTATCGGTAAAATTATTTATGTACAGATTGTCCTTTCGAAATTCTAATAAAAATTATTTTATTTGTATTTACTCACATCACTTGAAATACATCATCGATCGATTTTTCTGTCATATCTAGGTTTTTTAGGCCGTGTGATATCTATCTCGAAGAAATGAAATATTATTGGAAAAAAGACAATTAATTTATTTATTAAAATTTCATTGTGACTCATGTTATAAATAGAAGACCGATGTCCACGCCGACCTCGACGCCTTCATATACGCTCATCTTCTACTTAGGCTTCGGCCTTCCACATTCCGGCCCGATGGCATCATCATCTTCCTCTAGCAAGCGACCACGCCAAGATAGCACTCCCACCCCGAGGTGCTGCGTGGACATCACCCTTGCGGTGGTGATGAAGAGATTCAAGGAGATCCATGATGAAAACAACCGTCTCGCCGTCGTAGAACAATGAGGCGATCGACATATTAGCCTTCCGCGAGGGAGGCTGGCGCACGGCCGAGGCGTTGAGCTTCGTGGAAACATTCGCCATGTACCAAGAGGCGGCGAGCACAGGGGGCAGGCGGTTGAAACTGCTCACATGATTTCATGAGGCCTTAGAAGATATGGAGAAGAAGCTCCGAGTGCGGAGGATGAGAACGCTGCCTTACGGCCGGCTTTGCGGGACATGAAAATCAGCTAGAGGATCATGAAGATCCCTAGCCGTTGTATCTATCTATTTTTGCTTCAAAGAAAAGTTTTTCTCTATTTTTTGCTTCTATCTATCTGTTGTTCCAATGTATGTTCTGTTTTATTAAAATATCACCCACGGCCGAAATGCCTTGCTTGCAATTAGGTAGCAATCAACTGGATTTCGCGTCGTGTGATCTCCATGCCGATTCTATTTTGCTTCAATGAGAAGTTCTATCTTTAGTTATGTATCGGTAAAATTACTTATGTATAGATTGTATCACGAAATTATCAATAAAAATTATCACACGAGCTTTCTCACGGAAGAAAAGGCGTTAGAAGAAGTAACGGTCCTTTTTCCTCACACGGCCAGAAGAAGTAGCGGTCGATTTTCCCGACCCCACGGCATCCTTGGCGTCGTGTGACTCAAGCTACTCTGAAATCCCTGTTATAAATAGAAGACTTTCTATCTTGCCCGACCTCAGATCCTCTTCGCTTGCCAGCCTTCTTACGCTCATCTTCTCCCCTTCCGCCTTAGCCTTAGCCTTAGCCTTCTCCTCGATGGCATCTTCATCCTCCTCCGATAGCGGCCAGCGCCCCGAACTGCCCATGGACATCACCCTTGCTTTGTGGTGATGAAGAGATTCAAGGAGGTTCACGACAACAACCGTCTGCGTCGTAGAGAAGATGGGGCGGTGGGCCAGATAGAATTCACTAGGGCTGCTTTGCATGGCCGAGACCTTGAGCTTCTAAAACAACATTAACAGTGTAGAGGCCAATAGCCGTAGGGTCGGCGATTTAAGCGCGCACACAACATTTGGCGGCTAGAAGATATGGAGAAGAAGCTTATTTGCGGAGGATGATGAGCTTGACTTCACGGCCCATTCTGGGGATCATGAAGATCCGTAGCCATTGTATATATATTTTTTGTTTCAAAGAAAAATTTGCTCTATTTCTTGCTTCTATCATTTCTCTTGTTTTGTTTTATTAAAAGATCACACGACAGCGAAATGCCATTCTTGCAATTAGGTAGCAATCAATGGATTTGGCGTCAGATGATCTCCACAACGCATACACCTCGTTGTATGTATAAATTCATAATTTATTAATGGAAAAGTGTATGTAACACAAATATCTAGCTAGATTATGTGATATAACTTGCAGGTAAATGCGAATTTGCATGTGGATGACAACGTCTATTCACATACGTGGCTTGTGGATGACAACGTCATGCCAAGGACGTGGCATGCGCTGCCACAATAACACTTTGTCTTTTTATGCGGCTTTTTGCATACGATGCGGCTGGGATATGACGGATCCCATGATGCGAACATAGGCTACCGTTGCCTAATTGAATGCTATAATTTCGCCTCGTAGGATTATTACACAACTTTATCGGTAGTCGCAACCGTAGATTCCAACGTATCTCTAGTTTCTATATAAAACGTCGGAGGCCTTTGTCTTCTCCTATCCGCCATCTTACGTTTCTACCACATCCGCCCTCAGCCATCACTCCTGTTCTCCCATCACTTTCAATGGCCTCCAGCTCCAGTTCCATCCCTGCCGAGATCTTGTCTCAAGTTTTGGTCAAGGAAATTCAGAACATTCGCGCTGAAGCGGAGGAACGGATCCGCCTTCTAAAAGAAAAGAATGATGAAGACGTCGCCAAGCCGGTTTGCGGTGAGGAGGAAAGGCCGCCTTCTGAGGGGAGGTGATTTTAGTCTTGACAACAATCGGGGCTGCCTTTAGACCGCGAATTGCGGCGCCCACGAGATATAACCTCCAAGAGAGGCTTAGGGCGCAATCGAGGCGGGAGAGGTTGCCGAGCCCAACTTCGATGGCGGGGGAAGATAAGGTTGCGGAATATGAGAACGTGGTTGCGGGGCAGGCAATCATGTTGGAGGAGCAGAAAAAAATTATCACTGCCCTCCAGGAAGAGCTTGCCCGGCGATCATAGGCATCGGGCTCCTCCTAGAGGGGCCCGTTTTTTTTTTTAATGTTTGTAATTGGTTTTATTTTTCAATGGGAAAAGTTTTTGACAAATGTACCGAATATTACGTTTCCTATTTTTAATTTTCAATATCCGTGGTAGAGAGAATGACAAGACAGATCACACGAAGCGAAACCCTTCATAGGGTTTTAAAGCTCGTGTCTTGATTTCAGCGATGGTGTGATATCTGATGTAGTTAGAATAGTTATTAATGTGTTCCGGCCCGGACGGTACCATTAATGTGTTCTAGCGGACAACAAGCCGAGAATCCCCTCGACGCGTCGCGGCAAGTGAGTGTGTTTAATATGTTCAAGCGCTAATATGTATAAATTGAGGTCCTTGCATGTGCTCCTTCCATGGGTTAGAGTCTTTGCTCCTCACTTCTATAATCTTAACGTCCCTCCCATTTGTCATCTATGGCCTCCACATCCTCAACGGCCCGATAATGGAAAGCGCCAAGAGGATAGAACTCCCTTCCGACATAGTGTTGGGTGTTCTAATGAAGAGGTTGAAGGAGCAAGATGATCTTCTAAAAGGAAAACGCCGTTACAATTCAGCGAGAAAGAAGAAGAGAATGAATTCAACCTTTCTCATGCCAGTAGCGGGGAGAGGCAAATCAGGCGGTTGAATAGAAGGTTGGGGCCGGATGACATGCCCCAACAACCGTGACCGAGGTGGTTATGGCGGCAACGAGGATGCTAATTCAGTGAAAGAACACGTTGTGCTATTGGGGACGGGAGCGGGACATGTACAAAGAGATGGTGGATGATTGGAGGAACGTTTGGATAGGGTGATTGCTCGCTTGAGGGGAAGAGATGAAGAGCGAAGGCGAGGACGGAGCTGATGATGATGATGAAGATAATGAAGAAGAGCTCGCCTTTGGAGCAACAATGAGTCGTTGTATTTTGTTTTTCAATGTAACATCTTTCACAACTTTAATCAAAAGTAACCCTTTTTTATTATTATCTTGTAAAGCTTCACACGACGCGAAGCCACATAAATGCAAGCAATAGCGAACTCCATTGTTCGCGCCGTATGATACAAATAAGATCACACGACGGCGGCTACTGGCCAGCAAACAAGGTTGGAGGCAAGTACTTCGCGTCGTGTGAACATGCTACACATTACAAGTATACTTTACCGATTCTTTGTCTCTTAGATCTCCACTGTTGCGATGCTAGTGGGGCCCTAGAATTTTGCCAAGCAACTTTCCGTTTTTCTCTTGACATTATGCCAATGGTGTTTCACGACTTACGGGTTGCTCCTTAAAGCGACCTTCTTGTCGCGTATTTAGCCATCGCCCTTCTATAAAACCACTCTGTCATCCGTCTTAGAGGGTTGGTTCCCACATTTCCACCCCTCTTTGAGTGTTACGATGAAAGGCTATTTTAGCTTGTTTATCGACTTCTCCATGCCTTGTGCACTCCACCTTTGCTAGGCTTCCATACTTCCTAAAAACCAAGGTGCATGAGCCCAAAAGATGTGCAAGTAGTGCGTGACTTCACTCTCCCCCCATGCGTCTATGAAAGCTTTAATAAATTTGTTATCGCTTGCACGAACATTTACGCATCTTCTCTTGTGAGGTCCATTCTCTCAATGTATGGGAACAATTCGGACAATGCATCCCATGCTTTTTTTTCCTCAATGCGAATTTAAGCGCCATCATGCATGCGGTCCTGCTCGCATCAACCAGCAATTTTCAAATTCATAGACCTTTTCTCCCATCATCGGTTTCCGTTGAGCCTCTCTATGATTCTTTATGAAAGCGTCGAGCTTTCATCCCTCAATTGACACCTTACGAGGCACACTTGTTCTTCACGCCCGTTTCTCATCGAGCTCTAATCTTACATTGCCACCATGCAAACACGCTTCGATAGAACATGTTCAACTCTCACGAATTCCTTCCTCTCTTCTCTTCTTGTGCGAAATGTTCCACACGAATCTGCGGCTCAAAAATATCATCTTGTCGATGATTCTCACAAAGCCGTGCAAAGTGCGGATATGAACCCTCTCTAATGGAATGGGGGAAAATGCCATGGAACTTGGGATCTTCTTCTCCTCTATTAGGAGCATTTGCTTGGTTAAGGGACAAGGTTGAAACAGTCTTCCCGATTACTTGACTTCCTTGCATGATTGCGGTCTGGAACAACTTTTGCATGTTCCTTGTCCTCCTCCACTTATGTTTGTACATTGCTTTCTCGGTTTTAAATCGGGCGCCAAGTGAAAAATTACTTTGTAAGATCCATAGTGATCTACTTGCAATTTTTCCCTCCCTCGAATCTAGATATTAGACTCGGGATGTGGGTTTGATTGAACACCCATTTCAAAACCTCGTGGGTTTCTTTACGAACTTTAAAGAGACCTAACCACCGGTGTCATCTTGATTGACATGAGAACCATTTTTCATACGCGCTTCTTCTCCTCGTCCAGTCACCTCTACATCTTTTTTGTTATTCTTAGTTGCTCTTTGATTTAGCATGTGCAATTGCATTCTCAATTGCTCTATTCATGATGACAGCGGATACCCTCTCATACTTCTCAAACTTGGTGGGTTCCATTTCATCCAATTTTATGCAAACTTCAATCTCACCATTAGTTTACGCAGATTCATTTAAGTCATAATATTTGACAAGGAATTGTAAGAGAGTAACCAGGTCAACCCAAAGATTATTTGCGTTCATTCATTCCAACTATATCACAACAATCCTTGCCATTCTTATCTTTTATGGCTATGGCGGGACCAAAGACATTCAGCGTGGTGCATCTCTCCTAATATGGCATACACCATCTTTGTCCTAGTAACCCTTGTATTCTCGACAATTTGTGGGCGTGGAGCGAATACTTTTTTTGTGCCCATTCTTTTCAGCAGCCGTGGAATGGCTTGAATAGAGAACGGTAACCAAGCCCTCACGATGCCTACATCATCACAAACTTGGTCAGACACACATGTAAGCTTCTAACTTCTTCGTAGATCTCCCCTAGTACCATTTCCAATACCATCTTCTTGAGAGGAGAGTTGTAGGGCTGACAAATCATGTCCACTATCTCCCTGTTTCGTCGCTAGGTTCTTCACTACGTAACCAAGATTGCTTCTAGTTTCCCCGGATCTTAAGCGGCCTTTGCTAGTGTTGTAAGCGGACCTTGTGGCGTGACCTGCGTCTGAATGCACCTGATCCAAACTTGGTTCCTCTATCGGTCGATAATGCTTCTTCCTTTCGCGCTAAAGCCAAGGGGTGTTTTCTTCAAATTCTTTAACCTACATTTGAAGCCCAAAGTTTGCTCTTTTCGAGCTCTTGGATCTTTTCTTGCAGCTGCCCTATCACCAATTTGGACTTCTCCCGCCATTATCTCAAAGAAGTTTCCCTCCCCAAGCCGTCATTCCTTTCCTTCATCACGATTGGAGTAATGGGCGAGAGAAAAAAATTTCTTTGGTTTAAGTTATAATTCTCTTGTGACAATCGGAGGCGGCTCATCTCAAGGGCGTATTCGATTCGAATGCCTTCATCCTCTCTCAATCTCTCACAATATCCCAAGAGGCCGGAGTTACCGTCACCACAAAATCGGACTAAACTTGAAGCGTCCCGAAATGGCGGTTTTCCTGCCACTCAACGGATCAATGGATATAAAGCGCCATCCGCCCGGATGTCGATACTTTTTGAGCACGCAAGGCGCAACATGTCGAGGTCTAAGTTCTTATTTTTAGACCTCTTTTTTGCGATTGAAGACTGGAGCATATTCACGAGTGGAGTTGGATCCTTATCCACACATCATTTGGAGCTTCCATACAGCGTGGATCGCCGCGGCCTTGAAATGAATGAATGTACAATTTGTATGCCCCAAACACAATTAAACCGTTTGAGACTCGGTCCATTACTAACCTCGTTTTTGAAATTTGCAGCGTGCATATGGAAAAGTCCGTTCTCCTACAATCCATGCTTTTATACAAAAGCAAATTCAAAATTCGAATTGTAAGGGGGGGAAGCCCTATATTGGGATGAAGTAAAGATCCGATTCTGAACTTTTAAGGCATAATCTTGGCCCCTCGAAAGCGAAAAGTCTAATACAAAGCTTCAACCTACACATTCAAATTTTGAAATGTAGAAGGCGGGAATGGACTCTAAATGAAAATAGGGCAAGACAAGAATCGGTGATCGCATGATTGGTATCGACAAACCAAGAGACACCGTCATGAGTTGCGGTATGCTATAATGCAAGTGGCTTTTAGAAGCGCCCGCGTGTTGCGTCAATCTGTCGACAACAAGAGAATTAAATACATATGGCGCCATAGATATGCGATTCCCCTTATTAGGAGAATATTCCAAGCAAATCGGCCCGGGGAAAAAGGGGGAAATATGGCGTGGAATGGCTGATAGGAGGCCATTTTAGTTCATAAAACATAATATAACTTGGAATGATAGATATTTTATATGCAAATGGGAGACTATTGATTGAAGGACTTGTGTTTAGTTTTAATTTGACAACAAATAAGAAAGTGGATCACACGATCACGAATTTAGTGTGTTCCATTTTTTTTGTTGCATATGTACTATTAAGCTTGGTGTGATCCTTGAAAAATAATATGCTCTTTGAAAAGGGATGATGACTTATGTACTTAAGAGTGATAACACATATGATGTAAAAAAAAAAGTTAGGTATTCAAATGGAATTAGAAGCAAAAACTTTTTACATTCAAAATTTTTATGGCCGTATGGCTTTACATCATTTTGTAAATTTAAATGCCCGGGAGGCTTCAACTATTCACAACAAAAAGCCGGAGGCTTTGGTCATATGGTAAGAAGTCGGAGGCAAGCTCGACTAAGAACAAGGAAAAAAAAAAATAAGAGGTGCTCTGCCCTAACAAATTTCATTCATCCGCTTCATCATCGCAAAAAAAATAAGAAATAACCGTTAGTTGAATGCTTAAGAAAAGAAAGAAAACATGCATGTACCATGAACTAACGCCATGAGCTCCTCGAAGTCAGCAGAGATTCGTCTTCAACTTCTTCATCTTCTTCATCATCTTGGCTTCTTCTCCGTCGGTGAATACTCATTTTCTGAAGAATCTCCTATCCGGCCTTCAAGAACACACGTGATGAACTCCTGCTCGAAATTTCCTCGATTCCTCATTCTCGATTCCTCGTCAAAGGAATCGAGGAGGAATCGAGAGGCATTAGAGCAAGAACCGTGGGCGGCGGAGGGGGCTGCCCGGAGGGAACACCTCTTCCAGCCGTAATAGGCGCCTCTTGGAGGACACCTCCAGGCTCTTAAGTAGCTGATCTCTTCATGGCGATGGACTAGAGAAATTGGGCGGAGGATCTAGCAAAGATTGGGCGGAGATTGGGGGAGAATGGGCGCCAATCTAATTTGGAATAGATATAGGCTGGATTAGGCGTGAAAATCGTAGGAATGATTCAGTATTCCAGTCCTATCAACCATCATTACATGCCATTATGTGCATATCTCGAAATTTGAGCCATATCTAATATCTTCCTTTTTAACCTTATACCTAAATATCCAATATCTTCATTTTTTAACCTTATTCCTAAATAGCCAATATCTTCCTTTTTTAACCTTATTCCTAAACCTATATGATTTGAGTTTACAGAACATGAACAGATATAATTGAATTTAACATACTATTTAATACCAAGATGCTACGTCACACTATGTCGATAATTGGGATTTAAAAAAAAACACTCCAAACCCTCCTCGAGAAAACCACGTAAGTGCCGAGCCTCACTTGTGTTTAAGTTTAATTTGACAACAAGCAACTTCCATTGTGTAGATCGCACGGTTGCGAAATCAAGGTGTGGTATTTTTATGCCCCAACACAATTCGCCGTGTGAGCGAACGTCCCATACTAACCGTTTTTGAAATTTGCAAGCGTGCATATGGAAATCGAAAAGTCCATTCTCCTACAATCCATGCTTTTATACATTAAGCAAATTCAAATTTGGAATTGTAGGGGCGGAAGCCTGTATTAGGATGAAGTGAAGATCGGTTAAAGACCTTGGCCCTCGAAAATGAAAGTCGATTCGATACAAAGCTTCAACCTACACATTCAACTTTTGAAATGTAGAAGGCGGTGGCCAGCACGCTTACCAAGAGACACCGTCATGAGTTGCCGGTATGCTATAATGCAAGTGGCATTTTAGAAGCGCCACGTGTTGCATCAGTCCGTCTGACAACCAACAGAATTAAATACATATGGCGCCATGAATGTGCAATCCCCCTTATTCCGGAAGAATATTCCAAGCAAATCTGTAATTATGAGAGTTTGGTATCCTAGGTGGCATGGGAAAAAGGGAGCGGAAATATGACGTGGAATGGCTGATAGGAGGCCATTTTCAGACCCCAAATCCGCCCTAATGAAGACATCTTCTTCATGGTCTTCTTCAGCCACTGCCTATTCCAGATGGACCTTAGAATAGTATTTCTGTAGACTTTATTCTGGAGTTGTCCATTCTCTCGAGATCATGATGCCATCATAGTCATTGTTGATCGTTTCTCTAAGATAGCCCATTTTATTCCCAACATCACCATCATCAATGAAGGAACAACAGATCTTTTTCTTTGTGAAGTAGTCAGACTTCATAGGCTGTCGACACTATTGTCAGTGATCGTGGACCCTAGTTTATTACAGGCTTTTGGAGCCATTTCATATTAATCGCTCACTGACATTCCGACATCATCCAAAAAGCAATGGGTAAGTGGAGCGTACTAATCAGACTTTGAAACAATATTTGAGGTGCTTTATCGGTTATCAGCAGGATAATTGGGTCGATTATCTTTTATTAGTTGTGGTTGCCTATAATAACTTAGTACATACTTCCATTGGCCAAACTCCATTCTTTTTGAACTCTAACCACCATCCTCATTGGTTCCTTAGTGTTGTTGGCAATGACTCTGTCAATCCTACTGCCCCGTCTTGACTTGGGAAACTCCAGGCTCTTCAATCAGATCTTCAGCATCATCTTCTCTGGGCACAGGAGCACTATCGGTATTATGCCTGGCAGGAAGCTCTTACATTTCATATTGGTGACCTTGTCTAGCTTCTTCATAGGGACCACCTCACGTCCCTGCAACAAGCTTAACTAGGTCCATACCGGATCACAATCTGGATCAGCGATGTGGCATTCCAGCTATTCTCCATCCAGTATTTTATGTTTTGCTATTGGAACCCTATACAGTTAATCTTTTCCCAGATCGCGTTCCTCTGCCACCAGCACCAATAGAAATTGATGATCATGAGGAGCTCGAGGTTCGAGAGATTTTGAATTCCAAGTTTCTGTGTCGGCGATTGTATTACTTCATCGATTGAGGTTACTCACCAAGCAATAGAATTTGGGAGCCTGCAGAGAATCTGACTAATGCTCCTAATAAAATTGTGGAGTTTTACCAATGTTACTCAGATAAGCCAATTCGAGTACACCAGCTCCAACTCCGAGGACTCATCGCCATTGTAGGAGGTGTGATGACCATATGGGTGTTCATACCACACGAGTATTCTGCTCATATGTACAAAAGATGGTCGTCGCACGGATGCAAAAGGGTAGTTGCACAAAAAAAGATTTGAACTCACGACTTTTTAGATACAAGTCATCCACTTTCGCCAAGTGCACTACTGATACGTATCAAAGATATTGTCTCACATGTTTTTTATAAGAACTGAGTTTAGGGGGTCTAGAATATTCTAGATGCATGCACGACACCTGGCATGATCTCATCCTTTGGAGTGGCGCGGAAGAAAGGAACTACAAGCATACTGAATGAGGAATCAGAGATTCCCTTAAGTAATGAACAGAACAGCCTAGACTTCAGAAACCGCTTCTTCCTTTCGCACCATTTGAGGTAGACGCACCCATAACAATTTTCTAGAGAGTTTTGAATTTTCTTGGCCGTGAATGCATAAATTAACAGATTTAATGGACAAAATTGATTTGGATGACATAGACAATCACATGGATATGCGAGGAAGGAAGTGAAATCCCTCAATAAAGGCAAGCCTACTAATTATTGAATGAAAAATACCTTCAATTCATGGCAATCTTAAATACCTTTGATCTATAGAGCTATTTAACACTAAAAAACAGAAATATAACAGAAGAGAAAACTGTTACAAATCCTACTGTTACAGGTTTCCTGCTGCGGATCCCTCTGCCTTATTGCAGACCTTCCAACCATGCTATAGCAGAACCTTTTGCCTAGTTGCAGACCCCCCGATCCTGCTGCAAACCTCTGGCCCTGCTCTAAACCTCCTTAGAGACACTACAAACCCGGATTACTATCGTCAACAGACAATCTCGAGACAAAATTAGTTACAAGAAGGGCAATGATGCTAAAAAACGCACATGTAGCGAGAGCAAGAACTATTCCAAGTATTTTTGACAAAAAAAATAGAGATAAAATGAGAAACATCTACAATCTAAGCATCTTATTTGAAGATGCTCACATCTTACAAACTCATCTTACCTCTACCATTGCCTTATGGTCACATCTTACAAACTCATCTTACCTCTACCATTGCCTTATGGTCCTGCTTTGGCGAAGGCAAAAAAAAAACTCCTATGATGTAGGATTTAGTAAAATTTACAAAGAAAGAAACTAATTAAAGAGAGCACGCCACTTAATTCCTCATATTCTCAAGTATTGATTAATACAGCAATTGAAACTCACGACCAGAAGTACACAAATGTGTAACAGCTAACCTTACCTTATTTTACAATGTCTTAGGATATGCAAGCCTTACCTTACTTTCAAATGACAATATGTCTCAGGATATGCAAGCCTCGTTTAATGCGCATTTGACAGGCTTTCAACGAATAGCAGGCCAACGAATGTTATTTAATTCGAACATGTAATAAGTCAGGCGGCTGCTTTCACTTGTTTTGGGCCCTCATTGCATGAGTTGGGCATCATTATTCATTAAAAAGGCTTAAAAACAAGATATTGTTATACTCGAACCGTCTAAGGCAGCACTTTCAATCACGAGTCAAGGTCCCTGTGTCTTGTTCCTTTTAATCAATATCATAAGTCTTCTTGCAATGCATAGTTCTCTGCCTGAAAATTTGTCAATATTTGAAATTACAGACATGCCATCAAATTCCAGCACTTGAACATCTGATTCCACACTGGATCGTATAATTTCCTGGTAGCATGGATTTAAGCCCCTTGTTGGTAGCATAGTATAAGGAATCCCCTGATCAAAGACTTCTACTTCATAATCATAGTTGTACCTCCTGGTCCAAATGATGGCCCGAATTTCGCTGCACTTAGCATACAAACAACTAGGACAAAACATGAATAACTATAGTCCATTTATTGAACAGCTTGCCAGCACTGTTCATTAGAAAATAGCAACATAAGAAATGGAAATCTCAGATCTTATTGTTGCCTTGAGGCAGCCAGCAGTGCACATGCCTGGCTCAACATGGGACTGGCTTTGAAAAACTGTTATTGCTTGCTTTTTACAAAATTTTCCATGTCTGTCAAACTATAAAACAATTGATCGGCTGCATACAAGGGAACTTGGAGAAAATCAACTTCAGTTCTTTTCACAAAGAATTTCCCAGATGTCAACAAGGAAGATGGGAGAAGTGCAAGCCACACTGCTGTGTCTGCTCCAACTGTTACAGGGTGCCCTCTGTTTGGAGACATTCCACTACTTGTGCGACCTGGGCACATGCAACTCATAGAAATAACTTCTCCTATGGGTCTCAAGGAGAGATCTCTTGCAGTAATCCTGGCATATGCATTCAAGGCCATCTTTGATATGCTATAGTCTGCATAGCTAAGTTCAGGCCAACCGCCCTTTGAAATTTCGTCCTTGGAAACAGCGTCTAGAAAGGCCCCAATGAACGTGTCTATATCTTTTTCTGTTAGCTCTTCGACAGAATTAAGTTGTTCTTTCCAGCTATTGTTGATAAGCTAAGGCATCAAATTGGAGAACATTAGAGTTGTTTAACATTGTACATAAAGAATAGATAAGTGCTGCAGATGCTTACATCAAGGCGGCTTCCCACAGAGCTCAGATTAATTATACGAGCTCCAGCAGAAGAATGCTTCATCATAGGAATGGAAGCCTCTATCATCCTTTTGGTTCCATAGTAGTTTGTATTTATAACATGTTTAGCTCTCTGCACTTTATTCTCCTCGGAAACCGTCAAGACTCCAGCATTATTGATCTGTAGGGCATATTATATCAGAACAAAAGCATCCACATTGCAAACACAATATTACTGATTCCACATTGCAAACACGGTATTACCAGTATATCAATACCATCTTGATATTGTTCCTTGAGCCAGCTAAGGAATTTGTCCACCGAATCTTGGTCTGAAATATCGAGCGGATGAAAAGCCACTTCTAGGCCCTCTTGTTTAAGCTGTTTCACAGCTGCGAGGCCAGAGTTTATATCTCTGGATGTCAGAACTACAGAAAGCCCATTACTAGCAAGCTGCCGCGCGATTTCAAGACCTATTCCCCTATTTGATCCGGTGACAACAGCTACTGTTTCTTTTGTCCACCATCTAAGCAGAAAAATTCATGCCGAAGCACACATCTCTGCTAAGCAGTTGATATGTTTTCCAAAAATTGCAATGCTGTTGCGAATGAGTGCGTACCTGGATAATGCGTCCTCCATCGCCATAGCTATGGACGCCTCACTCCAAATGAGCAGAACTCCAGGAGGACCAAAGAGCGATAGACACAGAGAACCCTCCGTCTCCTTGCCGTCTTTCCCATTTTAAAAAAAGACCATGCATTAAAAAAAAAGCATCCGGGCAGAAATTGTATATATATGTCAATTTATTATGGCTCCCCTGGCGCGCACTCCTTGAATGAGGTTGTTTGCTGGTTGGTTGCTTTGATCCTCAAGCGATATATATTAATGTCATCTGTTGGTTGCATAGGGGTAGTTTATATGGCCGGTTCACATGGTGTAGAAATAAAATAAGTCGTGGCTTACTTCCAGCGGAATTAGCATTGAGGTAAAATGTCTGCCTCATCTTCGCAAAATAACCATTGCGAGCTGAAAATTTGAACGGGCTAAAATTTTTAGGTCAGCTAGCTAAACAACCGCTTCTCAATAACGCCCAATCTGCCGCCCATGTGAACCCTACAATAATCCTCCAAGGCGAGAAAGCAATTTTAGGCTAAAATTCCACTGGTGGTATTTGATACTTGGGTTGGGATGCTACAGTTTAGAGTATATTTTAGAATATCCCCTCAGCTAATAACTAAAATTTAGTCATTCTCTAGATTTAGCCACCAACATCTTCAGCAGTAAAAACCAAACCAAAATTCATGTCGAGTGGTCTGATGCAATTGTTGTGCCTTCTTTGATTACATGCCAAGTTCAAAGTCCATAAAGCAATAAATACTAATCTCAATAATCCACAATGGAGGACGATTTTGCTTCGTCTAGAAGTAGGAGAGGGTCTCCATGTTTCGAGCACTTAAGGGGCCAATTTTCAATTGATGCCCCCAAAATTGTCGGATTTCTTCGAATGATGGACCATTGGATTCCTCTTGAGAGAATTGCCAAAATTCCCGCCAAAGAAGTCAAAATCAACTGAGAATTGGCTGGCCAAACCTAGGAGGGTCCACGAGCCCCCGTCGTGTTGCCCACCCACCAGCCAACGTGGAAGGTTTTCCCCGCTGGCGTGCCAACTAATCCCTTTTGTGTGTCATAGGCCCCTGCTAGCGAGGATCTGTAGGACTTGTTGTCGCGGATATTCCCACACGAATCATGATCACGAGCTCCCCTCCCCCTCCCCCGCCTCTCCCGTCTGCCTTCCAACATTCCACATGCATCGGGCCCTTCGTTTTCTCGTTATCGAGGCTGAATTGCGTTAGTCATCCCCTATTAGCGGGGGATCGATCTTTAAACAGGTTGGGGGATCAGATTAGTGAAAAGCAATCTAGTAGTAAATTCAATTGGGATGTTCCAGATGGGATGGATAATGATGAAGGAACAAATTTGGATTAGAGGTTTTACTTCAACGGATTGATATTCACACGGAGGGTTACTCTGGGCACCGAGAGTTGTCCGATGGGCATATTTGCCATTTATTCCTTGATCTAGACCTCGTTTGTGGGGTATGCCCGTACAAGTTTTTATATGCTGTATATTAAAATTTGCAAAATACTATAAGGTTTGAGGGGATATACTTAATGGTATTAATTTTGTACATGTATTGTAAGTTATTAGGGGCTCTCGCTGCCCTAGGTAACCCCCGTGTGAATATGCACCCAAACCGAAGGGGGTTTTAGGGGGATTTTTTATTTAAAGTTATTGAATGCAATGGTTTGTGTTGTTAATGTTAATGGTAGTTATGTTAAAAAAAAAATTGGGCCCTTCGGGCCCTAACATAAGCAAATGAAACTATACCATCATGTATCTTCTCGAAGATGGCATACAGTCTTGTATTACAAATATCATACAAGCACCTCTTACACACATACACAAATATGATACAAGCAGTAAAAAAAGGTTACGCCATGCTCCGCTTAAGAACTTGAACGGAAAATAAGAACTTAAAACAAGAGCATCAACCCTTTGAGAACAACAAATAAAAACTTAAAACAGAGCATCAAGAAACATTGTGCTTGTTGGCAACAAAAAGGAAGGTACTTGTTGCATAAGTATTCAATAAAATCCCTCAAGCATAACTTTTAGTAAGATAGAAGCCATCAGTTGGAAATAAAAAATATGAGTTCTACACAACTTTCAGTATAGAAGTTTCCAATTGCCACAAGAATGGTGGGAGTAAACTGAAGTCTGCCCATCTGAAGGACACAAAGGCGTGGTATCTTGCCAAGCATCAGGGGGAGATGTTCGGCCTGCTGGACACTCATCCTCGAACCTTTTGGCGCAGAGTGCTTCGAAGGCCAGCCCAGCCTACGGGGGACATCACACCCGGGTAGTGGGAACAGTACTTGCAGCAGCTCTATGACCCGCAAAAGGACGCCAGACGCCCATACCCCCACGGGGATGGCCCCCATTGGTTCTCGTGGGCCGAGGATGTTGAGGAGGGCACACGGCTACGCTAGCTAATGGGAAGGCGGTGACCTCGATGGTATGAAAAATAGTAGCGAAGTTACTCAAGTGGGCGAGGCGCCCGCTTGTGCCTGGCCCTCACTACCACGTTCAAAAAGCATTGCGGGGAGGTTTCCCCGACAATGGACCACAAGCGTGGTTGTTCCCATTCAAAAAATGTGGACGACCCTGCTTTGAATCCGCCAATTACCCGGGGACGATCATGGTCGATTCGGATTTGCCAAAGCTATCGGCATTCTCGAAAAGTAGCGATTGACCCACATTGTAGGTGGATGTCGCGAAGCCCTCACACAGTTTGAGGCAACGACCACGCCACTCAACGATTGACCATATCTACGCTGCGGCATCGATTGATGAACGTAATCGGAATCATGATTTACCGGACTTGTATTCTTTTCGCTTTGTGGACAAAGCAAAGCTTTTGATACGGTCCCAAGGAAAAAGTCAGGCTAGGACTGCGTCCAAATGGGGCTCATGAGGCATTGTCGCGAGAATGCCATATACTGAGTTGTATGAGAGTTGTTTTGGCAGGATGCACCGGCGGGGCAAGCATTCACCAAGAGGTATCGAGGTCCGGCAGAGGTTGCCCCCTCGCCAACACTTTTTGGCCTCTACATTGATCGGTTAGAGCCACGGCTTATCGAAGCATGGGGGATGGCATCTGACTTTTGCACCGGTCATCCGCATGACTCATCTATGCGGGACGATGTTGGCCCGCGGCCCACACCCGAAGCTATGCGGTCTCACCGGATGCCCTAGACACATTTTGTCGCTAGACATCTTGGCGTCAATCGCCAAGACCGTGGTGGTTCTCATATCCTCTTCACGTCACCCCATGCCTCCCCGCGACTCACATATCGGGGGGACTGCGTGGACGCCACGGCCACCTACAAGTACCTAGGGGTGGAGTTCCCCTCCCTCGCGCTCTGTTTGGAGGCGTCTATCCGCTTGGGTGACAGCCAGTCGAAGGCGCTTTTATGCCATGCACACAATGGCATCCACCGTGCGAGCTATATGATTGGGGCCATCGGTCACATCTGTTCCGAATGGGGTCGGCCCCGGTCCTTCAGACGGGTCGAGGTTTGGGGCCCTACGTCTCTTTGGCGAACTGAATGACTTGGAGCAGGTGCGTAAGGCATTTTTTGGCACGGCACTTGGGTGAAACCTTCAAAGATTATCGATTCGGGTTGGCAGAAACCGGATTCTTGCTTTTTTCACGGCAGCCCTTGATAGACACATCGCCTATTTTCAGAAAGTGGTTACTATGGGTGATGCTCTGGGCCCCCGACTCGGGCTTTAATCGCGGGCCATGAGTCCATTTGCTTAGGGCTGCTGGAGGGGTAAGAGAGATCGCTGGTTCGCCAGATGGAACGCGGCAGAGCACCGATGCATACCGGGCGCAATGCACGATCGCCACAAGTCATGGAGTACCTAGATGCTTGTTTTTGGCAAGCTCACGGGACCCCATTGCTCTAGAGCAGGTCAAATGGCCCATTACAAGGAGCACATCAACCCCCTGCCAGCTCGGGCCCACAAATTTGCCTCTACTGCGTTCCTACCGCCCGAAAAAGCCGAGACTCATTGCCTCCATTCGCAGACGGTGCCCACCATCTTCGTGATCGAAACGGGCGGGTGGATTGGGGAGCCCGCCGGGACGTGCTCGCCGATCTTTGTCAAGCGGGTGCCATTGAGGATGAGTCTCACACTTTCCGAGAAGAGTTGGTCGGATCCGGGCGGACACGCCCCTTAGTACGGCCGGACGCGTGCCTTTGCATTTGCCGATGAACACACCGTCAAGTCGCGGCCCCCGGGTCATACATCCAGAGGTAATCGGACTGCGAGGTCACCTTTGCCCCCGCCGGGTCAGTCAACGACTAGGCACTACGGGGGTGGTGCATGATCAGATATATTGGGATGTTTCGTGATTTTATATGATTAGCATTAATTGCATTTTGATTCGATTGTCGCCACGGTTTTTCCCTCGAAACCCTTCGGGGCGGGGGTTTTTTAATCCGGGCAGTAATCCGCTTGCTGCGTTTTTGTATTGGGTCCCATAGACCGATTGGTCTCCGTGGACGATAAAAGTACCTTCCTTCCTTCCTTCCTTCCTTCCATCATTTGACAAAGACCACTTTAACAGAATAATGTATTGTGCTAGCAAATTCATTCTATCGATCAAATGGATTATCATCGGCATCTAGCAAAGATTGTGCAGGCTGTATCTGCAAGTTGCTGCACATATATAGAATACGAGGTATCACAAAAGCTGCTAGATGCTTATGGCAAAGGAGATAGAATAAAAAATATATATAGTATTTCAGTATATACCTGGACACTTCAACTTCTTAAGATAACACAGTTCCAACTTCAGGATTGTTAGAATGAAGCCACACTTTAGTCACATCTTTTAATCTTCCAAGCTCCGCTGGAATGGTCCCTGTTGAAGAATTGGTAGCTAAAAGGCGGTCTAGCAAGCGGGTCAAATTTGCTATGGAATATTGAACCAGTAAAATTGTTATTATCCAAGTGCAAATTCAATAAGTTGTTCATGCTTCCAATCTCAGCAGGGATCTGTGAACAAATGTAAACTAGAGTAATATGTTGTCCTCCAGCACAAAGCCTGATTAGCCCGTTTTCAAAGAAATGAAAAATTTCACCTGTCCCAGAACTAAGTAAGCAATCATTTTGAAATCAACATTTTGATTGAAAAGCACATAAGTGCTACATTTTGGATGAGGACTCACCTGGATTGGGGCATGTTGGATTGAACTTTATTAGCCTGGAATTGCAAAATCTTGTGGGCTCTGGATTTAGAAAAGCTCTTTGCTGCCATAAAATAGGTTATTGCCAAGGCCAAATTTTTGAACTTGTTATTATCCAAGTGCAAATTCAATAAGCTGCTCATGCTTCCAATCTCAGCAGAAATGCTTCCATAAAGTAGATTAGTGCCAAAGCCTAATTTTTGGATGGATTTAAGCTGGCCAATACATGGGTCAGGTTGAGTGCTTAAATCCCAGTTGGAAATCTCCAGGGCCTTTGCAAAATCTTGCAGGGCATTAAACTCTTGTGTATTAAGACATTGTGCTGTCAAGCCCATGCTCCATAATCATATCAATAATACAGAAATGCCTGCTATGCATCCTATTTTTACTTCCAAGCCTTCTGATACATTTCCAAAAGCAAGTTGGATATCATATTTACTTGGCTAGCGCAGTCAACGTCATTCTGCCCCTGCCAAAAAAATAATTCAAATCCGTCCTTCAATTATTATGTTGAATACATCTGTCAACACAGAGCCTATGAAGCTCACATATACATTTCCAGATATGAAAATAGGTGAAGAAGGGTTCTGAAATGAACAAATTTCAAGACCAACAGATTTTGAAATTTCGCAGATGAACCCGGGGCCTTGCAAGCCCCTTGTCTTAATTTATGGACTTTGTTCAGCAACGCATCTCCAGACCCTGCAAGCTCCTTGCCTTATTTTATGGAGTCTTATGTTCAGCAACGCATCTCCAGACCTCTGTTTGTAAGGAAAACTGGTCGAGAACCCTAAAAGGTAACTGGCCGAAAATAACTATGCAATACTAGGCCGAATAGGAGAACTTCAAAGCCTAAAATAATTTGAGATCCAAAATAAAAAAAAAAAAACTAGCAGAACTGCAGGGTTGGGAAGAAGGCTAGGCAGATGGATTTGAGTTGCTATTTTAATCGTAGTAATTTGAATTTCGGCAGCATGCTAAGAGAATATGTATTAATTTATGAATCTTACATTGTGCATTCCTTATTGAGTCCCTGATAGGAAGAATCCGCATCGCGGCGGCGTTCTAGAGATGTATGGTTCCTCCTCGTACGACGACGTGGGGATTACCACTGGTTTTGAAGCAGCCACATAGACTTTAGAAATGCTTTCCCAATCCTTCTAAATTGAACAATAACAAATACAACCAAGCAAGAGTCACATGAAACAAGAAAACTCAATAAACAGTTCCACAGCATTCAATTATCATATAGTCTTTGCTTATGGCAACACAAAAAGCAGTTCTTGAGTCAGAAATCTAGTAGAACTGAAGAGTTTGCAAACTGGAGAAAATGGCCTCTATTCCAGACATTGACAAACAACCTTCCATCGAGCAATATAGCTAGAACTTGGATGGAAAAAGAACTGCAAGGATAACAAAAACCTAAATCCAGAGCACCAAAAAAATAAAAGGAAAGAAAGCTACTAAAAAACACAAGCCAATAGTGTTTGTTGCAGACCTTTTCTCCCGATCTAGAACCGATGGAACACACAAGCATCTGGGTATTCCAACACTATGAGGTAACTTAAGAGCTTGTAAAGTAATAAGGCTGTGATAATATGCGTATGCAATGCATGTATTATTCTAGCCTTTGATGAGGACATAATGTACTTCAGGATATTGAGGAATCTATATCGTTTGGTTGTGTAAGAAAAAGAAGGCTCAATGACAACACAGTTATAGAGGCAAAATACCGCATTTGAAAATAAAGAGACTTGCAACTCGGTTGTCTAACACGGTCGAAGACTTTTGTTAAATGAATAAATCTTTTATTACCTAGACCTTGCTCCCTCTAATAATACCTTCAAGGTTGCTAAATGGTCTGGCATTGAATAATCATCTGCTTGTCCATACGCTCGACTGTGATTGTCATTTTCCCTTGCCTACCATGGATGTATAAATCTTTGCGAAAACATTGCTAACTGATTGTACAATAATTATTCAGTATAATAACCGACGCACATTACATACATTATATATGTTATTCAGTACTGTTATATTTTTTAAAATTATTCTTGTACATTATGAACATCAGGAGGCTAAATCTTTTCTTGATTGATTGGCTTGGTGAGATGGGCGTGGGGACCAGACAGGAACAGCCCCTAGCCTTTCATGATTTCTAGCCACAGAGGAGGATTCTGCAGTTGAGATGGTATCGTTATATCGTCTGGATGGAACTTGTGCTGTGCCAACTTGTCTTTGTCTTTGATCATGTGCCGCAACAAAATCACCACCTGTGCTGAAGTGCTATCTGAATCCATGTATACTGGACATGAATCAGAACTAGAAGTTAATATATTAGGAACCATCTGATCCCAGCACAAACTTTCAGAATTTGCACGCACGTTCGTTTGCGATACACCCCTGTCCTGTAATACAGGTTCTGCTTGTGATACACCTGCTGCATCATTAAAAGAGCCTATAAAGCAGCTTCACGTGCCCATATTTCTCTGATTGATTGGTCAAGTCGTTCCCGAACACCTGGCAATTCGACTATTGGCCTTGGATGATTAATGCCAAGCTCGATTCCAGCTGCAGACAAGACCGCCTTCCATGGTTGATGAATCCACTCCGATGGTAACCTAGAAAATTCAGGCAGCCAGCGCAGGACATAGTTTCCTTCTGGGTCTAGACGATGTCCTTCTACCTGTAAAACAAGCAATATATCACATGGATGATCCAACAGCTGCTGATATATTTATAATAAATTTACCTGTGGATTCCTTATTGAATCCAGTTCATGCCCATCAGGCAAACTTCCAGATATATACTGCTGCCAACCCAAGACATCACTTTCTAAGTCTGCGTCTAAAAGGGTATCCCAAAAGTATTTCCATCTCCAAGGGAGTTGAAGAAATTTAACAAAAAAGCTGGAAACGACGACTCTAACTCTGTTATGCACCCATCCTGTGGCCCAAAGTTCCCGCATTCCAGCATCTATCAAAGGATATCTTGTACGGCCTTGTCTCCATGCTTTGAAATAACCCTCATCTAATCGCCATGAAAAGGGTCACAGATTTGAGAGCAGTGATCTTTCATGTGTGAATGGAAAGTTGAAACATAAATATCTTGAATACTCCCGGTAACCAAGGGATTTCATGAATAATTTGATGCTAAGGCCTCCACTTGTCTTACCACCTGCTGACTACAATATTTGTTTTGTCCTAAGCAAAATTTTTTCGAACGCTAACTTCACCATAGTGAAGATAAGCTGATACCCGTGATGTTGCTCCATCTACTTTTTCCTTGATGAAAACATAATCAACTAATGCACTTGCAAAAATTCTTCGAGAGCTTTATCTGCATTTTTCCATCCAGGTGACCAAGTACAGGCCAACAGTGCATTGCCACTTTTTTCATTTTCATTTTCCAGACCTAGGTCTTCAATCGGATAATTACGAAGATCGCCTGTAACATTAAGCAACTATCGTGATGAATTTTTTGTTCCCAGATGTACCAAACTGTGGAAATACCTACCCAGAGTATGAGGCTAACCATCTAGGAGGCAAAAGAGGAGCTTCAGGATCAAACACCATGTTGTCGCATTTATCCCAAGTTTCAAGCGTAGTAAAGGCTCTTCCCTGCTCGTCATGAATCTCCCATGGTTCATATAAGACGCCTGCATTGAATGTCTGAATCCGTATTCCAAAATTGGATGACTGTTTCACGTTATGGTCCCAGACAAGCGATATAGGATCTGGAAATGGTTGTAGAAATAAATCTGTAGGTTAATATGACACATAATTGAATGCTCAATGATCTTAACCAAAAATCACATCCTTAAATTAAAAGATCCCTCATCTACAAGTATCAATGACTGGAATACATTTTTGCAAGGCCTGAAACTCAAAACACATATTATAACACCTGAAACTCAAAACATGATGAAATGGGCCAAAGTTCTTTGTGAAAATGATGAACAAACTTGTGGGAACAGATAACTTAGCCAGGAACAGGTTTCCCTCCGTGTTGCAACTTAGAAAATAATGTACAGATAGGAGCATTGAACAAAAAAATGACTTAGCATAGCTAATCTAAAACCATGCTGTTCCAAAGGAATACCGTAAAGGTGATTGTAGTGAAGATGAGTTGCCCGACTGGTCCTTGCAACATCAAGAAGAACACTAGTGCTATCAAATCCTCTTCTTATCAACAAATGGGATCCAAGTGGTCTCAAGGACTCATCAAGTTCTGCCAAGCTTTGCTTCAACCACCACCTTGACATTCGACCTAGACAATATTCCCCCTCCTCTTCTGGGCACCAGATGAAGATAGGCACCACTGTACCACATGCTAGTGTATCAAGAAAGCCACTCATGAGCTGATCTAGGTTATATGGCACTTACACAGGGCTAATTTGTTTCATTCATCCAGAAAGGCTCCAGATAGTTCCCTTCTATGATGCAACTCCTTTTGTTGACTGTTAACGGCTAAATGATTTGCACAATCATCGTTCTGACTTCTATAAAGAAGGCCTAGAAGAACTGCCCTATTCGTACTTTTCTGTCCTGTGCTACTTAATAACAGTAAATGGGCTCATCTCCTAAAAGGTGCTGAAGCCAATACTCCATGCAACATCTTCAGTATGGTAATCCTTTATTTGAACGACTTTATTTCGCATCCGTTGCAACAAAATAGAAGATATGAAACTTAAAATCCAAATAATCATAGGACTTTCTGTCTTTTCCAGAGCTAGCTTTCTGGCTTCATAGATTTGAATGCATATTAAGCTCCCATATCTATACAGAAGCCACGTGTCCCGATTCTATGATGCAGCTAGTGTCCTGATCCGATGATGCATGTATGCTAGGTACACATGAAATAAACTGTATAGCATATCACACATGGTTATATGAAACTTGAAAGCAGGCTTATTTCATGCAAAATTAGAAACCATTAAATTTGAATCCAGCCTTGTGGAATGAGTTTCATTGCATAGAATCTAGGAATCTGTTCCAGTGAAACCAACATATGCTCACGAGAGGAAAAAAGTGACACAAGAGGGATATGCCCAATGCTATCTGCAGAGGGTTTACATATTATAAGAAGGCTTTGCATGTCCTACGTCATCAGCAGCCTAAGAAGTTCACCAGTCTAAAACAACAGCCTAAGAAGTTCACCAGCCTAAGAATGCATTAAATATTTAAACCTTCATAGGTTAAAACATCGCCCATGCACTATCTAAGTAAGTGATCTGGTCAAAAGCCCTGGAAGAATTATTGTATACAGAAACAACCTCATCACCAAGGTCATGCTTTGAGTGGGGCAAAGAGCTGTGAAAGCCAAGAAAAGAACGAGCAGGCCTTAATACACCACGGCCAATGGCCAAAGGATTGTTTACCAGTAGCAATTTTCCAACCTTCATATTTCTTGTAGCAAATAATGTAAGGCCATTCCCATCCTTACCAGCACAGATAGAAACATGCCCTATATAATTGCTACATTTGGGTGCTTCTGCTGTGTTATTCTGCAAAATAACTGGCTAACTGATTAAACCCCCATATTGCTTTGGTTTATAGCAATGACGCATTTGTGCACCATTTCCTTTAGCATCTTTAGCATCAGGAGCCTTGTCACGAGCATGCTCAAGTGTGCTCTGCGCTTTGTTATATTCCTGCAAGGCATATAAAGACCGAGCTTTCCTAAAGAGGCTTTTCACATGGGTAGCATCAAACTTTAGAGCATGACAAGCATCTGCAAGGGCTCTTACATAGTTATGCAACTTCATCCATGCCTCTGACATATTAGAAAATGATTGCATGACAAGTTCTTTGGATTCTGATGTGCCCTGCATCAATGCATTTGGTATAGGCATCGATGGCACCCTTTTAGTCATTCTTACCAAACAAACGATTGCCCTCAGCCATTAACTTCTCAAGCATAAGATCCCGGGGTGCAACACGCTCAAGAAACTGGACGTTTGAAAATTATTCACTCTCACAACAAGCTTCTTATCTGCCCGTTTATAAGAGGGCTCTTTAATGGCGATATTCCACCCCTTCGGAAATCTCTTTTGAATTTCTTCTAGAGAACTAGGAGGGATACCATAAATTACCACCCCCTTGCCGGACTCCATCTTCCAAAACAGTAAAAACACCCTTAATCTGAAAAGCAAAAACACAAAGGATTCCATTCAAAACCTTACCTCCATGACGGCGGCCCTCTTGCAAATTCCCAATAGTGCTCCATCCATCGAATTCGAGCACGCAGAAACAGAAGAGGGAAGGTCGGAGAAGAGCAGAAGTGATTTTCAAGGATTTCTAATTTTCATGGCCGTCCGATGCGAAATTAAGAAATCTAATGGTTGAGATTAAAAACAGCTGACGTGGCACGACACGTGGCATAGCTAGGAAATGCAGGAAAGTGGGGAGGGGGGTAAAAACAGCTGACGTGGCACAACACGTGGCATAGCTAGGAAATGCAGGAAAGTGGGCAGGGGGGTTAGGCAACCCTGCTAAATACAACCATAGGATTGCATTTGTTATTCCAAATCAATGGCCCAAAAAGAATGCACCCTAGAAATACCATTTAGTACACATGCATGAATACCACAGTGAAATCATAGAAAAACCCTGTGGAAAAACGTATAAAAATATAAAAGTAACCCCCTATTATTATGCTAGATATTTACGCCATCTCTAAATCCGTCCCTCACACCACTCTTCTTCTTCTTCCTGCATCTTCTGTGATTGGTAGCTGTATCTGGTAAGCAATCTTAGTTCTGGCTCTCGTCTTGATTCTGCTTCTTAGTTCAGGTCCCTTAACTTGCTCGTCTTTTTCTGTCTGATCCTTTATTTTCTTGCATGCAACAGACCTTAGACTATGGATCACACTCCTCAGTTTGCTCGTGGTTCTTGCCTTTCCTTTCGGGCTAGATTTTTCGGAAAGGGAATAACCTCTTCTTCACCTTGGAAGCGGACCAGCAACATCTAACTCGGATACCAGTTCTACGCTGCCCATCCTTTCGAGTGTTCACAATGTCCTAGTGACCTAGGAAGAGGTCAATGCTGGTGTCGGATCAACACTGGACTTCACTTGCAGTCCCCAAATGGCTGATGCCCTCACAATTGCACACGACTGAGCACAGGTGCATTGCGAGGTCGTGATTTCAAGGGGAAAGGAGGGGGGAGAAGGAGGGGAGGGGTCTGTCCTCCTGAAGAAGGAGGATTGAACCCCTTCCCCCTCCCCCTTCTTTTTTTGTAATTTCCCTCCCCCTTTTTTTCTATTTTTCTATAGTTCTTAAGGCATCAGGATATATCATGTAGTAGCCTAGTTTCCCCATGTACAATGTTTTCCGCGACACTAAAATAGCCCCTTTTCGAATGATCAATTCTGCTGTAATGACTTGTCAATGAAATCTTCTGACCTTTTGTATTTCCTAGTCCTTTCAGATGATCTTTTTTGCTGTATTATTCTTTGGTTATTATGTTTTCTTGATGTTGTCTTGTGGGAAGTCTTTGATAAGGTGGATCTGATGTTGCCTATAAATTGACTGTTTCTAAATCATAATGTCAAGAAGGAATAATATACTGTATCAAATTCAGGTAATGCTAACTGTTGTCTAATATGGAAGCAAGCATTTGTACACAAATTCAAATCAATTACAATTCAATAACAAATCGTTGGGTCAAGGGGTTGTCTGGCCCCTTTCGTCTACAGTCTCATCGCTGTCATAATCAGCAACATTTGCCTGGGCTTCTGTTGGCACCTTTATCGTATTGAAAGCTGGTGTACAAGAGGAAACCTACATGTTAGGAAGGGATCGTCAATATAACCCAAGGGATAGAAGGTGCAACATTAAAATGAGTAGCATATAGAAATATTTCACTACAATACAACATAGAATTCTAACAAGGATCCATGGTCATACCTATGCCATCTCTAACCTCCAAGCTGTTGCAAACCTGACATCCATGTCTTTGAACTTGGATACTATGTCAGGGTCCACCCCATCCTGGACCAACCCTCTAGAATCACTCTGGCCTTGTCGATTGCAACCACTTCATCACACCCAGTATGTACATCAGCATACCTAACCCATGATTGAGTGTCCCTTCTCATGTCATTACCCTCTTCCTCATGCATGGTGAGGCGGTTGTGGCCTCTTTGTTTGGGATTGCCCTCACAACTGGAATTTGGTCATCAGTTGTAACTGGTAACACCTCCATCTCTGCCTGGTTGCAGGGTACACATTCTTCTTCTTCGTTGGCTTCTTCATGACCTACCACATGTACATGGGTAGGACTTTTGTCTGCCTTGAGCCTAAGCCTGTTCCTGACCTATAGCCTCCTTTTTTGGCATCATATTGGTTGCTCTTTGGCAACCAAATATGGATGCCACTCTTGACATCCTATTAGGGTACATGAATGTCCCAAATCTTTTGCAGCTCTTATTGAATTTAACATCAGCTCTCTTTTTATTCTCCCTCTCTTCCCTCCTGAGTTGTGCCCTCCTCTTGTCTTCCTTCTGTAGTGCCCTCCTCCTTAAAGCCTCAGCTTTCTTACTCTTTAGTTTTTTGAACTTCTGCCGCTCAGCTTCAGCTATGGCTTTCCTTTCAATTCTCAGCTTAACACAAAAGGCTGCACTACTAATGTGCAACATGATGTGCCTGGGAATTCCTCATTCCCAAGGCAATAACTAAAACCCTCACGAACTTCAAATGTTGAATGCATGTTTCTTCAATGCATCAAATGTGGGGGTAAGGCATGCTGCGCATCCGAGTTTACATGCTGCATTAGGCTCTCCATGATGTTTTGGAATCCCCCGTGTATATTCTCTCCATGTTGGCTTTGAGGCCCAAGATTAAAAACCTCATACCTCATATGGTCAACATCATCATGTTGCATTGTGTTGGGTATTTCATCAAGCTGTTATTCGTTGTCCTTGCTCCTTTCATCGTCACCCTCCTCTTCATGGTATTCAACCACATGATTAGCAACATTTGGATCTGCACTTGCAAAAGCTTTGACCTTAAAACAATCTAAAGAAAATATTCTAGTGGCCAGGAATCCAGCCCTTATATTTTCTAAAGTCAACCCTGTCTCAATTGAATTGAATATTATCTCAGCAATTTCCTCCCTGTAGGTTCTTGCCTACCCCCTTCATGAGCATGTACTTTACTCTTATCCTCTTGAAGGAAGCCTTGAAAGGAGGAAAGCATGCAACATCTAAAGGTTGCAGCCTATGGGAACTATGGGCTGGAAGCAAAGGAAAATGGATGCCTTATTTTTTGGCAGCCAGAATAACCTCCAAGTCCACATGACAGTTGTGTCCATCTAGTAGGATCAGATGTGGCTTTGTGGTGATATACCCCTTAGAACCCTTGACTGAAAGTGAGTGAGACATGACTTGAATAGCTCTATCATCCATGCATTGGGTTGCATTCCTTCTGCATTTACGCATACTAGGATGGTAACCCATTCCTTGTATGCATAACCACCTCACTCACATTTCTGGCACCTTTCCTAGCTATGATCTTCAATCCCTTGACCTTGCCTGCCTATATACTTGTCTCATCAGCATTCCAAATCCTGGATGCAGGGAATTGGATAACGACCATCCGAAAAGTTGACTTGAAAATCCTTCCTGCAAAGTAATAATTACTTGAATTGGATCTCGGGTCGTCGAGATATGACGCTCCAAACTCCGACCATCAAAACTGCCCAAAAATTGCTCCTTCCACATCCTTCCAGAAACCCTCACATAAAGTGATGCCTTCTTCTTGTATCGCATGAACTTTGTATAAACTTCTCATACATAGTATGTATTTGTCATGCAATGGCCATTTAGAAAATCTCAATAAGAGGAAAAGGTAAATTACATGGCTGCTAATGGGCCAGGCTCGTTACATGCAATGTCCACTTTTCACAGACGTGATAATCAAATTTCTCCCTCCCTCCCTCCCTCCCTCCCTCCCTCCCTCCCCCGTTGGCCACATGCTCCAAATTTTTTTATCTCCCGTGCTATACAACAAGAGATAAAAATTATACGTATTTGAGGAGAGACAAATGAGAGATGATAGTCTCTCATATGCTAACATCCCCTAGTTAGCAAAAATAACACAAAAAAATTTGGAACTTTTTTCGGTGACGTCTTCTTCTCACGCCCCGGTTTCTCTTCACACCTTTGTGGCTATGGCAGAAATCTCTTATCTCCAACCATAACACGTGCCGCAACATATGGCACATGCTTCCATCATTGCAGGATCTACTTGAACACCATCTGCCAGCTTAAAGATAGCTAGCAATTTCTAATTTCTGCTACCTGTCATCATAGCAAGTATCCATCGTAGCAACAGGGATTTTAGATTTTGTGCAGTGGAGGCCAATTGGGGACCTATTTCTAATGAATCCGCTGCATCTGCCATCTTTCTCTAAATAAATAGTTAATGAATCTCTCTCTCTCTCCCTCCCTCCCTCCCTCCCTCCCTCTGTCTCTCTCTCTCTCTAATGAATCCACTGCATCTGCCATCTTTCTCTGAATAAATAGTTAACGAATCTCTCTCTGCTTCATTAGGGATCTCTCGCCTAGCAAATGGTAAAGCAAGAGACATACAAGGGCTATGTGCCGAGCATCTAAAATGGGCTGGTCCGAAGATTTATCACATTGTTGCTGAGCTGCTAACAAAAGCCCTCAAGCATGGATTTCCTTTATCATGGCAAGTAAATCGTGTGGTACCTGTGCATAAAGGTGGTTCTATCAATCAATGAGATTAGTAACTATAGGACCATACTAGTGAGTTGTCTGTTGCCAAAACTTTTGGCATCTATCCTGGACACCGAAATAAGTATTTGGCCGAGTCTAATGACAAAAGGGCTGAGACGCAAGCGAGATTCAGATTTGGGCGATCTACTGTGGATCACCTGTTGGTTTTGAAAGCAATTTTTTATACTGTGAAAGGGACGAAGAAACCAGCATATGTGGCCTTTGTTGATTTTAGAAAGGCCTTTGACAGGGTACCGAGGTCTCAACTGTGGGGTGCGTTAGAGAAACTTAATGTTCCACAACAGTTGAAAGAGGCAGTGCAGGTCCTATATGAAAAAGTATTGGTACAGTTATCACCTCCTATGTCGCTAGAAAAAGGGGAATATGTTGATAGTAATATTGGAGTTAAACAAGGTTGCCCGATGTCTCCTACCCTGTTTGGATTATTTATAGATGGCAAAGCCTGGTTACACGATAATTGCCCTGGTGGTACTGAACTTCATGGTTTTGTGATACAGTTGTTGATGTATGCAGACGATGTGGTTATTTTTGCCCGCTCCCTAAAATACATGCAGCGTCATTTAGATGGGCTCGCCCACTTTTGTGACTCAACTGAGATGCAAGTGAACTTGGAAAAAACAAGCATCATGACAGTCGGAACACTTAAACAAGGAAGTTCTTTTAGATACAAGAATAATTTGGTAAGCACATGTGATTCTTACAAATACCTGGGTTTGATTTTTCATAGGAATCACAGGTGGAATACATGCATTAATCAGCGAACTGATGGGGGCCATAAGGCTCTTTATGCCATGCAAAGTTTATGTAGAAAAGCTCATTTATGGGCCTGGACACTTAAAAAGAGGTTGTTTGATTCATTGGTGCAAAGTGTTGTATTATATGGCAGTGAGGTTTGGGGGCCGAGCCTCCCAATGGGATTGTGGGAAGATATTGAGCAGATTTTAAAGAAATTTATAAGGCTGGAATTGGGGGTGAAGGCCCAGACTCCATATCCGATTTGCACTGGATTTTGTTTTAATCTGCAAAAGTTGAACTGGATGGTGTTAAATTTACAAGAATCTGCAAAATCAGCTTTAAATCAGCAGAAAAACATCTTTACTTTCAGAGTCTTTATAAAAAAATAGCTAAAATACAACTCAAGCTTCTTTCAAATTTGCAGGAGATAGGCCTGACTAGTTGCAACATGTGTGTCCTGACTAGAACATACCAAAATACCTCAGAACAGTTCGGGATCCCCTATTTTCGAAAGAATACCCAAAGTGGGCGCTTTAATTCTTGCTTTAAGTTGATTAAAATACCCCAGAACAGTTCGGGATCCCCTGTTTTCGAAAGAATACCCAAAGTGGGCGCTTTAATTCTTGCTTCAATTTGATAAAAATACCTCTGAACTGCTCGGGATCCCCTATTTTCGAAAGAATACCCAAAGGGGACGCTTTAATTCTTGCTTCAATTTGATTAAAATACCTCAGAACAATTTGGAATCCCCTGTTTTCGAAAGAATACCCAAAGTGGGCGCTTTAATTGCTGCTTTAAATTGATTAAAATATCTCAGAACAGTTTGGGATCCCCTGATTTCGAAAGAATACCCAAAGTGGGCACTTTAATTCTTGCTTCAATTTGATTTTTGATAGCACAAATTTGTTTGTTAGACAGATTGTTCTCAAGCTACTCTCTAACCCTTCCTTGCCAGATTCGGCATGAGCCAACAACAACAAATGGGCTGCAAGGATCAACCAAGCGCTCCTTGTATTAGGAGTGCACACAAAGAACGGGGGGGGGGGGGGGTTTTGAAAAAAAAATTCTTGGTGTTTTAAAAGCCCCAAAAATATATGGAAATGCCCTAAAGTTTAAAGGCAAATTGTCTCTCGTGGGGATGGTAAAAAAATTTGTCTCTCCCCTATCTCTCGTCATCTCCCATCTCTCATTTTATCTCGTGGGGAGAATATGGCCTCTCTCCTCTCTCTCTCTCTCTCTCTCTCTCTCTCTCTCTCTCTCTATCTCTCTCTCTCTCTCTCTCTCTCTCTCTCTCTCTCTCTCTCTCTCTCTCTCTCTCTCTCTCTCTCTCTCTCTCTCTCTCTCTCTCTCTCTCTCTCTCTCTCTCTCTCTCTCTCTCTCTCTCTCTCTCTCTCTCTCTCTCTCTCTCTCTCTCTCTCTCTCTCTCTTCTCTCTTTCTCTTACGTGGCCACATGCTCGATCAATTTTTTGTCTCGTGGTGGGTATCGGGAGAGACAATTTTTCGTATGTGCGAGAGAGATGATGAGAGACAATCATCTCGCGACACTAATGGCCCGGTTTGGCCCTAGTTTGGCCTGAAATTCCCATACCGGCGGAATATTTTTTATTGCCTCGTTTTGGATCCCTGTTTCTTGCGCCCCATCCGCTCCTCGTGGTCTCCTTTTGCTATGGACGCTTATCAGCTCTAATTTTTCTCGGACCTAATTTTTATCAGCTATGGCGAAAGTGAGGCAACAAATAGAGGGATTCCTGTTAGAAAATTAGAAAATTCCTCTGTTCATTAGTGAGGAACCTAATTTTTGCAGCTATGGCGAAAGAGAGGGTTTTAGGACCCATCAAATAATCAAGTCAGAACATGGTGTTTTAGCTCTCTTCAATGCCGGAATAAGCATATTTACTCTTGTATTCTCGTCTTTTACAAGCCTCCATAGACCCTCTGTTGTTATAGTAACTATCGGCGTGATCCTGCGCAAAGAATGAGCCATTTGTTTCTGATTTAATGCGATTAGAGGAATCTGAACTGGAGAAGAACCCACTTCTAGTTGTTAAGGTCACCCTTTTTATTTTGTGGTTACTGAGATGTCTCTACGGCCAGGGGATGGCTCCAGTTCTTGTTGCTTTGCATTATTCGAGGCTTTTTGTCTTGGACGAATACAAAAGACAAACTTATTTTTACGATTTGGGTCCCTCGTTCTTGGGCCTATTAGCTAGAAATTGGGGCTTACGCAAGCGGACAACTAGAAATTGGGGATTTTGCGGATAAATCCTTATTCAATCTTTGCAAGCATCCCCTGAACAATTCGGGGAAGATCTTTTGTACTTCTACACACAAATTTAAATCTTCTTTGCTTTTGACCGGAGGAGCCCCACGGGCACCCTTAATCTCGCCCTGCGACACCTGCTGCAAGGGCCTTGGGCGCCCAGAAGCGATCTCCGGATCCCCCACTTTGTCGTCCCATTGTTTTCGCTTGCCTTGCACATGGCACAGGTTTCTTTCGGGAACATTAGAACAGGGCCTTTTCTTAACTTCCGGCACATGCACAACTATCAGCTAAAAGGAACAGGGCTTAACGTTCCAAGATCTGCTAAAAGGAAGAAGGATCATGCTATTAAAAAGCGCCATAGCGGAAGGCTTCCCCTTTGCTACATGAAGGCTTCCCCTTTGCTATTCTAACGAACACCTCAAAAGTTTCACGGCAAGGAAGATAATTTCGGAGGTACTTCCTTAACTATGAAAACCCAATGAAAATGCCCCTCTCTCCTGTTAGGGAGTAATTGTCTCTCGGGATGAGAGTCAAGAAAACCCACTCTCACCCATCTCTCCCCTTCTCCCATCCCATCTCTCGTAATCTCTAAGTGCATGTGGCCAAGGCATCTCTCTCTCTCTCTCTCTCTCTCTCTCTCTCTCTCTCTCTCTCTCTCTCTCTCTCTCTCTCTCTCTCTCTCTCTCTCTCTCTCTCTCTCTCTCTCTCTCTCTCTCTCTCTCTCTCTCTCTCTCTCTCTCTCTCTCTCTCTCTCTCTCTCTCTCTCTCTCTCTCTCTCTCTCTCTCTCTCTCTCTCTCTCTCTCTCTCTCGGGATGAATGCCATACATTGCTTGAAGATCAGGGCATATAAGACACTAAGGGATGACTATGATATACATTTTTTGAGGACCTCCCTACATTATTCACAATACATGGGGATGTACTAGGGAAATACATGATAGAACTTTTGGCATTTAGGAATACATATTTAGAGTCTCTACATGGAACACTATTGTATATGAGGAGGAGGTATTGAGTGAGTGATGAGCTAGATGAGGATGAGAAACTCATCTATTATTTTATGATGACATGTGATCACTTGTTGTCTAATAGAGGCCTCCCATAGACAGGCCTCTCCATAGACATAATCTCTCTCTCTCTCTCTCTCTCTCTCTCTCTCTCTCTCTCTCTCTCTCTCTCTCTCTCTCTCTCTCTCTCTCTCTCTCTCTCTCTCTCTCTCTCTCTCTCTCTCTCTCTCTCTCTCTCTCTCTCTCTCTCTCTCTCTCTCTCTCTCTCTCTCTCTCTCTCTCTCTCTCTCTCTCTCTCTCTCTCTCTCTCTATATCTCGTGCTCTTATGTGCATGTGAAGATAAAAATTATACGTATTCGAGGAGAGACAAACGAGAGATGAGAGTCTCTCGTATGCTAACACCACTAGTTAACAAAAATAACACAAAAAATTTTGGGAACTTTTTTCAGTGACACCTTCTTCTCATGCCCTGGTTTCTCTTCACACCTTTGTGGCTATGGCAGAAATCTCTTATTTCCAACCATAGAACATGCCGCAATATATGGCACATGCTTCAATCGTTGCAGGATCTACTTGAACAGCATCTGCCAGCTTAAAGGTAGCTATCAATTTCTAATTTCTGCTTCCTTTCATCATAGCAACCATCCATCACAGCAACAGGGATTTTTTTTTAGATTTTATGCAGTAGAGGCCAATTACGGACCTATTTCTAAATGAATCCGCTCCATCTGCCATCTTTCTCTGAATAAATAGTTACCGAATCATCTACTGCAAATACCTTGTGTATTAACTATTTCTAGGGTTTGCAAATAGGGTCTAATTTGTTTAATCGGAATCTGATTTACTCTCTTCTAAATTCTACTATCAGGTTTTCAAGATCAGTAGGTTTGAAGAGAAAGCGATAATAACATCTTTATGTCAGTCCTTTCTTTTTAGTCACGCTTTGAAGAATTCATAAGAGACACAAGCTATTCTGACCTTTTCTGGGAAGCTAAAGAGCCTTCAATCCTAATCTTGAACATATTCTGATCCTTGCTTTAAATTCAAAAACTGAAATCATGCAGCATCATCTCCAAATTCATAATATGTTACTATAAAGTGTTGTTTTTGATATTGTTGGCGATTATGCTGATTTATGACTCTGGCCATAGCAGACTGCATGGTCCTTGCCTAATCCAAACAAGCGCACTTTTTCTTTTTACGAGTTGCCCTTAGTTTCTTTGAAATCTAGATATTTATTGATCCAATGAATTTGTTGTTACAGACCATCGTATCTCAAACAGATAACGGACCATAATAACTCAATGTCCTAATAAGACTATTTTAACCAGTATACCTAATGAACTAATGTGATTATTTTCTATCTTGAATCTCTTTTTTTTTTTTGTTTTTTTTTTAATAACAACTCATTAATTATTTTAGGGATATATGGTCTATGGTTTCAGGAATTGTCATTTTTACATCCATATCAAGTCCCCCTGGAACCCCCTGTTATTGTGCTACATATTCTAAACAAGGTGCATCCTAGACTACCATGATCATCAGATCCGTCAGTCCTACGACACAAAATATATGTTGCTGCCTCTAGGTACCTCTCGTTTCACTTACGATCATTTATGATTGGAGGCACCTATGATTTTGAAATATGAAATACGAGTTCGCCTAAGGTTTTGAGGGAATATCTAACCTCTATACGACTTTTCCTAAGGTTTTAGAATATGAAATACGGGAGTTCGAACCTCTACCAAAATAACTCAATGTCCTAATAAGACTATTTTAACCAGTATACCCAATGAGCTAATGTGATTATTTTCTATCTTGAATCTATGTTTTTTTTTTAATAATAACTCATCAATTATTTTAGGGATATATGGTCTATGGTTTCAGGAATTGTCATTTTTACATCCATATCAAGCCCCCCTGGAACCCCCTGTTAGTGTGCTACATATTCTAAACGAGGTGCATCCTGGACTACCATGATCGTCGAATCCGTCAATCTTACGACCCAGAATGCATGTTGGTGCCTCTGGATACCTCTCGTTTCGCTTATGGTCATTTATGATTGGAGGCGCCTATGATTTTGAAATATAGAATACGAGTGCGCCTAAGGTTTTGAGGGAATATCTAACCTCTATACGGCGTGTCTTAAGGTTTTAGAATATGAAATACGGGGGCTCAAACCTCTACCAAAATAACTCAACGTTCTAATAAGACTATTTTAACCAATACATCTAATGAGCTAATGTGATTATCTTTTATCTTAAATTTATGTTTGTGTTTTATAACAATCCATTTAATTATTTTAGGGATATATGGTCTATGGTTTCAAGAATTATCATTTTTACATCCATATCAAGTCCCCCTAAAACCCCCTGTTATTGTGCTACATATTGCATGCAAGCTTGAATTGGCGGGCAGATCAAGCTACTTTATCTGAAATGGAGTGGATTGGAATTTCGAAATTGTTTTAATTTGCCCTCGATCGGGAATCCTGATACGGAGCAAGCATCGGGGAGTGGTCCACAATGAATGGTTTATGGAAATATGGCAAAAGTATGGCAATTAATGTCGCGGCACTATCATTGGTATGATTATTAATTGGGATCGAGCTCGAAGAAAAGGCCATAGATCGAGGAAAAGGCCATAGATAATATCCCATATGATAAGTCAAATATTCTAATTAAAGGCAAGTAGCTATTTTAATACTAAAGGCAAGTGCCTGGAAAAAAAAGGCTAAAGTCATGGAGAGATTTATAAATAAAAGCTAAACTTCAATGGGAGACATCCCCGCAACCAGAGCTCTGATTGAGGCAAATTTTACATCGTTGGAACCGGTCTAGTTTTCGAATTGGGACGACACATCCCGTAGTTCGTCGGTATTCACAGAATAGGCAATTGCCCAGACTCATATGACTGATGCATATTCTGACGTATATTCTCTGACGAAAAAACGTCAGATTTTGCGTCAGAATTTTCGTCAGATTGTCTGATGCAAAATCGTCAGAATTCTCGTCAGAACTTTCGTCATATTTTTTGTCAAAATTTTCGTCAGACTTAACATCAAAATTTTCGTCAAAAATATTCGTCATAGTATGCGTCAAAATTACGTCAGGTTTTTCGTCAAAGTTTACGTCAAGTTTTTTGTCAGGTTTGTTTAGCACATCCATCATATCATATGCTTCATTGGTGTTTTAACACATTTTCATCAACATTCTCGTCATTGTCATCATTTCGTCATTATAAAAAGCTATTTGGATTTTCTTTGGACTATAATGATGCTTGAATTTAATAAGATACAGATTTATAAAGAGATAAGAGTTTATATAGAAGAAAAATTTTTGTATTTAAATCTAGGGAAAAAAATTTCATAGGGTCTTTTCGCTTGGGCATCTTGGTCTTTTTTTGACTAACATTAATATATTGTTCCTTTTTTTCACTAAAGTTAATATTAGTATATTGTTCTTTTTTCAATAAATTGATGTATACAATGAATTTCTCACCGCGCTCGATCACGGTGTTTCACAATCTTGTTGCAAATAACCATGCGTTATGCATCAAAGAACGTAATGAATGGGCGGCACCCTCAAATTTCGCCTCTATTCCATCTATTTTACCACGGGGAATTGGCTGCCGAAATTTGCGGAGCAGCGTAGCCGACCTATTTCACACAGAGGCCTTCGCAGTTGTAGGGGCCGGACTCTACCGGAGCTTGTTTCTTTATAAAATAACCGGACTTTGTTGGCAACTTGTTTGTTCAAAAGACCAGACCCGAAGTTTTTTTGGCGTTTTTGCTCGCCTCTGTTTCAACTGTACTAATTGTGTTGCATTGTTTTCGAATTCATAGTCTGTAACCCAGTGGACACAGTTTTAGGCTTATTCTAAGTTTTAGGCTTATTCTAGAACTTGACAGATGTTGCCTTGCCAAAACATGTGATGCTTTTGATTTTTTATTGCTTCACCTCAGCCAAAGTTATAGAGCCTAGAAACTTTAGAATGCCAAGTATTAGATAGAAACTTTAGAATGCTAACAACTTGCTAATGGGCAATATAGAACGAAGGAGATTCATGCCTAACATGGCTACAAAATGCAAAAATCAATGTATATGACAACAAATTCAAGTACTAGCCAACTCAATGACAGGTGCAATTACCTCCATGCCATCATGCCTTTGTAGGACTGGAGAATATGTAGCCTGATAGAACTGGAGAATATGTAGCCTACGCCTTTCCAGCCAACATATGGAAATCATAAGCCCCATGGTTTTTCAGACCATAACTCAGAGGTAAACGATGCATTTGCATACCCAGCAGCTCGTTCCTGTTTGGATTTTGCAACGATATCAACTACTAAATCTGCAACTACTTCTTTGCAAGCCTTTGCATATAATTGTTCTCTCATATGCAACATTTAGGAAGTTATTATCCGTTCTATATTTGGTCCTGCGCATAGATCTTAATCTGTAGATCTGAATAAATACTCAATTTAAGAATGTTATCATATCCGCAGGCTTTCTTGTTCTGATATGCTAGAGAATATCTGAGTTGGACTATCTTCATCTCATAAGAACGTGGCGCATATGTCCACCCCTCTTTTATTCAAACAAAGACATCCATGTTCTACAAGATGCCAGTCGGCGCCGACCCACTGTTGAACAAAATCAAAATGTGGTCTGTAAATCATTGCCAGTTTCTTCCTTGGATCAAGCTATTTCACATCAAAATGCAAACTTAAATCAGTCTACAAATTTGGGCATTCCGCATCTAAGCTTTCTATAGGGGCATTTTGCACCTAAGCACAAACTTGAAGATTCCTGGAGCGAATCAGAGCTGGAAGGCTTTGCAAACTGAGCTTATTCTAAGCCAGTCGGCGCCGACTCACTAACTGTGTGTTGATGCAGAGCCTAATAAATGCATCCTAAAAAATGCAGTCGCAATGAACCTCAAAAAACGCAGTCACGAATGAAGAGTCTCACAACGAACCTCAAAAAATGCAGTCGCAGATGAACACTGGTTGAACGAAGTTTCCTTCAATGCAACAACATTGTAAACTTCAGTCGGCGCCGACTGGCCATCTTCAGCAAACCTCTAAATGGTTCCTCATTTTTCCTCCTTGTCCGCTGTGTCGACCTTGTGTTTTTTATTTTTTTATTTTTTTCATCAACATAAAGCAAATATCCAAAATCTATATTAAAGCTACCCTTTGTTTCCAAATTTCCCGGAGTTCATAATTTGTGGTCCAGATTTTCTAGGAGGCGCTGGACAAGATTTGCTAGCTTTAATAAGTTAATTTGCTATTGGAGTAGGTTTTAGAGTTGATCTAGTGAACTGAATGTGCCCCTCTATAGACCTAGCATTGCCATGAGTTCACTTTTACCATGTAAAGCATATATGTAGCACAATAACAGGGGGTTTCTTTTGTATTTTTGTACGTTTTTTCCTATGGTTTTTATATGATTTGGTGGCCGTATTTCAGGGGGTGTACTAATGCGTACATCTAGAGTGCGCACTGTATTTTCATCTTCTAATTTTATATTCTCAATGGTTTAGACCCATGTTTGCATGATGCTTGTGCCATGCATTTTTTTTAATAGTCAAGATTGAGTCCTTGGGTCCTTAATCAAGGGCTCAGAATAAACACCCTATTTCATGGTCTATTTCCCTCGTGTATTTTAAACTAAACAAAGTCCATAGCTAGTGTAGATATCGAGCTCATGGGTTTTAGGGTTTTTATTCTCTGCTTCTGTAGATTGCTTGGACCCCGACCAGGACACGCTTAGGGACTTGGATGCAAGCGACAAGATTGGCCTGAAAAAGGTATTGTTTTTGAATTTGGAGCTAGGGATCGTGATTTGGCTCTTAACGATGCAGGTAGGGATGCTCGCCAAAGCGAAATCCGAGGGTACTGATCCGAAACTTCTTATAAACCCATCAGCTAGGTCCATGCTTCTCTCACTTCATGCGGTTCATCCCGCTATCAATGACTAAAAGGGACCATCAGATTTAATCTTGCTGCAATGGGCCACATACAGCAAGTATTGGCAACCAATTCTACCGTGCTGTTTAAGGATGCAGGGATAAAGCTTTTGGGGCTTAAGGCCAAGCTTCCTAATCCAATTGGCCATGACTCAAAGAGGAAGAGAAGCGCGAAGCCGGACTTTCTTTGCATGAATGGCATAACCTTTCTGATCTTAACCTTAGTATTGCTAATGGAAATTGCATTGAAGATTGTCGTTAATGCTATTTTTCGGGCTTACAAATCGGCCGGCCAGATAGGCTTGTTGGGTGGGGGTGCAATCGAATGCAAATTACATATTTCCTATCCTCCAGTGGGGACCATCATATAAACTTAGTGATTTCAAATCCGACCTTGTCTCCGGCCTCACCATTGCCAGCCTTGCAATTCCCTATGCAAGACTCGCAAATTTGCGACTGCTCCTTGGACTCTGTAAGTATGCTTGTGTAAGTATGCACGTTGGAAATTTTCTGATGTCTTATTTGGGTAGAGTAGATTTAATGTTGTGCAAATTCTAATGGGCATGGAAATTACCGTAAGAACCTTGCAGTTTTAACAAAGCGGTGGACGACATAAAATGATTTGGAAATTGTGTTTGCAGGAGGTGGTGGAGAAAGCATATATGGAGGAAAGTTCAAAGGTATGCTTCTATGGTCTGCATTTGCAGTGAAATTACATATTTGTGATTTAAATCTAATATTACTTTCAATCGTTGCAGATGAAAACTTCATTCACAGTCATAATGATCCCGGCATCTTATCTATGGCTAATGCTGGGCCCAATACGAATGGCTCCCAGTTCTTTATTACGTTTGCTCCAGCAAAACATCTTGATGGGTATGAGCTCGCTGCTATCATGTTGAGATGCTGGACATACTAACTGTTGTAAAACCTGTTTAATTTTCTGATACTGCCTAGTGTTGCTGTTGTCATTTTTACAGAATGTAACAAGCAAACCCCTTATAGTTGCAAGGTATTTTTACTGGTGATAGTTGACCTTGCTATGGCCTGTTATTGAGTGAATTTATTAGAGTACTTGTTATTAAGTGATGAATCCATGTACAGCCACTTGATTCTGTTGTATAAGGTGTTACCAATACTGGCACTTCATGTAGAAGAAGCTACACCCGGTTTTAGTGACAGTGTTTTCATGTTTGGAATGTTCTGTCCTTAGCTGAATTATTTTGATATACTTTTCTGCTTAAAAGCTCACATTATTGAATCCCTTTGGATCCCTTTGGCATTTCAACACTGGCATTAACTTGCTTTCTAGAATGGGACTCGCAAGAAACCAACAAAGCATAGATAGGCTTCTCATTCATCTCAGCAGATTTTCTACAATGGTGGATAGTGGGTAGCCGCGCACATGCGAACTACCCACGAAAAAAATAAAGGGAACGTCCAATTATACAACTTGGACCCCATGAAATACAATGCTAATAGATGTTTGTTTGTGTACCTGCCGAAAGCTTATTACCGGGATTAAAAAACCCCGCCCTTTCGGGTTTTCGAGGGAAAACCCTAGTGATAAGCCGGCAAGGGGCTTGGACAAGCGTAAGGCTGAAAATTCGCTCCCAAACCCCCACGAATGGAGAAGTCGGTCCATTTTGCCGCTTGCCAACACCTGTACTGCACAACTCCAACACGAAAACAAATGTGACAAAACAAACCTCCCAAAGTGGAGGGGGCTGATCAGCGTGCCACGCGACAACAAAATAAAACCTCTTCAAATAGAGGGGCTGGTCACGCGTGCCGAGGCGACAAATACATTAAACAATTAAGGGGGAGGGTGGGTTTCAAAGAATAGAGAATAGGGTGCTGAGAGAGAAGAGGAAGAGGAAGCCGATGAGGCGTTGATGAAGAACCCGCCTAATATAGCGATCTCCCGAGAAGGCATGCATGCATGCAAGACATGCATGCCGCTCCTTCTAGAATGTCGATCCGAGGGGCTCGGATCGATGACATTCTAGAAGAAGCTCGCGATGAAAACGACAAAACCTCCCGAATAGAAGAGAACTTCCATATCAAAGCGGGATCGAGGGCGAAGGTCAAAAGATTATGGCTGAAGAAGAGGCAAGGCGAGAAAAAGACATGCCACGGCATGATGAAAGAAAAGCCAACCGGTCAATCCAAGCAAGGAGAAGCCCCTCCCCCGCATGGTTTCAAAGAATAGAGAATAGGGTAATGGCCGAGCGATTTTCTACAATGGTGGGCCGGTGGGTAGCGCGCACATGCGCGAACTACCCACGAAAAATAAAGGGAAAATCCAATTATATCATTTGGACCCCAAAACAAATACAAAGCTAATAGATGAGTGGCTGATGTACTGCCGAAAAGCTTATCACGGGATTAAAAACCCCGCCCTTCGGTTTTCGAGGAAAAACCCTAGTGATAAGCCTTAGCCGGCAAGGGGCTTAGACAAGCGTAAGGCATAGAATCGCTCCCAAAACCCCGCATGGAGAAGTCGAAGCGGATGCCATTTCGCCAACCCGCACTCCGCACATCACCAACACGACAAACGAGAAACATACCGGAGAATAGCATCACCAAATGGTGGAGAAAAGCATCACCCAGCGGGTGGAAAAACATGATAAACAGAACTTGTACAATAAACAAAGAAGGGGAGGGTGGGTTCAAAGAGAATAAGGTAATGCCGAGAGAAGAGAGGAAGGCCGATGAGACGATGGATGCGTAAACGCGCTGAAATAGTGAACTCCCAACCCAAAATGGGCATGCGCGCCCGCATGCATGCATGACATGCATGCTCGTCCCATTCTAGAATGGCGATCCGATGTCTCCGGATCGATCGCGATTCTAGAATGGGACCCCGCAAGAAACCAACAAAGCGCCCGACTACCGTAGAGAACTTCCTTACAAACTAGGATCAGGGCGAGGTCACGGGGACGAGGCCAAAGGCCATGAAAGGATAGCAAGAAAGATCGCCAAATTGGCTAAACCGGTGTGAAGAAGCCCCTCCCGCCTCGGAAACAGTTCAAAGAGAATAAGGTAATGCTTGAGAGAAGAGGAAGCTACCGATGAGACGTGGATGCAGAAACGCGCCTGAAATAGTGAACTCCCAACCCAAAATGGGCATGCGCCGCCCGCATGCATGCATGACATGCATGCTCGTCCCATTCTAGAATGGCGATCCGATGTCTCGGATCGATGCGATTAACTTCAGTAGAGGATGTGCAAATGCCTGACATTGATATCCATTTTATATTTGACAATGATGGTGGTTCGTTATTAAAATTTTCTATTTTCTTAGTCCTAATGATTAATGGTTAATATGCAGGAAGCATGTTTTTTTTGGAAAAGTTGTGGAGGGCATGGATGTTTTGAAGAAGATTGAACAGGAGCCTACCGGTTGAACTGAGCATCTTTTGGCATATGGAACAGCCGTGGTGATTCCGGTCTAGATCATTCCATATTTGTTGGAGACCTTGCACCAGATTCCGGTCCAGATCATTCCATATTTGTTGGAGATCTTGCCCAGATGTTACACATTATGGAGATCTTAGCACATGTTATCATATGCACTAGCATATGCATGACAATGTGCAGTTTACAATATTAGGGGGTATTGTAAACTATTTTGACAGTTGATTCTCTTGAACTAGTGGTAGTGGTACTGGCTTTATACTGAGCGCCATGGCCCCTTTCAATAAACCTTATGATGTTATTATTGTTTTTGCCGATTTTATAACAGTGTGTTTGCGTATATTTGGGCGGCTCTTGGTATGCAATGGAAATAATTTATTTGTCTTGATATTATTGTGCTTTTTAGTAATTAATGTTTAGACCCATAAAGTTTACCTATGTTTGCTTTAGTTAGGGCCCGAAGGGCCCGATTTTTTTTTTTAATATAATCATCAACACACAACTACCATTAACATTATTAACATAAACCATTGCATTTAACACATTTAAATTAAAATCCCCCTTAAACCCCCTTTGGTTTGGGTGCATATTCACACGGGGGGTTACGTAGGGCAACGAGAGCTGTCGGATTGGCATATTTACCCTTTATTCCAAGATCTGGACCGTTAATAGCGATCCTCGTTTGTGGGGTATGCATGTACAAATTTTTATATACTGTATATTGAGGTTTGCAAAATACTATAAGATTTGAGAGAATGTACTTAATGGTGTTAATTTTATAGGTGGACAACAATGGCATGCCATGTCTATGATCCCAAGTAACTAGGGCCTCTCATAAATTGTTTACTTATGTAGTAACCTTCACAACTATTGGTAGAATTGTTGAGTTTGCTTATATCATGGCTATGATCTTTACTAGGATACGTGGTCTACAAACAATAGCAATATGTGAGATGAACACAAAAGATGTGGAATCTCAAAAAAGTTTTGGAGAAAATTGGACAAAGTAAATGTTTTCTGCCAGCACAATTTCATGGCTTTATGGCTGATGAGGCCCAAGCAAATTGGAATGCTATTCAAGAGGTCTTCTTCGAGAATAAAAATAACTAGAGAAGGAAAGATCCTATGATTTTTACTTTGAACAATGCTTGCATAAACAAACCAAAAAGCACCTTAGACATGAGAACAAACAACAGTTCTTGGATCACTGCAGAACGTAGAGGCTATGTTCTAGCCTTGAGGAAGCAGAAAACCAATTTCATTTCATCCTTGAGTGGCTCTAGGAAAGGCATCAAGTTCTGATACCATCGCATTAACTTCGTGGTTAATATGGTGGCATTAGAGGATTGGCAAATGAAGGCATTTTATGAAAGCCAGGAGAAACATAGTTCTTGCAATACATATTCTTGATACGAATCTTTCTGAATCTAGATACAGTAGTTGGATATACAACTGACTACAACTCTTGATTAGTACCATGTATCTCCAGGAATACTATTTTCATTGTGCTTTACTTTCAACTGTTGGAAAAAAGACCAAATTGCCCATGAAAAAAGACCCTATATAAATTTACACTCTTAAATCTGACCATAGTTACATGTCAAAAATTGACATTCTTTACAATGCCAATAAAGGTCATGAGACAATGGGCTCCATCAAACTATATCAGCATCAAAAAGAAGAAATCCGAAGGCTTTAAAGAATGTTTCAACTGCAGTCTTCAAATAATAGCTTTTTTAAATCCCTCCTTTGGTGTCCTAAATAGCCAAGCAATCATCTCACCATTAGAATAATAACTAGACAAGAATGAAAACTTGGACATAGAAAATGGTGAGTTACCTTTTCATTTTGAGTATATTATATGCAGCTCCTTAGAAGTAACTCAGTTTAATTACCTTAGACAATGTTTTGAAAAGAAGAAAATGCATTCTTTTCCATGGTGAAACAAGCATCAAATGCATGAAAGTAAAGTTTCTAGATGCACTTTTGCTATGGAAGCATAGGCATATATCTCAAAAACAATAGGACACAAGTTATGTTTGTGCATCACTTATTTGTAGTAAGCACCAATCAATGTAAAATATGCAAACGAGTGAATCAACCTTAGAAAACTTGTTCGTCCGGTGCTCTAGTTGCAGATCAGCATTTCAAGATTCAGTAGATAATTCCCAGCATTCGCCATTGCCATTGGTAGTTTGAGATCATGGTCTATAGCAAAACAAAGTTTCTTCTGGGATATAGACCTACAAGCCAAGTTAACTTCAGCATATATCAGTTATGGCACCAAGGGCACAATGAATTAGGTAGAATGAATTTAAATAGGTGCCATAGCAAAAATTACAGCCATAATTTCTTATGCTTGAACTTCCAAAGCTCATCTTGCTAACCTGGTCTTTGAACATATTTATTACCAAATGGTCTTTGTTAACCTGCTTAAGCTCCGACCTGGTCTTAGCACATATTTATTACAAAATGGTCTTTGCTAACCTGCTCAAGCTCCATGTTTCATGGCAACTGCTCACTGCATTTACAAATGCCATTTAAGGCAAAACTCTGTTTCAGTTATGCCAGTCATGTAAAAGGATCAGAGGGCCATTAGAAATCCGTAGCCTCTTGTATATTTTTCTAGAAAAATTTCCATGCAAACACACATGTTTTACTGTATCTTTTCTGAATCAAAGTCATTTGCCATCAGATATCTTGGCTCTTGGAAATCCGAATAACAAATAAAAACATTGTGACATGAATAGATGCATCGTTCAAGTACATCCAAGCATGCAAAACTGAAATTATCAGACAAGAAACCTTTGTTTATATTCTAATGAGCTGGATTTGTGCTTTGCCAGGGAAGTTTGAATCATATCTTCCACAATATTTCGGTGAGATCACCTACATTCGTATCAGATGTCTCCACCCAAGCAAGGTTATAGCTAATCCGAAAAACATGAATCATGCCCATTCTCAGCCTGCATCTGCAGTCTAGGGAAGAATCACTTGTGCCAGTTTCATAGAGATGCTCTGAGAGGCAGCACCGGCTGTTAATATCATAGCATAAATCATTCCAGGTTGCCACATGGCTTTGCCGCCCATGCCCTCATGCTTGGAGCTTAACATGCTTAGAGCGAACCCTCTGGTAGATCGAAGCATTTGTACGCGACCACAGTAGCGACTTGGCTCTGACCCTAAATCGATTTTAAAGAAGCTCTAAATCGATTTCCAGAGATAGCCTATTACAATGTTATACCATAATCTAATTTTGGGCCACAAATAGTCTCAAATATAATGGCACTAGAATTGAATTGTTGTTATATAAGAGAGATTGATCTGCTCTAATATCACTCTAATCAGTTAATTCACATAACATCATTATATATTTCGACTGTTTCTACCATCAGCATATTTTTCGATTGCTTCTAGCTTATCTAAAATGTTTTTTCTTCATCAAAGCATTTCTTATCTAAAACATTCCGACTTTCATTTTTATGCATCGAAGATGGTGTCACCTCATTGTCATGTTGGCATGGAGCCGACATTGTCATGTTGGCCATTTGGGCGATGCCAGACGTTGCCTATGCATCCACAGATAATCCAGATAATATTCTGCAGGCTGGCCAGATGCCCTAATCTAGAAAATACCAGCAAACCTTAACCTTAACTTTTAATATTTTCCAATTTGCCCACATTACACATATTGTGCATCCAAATTGCACCTTGGGCATATTAGTATGAAAAATGTTCAGGTATTTTGCAGGAAAGTCCTTTAGGAAATACCATAGAAAATGTGACACTATACCGCAAGCAAACATTGGTCACACTTTCAAATTAAAGATGCGGTTTCAATTGCCAAGGCCACGATAATGTATAAAACCACTTAGAATTCTAATGGTTCCATAATTTTATTTTCAACATATTCAAAGGCAATGGTCGCCCTCTCACCATTCTCAATTTTAATGCACAAAGCCTTAGTAAGACCATTACTTGTTATTCATGTTTTTCTTTTTTTTCCATCAAGCATATTCTAGATAAATTGTACACTAGTGTGTGAAAACTTTCAAGGTCTATGTTCTCATAATCAATTTTTGTGCCATTTTCAAAGGCCTTATGTAGACCAACATATTCCAAGGCAATATGGTCATAAAAAGATCATTATCTTAGAACATATCTTTGCCAAAATAGTTTAATATTTGATGCTTTTAGGCCATGTTTGTGGGGCAGAGGGCATAATCTTTTTAGCCCCAACTTATCTTTTGCATAAAACATAGAGCAAAAAGTGTATATGCACTTGCATGCCATTATATATCAACCTTGATTTCCAGGACAATTCATAACCAAAGGAACTTTTTGCCTTCTCCTAAAGGCATTCATGTCCACACTTTTTTTTTTTTTTTTGAAGGACGTCAAGCTTTATTCACCAACTAGAAACCAGAGCAACATAAATGCAAAGACAGGATTATAACCCCAGTGGACAAACCGATCCAACTGAGCACAACCACCTGCCTATGCAAAAGAATGAATCTGAAGGTAAGTATGCCAGATCAGCACTTTCTTCTCTTGATCAAGAGAAGAACAATTGTAAGCCATAACAATTTTATCTTGCGCCCACTGAAGACCAACCTCATCTGCAGTATCTATGCCCTTAAAGATAAACAACCTCCTTCTCTTCCAGATTGACCATAAAAGCCAGCCACATGCGAGATGAAAAGCTCGTTTCCGTTGTTTGGGCCAAGCATCAGGATAGATAGCAAGCAAAATTTCTTTGGCTAGATCGAGACGATGCCAAAAGGGTCAACAACCAAGACCATGCCCGCCAAGCCTCTCACACAAGAAAAACAATGCTCAATACTCTCAACCCTTTGTCTGGCATAAAGGGCGAGCTCTCGAAACCGATTATCCATTTTATGGACTAACCCGTTGACTCACGAGGCATCTATGGATCACTTGCCACCACAAAACTACTACTTTGGGGTGAAGCAGCTTATCCCATACCCATATCCAAACACTTTTCCATTGTGGGTGAGGGACTGAAGATGCCATCTATTAGATGGAGGCAGGATTTTTAATGCACAAGCAATTTATACACAGAAGACACAAACCGCCTGGCCGGATATCGATGGCAACCCCATATGACTACCTCAATCTGTGGACCAGAATCCTGTGGCAACAATGCAGCAATATGATTCCAGATTACTCTGTCCCATCTGTACAACAAGAACTTTGTTCTAAATGCTTCCCATGACATGAGATGATCAGACTCATACCAAGCTGCAATAGTATTGATACCAGCTGCTACCCATCGTCGTTGCGTCTTTGGATGAACAACCACACTTAGAGGCACATTCTCTGGAGTGTCCTGCAAAGGAATCCACCAGCATGGAGTGGACAACTGAAGACATGCCTCAGGATTAATATATGTCCACACTTGTATTAAGCAAGTGGAAACTTACATGACACCTTGTACAATGGCAAAAATCTACACTTGTGCGAAGGCACAAATTTGTTACCTTATTGAGCTGAGTAGCTTCCTGCCGATCTAGGCCAATACTAGGTCCAACCTATTACAAATTGAGCTGGGGAGCTTCCTACTATTCCAACCTTTGATTGTCGTTATGGTCATATGGCATGACTTCTGGTTGAATATGTAGCATTATAACAGGGGGTTGTTTTTGTATTTTTATACTTTTTTCCCTAAGGTTTTTATATGATTTGGTTGTGTAATCTCGTGGATGTACTAATGCGTACATCTAGAGTGCGCATACAGTTTCATGTTTTTTTATGGCAAATGCCAATGGTTTGACCCATGTTTAAAAAAAAAAAAGGAAAAATCTAAAGGCATGCAGGGCTCGATAGCTTAGCTTTAGGGTTTGTTTGCAGCCTATATTAGGGTCTTGGTCGATCGCTGCACTACTTTCCGAAGATGAAGCAGCCTGCGAACTAAGAAATTCTCTTTTTGTTTTGCGTTATTGAGGAGTAGTATGATTTTCGGTAGAATCTGAATCATTTTTTCTGATAAACAGAGATGCCCGAAGTGGTCTCGGTCTTTCCCAGCAGAGCTAGGTCCTTGGATACAACCAGAACTTGGGATTTTCTCCGGCTTGAAACCGGAATACTTCTGTTTAGAAGCATGGACCCAATTCTTCTCCAGTTACTTGTCTTCTGAGCAGATCCCACAGCAGAGAAACCTATCGGTTTGCCATTGGCCTTGACCGAAATGGACCGAAATGGCGGGTTTTGCAGCATGTTTTCCTTATAAGCCTACTCTCGACCAAATGCAGGTGAGACATCTATTCTTCATTGCTATGTATCTTCCATTAATCCGTTTTTTAGGGAAGGTAGTGTTTGCAGTCAAGCTCCAAAAATAACTTTCCAGCTTGTCCTAATTCTATATCACTCGTAGCTTGCTATACCCATCATGAAGTCCAAGTTCAAAGATTATTGTTTGTTATGTGGCTATTTTGTGTGATAAGCACATGTGTTGCTTACTTTGACAGGCATTTATTGATGTGGAGAAAGATATGACTGAAACAGAAACTCCAATGGACAGGCTTGTCTGTGGTGATGTTGGATTTGGCAAGACCGAAGTTGCCATGCGAGCAATTTTCTATGCAGTGGAAGGTAAAAGACAAGTCATGGTTCTTGCTCCAACGACAGTCCTTGCGAAACAGCACTTTTTGGGATATCATGATCTAAAAGTGGCCCTTCTTAGCAGGTTCCAGGTAAGAATAGATTACTATACAATTTTATGATTCAGAAGCATGAGGAGCTATTTCAGAGAGTGTGAGAATGAAATGGCTTGATATGATAAGCAGCGTACATTTGGCCATTCTTTGTAATAACTTAGGCATTCAATCTAGCTATTAACTCCACTAACTTTGATATAACTCCACTGAAGCAGACTTTGACGCTGTGTGCTGTGTGCAGGAACATTGTTATAAAAGACAACTGGGATATTTGTGGCTTGGAGTCCCTGGAACAAAAATCCAATTTGATAGGTGTCTCCCTTAACGATAGCAGTGATAACGGACTCAAAGGTAGGGCAGAAAACAAATGGCATCTTTATCATCCACTATACACCCATTCCTCTCCAGCTTGTCAGCCAGCTTCATGACATAGATTTCTTCTTTAAGATACGTGTTATTGGCATTTCGAAGGCGTGTGGAGCTTAACGATGTTGCAAAAATGTTCTTCAAGCCTCGCAATATGGTCGGGCAAGATCAATGCTCCTTTTCAACATATTCGGATTAACAATGCGAGATGCCCTTTCCCCATTTGTTAACAAAGATAAAAATGACAAGTTTATCCCAAGGTATATTTTTAAAGCTAAGGCAGCTGATTACATTGAATCAAAATCCGGAACTATGACAACTAACTGCTGCCAAAGACATCGCAAACATGAGGTATGTTAGTGGTGGTTTCGATGCTGGTTGTGGAAGATTGCAAGGAGCCTCAGCCTACTTTTTCTACTATTCATGATCAGAGTTTATAACAATGATTAGGATGAGATAGGTTCTTAGGAAACTAGCTTGCTCAGATATATGGTAAATTTGGCGCCCGCAGATGCCCATGCAATGTTTGATAACATATATATGAAGAATATATTATGGATTGTAATGCTGTATATTATGGATTGTAATGCTTTCAGCAGTGGTTTGTTTACCTTGGGAATGGCATCCTTTATTGTGAACATTGTACAACGCAGTAGTTTTGGAGTTAGGGGTGTAAACTAGATAGAATATTAAATCACATTCTTAAATTTGAAGTTTGACAAGGACGAGAATAACAATGGTGTTTTCTTAATACTTGTGTTCTATGTATGCAAAGTTGTATTCTTTAACAATTTGGTCAATGTGTAACTAAGTGCACATAGATAAATGTTTGTTTTTGTTAGGGCCCGAAGGGCCCAAAATTTTTTTTAAGATAAAAACCAACACATAACTACCATTAACATTAATTAACACAACCATTGGGTCCAACACATTTAAATTAAAATCCCCCTTAAACCCCCTTTGGTTTGGGTGCATATTCACACGGGGGTGACTCCGGGCAACGAGAGCTGTTAGATGGGCATATTCACCCCTTATTCCTTAATCTACACCGTACGTAAAGTTCCTCGTTTGTACAATTTACCTCGTCTAACTATTCGATATATTTGACATAGATTGTAAAATGCTTCATATCTACATATATATCAGCATTCCTTGTTCCTTTAGTATGTATGAAGTCATGCAACTTCTAGAAATAAGTGTGTAAACTTGTAATGTTTACTTATGCCATATCAGATATTCTGACGAATATTCTGATGAATATACTAACGAAAAAATTCGTCAGAATATTCGTCATACATTCGTCAGATTAATCGTCAAGAACATTCATCACACTATACGTCAGACTTTGCGTCAGATTAATCGTCAGTAATATTTGTCAGATTTTGTTTTATTTTTTGCGTCAGATTTTTCGTCAAATTATTCGTCAGAGTTTTCGTCAGCCTTTTCGTCAGATTTTTCGTCAGCAAATTTATGCGTTAGATTTTTCGTCATAAATTTTCGTCAGTTTTTGCATCAGTATTTTCATCAGGAAATTCAGCAGAGGCTCACTGGAAAAACACATAAGATTTTTCTGACGCATTTTCTGACGCAGAACGGGCATTCTCTTGTAGTGAAATTGCTTCATATAGTATGGGCTTATGGGTAAAGTTCGTAAGCTGATTTTCTTTATGAGGAATAAAGAGAAATTTTATTTTGATGTGTATACCATGGTAGATTGGGAATTACGATTGCAAACATGGTATGCTAGATATGAACGCCTTTTGAGAGATTGGTAATTGTGTCTGTAGCACAATAGGCTTGAACAAGAGTGCATTAGATGTATACTTTTAAAGAGTAGCAACTGTGATTACAACACAATACGCTTGACAAAAGTTGCATCCGTATCGCGGAGATACATTGTATCGCGGAGATACAATCAAGTAGTACCGCTAAGGTACGAAAGATAATAATGTATCGCATATGTACAAGGGATATATCGTACTGTGGCAGTATGTGGATATCCATAACTACTTCTGAAGTTAAATAGGGATTATAAAACTTCCAGACTGGTGATGACCATGGGAGATCCATCTTGAGAGGGGGTGGATTGAAAGGAAGCATATCTTAGACGAACGCAGATCATCTGCCTTGAGAGGGGATGGATTGATATGGAGCAAACATGGGGAAGTGGTCCACAACAAATGGGTTATGGAAATATGGCAAAAGTATGGCAAATTGGGTAACATTTGCCTGCAATTCCTTGCTACAAAAATGACACATTTATGGAACTTGAGTATTGTTGGGCAAATTCCCAATATCCACCCAGCAAAGGGGGAGGGGATGATTTTTTTCTGTTCACCATATCAAAATCCTTGGAGGTCAACAAAAGCAGCATATAGGGGTTTCTTTTTCCCAATAACAGAAGTGACAATCTGACACCGTATGTGAGAGTATGGTCTGTCGAAGTTTTGCCGCAGAAACCCTAATATCCTTAGAGAGAGAGGGGGAGGGGGAGGGAGGGAGGGAGGGAGAGAGAGGCGTTGGCCACATGCTCGCCAAGAGATAAAATGAGAGATGGGGAGAGATGAAGGATGACGAGAGATAGGGGGAGAGACAATTTTTGGACTCTCCCCCTGAGAGACAATTTGCCCCTAACAACAGTTAGGGACGTTTTCATTCCTTGTAGGCTGTTAAGGGAGGGCTCTAAAAATTCTATTTTCGGGCAATGCTTCATGATTCAGGCAAGAGGGCATATGCAAGACAATGTGCATTACATGATGTCGAACAACATATGAAGAGTGTAGGCCAATTATTGCAGGAGTTTGGATTCACAAACATACAAATGCAATCATCTTCAAATAACCTCATCCTTGAAGAAACACAATACGAGAACCAAGATCCCAGTGATATCGAAAGGGCAGTCCAACTTCTCAATCCTGAGCAACTCTTGGCATTCCATGAGATCATAGCAGACATAAATGCAACTACATGCCATCAACATTTTGTCTATGGAGCAGGAGGCACTGGAAAAACTTTCTTATACAATACCCTCCTTAGCCACACCCGAAGCCAAGGAAAAATTGCCCTTGCAGTGGCATCCTCCAGCATAGCATCAGTCCTATTGAATGGAGGCAGAACAGCCCACTCTCGAGTAAATCCCACTAGAACTCCACGAGAACTCAATATGCAATATATCAAGGAAATCTGAAACAACCGCGTTCTTGAAAGCCACTCACTTTATAGTATGGGATGAAGATCCAATGGCACACAAGCATGCATTTGAGGCACTTGATAGAACATTGCGAGACATCACGGAAAAAGACAATTGTTTGGAGGAATTACGTTGGTGCTTGGAGGAGACTTCAAGCAATTACTACCTATAGTCCCATATGGAACTAAACCAGAGATTATCGAGGCAGCAATTACAAATCATACATAAGGAGCCACATTAAAGTCCATCACCTCACGACCAATATGCGAGCATGCCAGTCTCAAGCAACTCAAAATGACCAACAAATCATGGACTTTTCAAATTGGCTACAAAGCATTGGAGAAGGCCAAGAACAAACATACCCGAAAAGAGGTGACAACATCATCAAAATGCCGATCAACATGCGCATACCGACATAAAACCTCATGGACCTCATCACTACAACATTCACAGGAATTCGAGACAGTATAAACAATAGAAACTTCTGGAACACGAACTTCTAGACAGAGCGAGCCATCTTGAGACCACTGAACGAGCATGTAGATGAGATCAACAACATAATCATAGACTTATTCCCAGGTGATCCAAAAGCATACCTCAGTGAACACAAAATAATTGACGAGGACAATCAGCAACTTTATCCAGCAGAGTTTCTAAACACACAAATCCCAAGTGGTATGCCACCACACAAACTAACACTAAAGCTTGGCATAATCATGCTACTAAGAACCACCTCAACAAAACTAGGCTCGTACAATGGAACTAGATCGATCATTCGAGGAATGGGCGAAAGAGTCCTGGACACAGAGATACTGGAAAAAATATAGGCTAATGGGTCTTCATACCAGGAATAATGCTCACACTCGAAACTGCACAACTGCCATTTCAATTCAAAAGAACACAATTTCCAATCAGACCAGCATTTGCAATGGCCATAAAATAAGCATAGGGCCAGACATTAAAACAATTAGGGCTATATCTACCAAGATCAGTCTTTGCGCATGGCCAGCTCTACATAGCACTTTTGAGAGCACATAAGCAGCAAGATATCAAAGTCCTTATTATTGATCAGCAAGGGCAATCGCTCAACGACAATGGAATTGCAACGTACACAGCAAATGTCGTATATACAGTGCCCTCTAAACTCAATCGAACCCTGCCAAGTATGTTGTACTCCATAATTCCAACACATTTGTCTCCCTTACCAGCAATGTTTCCTTTAGTGCCAACGTAAATACCATTTTCATTTATTATTTCTAATGTTCTGTTATTTTTGTACAGCAGACATCATGTGGAGGAAGGTTTTGCTAGATGGTTATATATTGTGCAATTGTGATGCAACATAATAATACGAGTGCAATGAATCAGAATGGAAGCTTACCCATACCATGATCCAACCTTATCATTCATCGTTCTTCTTTATGCAACATTAGGTACGTGACGTTTTGAGAAGGAAAGAGGCTATAACCCAGAGCCTCTTCATCTTTCTAGGGTAGACTGAAGATTTGATTTCTTTTCAAGCCATTGTTTCTTTGGCATCATTGAAAGCCTAGATTTTCACACCTATGTCATTATTTCAACCCAGAAATGGGTTTAAGATTTCTTAGGATGCAATTATCTTGGATGATGAAAAAGTTTGTGACATCTCCATTTAAATTCCCATTGCCTTTCTTCTATGTTTGTGCTTTTACACCGCTCCAAAGAAGGTAGATGTGCTATAAATAAAGAGATTGAAAATTGTGTTTTCTAACGACCATAACTCCTTATGGAGGTAACATGAATAAATCTACACATTTCTTGAAAACAGTTTCTCTATTTCTCTTATTCTTTCCCTTGAATCTCCACGATTAAAGATGATGCTATTGTTTTCTATTAAGCAGGTTTGAAAAACGTTAAAGGTGAGCTTGAACAAGAAGTTTGAAGCACCCATTCCAAATGCATGAAGCTTGGATTTGCTGATATGGTTTGCCATGAGAAATATTCTTTAACATTTTCTAGAGAATGCAAAGCGTCACAGCCCCCCAGCTCCAACTAATATATTGTATGCATTTATCACATTTTGGCATATAAAAAGCATTTCAACATGTTTGCAGCACTCTAGCAAGAGAGTTCCAGTTTGCCATATGAGAAGGCGATTCATTGTTCTCATCGGTGGTCTGTCAACAATTTATCTATCATATAGGGGCCATTGGCTTTGTTGCGGCGATGGGAGGCATAGCCCAAAGCAATTTCCACACGGTGTCACAAGGTAGTCAGCCGGCACCACAGGTGTCTTAGATTTTTGTGCCAATTTGGACTCAGCATGCTTTAGATGTTCTTGATATATTGATCTAAAATGTGAAATGCTCCCAAAGCTCCTTCGCTTTGTTGCTTTTCATCTTGATTTTCTTTCCCAAGTTCTGGATCTCCATCTTCTATGCTAAAATTATGTATGATTTTCATATCTGATTATACTACATATTTGATTTGATTTGATTATTTAGAGAAGGGTTATAGTGGTTTCTGCCTATTACAATTGTTTCTGCCTATGTTGCCCATTAAATAAAAGTGTAATAGATGACAGTCATTTTTGTACTATATAGATCTAGAAGTACTTTCTAGCACTACCCAGATGCATTAGACAAAAGTTTTGTTCTTGATATTTTTCGCTTAGGGGCAAGGGCTTGGAAAAACGATAACATTCTACATAATTAGACCTTCATAGAAGGATAATATTCTGAATCACATTCCAGGTATGTGTTTTCCTTTATATCAATCAGACGCTTGAAATCAGCTACTTTTATTTTTCAAGAGATTTTTAGAGCCAGCTTTCTATTTACCAAGGATCCTCAAAAAGTCCAAGGGAGATTTAGAAATGGCATAATATTTCCTTTGAATTTTTATCCTGCTGTTTGCAATATCACAGACTTAGTTTCTATTGCTTTAATTTCTATCTTGATATTTGCAATATTACAAAATTAGTTTCTATTATTTTGTTCTATCACTCGTGCTAATAGGCTTTTTTGTTGAGATACATATTCTATGTCTTTATTTGCATTCAACAGAGCATTCCTCTACGGTTTGTTCCTTAGTCGCAATACATGGATTTCTGCGTGCTGGTACATGGATTCTTTCTTTGGCATTATGCAGCTTGATCTTCATATGCAAACAACATTGTCGACGGAAACTTTATCTCTATTATTTTGCGTGCTTGGCTCCATACTAAAAAAGATTTTGGGCTGAGGGGTATTTGTAGACATTTCTAATCCAACCCTGTCATATCCTTGGAGACAATGCCTCTACCCATGCTCCCACTACATAGGATAACACACTATTCTTATATCTATGTTTGACTTGATTAGTACATTATTGATCCCGCGAATTACCTAAGCCTCTGCCTTTCTCCTTTTATGAGTGCAACCAAAGGTTAGTATTCATGTTGTTAACATTTCTTATAGGAAGAACATGCAGAAACATAAAATGCTTGCTCTGTTTTATCTCAACAGAAATATCTCTTTCTTCAGTTTGCCCTTCTTCTCACAGCCAGCTCCATGTATTCCTTCCTGGCCTATTCTCTTGCTCACCACCCATGATTAGTGCTTCGTGCACCATTCGACTTAGTTCTTAATTGAGACTGTATTTTAACATTATAGCTTGCAATGCAGTTGGTAGCATTTCTACCAGAAGTAAGGATAAAGCAGAAAAATTGGCGTAGATGGTATCGATAATTTCTTAATGCAGAGTTATACTCATGGATATATTGTCCACATAAGCTTCTCTCTTTCTAAAACGTTTCGGATACATGAACTCACAATACATAAAGCCATTGATATCTTCTTTGCATCGAACAACAGGTGAGAATAATGCTTCTCCAATGCTGATGTTCATATTCTAGCCCGAATATTTATTTTTTAACATTTTCTGTCGTACACCAAAGTGTTATTCTAGCAGGTTCATGTGAATTAGCAGATCCTGCTTCAGAATGTGGTGGCTTCACTTGCACACCAGCAACACTTCTGCCACCACAGCTTGATTGTCAACTCTATCTAGACACCAGCAAAGTGATATTCGACAACTTGCTAGGCCTCCAGATACGCTGCTCCAGATTTCTCGCAGGGATTCAGAATATGCATTGAAGATTTCTACATCAATGTTGGAGATTACCTCATATCGACAATTGAGAATGGTTAGGATGAGTCGAGCATTATGCATGCAACCGATCAAGCTCGAGCATTCTCATTTAGAGCGTTACTGGAGAATCTTAAACAAGTTTTAGTATTGCTTTTGGCAGTAAAATGTTCAGAGGGATTAGTAATATTGCAGGAACCTAAATTGCTTGGGTTGGAAGACATATGTTTCAGCAATATTTCACTGATATCAGTTCATGGTTGGAACTGCTCATTTGTTAAAGGCTTTTCATGAAATGTCTCTCTCTAACCATGCTAACTTAAAATGAGACATTATTTTTTATGAATTTCTTAAATAGTATGCAACACGATGTTGGTGAGCCAAGACCTCTCCAGGTCTAGGAATATATAAGGTAAACTTTGTGTTTAAAATAAACTTTATTTTCATTTTCATTTTTATTTTTGCATGTGCTGAATGATATACATTTTCTTTTACAGAGTTTGAGGAAGAACTGCAAAATCTTAAAATGATGCCTAGGAGTCCTATGCTACATAGTTAAAGTTTTGCAAGCGTATTTATGTAACCATATATAACAAAAAGTTCGCAAGGTACTTTTACTCAAATTACTTGTTTTTTAGCATACTTAATGTACTATGTACCGGCGTATAATTTTTTGAAGCGGCTCCGCCAGACGAGGCGGCGCACGAGCGGCGGAGTCTGGCGGTGCCGCCGAGAAAATTTAAAGCCGGAATCTTTTCCAGGCGTGCATTACAGGACGTAATACATGGATGGTTTAAATTTCTACTTAAATTGTGACACCTGGCGGCTTCTTCTTTCTCTATCCTGCTCTGTTCCGGCAGAGTTCTTGTGGTAAATCCTAAAACAGAGAAGCCCAGTGGTTCAAAGAGTGGCCATGCGAGACTGGGAGCATCCAAATCCATCGCCTTTAACTCCAAGAAAGACAAAAAAAAATTTAAAGACCTCACAAAGTGGATGTAGCAGAAGTCGAAATAGAAAATGATAATGCTTCAACTGAAGATTTTGCAAACTCTGATGGCTTGGTGCAGACTAGATCTGGAGCAGGAAAGCGATTCGATTATACCATTAAAGCTTGGATCTGGTCGAAAACTAGAAGTAAGAGGGTCCGATTTTTCTATCTGCATGTATTGCTGAGGAAATGCGACTCACAGGGTCACGATCAGAACAGCAGTCGCTTCTGCAACAGCGACAATAAGATCTATGAATACATGATAGTGCATGCAATGGAGATCTTAAAATTACCTCTTTCCCCTCTCTCAAAAGCTCTGTTCTTCAGGCGGGCTCAGATTGAAGATGCTATAATAAAAGCTATGGCTTCAACCTTGGATTTGCGCCATATCCGACCCTGCAAATCGGCTTGCTCCTACCTTGGCCCCAATCTGGTTGCCACATTGGCTGCCTTGGATATCCAAGAAATAAAAGAAGAGAAATCCCTACAAAAACAACTGCCGGATCTGATAACAAGAAGAAAGAGCCTATTCCGTCCGGCAGGAAAGGCCACAGCTCTGTTTCTCGGCTGTGGCGACTAGCAGCGATGATAGGGCTATTCTTGGCGATGATAGGGCTGAGCCCTGTTTCTTGAATGCCGTAGAACAATCGTGGTATTTATCAACCACTGTCATGTTTGAACCAGCATGAAATAAAAAAAACTCCGTGTATTTTTTCTCTCAATGTGGTTTTAACATGACACTCACTAAAAAATTCGTTAAGTCCACAAAAACCTCGTGTATTTTTTTTGGTTCAAACATGACAGTGGTTGATAAATACCACGATTGGGCCGTAGAAGGGCTCGAAGAAGAGGCAAGATGGCAGGGGCTAAGCGGCGCCGCTCCAGAAAATGCGGAAAGTTTTTCCACCAAATAAAATAAAAGGAATATGGACATAATTTAAACCATCCGTGTATTACGGGATTTTTTTTTTAATTGCAGGCCATTGATGGGGAGAATATTCCCTCTTATCCTGGATCAAGGGCCCACGATTTTTTTTTTGTTGCTTCACCCCAACGCAACTTGCAATGGTGTACATTAAACCAACAACGCTCGAAGGCGAACCGTAGCCCTACCAAGGCATGAGCAGAGCATGCCGCCCTGCCGACATGAAGCTCTGTGAAATCAAGCTCCAGCAAAATCAAGCTCTGCCACAAATATCCAGAAAAATCAAGCTCCAGAAGATTACTTTGTCTTCAGCCGGCTTCACGTCAAGGTAAGTGGATGTGAGTTCTTGCAAAATCTAGGATCATTCTAGATAAGAATGGCAAATAGCTTGCCCAAAACATGTAGAGTAAGGTAATCTTACCTTGACATCATGGAGCAGGAAGGGGTCAGGCATTCTTGCCAGCCCCCTGACCTGCAGAATCCGGTCGCGCCTCAATGGCACTTCCAGATTCTGCAGGTCAGGGGGATGGCAAGAATGCCCTCCCCCTTCCCGTTCCACATCACAACAGATATGCCGTCTTGGCCATCTTGGCAACATGTATGCCATCTTGATCCCCTTAATCCCTCTACCAGGGCATTCAAGGGATTCTTCAGCTTCAGAGCATTCTTTAGAGCATTCAGGGGATTCTTGGGCTTCAGAGGATTCTTCAGCTTCACCACTAGATCAGCTTCAAGCTCCCTGCTCAATGGTAAAGACCCTGAGTAGCCCTCGTTGCTGGATTTGGACATTTTGCAGCTCCATGCTGGTGATGCTGCTCCTATCCACCAGAAGATCTGCCGACAGTCTATGCATGGCAAGATTGTCGTGTCCGCCAGGCAGACCTTCCCTAAACTTCTTTCATCCATTTCCTTTTTGGTATCTTTAGAGAGTACCACAAACAGAACCTCTTGAACTAGAAATATACCTTCTAACCAATTAAGCAGCTCAAAGATGGTCAAGTATATGAATTTGGATACAATACCATACAAGAATCATAATTCTAACCATTGCGACAATACCCTCTTGCAATACGAAACGAATTGTGGAAACTTAATGAGGCTGCAAATTTGAATAAAAGGTATGCTACTGAGCATGCGTTTCCCTTCTCTATGAGCATGGATCACTGGTGCTTTCTATGCATTGACTGACTCCAACACATGGGTAGAATCGCTGGCTTATTTCATGTAGCTTTGTCTAGTATAGATCTTGAATTGCATCTGTTTCGTTGTTTATACAAATTGAACTTCATTATAATTTTATTATTTATACAATTAATCAAAAACTGCGAGCAAAGGTAAACCGATTGATGAACAACAACTTTTAACTAGTTAAGCTTTGCACAATGACATCCATTCTATCTATTTGCTTAGAAAATATATTTAAAGGCATGTTTATCTTCAAAGACATTTTTGCTTTTAGGTAAGTTGTGTTGTTCAGCATAGAAGGAAACTTGAATTGTTGCTGGGAAGATTTGTGAGAACCATGTGGCTCACTGAATTTTTATTCTGTTCTCTGACATTGCCTCTCTTATTGCTATTGTGCTTTATTCAGACATGGTTCATAATTGTCTTATATTTATCATTAAGGTATAATTTTGCAAAACAGTGATGCAAAACCTAGAAATCAGAAGTCTGAGGTGTGATGATGTTTGAGATGCTACAACTTGCTAGCTTCCCATGTAGATTACTCACCTCATTCTTAGCTCACATTGTTGTGTAGAAAAAATTGGATTGTTTTAAATATGGTCGATTCTTGGCTACAATCCTAAGGATATACTACAAATGTAAATTGTCTATCCTAGAGCCCCTCTCCACTCTACCACACCAACTATGCACTTCAATCTCAAGGATTCAGTAAGCTTGCCAAAGAAAAACAGATCGATGTCGCTGCTGCTGGAGCACAAAGTGACAAAAATATTTATAAATCTATCTTTCCTAGGCTGAAACAGCTTCAATTTCCCCTTCTTTCTAGGCCTAAAATGATCAGGCACATGCATATCTCCCCTACATATACCATGGCAGTCTTCCTCAAGCCACCAAAGCCAAAAGTGACAATGCCACGGTTCTATTGCGACAGCAATAGAACCGACATTCCTTGGATGGGGACGTCCCTTTGTCACTCATCCTATTTATTCAGCCTCTCTTCATTGTTCTATCATCGGCGTTCTCTTAAGCTAGTTTTCTCCTTCTTCTCTACCCTATCAGTTTTTTTCTTCACTTCTCCACCAGATTGAATCTGCAGCCTTGCTTCTATCCAATCAAGCGTTACTTCTATCTAATCATTTGTTTAGCTGTTTGGATCCGATAGTTTCCCCTTTCCTTTGTAGAGTAGAACCTTCTTTTTCTCCGTGAATTTCCCCCTTTGTCTGGATCGAGTTTGGGCTCTGGCCTGTGGATACCATCGTGATCCTTGTGGATGAAGTGTGCAAAGATTTATTGCAGGATGTTTTGGGGGCACGGCATGGCTGCTATGGTTGCTTCCGAGTCTTCGGATGGCCAGGGTTAAAATCTTGCCTGCCCTAGACCAAGGTTTTATTTGCAGACAATCCCAATCCGGTACCTTGTTGAGCTCGGGGAGAGGCGGATGAAGTGTTTCTGATGCCACGCTTTGCTAAGGCGACCACAACAGTTTCCGTGTGGTATTCTTGGCCTTATTAGTACCGGAGTTTTTAATGCTAATCGTAGTCTCTTTGCAGATGCAGGATCCCACTGTGGGATCGAAAACCTCTGATTGTTCTTATTTTGTCAGATAGTTATAAGATCTGGGCGTGCTTCATAGAGTAAGATCGTTTTCCTCCGAGTGGGTGATCTTGTCGGTGGGTTATAGCCATAGGGCAAGAACGTAGATCACACTTTTCCCTTTATCTGTCTGTGATCCACGGAACTGGTTCTTCTGAGTTGCCTGAAATTCCAGGGACGATTCTTTGTCTGGATGCAGTTCTTCTACGAATCGGGATACACATTTTCGCAGGGTCTGGAGTTCGACTTTGAATTGATTTCGGCATGGCGACGTCAGGGGCTCAACTTGCTGGCTTCCTCACACCATGCTGGAAGTCGGATTGATTTGTAAGCGCGGGATGCGGTTTTTTGGAGATTACTTAGTTCAAGGATCATATAGGTCACAAAGCTCTGTGTACAGCCAGATTCGGCTTAGTCAGGAAGATATAATCATTTTCTTCATTTCGATTCTTGTGATCCAAAGAGGTAAGCGCGATTTTTGCATTGTTGTGCTTATGTATTCAATTTGATTTGTGCGTGTAAATAATATTTTTGCTCCATCGATCCGTGCCTGTAAGATCACAACCGCTTCCGCCTGTGTCGGGTTCAGACTTTCAGACTTTCGAGGGATACTAGCAATTGGTTTCCTTTGCTCCTTTCTTGGCGGGGGATACCGGGTCTCCGTTTTACCTACAAATTTATTCCTTGCCCTTTTTCCTTATGGTCATTTGCCTTCCTTTGTTCTTCGGTTTTATTTTTTGCCGGTTTTCCATGTCGCTCCTTTAAGCTGCTTGGTTCACGCCCCTTGGTTCTTGTACACGTGTCATATTGTTCTTATGTCTGGCGTATGGTGTCTTTTAACATTGAATTCCTGCCAGGCTTTTTTGAAAGTTCATTCTCGGATTAACCACAAGGCTCTTGTTCCCTTTTCAATCCTTTTCTACTGCTATTGCATCTACGCTTGTGCTATTCCTTGTGCTATTCCGACGTTTTTTGACTAGGGATACCAAAACTGGTAAGGTCTTTGCAGTATACATTTCTAGATATGTTTCTTTGACTCCTGGTGCCTTGGGTCTCGAGTTTGTTTTACGATTTGAGGTATGTAGGTTCAAGTCTTTGCCCTTCCTGAGGCTTAATTGCATCTCATTTGTGGCGTGATTATGGTACATTTTGCATCAATGTTTTATTTGTTCTAACTCCTTGTTTGGATGAGCTTCTTAGGCGTATTTGCTTCAGTAACATGCCTGGACAAGACTAAGTAACCATTTGGGGTCGCTTGGGAGCCCAAGAATCTCCCTGAACATAGTTACATCTCCGTTGATGGCCCACTCTCTCCCTTTGACGTGCTTGTATTTTTCATTTGGTACTTTTTTCCTTTGCCTCATCATTTCCACTTCTTTGAATATCTCTATTATTTCTAATCTTTCTTCTTCTTATTTACTCCATGGCTCCGTAACACGTTGTCTATGCTTTTGGTGCCATTGCCCGCATACCCATTTGTTATTCTTTGGCTATGGTGTCGAAGTTTTTTGTGTGTCGTGGTTGACTCTTTGTATTGCCCTCACAGAGTTTGATGAGTGCCTTATGGCGAAATGTTTTTACGCATTTGGAGGCCATGATAAATAGGATCACCTGTAGAGTTTGTCTCCTAAGCACAAGTTTCCATGTCTTCGGACTCGCAAGTTCTCGATGGCATTGGAGGTATTCACGCAGTTATTTTGTTCGACATTTCATTGTTCATCTTGTTAGGCATAGGGGATACCTCTTCCTACTTAGCTTGGTAATTTCTTCATTCGTCTAGCTATGGTGCATCTTCCATCTCTTGCTTTTTCACATTAGTCCTTACATTCCCTCTTTTGCATATGTACCATAAATCTCAATCTTGTGGATATAAGCTTTGACCATTTTACATTTGCATTCTTTTGCACCATAGTTTTCATTTTTAAGATACCATTGTCGGGACCTCATTGTGTGACCGAAACCGCTTCGTTTGTAGTTTAAAAACCGCTTTTATGATCGTCCTTTTATACTTAAAAATTTTCGTTGTTGTCACTTTTGGCATGTGCAAACACTTTGCTTCGTATCTTTCTGATATGTGAACCTTTATGTTCCACACTCTTTTTATTTTGTTATCGCATGACGTGATGCATTTATGAGTTTAATCTCTTATGATAGTTCCTAACGAGCTTTAATTTCATTTGTTATTTCATGTCGGCACCATGTTTTAAGACTTAAGGGTGCACATGGTTTGGTTCACCTTCCTTTACATGGCTTCGTGCCATTTGGTTCATGGTTTCAACGGTCTGTGCTTGTGACATAGTCGGATCTCATTTAGCCCATGAAATTCGTTTATTTCATTGTCTCATTTGGCCCACTTGCTTCGTTTTTCTATTAATTTTTTCTTGTAGTTCCAGTTGCTCTATTGCTCCATATGTTCCATTTTTCATGATTTTGCGCGTGATTCACCGTTACTTCAGATTAATTTTGGTCACCTCAGTCGTATCCTTATTCTATCACGCTTGCATTGCTCCATTTAGTCCCTTTGTTTCGTTCCTTGCTTTGTTTACACAAGTTCCATTGCTATAAGTTTCTTCATTATTCTTTTAAGCTCAATTGTCAGTTTAGTCTTTTGCTTCACATTGATTTTTACTTCACATTGTTCAGTTTTTTAGTGCCCTTGGGCCATCTGCCCATTTGCTCTAGATGGACCCCTTTTTAGCTCATTTGGTGCCATTTCTCTAGTTATTCCACTCAGCTTTGTCTTTGCATCACATTGCTAGGTTAATGCCTTTGTACCTGTTGTTCCTTTTTTGCTTTACATCGTTTTATTTATTCTCCTGATTACTGTTGCATGGTATTCTTATGAAGTTTTTTGGTTGTGGATCCATTTCTTTGGTATTCCTTCATTGGTCTAAGTTTTTTATTCTTTGGCATCCTTTGTTTTCTTTAGTCCTCATGATTCATTTCGTTTTCTCCCATTTTGTTCTTGATATTCCACCCGTTCATTCGGTGATGGTTGTCCATTCTTTACTCCATTTGGTCCATTAGTCTCTTTAGCCTCCATCTTCTGACTTTTGCATTTTTGTCCCTTTGTCATGGTTTGCCTCAGTTGCTCTTAGTTTTATTGCCGGATTTCTGGTTTCACGTACTCTTTGCTATGGTTCTATTCCTTTTTCTTTACTCCTATTTATGTTGTTGGCCCCTTTTCTAGTGGATTTATGATCGTATATTTGGTGGGTGATATTGGCATTACATATTTTCTCTTCATCAATTCTTTTGTAGTTTCGTTTATTTAGGTCTTTTTGGCCTTCAACATTCAACATAGTTAGTTGAATGCGTATTTTGGTCATATGCATAAGGTGGATATCCTTGTACTACATGGCTTTTTGTTGTACTTTAGGCTTTGTACATGTGCGTATCTTTTTGCCTCTCTAATCCTTTTTAGCATTATGACTCATTTGTTTCATTTGACCTTTGATCCATGCATAGGATATCATGTATATTGTTTGTGGTTTTGTTGTCCCAGTCATCGTACCTTTGTATGCACATCTGATGTTACCTCTAGCTTTTCGCCAGTAGCTTTCTCATCTCAAGGCCAGTTGTGCAACTATTCCAATTGGCCATATGGGTCCTAGTTTTGTCCTTTTTTAGTTCTTGTTCATGACATTATTTCCTTGACCCATTGTCCCTATGGCATTTTTTCCTTACATTTTCATAAGTTCTTTTGATCCTTTTGCATGCCACATTTAGTCCTTTGCTTCAGTTTAATTTTTGCTTCGCTTGGATATTGATCCCTTTGTGTCGTTTACTCGTGGTTGGTACCTCTAGCTCCTTTTATGTCGTCGTCTTTTTTGCATAACTTTTCTATGCTTCTGACTGCGAGTGGTGCACATTTGCCAAGTGCGCAAAATTTTTTATGCTTAGTCCGGTTTATCACAGTTGTCTTTTTTGCTCTAGGCTCTGTTTCTTTTCTTGATATCATCATTCCAGTTTCCCTGGACTTGTTTTTGCTATTCTGATCCATCCATTTGCCATTGCTTCATTATCTAAATGTGCTTTTTTCCTGCTTTGCTCTTCTTTTTTCCATATTTTCCCTTTTCCAAGTACTTGGTGTCTTTATCTCCGTTTGTTCTAGTCTATTAGTCGTTTTGTTTGTTTATGGGTGTTTTATATTGGGTCACTTGGGTGTTGTTTCTATGTCTTTCGCATTGATCCTTTGTTGTCTCTATTTCTGAATTCACTCCACTTGTTCCATGTGTCCCATCAGCTTCATTGTGCATTCTATTTTGTTGCGTGTGGATTTGTAGACTCGTTCCTCCCTTTCTTTATTCCATTAGATTCTACATGCTTCTTTATGGGTTGGTGCGCTCCATTTGCTATATACTCCTCATTATCTCGGTAGCTCCATTTAATATCATTTCTCTATTTGGTTGTGTTTGCATTGTTTCCTTAATTTATTGTCTTTAGCTTATTGTTCTGTTTATCTCTAGTGACATTATTACTATATTAGTCACATTGGTTCCTTCTTTGGTTTCTTTGTCTTCTTGCTCCTTTTCTATTGCTAGTTAGGATAGTTTGCTTTTATAGTTTTCTTTGTTAGTGTAGTATTTATTGGACACTAGTCATTTGAGATCGTTACTTTGATGATGACATCATGTTCGTGGCTCTATCTGCTGTTGTCCCATAAGTTCCTTCCCTTATCTCTTACTGCACTATTCCATTCTTCTTCGTTCTTATGTTCCCGTTTCCATCCCTCATAGCATTTCCTCCATCGTGTTCTCCTTCATTTGTATTCATTCCATTGTTTGCTACTTGCTCTTATTTGCTTCTTCATTGTTCCTTTGGCTTTGTCTTATCTTTTTCTTTCCTCTTCTTTTCGTTTGGTCGGCCAAATTTTATCGGCATTCTTTTCCAGTGACCTTGTAGACAGACTCGTTTCTTTTTTTTTTTTTTTTTTGTACTATATGGCTCTTTAGCTTCTCTTCCTTTCAGTTTCCATGCTGAGTAGTTGGTGAGTTTGCTCCTCTTCTATCGGCCAGTATATGCCTATCATAGGACCCATCCTAGGAATGCCACGGTTCTATTGCGACAGCAATAGAACCGACATTCCTTGGATGGGGACGTCCCTTTGTCACTCATCCTATTTATTCAGCCTCTCTTCATTGTTCTATCATCGGCGTTCTCTTGAGCTAGTTTTCTCCTTCTTCTCTACCCTATCAGTTTCCCTCACCCTCCCTCCCTTGTTGGTTTTTTCATTTGATCATGTTCGTTATTTCCTTTTTTATGTCCTTTAAATTTGCATTCTTTATTTCCTCAGCGTGGCTTTGTAGCCTCTGAGGCATACTTATTGGTTTACTCTTCCTCGGCATGGCACTAGTATTTTATTTATTCATTCATGTTTTCTCTCGATTGTGGCAATCAGAGTCACTGAGTCAATATTTATTATTCATGTTTTCTCGGCGTGGTTTTTGTTGCCTCGAGATCATATTTATTGTTTTTTTCTGGCGTGGCTGTAGCCTCCGAGGCAGCACTAATTGGTTGTTTTTTTCCCGCCGATGGTCATTTCACGGACCGGTTCCCCGATTTGGTGGTTTGTTGTTTCTTTCTCGGCGTGGCCCTGGAGCCTCCGAGTTTTCTTGCCTATGGCATCTAACTCATTGACGGGTTACTTTTCTTTCATCCTTGATTCTATAGGATTGTTTAAGGACTTGTGGTTGCCGTAGTGCGTGGGGTCGTGCTTCAACTATTTGCTTGGGTTTCCTCAAAACCTAAGAAAACATGGTTCTTCTTTCCGATGAGGATCTGTCCCCGAGTCTTCTCATCTTTGCATCGACCAAGTGGCGGATAAAACCATCTTTTATGTTGTATTCTTCAGTTTCATCATGCTCTCGATGATTGTCTAGTTTCGGAGCATTTAAAGTTCATATTTCCAAATTTATCTATCCCTAGTGAGGGATCCATTTGTACTCAATGTTTTTACAAAGCTCAATGAGAACACCACTTCACGGCAGTATATGCCTATCATAGGACCCATCCTAGGAATAGATAACATAACCATAATTAAAAACTAAAGGAATCCTCGCCAGAAACAGGCGTTGACATATTTAAGCCAAAGCCACAAAATTAAAACAAATAACACCATCGAGCTGCATTAGGAATGGCGCCCAGCATTGCTGTGCATAAGCTAAGAAGCTGTAAATGATACACTATAGCAATGAGAGAAGAGATCATTAATAACTCAAAAGTACTACGAAAGCATTTGACACCATTTCCCTTTTTCTTTTGCTATTTGCTCTATCTTGCTTTTATCTTTTTTTCTTTTCCCTTTTCCTCGTTTTTCCTACGCACTTCCTTTTTTTACTTTCCTTTTTTCTCGTTTTCCTTACATGGTTTTCTTTTCTCTTTTCCCATTTTTGGGTTGCCCCTAGGGGGGCAAACCCTTGCTTATATGGGGTTTTGGCAGATTCTAAGGGTGAAATCACACTTATGGCCACCCGTCCGTTTAAAATTTTTTTGCCCAATCACAGGTCTGCATTCGGCGATTCTGGGCACCCCCCCATCACACTGGGGTACCCTAAACGTGGGCAGGGTTCGGATTCATGGTCGGGGAGGGTCCGCCCAAGATCTTGGGCATCGCACAGGTCAGCATCGGATTCCAGTCTGGCAATAAAATTATCTTCGACCTCGTGGCGGGATCGGGAACTGGATCGGAGAGCAGAAGAAGCGAGCACAGGTGCGTTGCTGCAATTCAGAATGAATTGTTCTTTTTGCAAACGATTTGTTCTTCTGGTTGGCAAATACAGAAGATCTTTGTCCAATTCGTGTATAAACCTTTGCAACCTTTTTTCTTTTCTTCAAAGCTTTTGCAATTGAGAGCTCTTGCCATTGTTCCTTTTCTTTTATAAAATTGTTGTTCTTCCAGCCCAATGCACATCATCGGATCATGCATGAAGCCTGCAAATCTTTTTGTTTTTCTGGTGCAGATTTCGTGTACAGTGGAATGGCAGCTTGTAGTCAATTTAAGTTCTTTTGCTTGGGATTTAGTAAGGCTTGTAAATGATGGCTCCAAGAAGCAGCATGATGGAAGGTGGCGCTGCTGCTACAGCAAATGCTTCAGTTGTTGAGTTGTTACAAGTATGGTCATTAGGGATTTTTTGAGATCGGTCCCTTATGATAAATGTTCTTCTTTTTCTTAATTTCTTTTTATCCTTTTTGAGGACAAAAGGTGTTTTATCTTCTCACTGTGTTTCCATTTACATCATGTTGATGCCCAATATGGATGAATGTAGCCAATTTCTTTGCCGCTAGCAACAAATTTAATTCTTAAAACATGTGCAGATTAAAGCTGCAGACAACCCGATTCTTCAACAGCACTTGCAGGCAAAGGTAAAAACGTGACTCACAAGCATAAGATTGTTAAATCATTTAATTGTTCAACCATTTCATAAGCTGTCTATATTGACCAGCTCCCCTATTAGGAAGAAACAAACAAATGAAAATGAAATAACAGAAAGAGAACCAAGCACGTCAACCTGAGTGGTCACCATCCTAAGCTAGTTCAACTTTATACTCTGTAAAGAGCCTGATGCAACATCTGACCAGGGCAAGAATGGAAGGCAAAGAAGACAAAGATCAAGGACTAAAGAATGACCGCGAAGATAAAGGATTAAGGAATGACTGGCATTAAAGCGCAAAGCAGCATTGATCCAAAATAATTGCTTCAAGAATCTGCCTCAAAAGGCCTGATGCAACATTCGACCAGGGAAGGCAGAGCTTAAGGGATACACTGGCACTAAAGAGCAAAGTAGAACAGGCCCAAATGATTGCTTCAAGATTTTTCCTCAAACTTAGACCAAAAGAACAGAGGATGCCAAACAATCTGCAATAAAAACTCCATGCACAGGTTCTTCCTCAAACTTAAACCAAAACAACAGAGAGGCCAAACAATTTGCGACAAAAACTCCATGCACAGGTGATCTTCAATTAACATCCGGAGGCCAACAAAGATCAACTACATACAAATGACACCGAATGTACTCCACAACAAGCACTGGATTCAACTTACATAAGAATTGTTCATTTGGCTGCACAAACATAGGCACTAAGAAAACTAGCTCCTTTTTTGGAAAGTAACCATAAAGCCTTCAAATATTTACATCAATGTGGTGACATATCCTCCAGTAGGCATCAGTATTGTGCAGGGGCCATTTTCTGCAACAAGAAGTACCATGCAACACAAAAGTACCATGCAGCAAGAAGTACCGTGCATCAGCCTTTAAGTTAAAGCCATTTTTTCACATGCATGAACAACTTGTGATCAGCGTCAGCCATTCAGCCTTCACAAAATTCTGAATGTCCTGCAATGTACAAGAGCTTGCAATCTAAAAAGAGTAACATAGAAAAACATAACAGAACAATACAAAAAGCTTTAGTTTGCAACAAAATAAGAGACTAGAATTTTGCTCTCCAGTTTCTTCTTTACTACAATGACATCATCATGACCATTTTAACATTCGAGCATCTCCAGAGACATAATCATGTATGCCAACAATTGAAAGTCACTACAACAAGATTTAGAACACAGAGTATGAACCTTTCGATAAAAAAAATCATTCTAGAAAAGTTAACATACCTATGGTAGGATTAATTTTTGGAGTCTGATTCTTTGATAGCAGTTCCATACCGCTTGATAATGAGCTCATTAGTTTTCTTTTCAAAGAGAATCTTTGCAAGGGCATTCCATCTAGTGGCATTTGGAGGAATTTGTACTGCAACTGTTGCTTGACCATAATCAAGATTTCTGCAATACGCTTCATTTGCAGATAATGAAGCTCCGAGAACTTTGTAAATTCCATATTCACAAGATTTCTGAATTTCAGATCCATTGCATGTATTCAATAGCTGCACCATCAAAACATATATAATGCATTCACTTTGATTCTATTCTTTGAGATTCTTTGATGCTCCAGTGCATGCGCGCCAAGTGTCGAAATTTTTTTCGGGGAACATTTTTTTTTTTTTTTCTAGTTAATATAGGTGTGGCGACTACGGCGGCTATGGCGGCCTTTTCCCTGTTTCGTGCTTTGCCGCTGCTTTGCCGGTATGCTTTGCCAGTAGATCGGCCGCTGCTTTGCTGGTAGATCGGCTATGGCAGATCCAACTCCATCTCCGGCTCTGACTCTTCTTCCTCTCCGGCTCTGACTCTTCTTCCAGTCCATTAATAAGTAGATCTGCAATTCGTCTAATGCTAGAGATTTGAGCAGAAGAAGGGGATATGGTTCTTGATAGCCATCGAATTTTCGCAGAGGAGATTAGCAGCCTGCCGGATTGCTTCCATGGTTGCGGAGGAGTGGAACCAAAATAGCGGTTTAAAGAGGCCAAGGTAGAGGTTGGAGCACAATTGCTTTGCTTCGGGGCAGGGCTGCGGTTATAAATGGCGGTGCTCCTTTGAAAACCATATTTTTCCCCTCTTTTTTGCTCGCGCAACGAGCAGAGGAGAAGAGTCTAGGTTTGATCATACAGTAATTTACTTCTAAATATTTTGGGTACCCTAATTAGAACAGCTCCATCCTTGGTGCAGAGGTGATTCTGTAAGCTCTTTTTTAAACAGGAAGGAGCTCTTTTCCCTTGGCCTTAAATCCGTTTTAAAGCTCTTGCTTGCCACAAGAGGGGCAAGTATTGGAAGCATATGAAGATACGTTGGGCTCGGGTTTAGGTTTACTGTGGCAGAGTTTGAATCACAATGCCGTGCAGCCATGTATGAGGCAGATGCAGCAGGAGGATCCGGCTCAATATCCATGTTTTTTTTTTCCACAGGATCGGTATCTGATAGGCCAATAGCATTTTGGAGTTTATCGGATTTGGGCTTTTCTTTATGGCATGTCGATTTACCAACTACTTGCAGTGGCAGGTCTCTACTCTCGGCATCAAATGCTTGCGGCAGGAGATGTTCCTTTCCTCTTCTTCAGCTTCTATGTTTCTTGAACAACTTCATGATTTGTCGGGATAAGGTAAGACCAAAGTGCACATTTACATTGTATTTACTTTAATTGGGTTGCCAATAGTAAGCTGCTTCCTTGACATTAGGCAGTTCCCTGAGATATGACAGAAATAGCTCATGTTAATCTCAGATAAGTGCAATGCAAGTGATTGCTTCACGTTTGTGGCTTTTATTTGTGGCTAACATTATTTACTTATATTTATGCATGACTTCCTTTGTATCGGGCCAAATGAATCAAGCTCTTGGCTCTGTTTCGCCGTATTACGACGACCTTATTGCCGCTGTTGCATTATGGCCGCGCCCTTCTCACTTTTGCTGGTATATTCACTTTTGCTGGTGCTGGCCGAGATGCTTCTGTTGTAGTGCATTGGACGCATTTCTAGTTCTATACATGTTAACACTGAGGCATTTGAGTTCATAGAAACGTCGTTGCAAATCCTTCCGATGGAAATCAACAGCCTGAGCCAATGGTAAATATTGCTGATGCAGGTTGCAAGATGAAGTCTGCAAGCACCCGACAAAGTTATCCAGATGTAGGATTGGAATGAAGCCCATGCTGCTAATTATTTCTTCTGCCTTTTCCAGCTTTCAAGCTCCTCCCGTAGGTCCAACATTATGTGACAATGTTGCATTGTAAGGGTGATGCCATGAGCTTCACTATTTGAAACATATAATGGCAACCTTCAGCCTGACATTTGTTCCATAGCTAAGTGTCTTGGTCGAGTCTTGGAAGAAATTACTTTCAAGATAGCCAGAAGCGTTTGCATTCTTATAAGACTAAACAAATATTGTAAGGCATTGAATGATTCTAATATTTGGACATTTATGCTAAACAATGTTTCAAAGAAGCAAAGATAATCTTCAGCAGGCAAAGATAATGCTAACAAACATTGTTTGGCACAGTGTCATGTGCTTCAAAAACTCAGAAACATCATTATCCTTGAGCATATGCTGCAAGCATGGATGTGCATTAACATCATTATCCTTGAGCATATGCTGCAAGCATGGATGTGCATTAACATCATTATCCTTGAGCATATGCTGCAAGCATGGATGTGCATTGAGGCGTAGCATTGCACATTTGTTATACATATTAATGACATTCCATCCTCGTCCATTAAATTGTGCAGACATACCATAACATGCACAAAGAGCAGTTGCATGTGTGAAATTGTCAGGTAATAGCGCTGTTAATTGCATGCGAAAGCGCAGCCACTTTATGTTTCTTCATTTTCTTGAACACCCACAACATAACCTAAAGTGTTGGCATGGCATGTAGCATTTAAATTTTGTGCTCAACTAGTTAGTACTATGCAGGTAGCATTTAAATTTTGAGCAATACTCTAAAATTATATCTATCTTATGATAAGGACACGCGTTTCATATATTCAATACGTTCAAGACAGTCTTTTGCGCAAATGCGAATTATGATATTCAATACGTTCAAGAAAGCCTTTTGCGCAAATGCAAACTATGATAAATCCATTACTAAACAAGACTAGAATTTAGACTCGGGCCAACTTTATAGGGTTAGAACTAAAGAAATGTTCGCGGCGGCCTTGGCCGCCGCGATAAATTTCTTGTCATCAATAAAAGATTTGCATTAATTGATGCTGCTCTGATTGAGTTATTGCAGGACTATTTGGAATTTTCTCTTCCAAACATTTTAAGGAAGGTGTAATTTCGGCGAAATTTCGAGGTGACGTGGCAGATCCACGAGCGGCGTCATTCCACGCGGGACTCCCTGATCACTATGGCCGACTTTCGTCCCTGTCCGACGGGTCAGTCTCACAGCCGCTCGTGGATCTGCCACGTCACCTCGAAATTTCGGCGAAATTTCGAGGTCGCCGAAATTCACCGACGAAAAAAAAATGGACCCTGAAATTTTGTCCTTTTTTTGCTTTCCCGGCATTTATCCGCCGGAAATATTGGCGGCGCCGGTTAGAAGGGGACAGCAAGGGCCGACGGAAGCAGGGGACGGAGGCAGGGGCCGACGGATTGAATCGACTGAATCTCGACTGTGTTTTTCGCATAGAAAAAACCTGCTGTTTGGCCCTATAATTTCAGGGTCCCTTTTTTTTCGTTATCCGAAATCTCCTCTACACCAGGTAAGTTTGAATAGCAGCATTGCTCTTCTGTTGGAGAATCAATATCCATTCTGCAAACACAAAAAAGGATACCTTACAATATAATAAAGGAGTGTAGCTAATTAGCTAAAAACCACAAGCTCAAACAAAAATACAAAAATAAGGGCAACCAAAAGATTTGATAGAATAATGTTTGACACAAGAATACCTAAATCAAGATCAAGTTTTTGGGATACCTGTTGGTGAGGTTCTAGTCCGCAGCAACCTTTCTCCGGTTCTCCGGAGAAGAATAGGAGAACGTAAATTGTGTATCTATTCTGCCTTCTTCTATCTATATCCACCGTGGAAAAGCCAAATTTGATGACATGTCACATTTTAGTGGGCGCAAATGTGATATCCACTGGCTAGGCATCGTAACCCCATGCCCAAAAGTAAAAAAATGGGGCACATATGTGATTCCACCCTAAGTATATGTCGACATATACTTAGAATATACCAAAAACTGCTTCAAACTTGTTGTTGCCACTAAACTGGCGGTCAGCCCTGTTGTAGGTCGGTGTTGTTTGAACCGCCTAACCGGCGATCAATCCTTGCAGATACGGCGTCTGGGGTCATAGCAGCACTCTTGTCGCTCTTTGCCGCATCGGACCTTCACAAACGGGTGAAAATATCCTTACCCTGGTTTTGGTGATTCCATCGCGGTGAATACTCTCCCGCGGAATCACAGACCCTCCCGCAACGGGATCCGTTCCGGAGGGCCCGTTTTCCGTACCTGACAGTACGACAATAAATTCAATACCATCCCGCGGAATCACAACGGTAGAATACTGCCGGACGGAATCACCGCTCTGTTATTCCATGCCACGGAATCACCATTTGAAATATAAAACTAAAAAATTCAAATTTTTTACGTCCTTAGGTTTTTTCAGCCACTGCAGTGCCGGCTATGGCGGCTTGCTCCGGGCGATCCGGGTAAGGGATCCGGGGCTGCTTCACCTTATATTCTTCCTTCTTTTCTTACTAATCTTTTAATTTCTTTTACAGATCCGGCAGCTTGGCTAGGCTATGGCAGAAAACATGGGGTTGCTATTTTGTGGGCAGTCTGTGCTTTGGAATTCCATTGCCAAATACCTTCACTACCGCCATCAATCCGAGACCCAATTCACGTAGAAGCCTCAAGATCATTCGCGCACAATCATGGCCCAAGCTCTTCTACCATTAAAGGCCCGAGGATCGTTTACTGGACCCTAATCTAAGGGTCGTCATGGAAAGCCCTAAATGCCGTGAAGAAAAACAAGTTTTGGAGGAGATTCTTAGGGCAGCCGCGAAGCACTTGACCCAGAGATCGGTGAAGGAAACCCCTGCAAGAAGCACGTTCAGGAAAAGGAGAGCAGCGGATTTGGAAGAACGGATTTGGAGGGAGAATTGAATCAGGAGTTCGTGATTGGGGGCGTCGGAGCAGTTGTTCTGGATCAAGCTTTTGTTGCCTTCTATTCATTCAATGTTTCAGATTTAGTCATAAATAAACTCATGCTAGTCTATTAAAAACGTTAAGCTTGTTATAACCCAAGCTCTTCCGCCATCGCCCAAGCTCTTCTACCACGAGGATGTGCCTCTGCAACTTCCAGCATCAGTTCTTAAGGACACTTTTCTATCAGGTAAGAGTCTTAAGGACACTTTTCTATCAGGTAAGAGTTTCGTTTTATGAAACTAGGGCCTCGTAGCTCAAAACAGGGGCGAAAACAGGGGCGTTCTTCCTTCTCTGTGTTTTTGGGCCTCGTAGCTCAAAACAGGGGCAAAATAAGGTATCGCCTTTGGGTGAGAAGCAAGCTTGGAAGCCTCATTTGGAAGCCATTAACGAGGCCGAAGAGGTTTGGAAAATTTGGGAAAAGGAATGAATAACTTATCCCGTTCTGTTCTTCTCAAAGGGCAGACCATGCATGAAAAGGGCATTGCCGATGTTGGCAAGGGGTTCAAATCCCCAACCAGAAAAATTATGGGCAATTCAGAGCATAACAATGGACATGCTCAGACAAAATGGAGTAAGCCCCAGCTTGTTTTTTTCCATCATTGGTTTGTCATTCATGATCTTCAAGTAATATAGGCTTCGCTTAAACCATCTTCAACCATGGAATCCGGCATAAACTTATGTCTGAATTTGAATCATCTGCCAATTTTTCCTCCCTGTTACAGATTCAAAGGTCTCCAGGTGATTCCTTCCCGAAGAATAGTACGCGGTGATTCTACGGGGGAGAATATTATCGCGGTGATTCCACGGGGGAGAATATTTACGCGGTGATTCTACGGGGGAGAATATTATCATACGCGGTGATTCCACGGGGGAGAATATTTACGTGGTGATTCTACGGGGGAGAATATTATCATACGTGGTGATTCTACGAGGGAGAATATTACGGTATGCAGTGATTCCACCCCGCAGGATCAATTCCTTGTGATTCCGTCGCGTAGAATAAAAGGTTGGTGATTCCATCCGGCGGTATTTTGCAGACGTGATTCCGCCGGAAGGTATAAAATGGAGCCTGTCAGGTACGGATAACGGGGCAGGTACGGATAACGGGGCAGGAGGGTACGGATAACGGGGCAGGAGGGTTAGTGATTCCGCGGGAGAGTTTCACCGCGACGGAATCAACCAAAACCAGGGTAAGGATATTTTCACCCTTCACAAACGGTACATTTTGTGCCAAATTTAGCTTAAAATCCCCTGTTTCTTCCCCTTTCTCACAAATCCAGCACACAGATTTCAATCTCGGCCTCTGCCGCTGCACCACAGGGCAAGAAATCAGAAGGCCAAAAAAAATATACAAAAGATCCGGTTCCGATGATATTTACAATAGAAGAATTAGAGGCAACTCTTAAAGAGGCGAAAAACAGGTTAGCTGTGGTAGAATACACAGCAAGCCACAACGTGAATAGCAAAAAGATTTATCCAGGCATTGTCTAAGCTCCGTGTTCCGGTAAGGGCGCTTTGTTTCTGGTCGCCCGTCCATCCGCCATAGCTTCCCCTGCTTTGGGATTCATAGCTCCGGCATTGAAGAATCCCGCCTTTCCAGCTTCTCTGAGGCAACTGTCTAATTAACCGATTCTGCTTCTGGAAGACTCGCGGGTGAACCTCCCATATATTCAGCATCCCTCTCATTCTTCTGAGAGGCTCCTTCGAATTGTGTGGAATTGTAGCCGGAAGAAAAGAAATGGAGAAGGGTTCTGGTATGGAAGAACCTTACAAGCTGGGTTGGACAGATGATGATGGGCGCGAGAGACGTACAGGAAACGTCTGGACAACATCCTCCTCATGTGATAACAGCGGTTATTGGGTCGGGAGTGTTATCTCTGGCATAGAGTATGGCTCAGCTGGGATGGATTGCTGGGCCTGTAGTCCTTATGGCTTTTGCATTTGTGACATACTTCACTTCTGTGTTGCTTGCAAATTGCTACAGATTCCCTGATCATGTAAATGGAAAGAGGAACTACACATACATTGGATGCAGTAAAGGCAAATCTAGGAGGCATACAGATTTTTCTTTGTGGGCTTGTGCAATACACTAATTTATTTGGAACGTCTATTGGTTACACCATTACTGCTTCCATCAGCATGGTGGCCATCAACCCATCAGATTGTTTCCATGAAGAAGGTGATGATGCCCACTGCAATGTCTCCAACAATCTCTACATGGCTATTTTTGGAGTAGTCCAAATAATATTTTCCCAGATTTCGAACTTCAGAAAAATTTGATGGCTGTCAATTGTAGCTGCTATCATGTCATTTTCTTATTCCTTGATTGGGCTGGCCTTGAGATTTAATAGAGGCCATGTATATGGTACAGCGATGGGATAAGTGTTGGAACTGGTGTAGGTGACATATCTGCCTCTGATAAGACTTGGAGAATTTTCCAAGCTTTAGGAAATATTGCATTTGTATATTCTTTCTCTATGATTCTCATAGAAATTCAGGATACCGTGAAGTCTCTACCAGCTGAGAACAAGACAATGAAAAAGGCTTCACTCATGGGCATTTGCACCACCACACTATTTTACATGTCAGTTGGTTGTGTTGGTTATGCAGCCTTTGGGAACAATGCACCAGGCAACTTGTTAAAAGGCTTTGGGTTTTACAATCCTTACTGGCTTATTGACTTTGCAAATGCCTGTATTGTAGTCCATTTAGTGGTTGCTTATCAGGTGTATTGCCAACATTTGTTTGCATTTGTAGAGGGCTGGGCTTATGCAAAATGGCCCAAGAGCAAGTTCATTCATATAATGAATATTTGATAAGAATACCTCTTTTAGAATTTCTTCCATTCAACTTGTTTAGGCTGTTTTGGAGGACAATATTTGTCATTTTTACGACAGTAATTGCCATGCTTGTTCCCTTCTTTAATGACATTGTTGGTCTCATTGGTGCCTTTGCATTCTAGCCTTTGACCTTTGACCGTATATTTTCTAGCGGAAATGTATATCAAGCAATCTCAGCTCAAACGTTGGTCCCTTGAATGGGTTGGTTTACAAAGCCTGAGTCTTGTATGCCTCCTTATCTCGATAGCTGTTGGTTTGGGTTCTGTTGAGGGCGTGTTACAAGATCTGAAGGATTATACTCCATTCAAAACAAAGTATTAATTTTGAAGGATTTATGTGTCCTTCAAGAAAGTGTTTCTTGTATATATATACCTTATAACTGCCAAAGCGGTTTTGAAGAAAATTGTAATATATGCCAAAAAGGCATCATGTAGCAAAACTGAGCTCTTATTCCACTTGCTGGAAAATAGAAGAGCCATTTAATGCAATCTCTCAGGTGCTTGGCAGAGTTCCATATATTCAAAGCTCCCTTTATACAATTGGTTGTTCTCAAGGAAATTGACATGAATTTTCCCTACATTTGATAGTCTTGGGAAAAATAGACAGAATTTCTCGTAAAATTGGTGGTACTCTAGAAATATTGACATGAAATTTTCCAAATTCTTACCAAAAAAAAGAGAGATTTATCTAGCTATGGTAGAATCAAGCCAGAGCTGTCCAGATGTGGTCTTTAGGTTAATATTAGGCGATGAATCTGATGATACAAAGGAACTCTGTCGAAGAGCAAATATAACAAGGGTGCCATATTTCATATTTTATAAAAATGAAGAGGTAGTGCACGAAGAAGAAGGAATGGATGAAGATGTGCTTCTTGGAGATGTGTTGTAGTATGGAGAGACAGGAAATTTAATCCGGCAGCTCCATGGCAAGGCAGATGTAGAAGAATTAATGAACCAGAGTGCAAATGAAGATAGCAGATTGCTTGTGTTAGATGTAGGGCTTAAGCACTGCGGCCCCTGTGTGAAGGTTTATCATACTGTGGTAGAACTTGCTAGGAAGATGCAGGATACTGCCATTTTTGCTAGATTGGATGGGGATGAAAATGAAGATTGTATGGAGTATTTGAGGAATATGAACATTGTGGGAGTTCCTACCTTCGTTTTCATCAAGAACGGTGAGATTTGTGGTAGATATGTTGGCTCTGGCAGACGCGAACTTATTGGAGAGATCCTCAGTTCCTACATTTGTTTTCATCAAGAACGGTGAGATTTGTGGCAGATATGTTGGCTCTAGCAGAGGCGAACTTATTGGAGAGATCCTCAGGTACCAAGAAGTGAAAATAACTTATTTATGCTAACAAATGATGTTGCTTTGTTTTAAGCAATGATTTGTCTTCTCTTTAATGTTCCTGATCTAACTTGATGCAGCTACAATGTCTTACAGATTTGTTGCACGTTTCGCTCTGGCACATGTTGCTCAGCTACGTAGGCTTAAATATCCTGTTGAATATTGAATATCCATATTTTTTTATATTTTTTATGCTTTGAGGTATGTACATAATACATTTTATGAAGTTCTATATTCTGTACTCTCTTTTTTCTATACATGCCAACCTTTTTGTGAATTGCAATTTCGTGCTCCTCATTGCATTGCATATAATATCTTGCATTCTATGGGGATTGGGCATCGGATATGTATTGAAATTGCATAAAGTTTGGACATCTTCGACAACTGTATGCCTTTTATCTCAAGGTAAGTCGATGTGCGTTCTAACAGTTCATTCGATCATTCTAATTCAGAATAGCAATTGCCCCCCAAAAAAACTATAGAATCCGGTCGTGAGTGAAGCTGACCACACCTTGACGTAGTGGGAACATGATGGGGTCGAGCATTCTTGCCAGCCCACTGACGGGCGCCACACAATGGGATTCTGCAGGTCAGGGGCTGACAAGAATGCCCGACTCCTTCACATTCCACATCACACCACGTGACACCAACTGCTTGCCTCTTACATCACATGCTTCTCCTTCAACTTTAATTTATTCAGTCTATCAAGCATCACCAGTTTGTATTTGGAATTGTCTACAATATAGGTTAGGATAACTCAGTTGCACTTTATTGGACTGAGGAGAATATCATTTTACAAAAGATAAGTAGATTTTGTCCTCGACATGAAAAACATGTGCGCAACTGAAGTACAGAACATGGGTTAGGGTACCCCGACTAAGATGTTATCTGTCGGAGAAGTGAAGCTATCATGGGAGCATCCAACAAAGTACAACATTAGGCCCTTGGTGATGTGTGCAATATGGAGATGCTTATTTAGACTTCCATCATGAATTAAAGTACGTCAATGAACCAGAACACGATTTTCTGTACCTACTAAGCATAAATTTTGGCTCTGTCTTTCCAAATTTTCATCTCTAGAGGTACCCCCCACATTCATTATGAAGCATGATTTCTCTACTGAAATCCATAGACAAAATTAATGTAACGAGCCTGGCGGGTTAGCAAATGATTGGTGTAAGTAATTTGATACACTTTCATATGATTATTATCAGGAATCATTAAACTGACATTGGAGTGGGAAAATACATACATGGTATGTATCTGGTGTTTATACAGGAAGTTTATAAATACTAAATTGTAGAGGAATTGGGGTTTTTGCTCTGAGGCAAACTTTCTGAGGAGGAGCTTCTGTGAAGGAGATTTGGAGTGTCAACAGTACAATTGTAAAGACAGCTTAACCAGGTGGGTGGTTTACCGCTTACACCGGGGTTGTTAAGATGATTGGCTTAGAATTAGGCCAAGAAATGCTTATGGAGTGATTAGAGTATGAATTATGAATTATAAGAATATTTACTGTAAGTAATCGATGGTGGTTTAATTGGTTATGCTTGATTAAAGTTTGAAGGTATTCGGGTTGGCCTAGCCTTAAGGAAAGAACTAGCGGTTGCTGGGTAAACCACCAGGGAAGAGTCATAGAGGCAGATTGAGCAAGAGGATACGTAAAGGATGTTTAAGGGTTAGAATTTCATTAAGAAAAGAAAACAGAAGGAGCAAGAAGACTGTAATTAACCCGTAGTTAGCGGTGGCAGGAAGCCCAGACCTCATGACCGAGCAGGGCCTCGGCGGGCGGATTGGCCGGATTGGGCTGGAACATGGCCGAAATTGGTATAGGAGGAGGGATTTGAATGTTAGAAGCCCAAACAAACCACGATTTGCAGTAGAGCTGCCATTTGGAGCGGTAGAAACGGCGTCGCCATGGCGCAAAAACGACACGGAATGGTGAACCGAGGCCACCAGGGCCGATTTAGGCTGTTAGGCCTCTGAGAGGCCGGATTCAAGCAAGAATCGAAGGCTTTGATGCCTTCGTTGAGCTGCTGGGTCGCCACCAGTTAGGGTCTTCGAAAGAGAACCTGTAATAAGAACATAATGAGCAAAATAATAAGAATGTTGGAAGTTAATAACCATAGGCTTGTAATAGGATAACATAAAAATAACATTGTAAGCTCTAATAAGAGGGGCCATGAGGTTGCCCTGGAAAATAGAACTGTTAGCTAGGTTTTTGGAGTCTGGCTAGTGAAGCTAAAGAAGACGTTAGTAAACACAAGTAATATCCGCACCAAAATTACGTAACTTAATGTGAAGCCATGGCCGTTTTGCTTAAATTGACATTAATATGAAACTTGAGTAACGGAATTAATAAGAGGGAACTTACCCTATAAGTAATAACGTTAGTAATGTAACCTGGAAGTTGTAAGCTTTCTCTATGGGGAGAAAGAGGGTGAAAAGCCTGAATTCGCCAAGGTATGGCATAAGGCCGAGAATGAGATTGGGAGCACTTATAGTTGCAGCTAGACTTAAATCTAGGGAACTAAAGGTAGCATTGGGAATATTATGTGGTCATGGTTGTTTTACATATTCATGTCATTGTACCCATATGAATGTATGTGATATGCTAATGTGGTATGGGCATGGTATTTGTGATGCACATGTAAAGATAATGCATAGGATATGCATATGAGCTATTTTAGCTGGTATTACCATCATGTATGATGCTGTGTGGTTATAAGGACATGTAAAGCATGTGAAAATATTGCATAAGTGCATAATCTCCGGGGGCCGGGGTCCATGTGCAATGGCATGGACTTGCGGTTGTGTTTGTGCGTGACATCGGGCATTGTTATCCTGGCTGGATTCTTTGTCGCGCTACATGGCTAAAAGTGGTCCTCCAGTGCTGGACGCAGCGTGGATGGGTGTGTACACATGAGGCAAACCCCCACCAGATTGGGTGCGCGGGGCCTGATCAGCCGGGTGGCATGTTAGAACCGGAGTAGGTAATCGTATCTTTCTTTGTGATTGCATGGAACATGATGTGTTATTGGAATATATGTATGCTACTAATCCGGGTTGGTTGGATGCAAAGTGGGACTATTGGTGGTAAGCTTGTTTAAGATATGTTATAAGTATTGTGATTGCATAGTTCCTAGAATGCTCCGGACCCCACTTAGTCTTTAGGACTAACCCCGTGTTGGTGTGTGGCGACCAGGATGGAGCCGAGAGCAGTAAGGCCGCCGACACCCGGGGTTAGAGGCCCCGATAGGATTAGAGAGCTGGAGGCGAGATTTCCTCCAGGAGCAGAGTTCCGGCGTGAGGAGGTGTTGATTTCCTCCGCGAATTAGAGGATGAGGCCGATTGTCTGGCGCCGAGGGGATTGATCGAGCTCAGAAGAAGGTCGTCCTTCCGGGGTAGAGACTAGTGTGGGATCTACCCCCGGTTTTGTGGAACCCTCTCTAGAAGGCAATGAGGTCCACCTTTATGCAGATGAGGGGGATGACCTCCCATTAGATTCAGGAGATCAGGCGGCCATAGACGCCTTGATGAGCGAGCCCTCTGATGATAGGAGCTCTTGTAATGAAGATTGCTCTCATACTTAAGAGATATATTGATTGTGTATTTGATATTGTCAAGATTTGAGATGTATATATATATGTACATTGTGATTGTCTTCAATATTTGTGAGATCTTGAATGTGAATATAAAGATTGGATTCTTTACCTTGTTATATTGAGTACAAATTGCATAAGATGTTAAATTAGTCCAATCTCCCTCGTCAAGTGTTAGTAGCAATAAGATAGAACCAACAGGATCCTAAGCTGCCTCGGAGAGGCCAGCTTGGCATGCCCGTTACAGTTGGTATCAGAGCATAGTTGATCTTGAATGCTTTGAAATTAGATTGAGTATCCTGAGGGGATTGGCTAATGATATATTTTGTATTATGCAGAGAGTAGAGGAAACCATGGAAGCTGGTGATGCTAGTGGTGCAGGTGGAGTTGGGGCTGATGGAGCTCCTGATGTTACCAGTATTTTGCAAGCGATTCAGCAGGCTTTGCAGCAAACTGCATCCCATCAAAAGAGTGAGGCGGAGAAGGCTATTGAGAAGGTATTGAAGGATACCAAGAGGGAGGTGTTCACTGGGGAGAACACAACCGGGGATGATGCAGATGCATGGCTCCGTGGAGTGGAGTTTTATTTTGATCTGATTAAGGCGGAGGAGTCTGTAAAGGCGCTCCTTGCACAGGCGATGCTGGGAGGATTTGCACGCGTCTGGTGGGAGACGTGCTTGATAGATCTGGGGAAGACTCCCATACAGGCTACCTGGTCAGAGTTTAAGAGTGCATTTGAAGGTCATTTTACACCGCCAGGGTATAAGGTGGAGAAAATGAATGAGTTCTTTGATTGCAAGCAGGTTGGCACGGTAGCAGAGTATAATGAAAAGTTCAGGAGATTGCAGCCTCATTGTCCTACAATGGACAAGGTTAAGTTGTGCTCTAGGTTTGTGCAGGGTCTTCAGGTGGAAATAAAGAGCACGATGTCTGGAGTATCTTATACAGATCTAGAGGAGGTTGTAAGAATTGCGAAGCATCGGGAAGCAGATTTGGCAGAAAAAGCAGCACTAGATGCTCAACGGAAGCGGCAGGCTCAATCTTCATGGCAAGCGGGGAATTCCTCGAGGAGAGGGAGGTATAATGGTAGAGGCGGAGCTGCTGCCCGCTCTATGGATGTGCAGGCCAGCAATAGCCAAGGGCCACAAAATAGATCATCCCGGATGTCTGCAGAGGAAAGGGATGTGTGCATCAATGAGCGGCGATGCTTTAGGTGCCGAGAGCCTGGACATTGGGCGCGAGATTGCCCTAATACCAGAACATATGGTGGGTATTCAGCCTCCACAGGGTCTGAAAATCAGCGAGGCGGAAGGCAGAATCAGCGATCAAGGCAGTCGGAAGACAATGCACCTAGACGGGGTCAAGGAAGGGGTGGCCCATGGCGTGGGGACCGAGGTGGCCGTGGTAGAGGTTATGGAAGGGAAGACAGCAGGTCAGGGGCAGCGAGAGATCAGGGAAGAGGAGAAGCACGGGCTGTTACCATCCGAGACCCGCCTACTGAGACTATGCACATGTATGCTGCGGTGGAGCAGGGCAATGTGGATGGTCAAGCTGCTGTTATTCGCGTCCCAGGTACTATTGATGGATGCTCAGTTGTTTTTCTTATTGATTGTGGAAGTACCCATAGCTTTATTTCCCCAAGATTGCTTGCTAAGTTAAATTTGCATGCGATTGAACGGCCTGCGAGGTATGTAGAGCTAGCCGATGGCAAGGTTAAGCCATCGTATGCTATGGTCAAGTGCCTTGAATTCAAGGTGGGGAATATGGTGTCCCATGCTGATTTTGAGGTCATAGGCCTTGGAAAGTATGATGCCATACTTGGAATGTCATGGTTGAGACGGTGGGGTGCTCGCATTGACTGCGCTAGGCAACTAGTTCGTTGTTCTAGTCCAGATGGGAAAGAGCATGTGTTGGAAGGGCTAGCTTCATCGTGTGCCATCATTCCATTGACTTGGAAGGGGCTTAAGAAGCAACTCAGAAGAGGTTGCTCCAGAATGGGATGTGCAGTGTTACGAGATAGTTTGCTAGGCTCGACAGAATTGCAAGAGGAGACTATTGCCCCTGAAGTGCAGCAGGTGTTGGATGAGTTTAAAGATGTATTTCCAGAGGAATTGACGCAGTTGCCTCCTCATAGATTGGTAGATCATGAGATTGAGCTCATTCCAGGAGCAGAGCCTACATCCAGACCACCTTATAGGTTTCATGCCTTAGAAATGGCGGAGTTGAAAAAGCAATTGGCTGGATTGTTAGATCAAGGCTTTATAAGGCCTAGTACGTCACCATTTGGCGCTCCTGTTTTATTTGTAAAGAAGAAGGATGGCACATTGAGGCTTTGTATTGATTACAGGATGCTTAATCAAATCACAGTTAAAAACAGGTATGCGTTGCCCAGGGTAGACGAGTTGTTTGATCAGTTGGGTCAAGCTAAGTATTTTACTAAGATAGATCTTCGGGCCGGATACCATCAAATACGGATTAGGGAATCTGATATTTATAAGACAGCCTTTCGGACACGCTACGGCCATTATGAGTTTGTCGTGATGCCATTTGGGTTGACCAATGCGCCTGCTACCTTTATGCGGCTGATGAATGATGTTTTTAGACCTTTCTTGGACAATTTCATATTGGTGTTCTTCGACGATATTCTAGTTTATTCGAGAACCCTGCAAGAACATGTGCAGCATGTGAGGCAGACCTTGAGTATTCTGAGGGAAGAGAAGTTGTATGGGAAGATGTCTAAATGCTCTTTTGCACAGCGTAAATTAGTGTATTTGGGCCATGTAATTTCGGAAGAGGGCGTTGCGCCAGATCCCGCCAAGATAGAATCTGTGAAAGATTGGCCAGTGCCACAGACTGTGAAGGAGGTAAGAGCTTTTTTGGGGCTTGCAGGTTATTATCGCAAATTTGTTCCTAAATTCTCCAAGATTGCTGCTTCTCTCACATCATTGTTGAAGAAGGGGATTAGTTTGGCTTGGAATGATAATTGTCAAAAAAGTTTCCAGGAATTGAAGGAGGCGTTGATTCGAGCTCCTATTTTAAAGGTATTTGATATGGACCAGCCCATTCAAGTGGTCACAGATGCCTCTGGGAAGGCTATTGGTGGAGCATTGATGCAGAATGGTAAGGTTTGTGCCTATACATCTCGTAAATTGTCGCCAGCGGAGCAGAATTATCCAGTGCATGATTTGGAGATGTTGGCAATTGTACATGCTTTGCGTGCATGGAGGCACTACCTATTAGGTCGTCATTTTTCATTAAAGACTGACCATCAAAATCTGAAATTTTTTGTGAAGCAACCGCATTTGAATAATAGGCAGCGGAGATGGATGCAATTGCGAGAGGAATATGACTTTGAGATTGAGTATCAGCCGGGCAAGGAGAATGTAATAGCAGATGCTTTGTCTCGTAGATCCTTTTTGACCTCTATTAGTGTGCTCCAGGGTCAATGGGATGCCCATCTCATGGATAAGGTGGCAAGAGACCCGTATTTTGGGCCAGTGGTTGCCAGTATCAAGCGAGGGTCTACCGAGTTTCCACAATACTCGTTATCCAATGGAGTCTTGTATTATAAGGGACCTAATGTGCATTCCAATGATTTGGAGTTCTGAGATGCGGCTCTTATATGATGCGCCACGATAGTCCATTAGCGGGACATCCCGGGTGCATAAGACTCAAAGGAAGATCGACGCTTAATTTCTTTTGGCGAGGCGTAAGAAAATGGTTAAGGAGTATGTGGCCAAATGTTTGGCATGTCAGAAGGTTAAAGCTTCGCGATCCAAAGTCCCAGGGGAGTTGCAACCATTGGAAGTTCCTTCGTCCAAATGGGAATGTATTGGCATGGACTTTATTGTAGATCTACCTCGGACGAGAGCGGGATATAATGCCATTTATGTTGTGGTAGACAGATTGACTAAGCAAGCACATTTTATGCCGACAAAGACGACAGCTACAGCTATGGATATCTCCAAGTTATTTGTTAAAGAAATTTTTAGGTTGCATGGTATGCCGCGTACTATTACCTCAGATCGAGACTCCAGGTTTATGAGTCACTTCTGGCAAGGATTGTTCCGAAATGTGGGGACTAAGCTGAATACTAGCACTGCATACCATCCTCAGACAGACGGGCAAGTAGAGCGAGTAAATCAGGTTTTGGAGGATATGTTAAGAATGTATGTGCCAAGCCAGCCTAAAGCATGGGATTCTTATTTGCATTTGGCAGAGTTTGCGTATAACAATACGTACCAAGAATCCATTAGGATGAGTCCCTTCGAGGCAATGTATGGCAAAGAGTGCCGATGTCCGCTGAATTGGAGGGATTCTACTTGCAATGTGGAGATGGCCAATGAGGTGGCCCAGGATTTGGATGCACAGTTGAGAAGACTTCGCCAGAATCTCGCAGTGGCTCAGAATAGGCAGAAGCAGTATGCAAACAAAAGGCGTAAACCATTGGAATTCGCCAAGGGCCAGTATGTATTCTTAAGGATTAATCCTAAGCAGAGCTCATTGGCATTTAAGAGTGCGGGAAAGTGGGCTCCAAGATATGCAGGGCCTTTTAAGATATTGGAACGCATCGGCAAAGTAAACTACGAGGTTGGAATTGCCTTCACATGTGAGAGTGCATAATGTGTTCCATGTGAGCAACTTGAGGAAGTACGTCTTTGATCCGTCGCATATGCTTGCCGACGATGACTTAGTAAGCAGGGATGAATTTTTATATCCCCGACCAGAGCGTATCTTGCAAACGGAGACACGCAAGCTTCGAAGACGGACAATCACAAGATTTTTGGTCCAATGGTCAGGTTGTCCAATCGAAGACGCAACGTGGGAGGATTCAAAGTGGATTCTTCGTCAATTTCCTGAGCTCGCCCATGAGGACATGGGTTAAAGATTTGAAGGGGAGAATTGTAACGAGCCTGGCGGGTTAGCAAATGATTGGTGTAAGTAATTTGATACACTTTCATATGATTATTATCAGGAATCATTAAACTGACATTGGAGTGGGAAAATACATACATGGTATGTATCTGGTGTTTATACAGGAAGTTTATAAATACTAAATTGTAGAGGAATTGGGGTTTTTGCTCTGAGGCAAACTTTCTGAGGAGGAGCTTCTGTGAAGGAGATTTGGAGTGTCAACAGTACAATTGTAAAGACAGCTTAACCAGGTGGGTGGTTTACCGCTTACACCGGGGTTGTTAAGATGATTGGCTTAGAATTAGGCCAAGAAATGCTTATGGAGTGATTAGAGTATGAATTATGAATTATAAGAATATTTACTGTAAGTAATCGATGGTGGTTTAATTGGTTATGCTTGATTAAAGTTTGAAGGTATTCGGGTTGGCCTAGCCTTAAGGAAAGAACTAGCGGTTGCTGGGTAAACCACCAGGGAAGAGTCATAGAGGCAGATTGAGCAAGAGGATACGTAAAGGATGTTTAAGGGTTAGAATTTCATTAAGAAAAGAAAACAGAAGGAGCAAGAAGACTGTAATTAACCCGTAGTTAGCGGTGGCCGGAAGCCCAGACCTCATGACCAGAACAGGGCCTGAAGCAGGCCGGATTGGGCTGGAACATGGCCGAAATTGGTATAGGAGGAGGGATTTGAATGTTAGAAGCCCAAACAAACCCTGATTTGCAGCCGAGCTGCCATAGCTGGAGCGGTAGAACGGCGTCGCCATGGCGCCAAAACGACCTGGAATGGTCGGAACTGAGGCCACCAGGGCCGATTTAGGCTGTTAGGCCTCTGAGAGGCCGGATTCAAGCAAGAATCGAAGGCTTTGATGCCTTCGTTGAGCTGCTGGGTCGCCACCAGTTAGGGTCTTCGAAAGAGAACCTGTAATAAGAACATAATGAGCAAAATAATAAGAATGTTGGAAGTTAATAACCATAGGCTTGTAATAGGATAACATAAAAATAACATTGTAAGCTCTAATAAGAGGGGCCATGAGGTTGCCCTGGAAAATAGAACTGTTAGCTAGGTTTTTGGAGTCTGGCTAGTGAAGCTAAAGAAGACGTTAGTAAACACAAGTAATATCCGCACCAAAATTACGTAACTTAATGTGAAGCCATGGCCGTTTTGCTTAAATTGACATTAATATGAAACTTGAGTAACGGAATTAATAAGAGGGAACTTACCCTATAAGTAATAACGTTAGTAATGTAACCCGAAGTTGTAAGCTTTCTCTATGGGGAGAAAGAGGGTGAAAAGCCATAAACCGCCAAGGTATGGCATAAGGTAGGGAATGAGATTGGGAGCACTTATAGTTGCAGATTCTAGACTTAAATCTAGGGAACTAAAGGTAGCATTGGGAATATTATGTGGTCATGGTTGTTTTACATATTCATGTCATTGTACCCATATGAATGTATGTGATATGCTAATGTGGTATGGGCATGGTATTTGTGATGCACATGTAAAGATAATGCATAGGATATGCATATGAGCTATTTTAGCTGGTATTACCATCATGTATGATGCTGTGTGGTTATAAGGACATGTAAAGCATGTGAAAATATTGCATAAGTGCATAATCTCCGGGGGCCGGGGTCCATGTGCGATGGCATGGACTTGCGGTTGTGTTTGTGCGTGACATCGGGCATTGTTATCCTGGCTGGATTCTTTGTCGCGCTACATGGCTAAAAGTGGTCCTCCAGTGCTGGACGCAGCGTGGATGGGTGTGTACACATGAGGCAAACCCCGCCCGTATTGGCTGCAGGGCCTGATCAGCCCGGGTGGCATGTTAGAACCGGAGTAGGCACTGTATGCTGCTGTGATTGCATGGAACATGATGTGTTATTGGAATATATGTATGCTACTAATCTGGTTGGTTGGATGCAGTGGGACTATTGGTGGTAAGCTTGTTTAAGATATGTTATAAGTATTGTGATTGCATAGTTCCTAGAATGCTCCAGACCCCCACTTAGTCTTTAGGACTAACCCCCAGGTTGGTGTAAGCAGTACCGGATGGAGCCGAGAGCAGTAAGGCCGCCGACACCCGGGGTTAGAGGCCCCGATAGGATTAGAGAGCTGGAGGCGAGATTTCCTCCCAGTGAGCAGAGTTCGGCGTGAGGAGGTGTTGATTTCCTCCCGTGAATTAGAGGATGAGGCGGTCTCACAGCGCCGGGGATTGATCGAGCTCGGAAGAAGGTCGCCCTTAGGGGTAGAGACTAGTGTGGGATCTACCCCGGTTTTTGTGGAACCCTCTCTAGAAGGCAATGAGGTCCACCTTTATGCAATGAGGGGGGATGACCTCCCATTAGATTCAGGAGATCAGGCGGCCATAGACGCCTTGATGAGCGAGCCCTCTGATGATAGGAGCTCTTGTAATGAAGATTGCTCTCATACTTAAGAGATATATTGATTGTGTATTTGATATTGTCAAGATTTGAGATGTATATATATATGTACATTGTGATTGTCTTCAATATTTGTGAGATCTTGAATGTGAATATAAAGATTGGATTCTTTACCTTGTTATATTGAGTACAAATTGCATAAGATGTTAAATTAGTCCAATCTCCCTCGTCAAGTGTTAGTAGCAATAAGATAGAACCAACAGGATCCTAAGCTGCCTCGGAGAGGCCAGCTTGGCATGCCCGTTACAATTAATACATTGATGATACTATCATTAGACAACTCAACAACAAAAATAATAACAAAAGCAAATAATGTTCAAAAACATAAGCACAAGCAAAAATAGAAGATCCTATGTGAGTAAAGAGCTAGACAATGACAACGTAATAAAATGGAATGTAACACATGAGCATCAGAAGCAAAGGATATAGCCAAAATACAAATCATCATGACGCACAGCTCCAGGACAATAGGAAGCTTCTCCAGCCTACCTGCAGGCCCTGTTAGCAAAAAATACCCAACCAGCATACATTCCAAGTCCTGTAGGGGGAGGGTGAGGTGAACTTCGTATGCGGGAACTATGCTCAGTATCACAAATCACAAGAATACCACATAGAAACGTAGATGAACATGAGCATGCCGAAGTCACCAAAACTAGAAGCCCGACCCCAGAGGATCCAAGAGATAACAAAATGCAAAGATAACAGTGGTGCAATGACAGGACCATGACTTGTGATGTTCATTCTAGTATTTACTATTCAAGTGCCTAGGAAATCAAGTCTCGATGATGCCCATGATCCTAATCACACTCTAACCATGTCGCAGTAGCTTGTCCATAAGCAAAATCTTACCCTACATACAGAATGCAAAGCAATAACCATTCCCCCATGAGGAATGCAATTTCTTATTAGCTTCTATTAAATTCATTATCCATGATAACTTACCACATTTTCTATAGATAATTCCCTTGCCAAGGCTATCGTACATCCAATACCATGTCGAAGTAGCAAGCTCAATGATGGACCTTGATAGCATTTCAAACTCCTCCAAACAAAATTCTGAGGGGTATAGAGAAAATTCGTGATTGGTCTAGAGGAAATCTCATGTCCAATTATTCAACAGCTCCAGGATGCTCAAGCTTGGTTCTAAGAATTGTGTACTTAACACGCTATTCATAAAGCAGGCACTTGCTCACAATCAAACTATGCATATAAATTTTCTACCCCTAACGACAACAATACCAAAACCAAAAACTCTTTACTAACTTTATCAGAAGGAATAAAAGTTTCATCAAATGCCGAAGGAGTCAGACAAACAGTGCCAAACATCGAGAGATCCTACTGCTCTTACTGGCCCCTAACATTTGACATGCTAGATTGGTTGATTGGGGAACTCCAAACCATGTGTCTCAAATGTCCACAACAGAAATAAAGATTCACCTCCCTCCAATGCTACTTTTCAACAGAGAACAAAGGACCCCAAAAACTGAACGATTCACCCACATCGTCAATAGACCCTTGACTTCAGAAGGCATGGTCGGGGCAAGAGTAGGAGGGTTTGTGGAAGTGCAGCTAATACTGGATGACGACGCTCATATTACATTCAGATAAATGATTATCTGCCGAACTACAAATTTAATAGTCTCTTCGAGGGTTTCAAGGGTTTCAAGATCATACACAGTTAGTCATCTCGAAGCCTCCTAAAGAGTCCTGAAGCATCCCAAGTTGTATGTAAGGCAGCTTGCCAAAACTTGAACACATAAACTGAAGCTAGACGTGACCCTTGCCTCAGATTGTTGAACTTGGTAACCGCAGTCCACTATCTATATTAAATTAAATTAAATTAAATTAAATTAAATTCACGCCGTGAGACCCTCAGGTCCATGGGCGAAACAATACAATCAAAACGTTTTTAGGCAAATTGTGCCTCCAATTCCTCTGCTATCTGATAGAGCTCAAATAACTCCTTCCTGGACTTCCAATAGTCATAAAGATATGACCCAAGAGTACTGGAAGGCATATTTAAAAGAGCTGAAAAGGATCGAGCGACAATGCTATGAATATCTCTGACGTCCTCAAAAGCCGAACACACTAGCAAAGCATGATGCTCATCTTCCACCAGTGCCTCTTTGCAACAGCGACAGAAACGCAATTCTTTAGGATTTCCTTCTTCACGTCCAATCTCAATCTCCAATCTATGTGAGCTGCTAAATGAGCAATTATCATCTTTTCTTCGATTTGGGTTCTTGAAGGTATGATTGCTCAGCGCACATCACCATAGTATTAACACACCCCTATAAAATTCTCGCTTCACCCCGGTTAAGCCTATTGGCCACATCTTTTGAAGTGCTTTTTCAGTTACTAAAGCTCTTATCCCAATCTCAGTAACTGGAACATCGTCTATCTGAATCCCCCATTTGTCAGCCCAACTCCAAAGTTGCTTATACCAGCCATCATGAGATTGTTCACGCGACTCATATAAAGCTTGAGCTGGCAGCCGCAACTCATTCATGTTGCTCACACGCAAGAAATAAGAGAGCGTCTGAGCCAAAGCTTCCACCTCCAAGGGAAACATACCTGTTTCAGCGAGCAACATTTCATAAGGTGTTTGGGGCTTAGAGCCTAATTCTTCCAAAAGAAATCTTTTTTGTACTTGTTCAATCTCTTTCCACATTTTTTGTGCCAATCCAGGTGCCCAAGCTGGACATCCATACAACACCACTGTCTGTACCATGACTTTAAACATCAGTTTACGAAGTGCCCATTGAGTAATATGGGTTTGCCTCCATATACTATAAGCAAAGCCCTCAATCCTCCTGAAACCCATTTGGCTACCCCAGCATTCCAATGATAATCATTAGTAAACTCAATGCCGAGATATTTGTACTGTTTAACCTGCTCCAATATCTCCCCACCAAAGACCATCTCAACTGAAGCCCGGGATATGTATCTCCAAACAAACTAAAGGTGTACTATAAAGGCTGTAAAATCCTCCAACTGCAGAGCACCTATTTCGAATAATGGTGCAAACCATTTAGGAGTTGATCCCCTAAAAAAGAATAAACCAAGCTGACTTAAACTTGATCGTCGAATTACCTATGAGAATGCAACCAGACCACCAACCAGAACTGATTCAAGAACTTGCAAAGTTTGGACTGCATACCATCAAATTTTTTGGACAAACGAATCTTGCTTCAATGCTAACCACAATACTGAAGCATGCTAAATCTTCTTTAAACTCCTTATTCGCAAGCTGCAGCCCCTAGCATCCTTGAACAATTGCTCAACCTATAGCAACATCCTCCATGTGGCAAAACAATGGACGAGAAGACAAAAAGAAACTAGACTCAAAGCATGTTAGAACCGGGTAATGGATTCATATTCAAACTGCCAACCTACAGAAGAATAAAACTTAAAAATACATAAGAAATATGATACACGCAAAAAAAGAAGAACTAAATTGATACAAGAGCAGAAGAAAAATGAAAAAGTATTTAAAGGCAGAACAAGAGCACAAAAACGAGCAAAAATACAAGAACATGATCTAGAAGGTTCAAGACTAGCTTGGAACCGAAGCGGTTCTATTATCCTCAAACATCTTCGTATATAATGCCATATGCATGAACTTCAATAGTGAGTGGTTGGCATTGAATGCGGGCCACTTGGGTGGCATACAAGATGCCACTCAGCATAGATCCACTGGACATACATAAAAGAAGTAGCATAGTTTTATAATTGTACGTGGAAAGGGTCAATATCTGGCACATGTTCTAACCTTGTAACCTTCATCGCCCCCCAATTACCTAAGATTACAAGGGTTTTTGTTTTCCAAGTAAATTTTGGTGGTGTTTGGGTGGCAGTGCTCTAGTGGCACTGCCAACAGAGTCTTACACAAGGTAGATGACCATAGCCAGTCCTCGAATTTATGTTTTGCACTAACAAGCAAAAATGCCACCTTTTATTTATGCTTTTACCGGATCGAGATATTTACACTATTTTTGTAAAATTTCAACCGAAAATTTGCCTTCCTTCACTTTATCAAATCGGATATTTCTAACTTTATTCAAAAAGATTTCTAACGTTATTTGGAAATTCTGAGGAGGAAATCCCCCTAATTTCAACCCTTGACCATAGCCTACTCTACACAAGGTAGATTCTGCACAAGGTAGCCTCCAAGTGCAATGCTTTCAAGAATTTCAACAGCTAGAGGTGTTTCAGCAGATCTACAAGGCCTTCAGCAAATTTGCAATGAAATCACAAAGTCTTCCAGCTTGTGAGACAAGATCTTGAGCTATGAGGCAATTGGTTGGTGGAAATGGCCGCGACAGGAAACTATGAAACCTGCAAGTTTCTAGAGTCGCCAAGTTGTTTGGTCCCATGGCCAATTTGGTCTCTGTGGGTGTTAAAAATCTATCTAAATATATATCCATATGTATGTTAATAATATAGTGCTTTAGTGCATAGTGCCCTGACTATGAACTTTACGCACTACATAAGGATTTATCTTTATTTGAGTAGCATATGCTAGTAGGTAATTCTCTCTATTTGAATGTGCACGCAAGTTCATTTTGTTTACGAAGCAAGAGCTGGTGATCCCAAAATTGATTTCTCCATCCGTATCCATAGCATGTTACATGCTTGTCACTAGGAATGTTATTTTATTGAATTGTTTGGACATATTGAGCACCTATTCTTTCAAATTAATAAGAATGGCATTGTTTAATATACCGGGGGAGCTAATGTTTGAATTGTAATTAGAATTTTGTGTTGCTATGATTAGTTGATTACTTCCTTTATAGGAGGACGATCCATGATGTAAGCAGCATCTTTTGCTGTCTTTGCTAGTGCTGCATCAACACCAGGGAAAAAGGGAATCTGCAAATGAAACAACGTCAAGACACTACCTTTGAATAAAAAGAAGGCTTATAACTAAGACCTGCGCCAAGAGGTCAATGGACCGATGTAGAAGCCTAGCAACGTCCCCCTCATCCATGCCACAATCTGCCGTAAGTTCTCTCCAATTTACACCATCCGCCCAAGCCTCCACTATTCCCGCTAAATGGGGATCTAGGTCACAAGGGAGCTGCATCATGCAAAAGTCACTGTTCAAACAAATGCTGAGAAATGAACTAATTTAATTAGTTGTTTGTATGTTTTGCCAGGTGCAGTGTCATGATCATCAATCATGGCCGGTTGTCTCCTTAACAAATGCGCATGCATAGGGAAAAGGAATTGAACTTGAGATTATCATGTACACCGACATACAATTGTCAGCCATTGATTTGTACGATTCCAGATTCATGCAGGATTTCAAGGTGAATATTTATCATGGTATTCATCCTATAGACTCTTGTGAAGTTGTCAACTTCTTCCTTCCCTTCTACATGTCTGGCATTCTAAATTAAAATTAAAAATTTGCAGAATAATGACATGATTTACTGATAAAAGCTATAAATTATGGAGGAGGAAAGCACCTCTACGTTGTTGTCATACTGCAACTGTAGAACCCACTCGCGAATAGTTTCCACTTCGTCAATCCAGTAATCAACAGCACTTGAGGGTTCGTACAAGATGCTGCAGTAGAAAAATAAATGTTAATCAAATTTTATTTGCCATCTAGCACCTCAATTCAAACTTGCTGTGCGTGATCCATAGGTTGACAGGATATGCATGCTAGACAGCCATTAAGTGCGGCCTTCTCCTAAATTATGAGTTAAGGTCTCAGATAGATAAGAAGGGGATTTAGTGTATTGCCAAAGTGTGTACAATTTAGGTGGCTGACCCACCGGCTATGGTTTTCTTGCTCGCTTGCCTGAAAGCGCTGTGACTGGTGCACTGCGAGATGTCTGTTACATGATGATATGCATAGAATTAATAATACCTTGTAGCATACTCTGAACGTGTTTTGATGCCTTCACCTACCAAAGTCCCCACCACAGCAGCTAATTCGGGAGCCTTCATCGATAAAAGCTTTTTACTTTGAAATGCCAGAGCCAACCACAATTCGTTTCCTCCACGAACTGACAATGCCACATTTCCTAAGGGAAGTAGTGCATGTGTGACTGGGTCAACTGCTCCTGCTGCTTTCAGCACATTAACTACCTGTAGCAAAACTGTAAAGTTGAAATTTTTTTAAAGTAATAAAAAACATCTGGTTTGCAACATATGTTGCTCAACAATGAAAATCTCGTTGTTATTTGCTAAAATAGTTTACTACAAGCAGAATTATAGGACCAAGTGTGCTTGTACTTGTGAGTTTGTCTGTTAGCACACAAGATCCACGTAATAAGTACATCTGAAAATGGTGCACAACGTTTAAATATTTGAGAACTTACTATCTAGGTGGAAGCAATAGGCAAACAGGGAAAATATTTGACACACAAACTAACAAATGGAAAGTAAATGGCATCGGGAGGTGACCAAAGTACTATTCTCCAATTCTCAAATGGAATGTCCTGCACCTTAATCTGTCTTCGAACCATTTACAAGGATCTATAAGCAGGTTTTGACCGCCCCCAATTCTGGCTTCAAAACTCACATCCAATCCAATCCAATCCAATCCAATCAACAAGCTGCAGGCACCCTACTGATTAATTCCAGGATTGCTATGGTACCATATCAGACACACTATGATCTATGGAGAAGTTGTGGCCACCAGAGAGATTTTAGCAAGAAAAGACCTACATTGCATTCAAAGATTGTGGCTGTCTTTATGGTACCCCTGTTAACTAACCAAGTCAGCAAGCAGGACAACTGGATAGAGAAGATACAGAAGAAATTTGAAACTGTTAGGTTGCAAGCTCTTATTTTAAGCACTGAATTAAAGCATCTATATAAGAAGAGGAAAAGTGGTGTTCCACTTCAATCATTAATGATTATTGGATATGAAAGAGGACCTGCAGAAACTCTTTCCACCCAGAAGGTTGTGTGTTCTTGATACGTGCTTCAAGACGAGCTGCTTTCACTTTAAATCGAAGATATTTTTGCTCCTGCATTTGTCTGAACTCCCTCAACAACCTCCGTGTTTGAAATCCTTTTGTTCGCTTGAGCTCCCTAACCGAAATTGTAAATTTTCTGCGTTGTTCATCCAGAAGCTTTTCAGCTTCCAAGATTTCATTTGGTATCTAGATTGAGCAAACAATAGCTATTATATTGGAAGAGAAAACAAACATGGAAAAGTGGGGCAAAGAGAGATGGAAATTACATTATGAAATTGATTAATTTTACTTGGCAAAGGCACCTTTGCACTCCACGGTAAAGTATCTAGGGTGCTCTTAGCACACCAGATATTGCCAAGTGCATCTGCTCCAACACTTCCTATCCTTTTCCACGGTTGCTTATTGAAGCCAGCTGCCTCTTTCATAAGTGCTAAAAGAGACTTTTGACCAAGGCATTCTGCAATGCCCAGTTTGTAGAGATCCTGGACAGCCTGGGCTGTGAAGATATACCAGCAGTCATCAAACCCCAGTGCCATATAGTATTGGATATTGCCTAAGCCTTCAAAAGTAAACTCACCAACTTCCTGGCAAAGACATAGAAGGTTTGAATTAGGAACCAGCACACAAAAGTGAGGATTGTGAATGCAGATTACCTTGTCTCCATAAGTAGCCAACAAGAAATTTGTTATGGTGCCCATGTATATGGCTGACATTAACTTACTTTCACCATCTAGACTTTTATATCGTAAGGAAATAAAAGGCAGGTAGTCTCCTACAGTTTTCTCCAGCTCAAATGTCACAGCTGCAACCTTCAAGGTATCAACTTTATTCTCAAGCTCTTTCACCATCTGTTTTTCACTCTGTCACACAACCCACATTGTCTTTAATATTAGGCAGGAAACCAACTAAACGGTTTTTCAAAAATACTGAAACTTTAACATAGCCCATAATAATTCTTAAGTGTATCGCCGTTCTACATTGAGAAATGTTAAGCAATATTATGTGGAAAACCTTACATTTATCGGGACTTACAGAGCTCTCAGCTCATGTGCAAATGAGTAAAGTACAAGCATAAATGGAAAGAAATTAAATCCTTTCAAAAGTTGGGAATGTCTAACATCAGGCACTTTGTTATTTACTTGCATGAGAACTGTGTGACCTTTATGAACTATTTCTGCCAAAAGAACTTGTACTAAATTAGTAGCCAATGTTCTCTTGCTACTGGCATATGCAGGGCAATGAAATGGAACCCGTTAATCACTACCTATATGGCATAACTGGACCATGAAGATTACACTAAGTACATGGACCATTATCAATTAAATTTCTTCCAAAAGAACCCATACTAAATTAGTAGCTAATATTCCCTTGCTGCTGGCATGTGCATGGCGGTGAATTTGAACCACTGATAATGATTTGTTTGGCATAAGTGGACCATGGAGCCTACAGTTAAGAAACTATCTTAAGTCCAGAAAGCGTAAGGACTATTATGGATTTCCTCTCCTATAATTATGGACAAGTCAAACTTATGGCCCGAAGAACAAGTCCTGAAACTTTTTTTGAGACGAAGCAAGTTCTATAGTTTCGACCTTTGCCTTATTTCGCTTTTCAGAATATTCAAGGAAGTCTTCTTCTCCTAGCTTGGCTTTAAAGTCTTCTTCAACATCTACAGAAAGCTCTTGTTTCAAGCTTAACATGTCTTCATGCATTTTCCTAAGCTCCTCCTTCCATCCTATCATTATTTCACTTGCAATAAAGTTGCCAAAACTCCGCTCAATTAACGCCCGTGCCTTCTCTAGTGTATGTTCTTTTGGCAAGGTTTCTGAATCGTTTGGTCCTTCACGCTGTTCAAAAGCACAACAGTCAGTACTAAGTTGATGATTGCTTATTCATGTACCACAATCTACTTACTAATAAAAGATTGAGCGCCATTCCATACGTAGCTGTGAATTGTGATACAAGTGCATCTGCTCCAGACAATAGGAGTTTACAACATTCTTCTGGCCCTTGGAATGGCGTTTGCATCAACACAACATGACCTTGAGTGTCAATTCCCCTTCTTCCAGCTCGTCCTGCTATCTGAAGTAATGAATTGGCACTTAACATTGTTATGCCTTGGCTGCTCCTCCTGCTAATTGATGACAAGACTGCTGAGCGGGCAGGCATGTTTATCCCTGCTGCCAATGTTTCTGTGGCAAAGATAATCTTGATTAGACCTTCCTGAAAACGCTCTTCGATAAAACCTTTCCACAGTGGCAAACACCCTGCATGATGTGCAGCTATTCCTTGTAAGAGAAATTTAACAGAACTTTCCCTAACAGCTTCCGGATATTGTTTGCGGAAATTTTCCAAAGAGTACTTGAGTGCCACTGACTCGTCATCTGTTAACAGGTTGACATCTTGAAGATAGGAGACTGCATCATCGCAGCCCTTGCGACTGAAGATAAACCAGATAGCTGGTAACATTTCCCGCTTCTTTATTTGCTCCAGTGTGTTACTTATCTTAGGTACCTGCTTATGTAATAGAAATATTAGCAAGCTCTATGTAAGATTTGTGGAAAAACCATGGACCTTATAATAACCACCTGCATGCGCCGTAGAGCTTGAACTTTTGATGGAGATAACTCTATTTCAAGTTCATCATTATTCCGTTTCCGATACCTTGATGCCTTTTTGCCTCTTCTATCATCCCACTCTTGTTCACCATTGTCAATTTTTATCAATAGTTCTCTATATATGCAGACACAAAGTTAATCAACAAAAGCTGATTTGCCCTTAATGTATATAGCATACCTGTTCATTTTTTTCTTATCTTTCTTATCAAGAAGTGGTAATAAGTCAAGGCGTGTAGAAAAGTGCCATGTTAGAGGCACTGGTCTTTTGGATGACACCACTAGCACAGTTGGACCATGTACCTTAAATGCACAAAACAATACAGATATTAAATAAAAGACCATAAATATCATTGAACATTTGCATAGCTAGCCTTTCCTTTATTCCAGGACTCGTGTAAAGCTAGCCTTTCCTTTATTTTGGCACTCATGCAGTGAGTATTTGTGTTTTCGTTGTGTTAGATGGAGTATAACAGATGTATCCAAATGTTCTCACCTTCCTAATCCACCTCATTAGCTCATCGGGATTTGAAACAGTTGCAGATAGGCAGAGTAGCTGGACTCCTTTTGGACAATAAATTACCTGGCTCAAAGAGTGAGGCATCAGCATTTGTCAATGCATCAACAAACAAACACTCACAAATGTAGAAAGCCAACGGTAATTATTGAAAACATACCAATTCTTCCCAAACAGTACCACGTGAAACATCACTTAAATAATGCACCTCATCCAGAACAACTACATCTACATTGGTAAGCGAGCTCCCTTCCTCATTTTCCCTTGCACTGCAGAAGTATGACAATCCTAACATAAAATTTATTATGTAGGAAATAAAGCACATTCACGGGAATTCTGCCATGAAAGACATGCAATTGAGTTTCAAGAGAATATTTGCATTTGAGTCTACATTAATGTGGATATAATTGCTTTTTTGGCCAAATAAATATTGTGGTATAATCAATCAAACAATCAGAGCTCGGTAACTAGGATCTTGCAAAGTCTTCTCTTTTTAATCTTGTTGATATTAAACAGAAATACGCATGATAGACCAGATATAAACAACACCATATATCTGAGAATTAAAGGGGTAAACCTTGCAGAACTTGCATGGAAGATTAATTTTCAGCTCCATGGACAACAATGAAGGATTTCTATGTATTCATAAGCCCATCTTGGTGTTAAAAATCTATAGCTACCTTTTTGCATGAGTTTTAAAAACACTAGTATAAACCGTACTGTAAGAATCAAGCTTCCAATAGTTTCAAAAAATTTCATGGAACTTCATGTGAAAGAAACATGTTCTGATTCTTCCATGTTTTCTGCTTCTAATATGTCCATCCTGACATTATAGCTTAAAGTATGAGTAACCATAGTTGCACCGGAAGGTGTTCCTATGCATCTGGAACGAAACGGAACAAAGAGAGGAACGGAACATGTATCGGAACACTAACGCAACAACAAAATTTATTTACTAGTAAAGGTTTATCATTATATATGAGGCAGAAATTGACATAAAACACTAGGACTAATAGCCCAAAACTGAAATAACAGTCCAAAACTCATAGCATGGCAGCCTATTACTCGTTGAAACTGTACTAGGTACTAAATACAAAATTCAGAACTTGTTGGATCATTCATCGTCATCGATATCATCAGATTCAGCTCCATGGACAACAATGAAGGATTTCTATGTATTCATAAGCCCATCTTGGTGTTAAAAATCTATAGCTACCTTTTTGCATGAGTTTTAAAAACACCAGTATAAACCGTACTGTAAGAATCAAGCTTCCAATAGTTTCAAAAAATTTCATGGAACTTCATGTGAAAGAAACATGTTCTGATTCTTCCATGTTTTCTGCTTCTAATATGTCCATCCTGACATTATAGCTTAAAGTATGAGTAACCATAGTTGCACCGGAAGGTGTTCCTATGCATCTGGAACGAAACGGAACAAAGAGAGGAACGGAACATGTATCGGAACACTAACGCAACAACAAAATTTATTTACTAGTAAAGGTTTATCATTATATATGAGGCAGAAATTGACATAAAACACTAGGACTAATAGCCCAAAACTGAAATAACAGTCCAAAACTCATAGCATAGCAGCCTATTACTCGTTGAAACTGTACTAGGTACTAAATACAAAATTCAGAACTTGTTGGATCATTCATCATCATCGATATCATCAGATTCTTCATCCTCATCAGTCACCCACACATCTTCCACCTCTGTTTCATAGTGTTCCGCTTCTTCCATCTCAAAAAAAAAATAAAAAAGGTTGATCCGGAAGGGGTCTGATCCACATGCATGTCCAATCCGTTGCTTTTTCCTTATTTTTCCGATCCGTTCTGTTCTGATCCTATGTTCCGGTGCAACTATGGAGTAATCATTTATTATTTGTTTTTTTCTAGACTAATGTAGAATGAGTACAAAGTATAACATGTAGAAAACGAAGATGCACAAACCTAAGGTAGAACTTGTTGCGCAAGATCTCGGCTGTCATGATCATGATTGGTGCATCTCTATTAATACAGATATCTCCAGTAAGTAAGCCCACTGATGACTCTCCAAATACTGCACTGCCAAAGAAGTGAAATTCATTATTTAACCTCTAAATGCACTGCATATCACCATTTTATTTTCTATTCTAATAATGTAATTAGACAACCAGAATGGGATCAGCAACCTCGCAACATCAGCGTCCTTCTACTAGTCACCAGCAAATATTGGGGATGTGAAGCAAAGCCTGTTATGGATGCCTCAATGGGGGGCGACCTTGCAATAGTACATGCCTTGGGAATTGGTAATCCTCAATAGAGTACCTATCCATGTAGGACTCTTCCATCACAAGCAATCAATATACAGAAAGATAAGAGAGATGGTTTTACATTTTGCTATCAGCAGGAGAAACTCCAATTGCCATCCTTTACAACACAGCATACAGAGCAACAACCACAGAGGGACTACATCAATCCAAACCTTCAATTATTAATATACAGCTTGCATCACTCATTTTAGATATTAAATTCTTTCTTATGCCGGACACAGCACTTAGTTCTGCATGCTCTAGACAGAGATACATATTGGATTTCATGATTCTTACATCAGTTGGCCCCAAATTTATATCATTTTCAGATGTTGGTCCTGAGGTCTGATTTTGCTCCTCCTCCTTCATGGGATATCCTTACGAGCTTTATGTCATTAAACATGTGAAGTAAATCTAAGTAGTGCTCATCAACTGCGTTATGACCTATGACATTTCGTTATATCACATTTATCATGGTTTCCTATGCTTCTGCATCATTATACCGCACACAGACTTTACAGACATTAAGTTACCGAAATTCTCGATATTTCTGATTTGAGAGTGCTTTAAGCGGTGTTGTGTAGAACAACTGTTTTCCCTTAGCCATTGCTGCTACTGCTGCTGCCTCTGCAATTAATGTTTTACCGCTGCTAGTTGGCGCACAGACTACAACAGAAGACCCCTTCAAGAAGTATCGTATGGCCCGCCGCTGCAGCAGGGAAGTAGGAAAATCATTGGTGCAACATATGAAACATTTCTATAAATCTAATATAGATTGCAGATGTGAAGGCAATATATAATTGGACTTGCAGCTGCAAGCTGAACTTTCCTTGAATCTGCAGGCAGCTGGAGGGAACTACATAGACATGGGAATCTCAAATAGGGTGGTTATGATGGTCATTGAAGTTATATGGACGTTGCTAGTGGAATCTGATATAGAAGAAGTGGATCAATTTTATTACCTGAAATCTGTCGAGTGGAAAATCATACAAAGAAACCAAGTCGCCTCTTGTTATTCGATTCTGCCCAGCATCCTTTGCCAAAAGCTTCAATATCTTTTGAGCCCGTTCTTCAATGCCATTGTAAATTGAAGTGCTGGTTTCAGACGACATCTGCACTCTACTATCCAATTCACAATCGTCACTTTCGTCTTCTTCGTCCTCAATCACGTCTTCGTCTCCTTCTGCATCAGACACGTATTCATCTAATCCAAACGAATCGCCCATTTCTCCTTCATCCTCCGTATCATTGGCAGCAGAAATAACAGCAGTGTATTCATCCTCATCTTCAGACTCCAGCTCCGGTAATGCATTCCCTTGCATAGCATCAAAACTACTCATTGTTGCTGACATAGAATCTGATACTAATGCATCCACGATTTTTTTCCCGGCTGCACCACACTCCTTCGTGTTTGTAAGGAGTCTTCTACTCCTGCGCCAAGACCGCCATTGATGTGCAAATTCAGATTTGAATGTGCAGAAGAGATCCGGAGGAATGAGAGGAGCCACCCCGCACACCATGCTCGCCATAGTCGAGTTTGGACTTCAGCTAGGCTAAGGTTTTTTTTTTAAGGAAAATTGCAAAAATTCCAAAAATACCTCCAAATGAGAGCACTTTTTTGAAAAAAAGGTAATAGAGTTTTTGTTGCTCCTCAAATATGATAGATTGAGATAAGATCTTTCGAACAACGTCAAATTCATCGTTGAAATTTACAAGTTATACTCATGTACATCGTTTTTTATAGCACTTACTTAAAATATTATAATTTGAAGATTCCAACTCCGTTTTAGATGATTAGCAGGGTTGCCTAACTCCCCCCTGCCCACTTTCCTGCATTCCTAGCTATGCCACGTGTCGTGCCACGTCAGCCATATTTATTTTGAGCCGTCCGATTCTTTAATTTTGGATCCTACGGCCAGGGAAATTAGAAAAGACAAGTAATTGTCTGCCGGAGTTTTGGCTCGTCGGAGTTTGGCGTTCCTTCCACCGCAAGTATCCGATGCTGTGTGACGGCCTGTCTTGTTCCCTTTTTTCGTTCTTTTAGGAAGAACTGCATAAAAGCATGTACAGAAGCCTATTATGAGATCCTGCCTTCCCGCATGGAGGAGTTACGTGGTGCAAAAACTTGATAGGGCAGGTTGAGTGATAATGGACGACCCATTACTTGAATATGGCTGCAAAGTGGAGCTGAGGCCATGATTTTTTTTGGGAGGAAGAAACATGGTTGCAAGAGCATAATTATTGAAGGTAGAAAGGTGGAGGTCTACTGCTATCTGGAAGCCATTATTTCTGAGAAGGAATCAGTTCTTCTTCTTGGTAACATGTAAAAGGAAGCATATAAGAGATTTTAAAGGGAGACCTCCTTTTATAGAAGCTATATAGACCCATGAAATAACGATAGAGTGTTTAGATTGACAGAAAAGTGGCAGTTCAGGTAAAACGTTAACATCAAAGTTCAGCAGGATGGCCAATCTGCGGAAGTTTTTTTGCAGCTTTTATAACTGGATGTTTAATCCTAGTGTAAGACATGATGATTTTTATGTTTCATTCTTGCCATCCTAATGAAAAACCATGGTTCGGAGATTTTCCAGGCCTCCAGTGGCCTTTTAGTTTCGATATGAAGGAAAGCTGTTATTTGCAGATCAGGCAATTGTTTCTTTTGCACAATTAGTTATTTCGAAATATTTTTGAAGTTAACAATTTCTGGCTTTTCTTAACGCTTTAGCATGCAGTACATGATTTGATTTAGGAGACTTCTTTGCATCTGTTGTATTTGGTTGCAGTTTAGACGGCTCTGATAATCCAGCTGCTTAAATTTTGATGGGGCTTGTGACTCGACCATGTAGAGGTCAGTTTCCTTGTTCCCTTCCATTATGTTCCTTCGTGGGTAACCGAATCGATACCAAACCTTGAAGAGCTTCTTAATATATAACTTGCAATGTCCTGGTAACATAGCATAAGGAGGATTTGGATTGTAGTTGTGACAATACTAATTTCTTAAATCTTCTTTATCTGCTTATGCTTGTCCAATGGAACATGTAATTGGCAGACTTTATACATAAGATAGTTTGTAAATGCACTGCAAATTGTATATTCTCTTTAACACTCTTCAGATGGTCTTCAAGACACTTTCTGTAGCTAGTGAACAGATTTATTCCCGTCAGGAGGATATAAAGAGCACTCTATATGGCAGTCTCTGACTTGGAAAAGCCAACTACTCAAAGTGTTTCTTATGCAGAGGTGTGAGAAACCGTTTATGATAACACCATGTTTTGTGGGTATTGACATTATTTTATGACAATTTTTTTTTCAGTGCATCATTCAAATTGGAAAACTGGCTATAGGATTAGAAGAATCTGCAGAAGCAAGTTCTCAACTCCTTGCTCACATTTCTGCTATTCATGTTGCACGTCTTACTACAGGTATATTAAATATATGGCCAAACTGCAAGCCACATGAGTTCTATTATTTCTTTCTAATTTAGATTTGACGTTTGACTAACTTGTCAAGTTCGATGGCAGCATTGTTATAGGTTTGTACAAAGAGCATTAGGATAAGATTAAGATAGCTTGTTTTTACGAAAGCAACTGTCAAAAACTCATTTTGCAAATAACGTGAATGGAAAATCATTATGTGAACATTGTAAATAAAAAGTATGATTTTCACATCGCCATATAAGCATGAGGCCTTTTCGATCATTACTACATATGTCGTTCCTAATGTAACATTGTTGTCTTCGTCTGCAGGCGTGCATATTACTTGAGCATTTACTTGAGGCATGCATATTACTTGAGCATTTACTTGAGGTTGGCAAAATTTGGGGAAATAAATTTCTGTAAGGATTATTAAATGCAAGTAATTATGCTATGTGCTGATGAGTCACAACACCATATTTGGAGATTGCCTGGGTGCATGAGACCAATTATTACATCAGTTTATGTGCAGCTAGGGGAGCATTGTAGCCATCTACACATGTGCAAATACAATATGATTGAAACGAGCAAGGATACAGAATTGAAGCCTAATGACAAAACTATTGGAGTGGAGCTAAGTGGAGATGACTTGCCCAATGTAATTGGTCAGGGACCAAAAAGAGCAACTAAATATTAATTGGAAATTCTACAAGAAAGGTGGCACACCATCCCAAAACAATCTCTTGCATTGTGCACTGCTCAAAAACATTAGGCCAAGGGATGAAGAGCAAGCTTTGATAATAAGGCAAAATGGTTGGAATGAAATGCTACTGAATCTTTGAAGCTCAAATACAACATTGTTGCTGTTATTGTTGTTTCCAAAAGCAGTAGTCAAAACCACACAAAACTGCAAGTGCTACAGGACATTTACTACAGAATGGACATGTGCCACATATCATTGCCTTCTTCATCAAGATGTTTAAAGTTTACTGTATTGGTCAATCGTGATAACCTCTAATTCAAAGATTTGTCTACTCGTGACACTTGTAACTTTTGATGAGAAAATTCTATAATAGCTTAATATAATATCTTCGAGAACCTAATATAAACCTCAACAGCTCTAAATCACAAAGCAAACAAGCAACTATTGCTTAACTTAATTTCAATTTGTTATCCTTTTCTTATGCCTCCAAAATACAAAGTTCAATGTTCAATGAACCAATTGCTTAATTCCTTGTCTTCAAGTAACACAAAAACAGTCGCAAATACATTACTATGCATAAACAATTCTTCTAGACCCATCAAACAACCAATAGCTTTTACATAAAACTTGCTTCAAAAACTTCAAGTACTGGACCTTAACTTAAGCGCACGCTACCAGACGAATAACTAATAGTAATGACAAATAATTTGAACTTCAATGTCCTAAATTGATACCCACTTAGGCACAGAAAATTATTTGTTTCCATGAAATCTAATAAACGCTAAATTAATTCTCAATCCAATCTCCATCTGTCTCCAACAAAAAAGAATGCAGAAGCCAAAAACTCGATATTGTAGCTTTCTCTTCAAACACAATAATTTCTTACCCACATTCACTATGCAACCCATCCATTTCAACCAATTCCCCAAGCCTGCCTCAAAGGAATTCTAGCTGAAGAATCTTCCTAGAAGCTTAATACCTTTTTAAGTACGCTTGAACGGTATAGATTCCCAGCCAGGTCCACATCCAATCCAAAGTAAAGACTGCTTTGCTTGCATGGTCAGGATAGCTCTTTGTGACAACAATCCATTACTTCATGTTTTACATGTTTTATAGAATTGTCTATTTCTGCCTTCGGATGTATAACAATATAGACCTGAACATGGATGCTGATCATGGTGCTAAAAAGCATGGCATAAAAGAAGGAACTAAGCTTGTCCTTTACCACTGGTTGAAAGAACATGACAATCAGCGCTGGAAGATGGTTCCAGTCTGATTTCCTTATGTAAAGAGTGCTACAAATAAGCTTACAGTTTGCTTAATGAAAATGTAGCTTTATATAAGCTTAACACTGCTTGATGAGAATATGTTTTGAATCTTTGCTGAAAAATGTGCCTATGTATGTTTTATTTAATGGAATTTCTTTGTGTATGCAAACATGACAATCGTCTCAGCTATTGTACCAAACTTTAAGCTCTATTACTAAATCCTAATGTTATCTTCAACACTATGACCAAGCCTTAAGTCCTAGTACTAATTAGTGCTTGCTTTTTTTTTTTTGAAGAACTGTGTCAGCAATATATTAAAAGAATGGTAATGTTACAAAGCAAGTGAGGATTAGTGCTTGCTTTTAATAATGCTCCCTTAGTGCTTTTGCTTCCATCATGATATCTTGGCATTGAAGTTTTGATTACATGAACGAATATAATATATCATTGTTGTACGTATGCATCGAAGAAAGTAAAAGATAAACTTTTGGATTTGCAAATCGAACCCATTTGCACGATATAGCATTCTAGATGATAGACTTTTGGATTTGCAAATCCAACCCATTTGCACAATATAGCGCTCTAAACTATAGAAATGCGTGACGACCACTTAGAGTGCTTTCCCATGGGCTGAAATTCAAATTGCTACAATTAAAATACCAACACAAACCCATCTGCCTAGCCTTGTTCCCAACCCTGCAGTTCTGCTAGTTCTACTGCTATTGGATAGTCCTTATTTATATTTACAAGTTTTATGCAGGACACTTTTTTAGTTGATTGATCACAAGAAAGTTATTACCATTTGAGTTATAAATACCCTATTTTTAGGGGTATTTTTGGAATATTTGTAAATTTGAGGAGTATTTTTGGAATTTTCACTTTTTTTAATCCACGTGGTTAAATTTGAAAGGAATAGTAAGAAAGTTCAAATTCCTAATGGTTTTTTGGTAAGTACTACTTTATACAAAAAAAAACTAACAGTAGGGCAGGCTTGAGGTGAGGGTAGTTACAAGGAAGGAAAAGGCGAGAGGAAGATTGATTAAGATGGGACAACAGGTGAAGAGCACATCAAGGAACTATTGTCTTGGCCAACTTTGACAGAAAGGCCCTAAAACCAATGGAAAAGAGTTGGATCCTACCACATTATTTTGCATCAATTATCATGCATAATGAATTAAGGCTTTTATAATTCAATGTTCACTAAAAGTTCATTTTCTAATAGTAATTTTCCATTACTCCCATGTCGTTATACTAGAATATAAGCTCACTAATTTCAATCCTAATACATGGAGACCAAAAATGAAGAAAAGTGTGGTGTACATCTACCCATGGTTGGTGGAATTCTTGGGCATACATGGACAATGAAGAATTAAAGATATATAGTTAACAATCAACGTTAGGATAGAACTACACATGTACAAAACAACTAGATGATCCAGAATCATAGAGTAAAATCTGGTTTTTTCCTTCAAACTCACCCCATGAATAGGGCCAAAGTCTAAGGCGTTGGGATGCCCCCTACAAGTTCTAACTAGCAAGTGAAGATGATTTCTCTTAAGTGATGTTATCTCTTGAATACCAACATTAGGACATCGTCTCAAACAAGGCATACAATCATAATGCCATGAGTTTAAGTTATGTTGTATCTCATGTGAGCATCGTAGAGTAGTCTTCAGGTGGTACTAAGCATTTTGTTTAAGATTGTTGTTGATGATTACTTCAATATTCATGAGTGTTCTGCCTCAAAACAAAGAATCAGGTAGTTCATCATTTCAAGTAGTTCCATATCTATATAAGGAGCAAATGTGGATGAAGAATAAAGAATTAAGGACAATAATGGTATTGAGTACATCAGTGGTGAATTGAATGCCTATTGTCATAAAAATGATAATGGCATTCAGACAGAATTGACTATCCCTTATGCACATAGTCAAAGGAGACACAGTTCAGTTCAGAACTTGGTAAAGATCTATGCTGGCATACAGATTTATCACCTTTGGATGAAGCTTTACATATTGCAATGTATATAGCTAATAAATAGCTCTTGCTACCTGATAGGAAAAGGCATAAGGAGCCCATCACATAAGCCAGCTATTATAAAGCAGGATGAACATACCTGAACATACCAGGCCGGATGAGCTTTGATATTATTGCCAAACCAAGAAGTATTGTCTTGCAGTTGCCATTCCTCTAGGACCCTTTGAGAATTAGCAATAAGAGAATCTACCTGTACTTTGAATTTTCATACTCTCTCTGCATATACAAGACAATAAATACAAGTACTAAATAAATGAATGAACAAGTTAATTTTCACTACATCTTTTTTTTTTTTGAAGAACTGTGTCAGCAATATATTAAAAGAATGGTAATGTTACAAAGCAAGTGAGGAGGAAGGAGAACTGCCCCAAAGAGACAGTGATACCTCGACACTCCACAACAACTGCAACTCTACTGCTGTACAAACTGGCCATCACCATCTACCACACCCAAGAAGTCCCGCCAAATGGAAAACTTCCGCTCTACTAATCCCGGGAACACCAAAAAGCTTTGAAATAGCTTGTACCTGAGTCGAGGAATCAGAGAGGCTGCAGGCTGCTGAATCCCCTGAAAGATCCACAACCGCCGCCGCTTCCAAATCACTACATCTTGTAATTAAAACGTTTCATAATGCAACATCTCGTAATTAAAACGTTTCATAATGCAACATCTCTAATTGGAGGCTAGTCAAAAACCATTTATGCATCTTTACGAGAGCCACGTTGCATAGATGTTAATATAGTGGTTGCAACAAAGATATCCCCCTCCAATCCAACTTCTACATCCTTCTTATGTATTGATTGCCCCTTCTTTAATGCTTTTAGAGCACCACGTGCTTTCAAGATACAGACAAATATCATAGTATTTGGTTTCATGCCCTCTAATTGCAAGTCCTTTTCTGGCAATATTGATATGGATTTCCCTTTTTCTTTGGGCATCCTTCACTCTAGCACATGCCCTGAGAAATCCTACGCACTATTTGGTTCCCAAAATTTCCATCATCATCCCTAACAATGTTGCAAATATTTGCATATATCTTCTATGCATGCTCTAATTATCTTATAAAAGATAGTTAATCTTAGCAACAAAAGGAAACTCATTAATGTAGTACATGGGATTCAATGCTTCCCTAGCTTCGGGTTCTTGAGCACGACGGAGCAAGCAAGCCCCAGCTCTGGGCCTTGCCCGTGTCTTTGGGGCTCGAGCATGCCCTCGCTACGGGAGGCACGGGCTCCAGGGGTTGCGGGCACCATCCATAAACAAGGCCGGGGTCTCCTAGCGAGGTTCATAGTCAGGCTGCGCCCGGTCTTGAGGCGGGGAGATGGCCAAGCGGCCGAGGCCACGCAAGGCTGAGCTCAGGCTTCCACCCAGTAGGGGCCCAGCGACTTCGGGCCAGCTACCCCGCCAAACCCCCGGTATGCGCGGCACCCGCGGCCCGGCGGCCGGGGACCCGCCTTGCTGCCCCGCCCCTCAAGCCACCCCGCCATCCCGGCCACCACCACCACCACCCGGCCACGGGCCGGCCCTCGCCCACCTGACCCTTGAGCCTTGGGAGAACTCGGGGGAACTGAGGCGAAGAGGCCACAATCAGTAGTGCGAGGCATGCGAGAAGAGGAGGGGAGAGTCACCGCCCACAATATCGAACACATTTCTCGATGGGATGACATTCCTCAGGCGAGTTCACATTTCCCAAGCAGCCCGCCATTGGGCTCAACGCCCCGGTCAGAAACGCTTAGCATTGTCATATTAGCGGTTGCGGATCTTGCAGTGCGTGATGCCATATTGCGCCCGGGGCAAGATCTTTGAAGGGGGCGTCCTCATGCGTGGACCGGGACCTCACACCCGCACAGTAGGAGGCACGCAGATAGGAGCTTGTCAGGGTTAGAGGCATCCGCCACCAAGGGGGTGAGGCATTGGTTGAGGCGGGATGCACATTTTCCGCCCGACCTGCAGAATCTTTGAGACCCGCAGCCCCAATCCGCGGTGAGCGTGGTCCCGCCGCTTCTCCTACCACAGTCCCCCCTTCTCCTGCTCCTACTCCTGCTCCCTCACCCTCTCAGCCACATGCTGCCTCTGCTCCATCTACTTCTCCTCGGCCCTCTGCTTCCCATCCTCCCCCGACTTCAGTTGCGCCTTGCTTCTTGTTGACAAATAGGAATTGTGCCTCGGGTGGTCTCATGGAATTGTCGGGGATTCCCTTGGCGAAGGGGACAGTCTCAACTCCGTGGGTACCCGATATGGATCTCATCTTTCTCATGGAGACATGGGAGCATGGGGCGCACGCAGAGCTACGATCTGTAGGGTTACCAACATTTCTGGTCTTCAATACATGCGGAGGGACGGAGGGGTCATGGTGGGGTTGCTTGCTACTACGGACAACCTTGGCACATTCGGGTTACCCTCCGAGGAGGACGCATGACACAACCGGTACTTGTGGGTTCGTGTGCATAATACCGGTGGCAACCCTCTTTTTACGGCCTTTGTTATTTCCCTCACAGAGATCACTTTCTATCGCGCGAGCCACTCCGATGTGGATAGGATGGACCCTTATGTCGATCTATATGATGACATGGCCGGCCAAGCGGTTGGGTAGGGTCGTCCTTCTTGGGGATTTCAATGCGGACGGGGAGTAGAGCGATCCATGAGACTTGACCCCCGGCCGACGGTGTCACATCCCTCATGCGCCTGCAGAGGCAACCCGGCAACGAGGATCGGATGACGGCCGAGGTGTCTTTCGCTTTTGGACGCAGTTGCTCTGCTATCGCGGTATTTTTGACTTGATAATTTGCAATGGCTCACATACGGTGGCCCGCTTCTCACAAGTGCACCCGCAGATGGGACAATCGTGGGGAGGGTCTAGTGTGGTGGACTATGTGCTCAGAAGTTGCGCAAGATATGCATCTCATCGGTCGTTTCAGGGTGGGCACCGGTCGGGATGAGGAGGTCGACTCGCATCACCTCCCACTTTATTTGGACATGGCTTGGCAAGCCGCCATAACCTCCACTATGCCAGCCCCTCGCCATCCTTAGTTGCGACTGGATTATGAGCAGGCGGAGGACTACGCCGAGATGCTCATGGACGCCCTACCAGCAATTCTGTGGACCCCCACACTAGAGCAGCAGATAGACCAGTTGACTGAGCTATTACGGGATGCGCGGATGTGTGTTTTGGCGAGACCCCCCCCCAAGCGTCGCCCTTCGGGGGCAGTGTTGACCCTCAACCTGGCTTCAAATGTCAACCTCAATAAGCCAACTTGAGTATAAACCCAAATTGGGGTTAGGACCTCCAGATCACTTAAGGTGATCAGTCTATGGAAGATAAATCTATCAAAGAAGCCAAAAAATCAAAGTTCACATACCTTTCCCATTTCTAGAAAATGGAGCCTTGACTCAATTTGATGTAGCAGACGATAATGAATTGAATCTTTGGGTCAAATGATTTAGACTGGCACAAAAAAGTTGCAAGAAGCTAATGGTGAAATCCCTGACCAAGTCAGATCATTATCCTGATAGATATTCAAGCTTAAAGTGGGGTCAAAATTGGTCAATGGCAGTCAAACTGTAAAACAGTGATCAGGAAAATAGAACTAGAGTTTCTGACCACTTTTTTGAGAAGCTTCAAAGCCAATATATCACAAGAGTATCCTGGAGTGTGGACATGAGATCAGATCTTCATTTGGATGCTCATAGGTATTTTTGCATTCAGATTTTGCAAAATACAGTCAAGAACAGTCAAAACAGAATGCAATTTTTTCTAACTCGAGTTGTAAATGGAATTTTTTTGTTTTTTCAAAGCATAAGGGTCTCAGATGTATCAGGGATTGAAGGCAACTAGACCAAACACAATTAAGAATATAGGGGAATTTTCTGTAAGATTTTTTGGAAGACAAAATTGTCAAGAATCATATCAGAGAGAATTTCTTCAACTTGGCATCAATTTTTCATTGATATAGAGGTAAATCAATCATAATAATAATGAATAATGGTACTTCAGTGCTTCAAATGCAAGAAAATATCAACTTCAGGTCATCAAATAATTTTAGAAGATAAATTCAACCAAATCTCTTTGAATCCGATCGGGGAGTACTCAGAGTCTTCAAAAATCCTTCAAGTCATGCTTAGCAATGATCACTGTAAGGTTTGAGCGCTTCTGGGCCTTCGAAAAAGTACTCCTGTCGAATCTCCTGTATATAGTTTAGTTTCCAATGATTCCTCATTCTTAGCCTTAGTTTATGGGTTCATTCAATTCTTAGAGGGCGGGAAGGTAAGAATAGGTAGGTTACGAGGTCTATGGAACCAAATCCGGCATGATTCGAGCCAGAAACTCAGATTTTGGGTTCTCGAGCGTATTTTTCGTGAAAATGGCGTGATTTTAGGGGTATATCTTCAGAATATGCCATATTTTGGCATTTTTGAAATTCTCAAGCATGGTTCTAAAGGTCCCTATAGAAAAAAGCAAGGAATACTTGGAAATTTTTGAGACCATGGAACTTTTGCATACTTGGGACGGAATCATAGAATATTCTAGGGCATTTTTAGGTCTTGAGTAAGGACATGCCATGAGGTGCAAAGGTAGGAGAAGGAAAATGAATGATGGTCACCAAGGTGAGAAAATATGGCATAAGAAAGGCTAGAACAATGGGGTCCCATGAGGGTGTGCAAAGAAAAGGAAAATATGGCTAGACAAGTATTTGAGATAGGCAGACTTGGCAAATATAGTAGAGAAGTGGCACAATGGTTAAATAGAAGGGAATGGGAATGAGACATGGATATAGAGGTGGGAAAGAGGGGAGACTCATAATTTGGTGCCATGTATATAGGAGTCTTCCAAACTCTTATCTTCCAAACTTCATAACCCAGATTCTTCTAGAGTATATTATTGACTAAGCATTTAACCCCAAATAAAATACCTTTTTGTGAACTTTCAACTTGAGCTCTTGTTGACCTGAAGAATGAACATGCTTTGACCTCCATATCAATGTTGAATACCAAGATCTTCCAAACTTTGACCTAGTCTTTCAAGATGAATTGACCTAGTTTGAATGCATAGATCACAATTAGCATGTTGCCCTTTGGAGGCAACATCTCGCCAAAACAAGAAAAAGGCTGGTCCCCTCAGCCATGTGATGTCAAAAATGAATAACTAGAGGGGTCTTCAACTTTGTACCAAGGTGTCTAAGTGGGAACATGATGGAATGAGAGTGTAAAGTGCAAATGTTGATGGAATGAGTGTGAATGTGGTGATGGAATGATGTGAGTGGAGTATGATGAGTAAAAAAAAGGCAGGAGTGAGTGTGAACATGACAGGGTGGTGATGGAATGGAGATGAAGTGAGTGTGCAAGTATTGAGATTTTGCCAAAACAAGAAAATGCATGTCTTCTTCTTGACCTTCAAAAATTGCAACTCTGCTATGGTGGTAAAGATGAATTGCAGAGTGCTTTTCTTCTTTTGGGAATGAAAACAAGAATAAGAAGTTTAAATGGAAGGTAGGGCTACTTATGACATATGAAAAAAATGGAGGAAGGGTGCACCTGTCATGGAAACACACAAACCAATTAGTCTCAAATCCTTGCAACTCTGCTAGGATGGTGAAGATGATTTTGCAGAGTGTTGTTAAGGTATGGAAAAAAGAATAGAAGGCTGAATGGATGGTAGGAATGCTTGAAGACAGATGAATAAAGATGGAAGAAGGATGCTCCTGCATATGACACTTGGTAATCATTAGTAACAATCCTGTTCTTGAGATCATTTGTACTGTTATCTGGTCAGACCATCCTATAAATATAAAACCAACTTATTAGAGTAATGTGCTCAAAAGTCAAATTGATCTAACTACTTTAAACCTACTGTAGATCTCTAAGCTTTTTAATGTAAAAAGAGGGACAAGCAAGCATGCTGGTCCCAATACCTTTTCAGATGCAGGATATTGATAGGGTTTGGCAATGGCATTCCTGAAGCAACCTCTTGTAACCAATAAGACTTAGTACCTGCAGATTCTAGCACTACAAAGTGTCCTTCCCAAATATTATCAAATTTGCCAGCTGAATCTTCCTTTGACTTATTCCATTTGAGGACAATCTCTCCCTTCCTAAAAGTACCTTGTATTTTGTGTGCAGCCTTGAATGCAGCCAGATCTTTAGCCTTTTTCAACAGATTAGTGTTCCCAGCCTCCATTCTATATTCATCTAAATGTAACAAGGCATCCAACCTTTCCTGCAAAGCATGTTCAAAAGGTAAGCACAATTTATGAGCTAATCTCAAGGAGAGTAACTCAAGCTCTACTGGTAAAACTGCCTCTATGCCATAGACCAAATTGAAAGGTGTGTGTGATTTGTAGCTGTTTTGATAGTGACTCTATAAGCCCAAAGGGCATCCACTATTTTGACATGCCAATCCCTCTTGTTAACCTCAACTGTCGGCAACCAGGGGAAGCAGCAGGAGAAGAAGCAGGTGTCCTTCAAGAACAAGCAGGAGGGGTCAAACTACTCCAAAGCAGTGCGGTCCTTTTTGCAGGCAATGCCCAAGGAAAAGAGGCAGGAGTGCATAGAAAAACAGCTTTGCTTCAGGTGTTTCCAGCCAGGCCATAGGACAGCGAACTGCCCCTATGTCATGAGTGCAGTGCTAGCGGAGTTGGGAGATTGGGACACTGCGGCGAGGCAGCCCGCAACTACATTCAGGGTGAGTGTCATATCTTTGCCGCAATAGATACAGAATAAGCAGAGAGCCAGTATAAGGTAATTTCCACAGTAGGGAAGGCCAAGGCCAAGTCCTTCATAGTCCTGATAGACTCGGGAAGTAGCCACAACTTTGCATCCCCAAGAATGGTCCAAATCCAGACGAAGTCTTGGACACTCCAACGTTGTTGGAAATGACGGAGGAGCGATTCTTGATAAAGCCTTCAAGAAAACAAGGAGATCAGAGTTTCTCCAATATTTGGTTAAGTGGAAACACTTGCCAGTGGAAGACGCGACGTGGGTACTCAACAAGGATCTATTAAAGCAGTATCCACAGTTTATGGAGCAATGGGACGGCAAGGTCATCTCCAAAGAAATCGGCTCAGGCATGTCGATTTGTGTAGATTAATTCTATGTATAGTTAAGATTAATCTGCGCATGCAACCTATGCTAGGTATGGGTTGCATGCGTTGTTACCGATGATGAGACCACTACGGTGATCTCTAGGGCGTGGTGTAATGTCAATGTAGGCATGACCGCGTTTTCGCTTGGATGAGTGGAAGGTAGATTAGAAAGTCTACTTCTGTCCCACGGAAGTAGACGACCTCGAGAGAAAGAAGGTCATTGAGGAATGCATTGATAGGAAAGGCACCTCTAGTCCCATATATGCATTGATAGGAGGAATCTGTCCTTCACGCCCCATATACGGGAAGGACCTATCCTCCACGCTGGGCAACTAAAGGTGTAGGCATAAGCGGCATATAGGCATGATAGGGTGTTGTCTCCACGGCCACGATGGAAGAATCATCCTCTTCCTACGCCGGGAGATTAGCCATGCATTCATGTAGATAGGTGGGGTGGTCACCATATAACCAAAATTTTTATTAATAATTAAATGGTACTAACGTAGTGTCGACCTACCTGCAGGCCAATAGAGCGCTCCGGAGGGCAAGGAGGTCGAGCTACGAAGACTTGCAACACAAATTTTGTTGGAATGTGTTGCAAGGAATGAAGAGTACCTCGAACGTTAATTATCATGGAATAATTTAAGGGCTAAACTTAGCTATTTGGCGATTTTTTAGCATATTTTCTAAAAAAATTGGCTAAAATAAATGGAAAAAATTGAGAAAAAAATAATAATTTTAGCTTAACTTTTTTCGAGACTGCACCAACCCTGGACCTCTTTAGCCAAACGCTAGAAAGTAAGAGAGTGAAATTTCGTATTGTTTAGCCAAACCATAGAAACGTTTAGAATGAATTTCGGGCTAGTTTAGCTAACATCATTCTAGTTATTAGTAGTTTAGTTTCTAGCATTATGAGTTAATTTGAGTCCTAGACTTTGCCAGTTAGTGTTTGGGGTCTGGGTTCGGGAACTCCTGCAAGACAGCCCTCTGTGAGGACCCTTGGATCTAACAGGAGAATCCGGGGACTATGTCACGCGGGATTTGCAAGAAAACAAAGGAAGGGAAAAGAAAACAAAGAACAATGAGACAACAATGATAAGCTTCCTTGATATCAATGATGATGATACATGAGCTCTCGCAACCGAGAGAAAACTGAAGTGAGACAAGACTCAAAACTCATCTAAAACTCATGTGCTAGCTCTACTCATATATATAGTACAATGGCCTTTGGCCCAATATAGACATTCTGACTGATTTCGGTGCCGACTCCTGGAAGGAGGCCTGATTTGCAGGAATGCTGGCGGTGCCTCTTGAAAAGCCTGAAATCACGCTGACGCTGACGCTGGCTGTGACGGGCCGTCACTTGTCTGAGCGCCGCCTCTTGTTGACGCCAGACGTGGTCTTAGTCTGCGTGGTCTGCTTGGTCTTCTGCTGAGCTTTTGACGACTGACCCGCGCCTGATTGTGGATCCTTGGACTTGACTTGGTCCGTTGTATGCATGAATAGTCCTGTACCAGGAGGCACAGGACTAACACTCCCCCCTCCCCCCACCAAATGACACTCAGTCTGAAGGAAAGGAGGAAGAGCTTCCGAGGGCGGGAAACCAGCAGTCTGAAAGTGGTCCTCACGGGAATGAGGACGGGCGCCATTGTGATAATTGCCAATGAGGTCCTGGCGTATTTGAAGTGCGTCCGGAGTGTTGAGCCCAAGAGCAGAATCGGCATCAATGAGGAAGTGAGAGCGCACCATGTCTTCCAGGGCAGCATGTGCGTCCGAAGGAACAAACTGGCACTCCATGAGAAGGCAGGTCTGGAGACCAAAGGCACTGACGCTGGCATTCGGGTTGCAGTAAAAGATTGGACGCTGCCGATTTAAAGAGCTTACCAGGATGCATCGGAGAGCAGCACAGAAACCAGCTTGACGGTGGACTGAAGGGTCTGGTGAGGTGGCGGCATTTTGCAAGAAGGTATCTAGGCCATGAATAGCATCAGCAGGCCGTTGCCAACCACGCTCATTAGCAATATAGAGCCAATTTTCAGTAGTGTCCAAGGTGGCATTATCCTCCCAATCTGAGCGTCTGACAAATCGGGGATCCCACCGGAGATCCGTGGAGATCGAGGTATGAGTCGACCAGGCCATGGCCATCCATGGCCTTCGGCCCAAAAGGGAAGACGCCAAATAAGAGAGGAACCGGGCGGGAAGTACTCCTAAGGAAGCATATGGAGAGGGAAGCATGCCCGTGTGCGTGGGTTGCAGAGCCATGTCCCTGAATGCACGAACAAGATTCTGATCAAGAGCACGACACCAATGGTCCCATTCTGAAGTAGAGAGTAATTGATAGACAGGAGGATTGACCCAACCCGTGGGGATGGTCTTGCTTTCCGTAAGGCCACGCAGCTTGATTGTAGCCTCCCGCGTCGCGATATAAATTTGGGCTTAACTCAAGATTTGGGATGCGCCAAATTTTTGTTGACCTGTTCCAATGTTTCAGCCTGCCACAGAGGTAAGTGCTGAGCAAGTTCAGGCATGTACTCCTGTGCAAAAGTCTGAGACTGAGCAGGATCCTTAAAATATTGGTTGGTTGATGATAACAACCAAGCAGCATTGGAGTTGCCTCGAAAAACACAATGGGCCTCATCTCGGAATTTATCATGGAGATCTGCCAGGTAGAAGTCGTGAAAAACATAAGCCATTGGCTGGACAACACGGAAAATGACCAATTCGGGATCTTCAGAATGGATCTGATCAAAGACTAAGAGTGCACAAAATAAACCCTTGTCTTCTATAGAAAGATCCGGCCAGATCCGAAGGAAGTCCGCACTTTTGAGTGGCTGTTGATGAACATTGCCATTGGCCGCGTACCACTTCAAAAGGAAAAGGTGACGTCGGGCCACCACATAGTCAAGATAGCTGGAAGGAGTAGAGAAGTCCACAGGAATGTTGGTAGCAATATCAATATAGCCCTCCTGTTTGTTTTGGGCTTCTTCAGCAGATTGAACTGCTTGCTGGAGCTGACGTTCCAGGTCACGGATCCGGTTCTCCTTTTCTAATAGAAGACGTGACTGATCACGGACCCGTTTAATAGGCAGCGTGGCATGTGAAGAAGATTGCCCCGAGTTTGGAGTCCGGGCGTGTAACTGAAGCGCCATCAATGACCTTCGTTTCGAGCCTCCAAAGCCGAAGTCCGGATGGACGTTAAGCGATTTGTCGGCGTGGGAAAGCCGAAGCTTCAAGGGAGGTGAGTCGGCGGCCACGCCGGTGAGGTCTTGAACTTGAGTGCGGTAATTGTGAGAAAGCTCCGAATATAAGGTGTCTAGCTTAGCAATATCTTTCTCCTTGTCACCCAGGAGGGTATCTTTTGACTTGTTCTGTTCCAACAAGTCCTGAATTGTGGTTTGGAGCTGAGCCTTCTGATCTTCAAGTAGGCTTGTCTGATCCTGAGCACTTTTGAGATCTACACGGGCCTGTAATAGAGCCGCGTGCTTTTCTTGAAGTTGGGCCTCCAAAGTTTGAACTTGTGCAGTTGCAGCTTGAAGGTCTCTTTGAACTGCATCGGAAGCCTCCAGGGACGCCTAAACACCATTCATGAGAGCCTCCTGTGATGCTTGTAGCTGCATGGCAGCGGCTTGAACATCCTGCTGGAATTGGAACAGGAGCTGTCGAGGATGTGGAGGTGCAGGGCCCTGTTGCGGCCTTGTCTGAGAGTGTTGAGAGGCATGACGGGAATTGGAAGGCGTGGCTTCAGTGGAGGAAGAGGAGACGGTGACATGCGTGGTCTGGTGTTGAACATGACCAGGGGAAGTCTTGTGTGAAGGTACAGCCTGTTGGGTTTGACGCTGGGAATGCAGAGAGCGCTGAATGGAGGCATGGGAAGTGGAAGGGCTCTCAAGAACAGGAAGATACTGACGGATGAGTGCCTGAAGATGGCCACCCACTGAAACTTCAGAGACAGAGGAGGGGGTAGCCCGAATGCGGTCTACCTCTTGAAGAATGCGGTAGAACAACAACTGTGGCCAATCAATATGGAGATTGAGTGGATGGCAGTGATGACCATATTTATGGGTGTTCTTAATGGAATACCCAAGCAATTTGCGCCACAGAAGCTTCACAAAAGTGTCATCTAACTTTGCAATATTTGTGAGGCGATGCTGGTTTGCTTGATAAGGAGGAGCACCAAACTGAGTGACGTCCATGTCCTGTAAAGCAGCCCAAGATACAGAAGGTTTTTGCAAGGGAATTCGGAATACCTCATAAATCAAATGCTGGGTGAGCAAAATGGTGGTGCCATCGACCACCGTAGCAAATCCTTCCGGGCTGTTGCGATGTGAGCGATGAACTGCTGCAATTGCTCCGGATTTGGGGCCGGGAGCTCCATTTGGCGCAGAATTGTAAAAGCTTGTATGCTCGCTACTTCCGACTTCGGACCAAGAAGGGCCTCGTGAAAGGTGGGCGTCGAGAAAGACACAGACTCGAAAGGAGTCGCATCCCTGGGAGCAGAAGTTTGAAGTGTAGGAAGTTTGGGGGCAGCCATGGCTTAAGAGCGCCGGAACGTAAGGAACCGCCCGGAGAAGGCGAGAGCAGAGAACGTAAGACTAAGGCGCGCAGATAGACTAAAAGGTTTTAGGGGCCGCAAGTGTAGGTGAAGGGGCATGATGAGGGCAAACCTGCAACCGTTGATGATGCCAGGTGGCAACAGATGTGAAGTAGGCGATTGAGAGGCAAAATTTTGGCTAAGTCCCCAAACAAGAAAGGGAGAAGCAATGAACGGTGGCGATGAGGCGTAAGGGAATGATCCGATGTGACAGTGGCAAAAAGGACACACATTAATGTTCGACGCGTGAAAAGAAGGAATGTCATTTAATGCCGGGCAAAATCAAGTGGGATATCATTAAAACGAAGGTGTCGGAAGGTACCATGGCTAGATATGCGGCGGGAGAAAAGATTCCCCATTTAGTAACGGCCTTGCATTGCAAACCACGTTATTTAATTTTCTCGATTGGTCCACGCCAATGTGGGAGGTCCTCAGTTGGCTATATAAGACGAACAGTGAGCGAAGCGGAGACACCCGATGGCGCTCAGTATGTCTGCTGCTGGATTGCACGACAAGTGCATTATGCCGCCTAATCTAAGGTATGCAGAGTGGATCACTTGTAAAATGGACTGCCTGGACCTCTGGCGGTGCCACAATCGTGGCATTGCTATGGACGGGTGGTGTGCCGGCATGGCTGAGCATGCCGATCCCCATACCAACGGGATGGAGGTGATTCTACACCTGCGCTGGGACCCTGAGCACAACTGGTACCACATCCTGCGTATCACCTCTGCTCCAAACCCGGAGTAGAGGGTTTTTCTTCTTAGGACTTAGTGGATAGGGCTCTGAGCCCATTTTTGTAAATAGGGCGCTGCCCATAGCGGAAATAGATGGGCTCGGCCCACATTTTGTAAAAATTCCACCTATATAATATAAATATGCCGCTTAGTCACTATCTGTTGTGTCTTTATTTTGAACAGCATCTGTTGTATGATTGTCACTTTCTGTTGTATGAAATTGTTTGAGGCGAAAGCCATTAACTAGTGTAGGTAATGGAGTTCCATCTAATTCAGCCGACTTGAAAAACTTGGGTTGCACCACTTGAACAATTTGATAAGGGCCAAGCCATCGAAACTTTAACTTGCCCGGAAAATTTTTGTAACGAGAATCATAAAGAAGAACCAAATCTCCTTCTTTGAATGTCTTTGTCTTAATACGTTTGTCATGTAAAGATTTTTGCAACTGTTGTCCATGAAGAACACGAATGTAAGCATCACGCCTAAGTTCATCCAACTGTTCCAATTGATAAACCCTTTCTTTGAGTCAAAGAAAGCGGATTATGGGGTAGCAGTTGAAAAACGGAGAGTTGGAAGAATGTATTCAAAAGGCATGAGAGCTTCTTGACCATAAACCAATTTGAAAGGAGTGTGACCGGTAGCTATTTTGAAACAAGTATTGTAAGCCCAAAAGAAAAGAGGAAGCTTGTTTTGCCAATCGGTCGCAGAAGCGTCACAAATTTTCTTGAGAATGGTGACCAGAGTTTTGTTGGTGCTTTCAGCCAAACCGTTCCCTTGAGGATAGTAAGGTGTGCTCTTGTGATGATGTATTAGTAGGTAATGCATCAGCTCCTTGATGGTCTGATTGATAAAATGGACACCTCGATCACTGACCAGCTCTGTGGGGCAGCCAAAACGCGTGATGATGTGCTGATAGATGACCTTGGTTGTGCTTGCCGCTTGCGGTGTTGTTCCGGAAGTGCGCGCAAGCTTCCGCCCATTTGGTAGCGTAGTCAGTGAGAACCAGAATGTAGCGGGCACGGGTGTGCCGCGCAGGAGGATCAATGGGTCCCACAAAATCCATCCCCCATTTGCTGAAAGGAAGTGGCGTGGTGACCGGCGTCAATGGAAGAGCGTCACGGGCCGTGGGCCTTCCCACACGCTGACAAGCTCACACGTGCGGGCGTGGGCATGAGCGTCTTTGAAGAGCGTGGGCCAAAAATAACCTGCAAGAAGGATTTTGCGTGCCGTGGTGTCACCGTGAAAATGACCACCACCTAGCCCTTCATGGGCTTCTCGGACAATATTTGGGACCTCATGAGGGAGAACACGCCTGTGAGGAGATACTGCTGAAAGTTGTGGAACCAATGTGGCATTGCCGTGACCAGAAAGAGTTGAGCGTCAGGAAAGGCGTCTGAGACTCCCGTGGAGGGATCATCTGTGTGGATGCGTGAAAGATAATCCGGGACAACATGAGATTTGCACGCCTTGTGAACAATTTCAAAGGTGCAAATTCTTGCGAAGGAGAACAACGAGCAATGCGGCCCGTGGGCGTGGATTTGTTGATCAAATAAAGGAGTGCTTGGTGGTCAACAAAGAATTTGATCTGACTGCCTAAAAGATAGTGACGGAAGCGTTGGACACAGAAAATTAAACCCAAGGCTTCACGCTCTGTGGCAGAGTAGTTGCGCTCAGCAGGATTGAGTTTTCTGCTGGCATATCGGTTTGGTTTGTCGATTAATGCGCATCATATTCTTGAGAAAGAACAGCTCCAATAGCGAACGTCGAGACATCAACATGGACATGAAAGGGCTTGTCCCATTGAGGAGGAACAAGAACCGGGGCCTGAGTAAGCAAAAGCTTCAACCATTGGAAAGCAGCATCCGCCTGGGAATTCCAAGCCCAGGTGGATTCATCACCCGTGAGTTTATGAATGGGATCTGCAATGGCTGCAAGTCCAGGAATGAAGGTGGAGTAATAATTTACCTTACCCAGGAAAGAGCGTGTCTCCTTGATATTGGCTGGTGCGTGAGCCTTGAGCACACAACTGATTTTGGCAGGATCCGTGGTGATACCTTTTGGTCGACAACGTGTCCCTAACGAGAACACCGGTGACGCAAAAAGGTGCATTTCGGGATTGAGACTAATGCCGGACTCATCACATTTCTGAAAGACGAAGTTCCAATTTATCCAAATGGTCAGCCATGGAACTCAGAGGGTCGGAGAAATCATCTTGAAAAATTTGCAAGAAGGGATTTTGCTTCATAAAATCATGAAAAACTGAGAGCATTATGCGTTGAAATGTTGATGGAGAGTTTGATAATCCAAAAGGAACCACCTTGTAGGCAAAAGTGCCCCACGGGATGGTGAAAGTAGTCTTCAGTCAGATTCTTTGATTGAGATCTGATTGTAGCCAGAAAAACCATCCATGAAGGAGTACATCTCATGTCCAAATGACCTCTTCCGAACACGGTGCGTGAAGGGAAGTGGAAAATGATCATGCTCCGTGGCCTGATTTAGTTTCCGATAGTCCACGCAAACGCGGATCTTTCCATTGTGTTTGAGTGCAATGACAATGGGGCTCACCCATTCAGAATGTTTGACCTCATAGATTAAACCTGCAGCAAGGAGTTTGTCAATTTCTGCCTTGATGCGATCACGGTAATTGGGGTTGAGCCGGTACTGTCGTTGCTATATGGGACGGACATCGGATTTGGTAGGAATGGTGAGTTCCCCCAAGGTTTTGTTGATCCCCCGAAGGTCTCTGTAGCTCCAGGCAAAAATGTGTTTGAATTTTTTGAAGAGCGTGACGGCCCTGTTACGATAGGGTGGGAAGATTGGCGCCAATGCGACAGTGATTATTGCCCACGTCCACAATCTCAACTTCAGGAGTCCGAATATGTGGGATAACTTCCGTGTCTTGGACAATATGAGCGGGGGTTGAAGCATGACGGGGATGAGTGGCGCTCTGCGTGGTGAAAAGAGAGGTTGCTGATTTTCATCAAGCAGAGGTTGCGTCATGACAGCGTGCACATTAACAGGATCAGGGGGAAGTTCGGCATCTGAAAAGTGATCAACACGTTGGATGCGATTGCAAGGAGCCAGGTAGGGGTCAAGCAAGGCAAAGTTACCGGTCCGATCAAGCGTCATTTCTCCCCAAGGATCAAGATATTCGGCGGGGAGGACGAGGCGACTTCGCGGGTGGAGCCTGAACTTGATAGATATTCTGAGCATCCTCAGAATCAGTGTCGGAGAGAGAGGGTTCAGCATTATCAACCGAAATGATTTTACCGGTTTCCAAGTCCATAGTGGCATTGAGGTGACCATCTGTGATGACTAACTGATCCGTGGCCCAATAATGGATACTCTTGGTGCGGCGGAGAAAAGGTCCGGCCACACCAACATTTCATAATCACCTGGATCTTCGCCCGCCTTCCAAACACCAAATTCTAAGGGGAATCTGAGATCACCAATGTTGATGTGAAGAAGAGGTGTGACGCCTTGAGGTCTCGTGATATGGCCATTAGCCAATTTGATGTCATATGGGGCACGATAGAGTTGTTTGATGCCCATTTGTTTGCGGAGTTTATCCGTGATGAGATTGACCGCGCTACCTCCGTCAATTTGAACATGATTGACTTGTTGATTGCCCACCGTGGCATGGACCGTGGGTGTAGAGGTAGCAACAGCCCCAACCAAAACGGTCGGGAGTGGTAACTGGTCCTTGAGAGCAGGCCATAGTTGCAAAATGGTTGCCAAACTTAAGGGAATTTTGATTTTGGCCAACTCCTCTTGGAGTTCCAGAGGTACATGAGAAAAAGGATCTGCTGGATCCACGGGTGCTGGAGTGCGTGGTAATGAAGCAGCAACTTCTTTGAGTAAGTCGACCTTTGCAGCAATATTCAGATATGTCTGAGAGCGTGGAGGTTGAGATGTGGAAGGTGCATCTTGTCTTTGCTGAGCTCTGGCGGTGGCATGAACATTAGCCAACGTGCGGCCTTCAGCAGCTTGCATGAGGTTCAGAATGCTTTGGCGTACTTTTGGCATGACATGAGGCATGAGTTTTTCCAAGTCAGGTGCAAAGCGAACCTTTTTGTCCTCTTCATGAGGGATTGTGTCGACTGCAAAGGCAGGTTGCGTGCCCTGAGGAATAATGGTTAAGGGACGTGACGCCCTGGTCTGGCGTGAAACCAAACCAACCCAATTTGACGGCTGGACTGGAGGATTAAGAGCCTAAAAAATTTCTTCCTGTGCTTGTTGATCCATCTGAGGTTGATTGGTAGTAGCTGGTTGATAGCGTGATTGGTGAGGCGCGCGAGGTGGCTTCCGAAGAACGGGACGCGGGCCTTGTTTGCCATTGGCAATCCAAAGTTGGTAAGCCGTGAGGCAGACCGAGGTGGTCTGATTTGTGCCAGGAAGCTGCACCTGAACTTGTGGAAGTTGAGGACATGCCGTGGTGGTATGACCCCATTCGTGACAGTGATAACACTGAGCTTTAGAAGGATCAAAAGGGGGGCATGTGTTGGGTCCCCGTTGTTGCTCCGGTTGCTGATAGAGTTGATTGGATTGAGCCTGCAGTGGTTGCGGCTGATATTGCGATGGTTGATGAGGTGTTGTTTGCACTTGATAAACCAGCTTGTTGCGGAAAGGTGTAGGATGAGTGCGGGTGCACTCTTCCGTGGCATGATTGCACATATTGCATCTTTTACAATGAGGCGGGCCATTGGTGGAGTTGCACTCATTTGCCAAGTGGCCTTGATGTTTGCAGATATGGCACCAGATCTGACTGCGCTGCTGATTGGCGTGTTGAGGTTGGACAGCAGTTTGGGGAACCATGACTGGTGGAATGAAAGGGAGCTCCTGAAGAGCCACGCCACGGGAGGAAACATTAACTGAGTGGTTGACAAGATCGATAGCCTGCTCCAAAGTCTTCGGGCGCAGGTATTCAGTCATGAGTCGGATAGCTGGAGGAAGTCCTTGGAGAAACCAGACCAAGATCTGGCTCTGTGTCGGGTACTCCTTGAGTTTGCTGAGCAGGATGTGAAGTCGATCTGCAAAATCCCTGGCGGACTCCGTGGGCTCTTGTTGAAGGTCATTGAGTTGCTTGAGATGAAGTTGATCATCATCCGTGGTTCCATATTGAGAAAGAAAAGCAGTTTTCATTTCTGACCAATCTTGTTGCCAGTGGCTTTTGTTGGACATAAGCCATTGGTGAGGAGAGCCACGCAGTGTGGTGGAAAAGATATGGAATTTCAGTTGAGGTTGTGCATGACCATTTAGGACAGCCAGAGCCTCAAATTCTTCCATGTGGGCCTGAGCACTTTGGTCTAATGGTTTGCCTTTCGTGTTGCCAAAGGTTGGATAAGTCAGCTTAAGGGTCTGAAAGGTAGAAGTGAAAGTGCTTACATGGACAGAACCGGATAGGGATTATATTGAGGTGGAGTTGGAGGGGGCATGGTGCCTGAAAGACCCTGATGAAGGGGTGACTGAGGGGGAGGTACTGGAGGTGCTTGAGCATTGGTTTTGAGGTCGGTAAGGTTGTAAACAGGAAGAGCGGTGGAAAATGTAGGGAAGGGAAATTCCTGGGGAGGAGCAAAAGAGACATGTGGATATCCCCGTGTCGCCCGGAGAGATGATGGTTGTGAAGGCAGAGGCGTATGGGCCGTAAGAATGATGGATGTAGGCATGTTCGGGGTATGAAAGTAAGGTTGAGAAGGTTGAGCCCCGATAGGGGCTCCTGATAGTGATGAGGTGACCGAGGGTCGTGAGCAATGTTTGCACGCTTTGAGGCGGGAACTTGGACGAGACAGACACGAGGGGTGGGTGGCCGACTAGGCCCTAGGACCCAATGTGGCCTCCCTCAATGTCATAAGCAGATCCATACATGTCGCTGAACAGCTTCCCTTCGATGATGGCTCCAAGCGAGGAGCGTGCGGGAAAGGAGTTCCTCGGGCGTGAAGTTTGGACGGATGGCATGGCGATGAAGAAAGGAAAATCGAATCCAGACCCGGCGGCCCGGCGGCGGTGTTTGGGGTGCGGGTTCGGGGAACTCTGCAAAGCAAGACCCCTCGTGAGGACCCTTGGATCTAACGGGAGAATCCGGGGACTATGTCACTTGGGATTTGCAAGAAAACAAAGGAAGGGAAAAGAAAACAAAGAACAATGAGACAACAATGATAAGCTTCCTTGATACCAATGATGATGATACATGAGCTCTCGCAACCGAGAGAAAACTGAAGTGAGACAAGACTCAAAACTCATCTAAAACTCATGTGCTAGCTCTACTCATATATATAATACAATGGCCTTTGGCCCAATATAGACATTCTGACTGATTTCGGTGCCAACTCCTGGAAGGAGGCCTGATTTGCAGGAATGCTGGCGGTGCCTCTTGAAAAGCCTGAAATCATGCTGACGCTGACGCTGGCTGTGACGGGCTGTCACTTGTCTGAGCGCCGCCTCTTGTTGACGCCAGGCGTGGTCTTAGTCTGCATGGTCTGCTTGGTCTTCTGCTGAGCTTTTGACGACTGACCCGCGCCTGATTGTGGATCCTTGGACTTGACTTGGTCCGTTGTATGCATGAATAGTCCTGTACCAGGAGGCACAGGACTAACAGTTAGCATTATTTTCGAGTGTTTTCACAAAGAAAATGACTAAACTAAGTGGAAACGATTGAAAAAAGTATAGTAATTTGGCTTAATATTTTCTGTTGGCCATACCATAGAAATTTTTAGGATGATATTTGGGTTAGTTTAGCTAAACACTTAGAAAGTATGAGAGGAAAAATGTGTAGAGTTTAGCTAAACCACAGAAAGTTTTGGGATTATTATCGAGCAAGTTTAGCTAAAGTCATTCTAGCTAATAAGAAATATGCGATTAGTAATTTATTCCCTGTTAATTATATATATGAAATATTAAAATTTTGATAAACTAAATTGTCGTGATAAGTAAATTATTGAGTCACTTGTTTAAATGATGTTACGAATTGATAAGTTAATTCATAAGATAACGGCGTAATAATGATTTAAAAATATTACCTTAAGGTAATCTTAATAAATGTGTAAGTGTTATAGTAGTATATTGTATGCATCAGGTTGATTGCAGGTTAGGAGGATCCCAAGGTGGGGAGACCCACGATGCCGCGGACGGCATCATTTCAAGGTGGGGAGAATGTGACGTTCCAGCACAGTATACGGTCCCAGGACATATACTGTACTGCCTCGTCACGCGTACACGCCACTCCGACTGACGTGTACGCCGACGTGTAGCCAGGTGGGTAGCCCCTAGGGGGCAACTTGCAAGGTATGTGCATTTATTAATGTGCACATTTACCAATGTGCATATTTATTAAGGTGCACACCTTTCCATGTGGATACATTTATGCCACCTAGCCATTAAAGACAAGTGGGCCATCCCAATTATCCCACATGCCTAAAGGGATAATTGGAAACCCTAGCCCTAACCCCTTGCCTATTTAGGTAGGAGAAAACCCTAACTTGCCATTTTCGTCCATAGGGTTCTAGAGCTCTGTTTTGGCTGCCCCAGGAGTCAAAACCGCCTCCCGGACTCTGTCTAAGCGAATTGCACAATTAGTTTTCCTTGATTCGAGCAGTTCAGCAGGATGATCGAACTCAGAACAGGAGGAGCGAGCCAAGGATCAGGTATTTAGCCAATTTAATAGTCTAAACCGTCTTCCAGTCATAGTATCAGTAGGTTTAGCCTACTAAATTGCCCATAGTAGCCACTTAGATCCCCAGATACCAAACTCTAACTAAAGAACCTAACTCTATGATATAGATTAGATCTAGTTCTTTAGTTCTTCTATGATGTATATGGATGATGTATCTCTGTGAACTCCTTGTATTGGGAAGGGGGGTAGAGACCCTAAAGCTTGGTAGTAGATGCTCCTAGATTAGCCTCTCTAGCACACTGTAGATTCGGCCTGTGCACAGGAGCCACACCTGGTTGTGGGTGAAGGGGCCAGACTGGCTTATAAAGAGGTTCATGTTCTGACTCTTGAACGATCCCTCTGGCGTGTAAAGTCTACCGGGGATCATTGTGGACTAGGTCTAATGGCTTGCCACTGCGTGTGGGCAAGGCATGGGCTCGACACCCGTGGAGTGATGCCACTCTCCAGTGGGTTCAAGTCGAATAAGGGCAGTGGCCCTCTAGTCACCTTGAGTCAGCATGTAGATCTCTGGAGGGAGAGATCCCTACACGCCCCATCGGGCCGGGAGATGCAACCCGGGAATAGCCCCTTTGGCTATGCATCCGTGAGGGCTGATCGGGTCCCAACACTTTTCAGCCTACTCTGCAAAGTGTGCACAGGAGGGGCGGATGGAGTGGACAACCCTAAGCCATGTTCTTATGCCAGCCAAATCCATTGTCATGAATTCTGTCTGCAATGAACTCTGGAGACCCAAACCGCCAGTCACCCTTTCGAGTCTGAGCCTTGGGTAGGATTCCCCATATGTATTGTGCTGATCTTTGTCTATGCAGATGTTGATGTACCACCCTTCGAGGTGGATATGTGATGATATTGTATACTGACATGTATGTTTACGCTTCCACAGCTAGGTAGGCCCTGAGGGAGACGGGGTAAATGACCCCTTCACTCTTCCCACTGGAACTCGTTACGGTTGCAGTGTTATGTGGAGGGCCCTGTATCAGCATGGAGCTGGTATGGGGGATGAACTCCTGTTTGTATACGGTGAGTGCACCGCATACGAGTAGGGGACGTCACAGTGCATAAATTGTTTTTTGCAACACAAACCATTAACATCCAACATATAAAAAATAAATCCCCCAACACATAACAACCATTGACATTAACAATCAACACATAACTACCATTGACATTAATTAACACAACCATTGGGTCCAACACATTTAAATTAAAATCCCCCTTAAATCCCCTTTGGTTTGGGTGCATATTCACACGAGGGGTGATGTAGGGCAGCGAGAGCCCTCATAATTGTATTTTGCACGTACGAAATCAACACCATATAGTATTCCGCTTGAAATCTTATAGTATTTTGCGAATTTTGTTATACAGTATAGCAAATTTTGTACTTGCATACCCCACAAACGAGGAACTTTACGTACGGTGTAGATTAAGGAATAAGGGGTGAATATGCCTATCCAACAGCTCTCGTTGCCCGGAGTCACCCCCCCGTGTGAATATGCAAATAGCTTTTACTACATGACAAAGCTTACTTAAGCCATTCTAGCAGAAAAGATAAATGTCGAATGTGTTTGCTGTATTGTTAAACTTAAAACAATTTGACATCTACAGCAATGTAAGGTGATATTCAATATAAGGTAGAATGAGAAACACAATATGGCTGATAAATGTTAAGACAATAAACTTGGAAGCGCACTAAGTTTAACTCTGTAAAAGTTTGTTACCTCTTCGCATCTCGGATTGTCCTAATTAAAGAATGTACATAGAAACATGTAGCCTAAATGGTTATTTATGCAAGGAAATCACACTTTTGTTTGTTAGAGTAGCCTCTTCCATTCCTTTTAGAGAATTACATAGAAACACATAGCCTAAATGCTTAGTGCAAGGCTCTTTCCTAATAGAACTTGCAATTTCATAGTGCCGAAAGAGTGGTTCATTGATGGGGCATCGGTCCTTCCAACTTTCATCAAACTTGTAAGGGAATTGAACAGAAGTGGTGGGAAAGGGAAACACATACCACAATAGCAGCACAGATTACATATGGAATCAGGTGCACCTATATCAAATAAACCTTGACTTGGAAAAGGGAAACACATACCACAATAGCAGCACAGATTACATATGGAATCAAGTGCACCTATATCAAATAAACCTTGACTTAGACTTGTAGAATATATCAAAATCAAAAGTTAAAGATGTCCAACATATGCTGGAGCATGTGGTCATAAATCTTTATTCTTCAACTCAACTTTCTCGTAATGATATCAAGATGATCTTCTACAATAAGTAAGATTTCCTGGCTTCTGTAAGGATGATGTATCCACAGAGATAGCATTGTCATGTACAATGATACTGCCATACGCACCGCAAATAAAACTTGTTGTTGTCTCTTGGACAAAAATGAAAAAACAAAACTGCTTATTCAACCCGCAAATGCAATGTAATATAAACATATCTACATAAGTTTTCTGATTCTAAAGAGACATCAGCTACCATAGTTACAAAAATAGTAGTTGAAAAGAAACATGTTATAGAAAGTTCTCCCTGCTAACAAATTTTATTATTATTATTATTATTATTATTATTATTATTATTATTATTATTATTATTATTATTATTATTATTATTATTATTATTATTATTATTATTATTATTATTATTGTTGTCCAATTTCATGCAAGGCACAAACTATCCTCAAACCTAATTGAAGTGGAAGTTCCAGCATGATCAGTCAAGTCTCATGATTGTTGGAGTTTGATACTTAATTATTGCATAATGTGTATAGGTTGGCTCATAAGAGTACTGGTTATTATTGAAAGAACTCAGGGAACTTGAGGACATAAGAGTAACAACCATGGAGTGCAAATATTTGACCCTAATATACAATAAGGGTCATGGTCGAAGGAATCCGCCTAACAGTCCCGGCCCTCTTTTGGCGGTGTTAGGGTTTGGCTACAGTTTTCTTTTGGCCATAACTTCTGCATCTGATGACAGTTTTGGGCGTGTTTGGGCTTGTTGGAAAGCTCTTTGAGCACTCCATCCAGTGGTGCTTAATATTTTCAGAGATTGGCCTGTTAGGAAAGACGGTTCAGCTCTGAAGCTTCGGCCCCCCTCTCTTGGTGGAGATGACAAGATCCAGTCGCAGCCCGCCAAAACGTGCTTCTGGTGCTTCTACCATAGTTCATGGTGGAATTGGCAAAGAATATGCTGCAGATTCTCCCAAAATAAGTGTACGTGATGCGCACAAAATGGTTCGTGAGGGTGCTCTTTCGACTCCTGAGAGTTTAGTTTTTTCGGTGCACCTCAATCCTTTAGTGTTGCCCAATATGTCCTCTAATGGCATGAGTGGTTTCTAATATTCCGACTGTAGTTGCCGCAACTACAGTTCGCGCTGCTGCCTATACGTCTGGTGAGACTGGAAGCCATGTTGAACATGTGCCATTGGGAAACTCTTCTGAGAATGTCGCACCTCCAATGCACGTTGGAGGTTCCTCGGATCAGGTGGTGTGCTCTGGCCAATTAGCGCCTCCAACACTCGTTGGAGGTTCTGGAGTTCAGGCAAGACCCTCTTTGTCTGCCGAAGTCGATGCTGGGCTACTAGCTCCTCCAACACAGGTTCGAAGTCCCTCATGTCAGGCGGCACCTCCAATACAGGTTGGAAGTTCCTTGGCGCGGACTACTCCTAGAGGTAGTGCTCGGATGGTGGTGCAACCTCCACAAACTGGTGTACGTCCAACACACGTTGGAGGTTCCTCTGGGCAGCAGGAGTTTCCCCCTCTTCCCCCACGACAACCTGGGGCAACATCATCTTCCATCCCCCGAGCTGCATCGACCACACCTTGGAGATCATCTGACACAGTTGCTTGAGTTGCAGGTGTGCGGTTCTCTGAGTGGCTTTGCAAGGGCCTGGCGACTCCCACCCAGTGTTGTCAGGTACGTTTAGTACGGTACGTGTATTATGTATACGTACTTAACGTATTAATACCGTATGCATACCTCTGATTTAAAAAGTACTTTAAATACGTTTTTTGGAATTATAAAATACTTATTAAATACGTAAAATACGTACTTTACGTATAGTACGTTAAGTACTTCCTGTAATTTCTTAGAACTATTATTTCTTGTATTGCAGTTGAAATAGTTGCAATAGCAACTAGTATGAAGAACTCCAAGTTTTAAATAATGAACCAGAATATATTACTCTAGAAAATTAAGTATTTCTCAATGTTTTCAATCAAAAATATATCTATTTAAGAGTGATATAGGGTAAAAGCATGAAAGGGTGTACGTACATCGTACTGAATTGAAGGACGAATTTGTGCTTTTTTGGGGTACATTTTAGATGTACATCAAGATACTGTGATTTGTCGTTTTGTGTCAGGTTTGCAATGATTGCAAGATCATCCTTGACAGTGACCCCGAAATTCTTGGTTAACCACCGAACCATCGAACCAATTCGAATGGATCCGTCCCTCCCTTTCCGAAATTCCCCCCTTTCACAGGACGAACACCGAACGAATTCCAGAAGCAAACACATGCCAATTGAATCTACAAGAAATACAAATCAATTTCAATCTGTTCATGGCGGGTGAGAATTCCAATGGAAGTGATGGTTGTAAGCGCAAGTATGCCGACATTGGCCAGTGTTATGCCACAAAACAAATAAAGCAGCGTGTTGACAGGTCGGTGGATTGCATCCTCAGTTGCTGACAAATGCTTCGTCCAGATCAAATATTAGTTTTTTGTGCTCGTTTGTTGCAAGATGACAGACTTTTTTCTTCTTTTGAACCTGTAATTGGAAATCCTTCCAAAGTTATTGTTATGAAATCAATGATCAGAAACTTGAAAGATGGGCTTCAAGAAGTAAAGTCTGCTAATAGCAAAGATAAATTGGCTGCAAAACATTCACTGTTATCAATGATTGTTGGAAAAAAAGGAGATATAAACAAGAATGTTTCTTCAAAATTGCTAAAGATACAGCCAAGAAATTTATCCAAAGCTGCAGCAAGAAGGAAGATAATGTCATTAAGTGGAGCAAATGTATGGGCTTTGGCAGGAAGGATGCCAAGATCAAATAGAATCGATGATTCAATCACATGTCAGGTTCGTGAATTTTGGCATGATAATACCAAAGTTTCACCAAAGGTTAGAGATGTCCTGAAGAGGAGAACACAAGCAATACAATACCTTGATATCTTTGCTCTTGTAATTGAATCAATTCAGTTTTGGAGATTATGTTTTCTTCCAAAATTCTTTCACGACTTTCTTCTGTATATTCTAGTTCTGTTCCGAGTGACCTGTTAATGAGTACACATGGTTTTCATGAAATGTATTGCATTTTACATTGTTTACATTTTTACATTGTTTACACAGTAGCAGAAATTTTGCAGTGATGTGCTATTAGGTACTTTTTAGATGTACATCCATTAACACTTACATGTCCATGCAGCTGCATTTACATGTACTTGAATATCAAAATTACATCATTTTACATTTTAGTTTAAGGTAATGAAGCCAAACAAATCATACATATGTACATTAGTTGTACTAATATTGTAACATTAATGTGATGTACTAGTATTGGAACATTAATTAGATGTACATTAGATGTACATTGGATCTACAGTAACAGATCAGTGGAAATGTTCGCTGTACATTAGATGTACTGATGTACATTAGATGTACATTAGATGTAGAGTAACAGATCAGTGGAACTGTTGGATGGACATTTCGTACATAGAACATACATTAAATGTACAATAGTATAGTTCAATACTCTTTTGGCATCTGGTTGCCGACATCATTTTGCTAACATGGTCTTTAATACTTTTGTTATTGCAACCGAGCTTTTTTCAACGGTTTCTATCGTAATCGATACCAAAATTAAGCCGACGGTTCGAGTATCCAAACCCGATTGCATAAGGAAATTGAAGGAGAGAAACACATGTTGTTGTGTCAAACATGAGCAAGCAGATCTGTACAGAAAGGCCTTCAATGATATGAGGAGATCCCTACATGTTAATTGCACTTGCTGCTGCAGTGTCTGTGCATCCCAGCAAAACAATGGAGTATGTCAAGCAAACAAGAAGACTTTTGATAATGTTAGTATCTTGTGGAGGTCAACAGTTTGCGAGAAATATGTGACGGATGAATGGCATAAACTAAAATGCATCAAAGGTGAATGTGATGAATGTGGAGTGAAAAAATTAGACATCTGTCCAAACGAGGAAGATAGAATTCAGAATGTGGACTGGCAAGTATATGCATATGTCAATGAGCCATCCAAAAAGGTACATCCGTAAGGCTTAGATTAGTTGATCGAATGACAAAGCATCTATTTTGTTAAAGAACATGAAAAATCAGCTTGCTAAGTTTACGAGATCATAACTTTACAAAGACTGCTTGGCAGAGAGCAAGCAGTTTAAAAGATGTGTTGAGAAACTCCGGATAATAGTGTGTGTCAGTCTGTTGTTGACTTTGCAGAGAACTACACATTGAAACCAGGGGGACGAAGTGCAATCCGACATTGGAATCCTCGATCAAATTAGTATTTTGGTCCATATTTCAATGATGAAAATAGAAGGTAAGCTAAAAAAAAAAAGTGCATTTCTATGTTTGGGATGACAGGAAGCATGACACTCATTTAGGTGCAACATGGTTTTAAATTACATTTGGGGTGGCTTAAGAATAATGGAGGTGGACACATAAACCTTCATTATGTGTGGTCGGATGGTTGTGCATCTCAATTCAAATCTGCACGGGCATGGTATGGAATCTGTAGATACCATATTGAAAATAAAATTCGAGTGATATGGAATTTCTTTGGATCTGGCCATGGGAAAGGCACACATGATGGCGAGGCTGGTATAGCAAAGTTGTGGCTTGAGAGCGAGCAGAGAAAACAAAATGGCATGCCAGTGACAGGTGCAGAAACAGCTTGTGCAGTTTTAAGGGCCAAGGAATCGGATTGTGAAAGGGTGTTTTGGGAGGTTGGAAAAACAGATGTGAACAGGCAGCAAGCATTCAATTGCAAGACTTTACCTGGTACTCAGCAGATACATTCTGTGTCAACTATAAACCCAGCAGATCCAACAAAGTTGCTATGCAAACCACTCTCGTGCTTTTGTGATGCTTGCATGAACTTCAATTAGTTGAATTGTGAGAACATTAAACATTGTGGAGAATGGTCTCTAAAAAGTTTGGAGCCCACAGATCATATTGCCTCTCGTGTTGAAGTTGAAAATGATGTGGATGTTTTGTATGCAGAAGACGAGGCTAGTTTAGATGACACTGTAGCTGTTTCAGATGTATTTGTGTCTTTTGCAGCACCAGACAATGTGGAAGGTGTTTCATACTATGTTCTCATGTGCACCAGGGAAAAGCATGCATTGGAATAAGATTCAATTGATGACTATGGAAATGAATACTCTGCTGGCACTATGTCATTGAAGGACAATATTATGAACTAATCCCAAGCTGCCACGATAAGTATAAACTGCTTCCTATCCGCAGACGATAAAAATTTATCTTATCTTATCTTATCTACTAAGAATGTTTTGGTACCTGCAGAATCTGTGATTGGGGTTCGAATCCCATCCAAGAAAGTAAAACACAAGCTGAAGGGGGCAAACACAGCATTTCACTTGCCAGATGAAGTCCATGAGACATTATTATCACAACTTCCAGCAATTGTAGATGACATGGACTAAGTCAGATCTGTGGTACTTTCCAGAATTATTGTAATACTTTGTTCATATAAAAGATAAGAGCTGAACAAATTTTCATTGTACATGACATAGACTACTTCAGAAGTGCATTAGGTACATCAATGTACATAAGATGTACAACACATGTACATCTTATGTACATCTGTTGTACATTCCAGAAATATTATAAAAATTTGTTAAGTGTAAGTTGATTAGAATTGAACATAAGAAAGTTGACTTGCATAAACATTAAAAATAGTTTCAGTCATGGCAAAGATAAGAAATGGACAGGTTTTCATGTACAAATGGTTGATATATTTATATTGTGGACATAAATACAACACACCTGAAAATGAGCATGGCTCATAATTCATGGCCTAGCTTCAAAATGTCAGTAGGAGCCTGATATCTTATGACTATTGCATCATGTCTTCCAACCCGCCAAGAGGCTGAAGAGATATCCTCTAAAGCAGTAGTCTATGCGGTTTCTATTGCACGTGCCACTGGCAAACCTTTCCATCCTACATGGTCTGCATCTTCCAGGACACGTGCCTTCCCCCAAGGGTTGTGCAACAAGTGATTTGCCGCCAATATACATTTCATGGTTGCTCGTTCCTCATAATTTTCAATATGGCCAACCTTTTTCCAAAGTCCAGGAACAGCAGTATAGAGGCGATAATCGGTCCCCAACCCTATGTACTTGCAGCTTGTGTTGGTTTGTATTACCTCCGGGGTGCAGTGAGAACTCTATCTCTTAGTTTCTTAATAGTCTTTTGTGTTTCAGTCCATTCATCTACAAAGCAAATGAAGATCACTTAATTATGTATACACACTCATAATTGTACCAATAAGAAAGACAGTAAAAACAGAGTACTCAAGTGCAATGAACAAAAACTTTGATACATATATTCATAACATTTGAATTTGTACATCAGTCAAAGTCTGTACCAACAACGGGCCAGTCGAGAGGCCAATAACATGATGGCGTTTCTCCATTCCTTGTTCGTGATATTGACTAAATTTAGGCAACAGAGCACCCAAGTTCTTTGCCATAGTTTGCCGGCCAAAAATCTGTTCCACTCCGCCTCGATATGCTATCTCTGCTTTGCATTAGTCATTGGATGCTCTTTCACATAAACTATACCATCTTCAGCCATTTTGAATCCATTAAGCCATGGAATGAGCTCCATGACAAGCAACTGTCGCCCGCCTAATATCGGTGTCCAAGAGAAAGGACATATGTAGCTTCCCTACTGAGATTCAAAGTGGATTTGTATCTTTTCGTCATCGATCGTAACTGTATGTCCATAGTACTCGGGTACTCTTTCCATACCACGACTAATGGTTTCACAAACAACCCCTTTTGAGGTTCAATAGGGTGTTTGTGTGGCAGAGTCCAACACTGCTCCTGGCTGTAAACAAACTTCAGCTTTATGGAAAAAGCATCACAAATATGATCCACAATTGGGTGAAGATTTTTAGGAGTGAGTGAAGACCAGATGGCAACATCAAACCCTTCTCTTACAAATGCTAACAGTGATGCTAACCCTGGCCTGCAGTAAAAAAACATGTTTCCTATATTAAATTGAAGCTCATCTTTCTGGATCTGTTGGTATCTTGAGTTAATATTTTCATTCTTGTGCACACTCTTGCCCAACACAGAATTTAAGTCAAAGATAATGAGCTTTCTCCCTGAATTAGATGATTCACCTGTCAACAAGAAAACACTTGAGATTCACAACTTATAATTACATTTCAGATTACACAATTGAGAAAACAAATTGATAATTACACAATTGTTATTTGCACAGGTGTAAGTGAGACAAATAAATTAATTTTTTCATTACTTATTGAGTACAAAGAAGCTCGGAGCATGGCTCATACAAAACTGTAATTTACAAACAAGTCAAAGAGACTATCTACCCTGTGTAGGAACAACTGCTTGTATATTCATCTCGCCTTCTACAATTAATGCCTCCATTAGATGATCCCTCCGTGACTTGGCATAGGCATCAGTGAACCAACTGGGTGTCATCTGCATGGTGCACAAGTATTAGAGGACTATACCAACAAATAACTAATAGGAAAATAACATGTTCTACTTACAAAAATGGAGCTTGGCTGTGCATCAACCACGGCATCTATGAATTTGTGCATGTAAGCCACAATGTACATGCAAGGGTTGCTGGTACTAGTTTCTGGCATTTTAGGACAGAACACAGGAGCATCAAAGTTCTTCCTACCATGGCTTAAACTGTTGGATCTGAGCATCATGTTATTGATCACAAGCTTATGAAACCTGCAAAATTGCAATGTGAGAATAAATCAAGCATAAGAAATTGCAATATGAGAATAATCAAATCATAAAAAATAAAACAGAAACTCGTACTTACTTCTGGACCACTTTAGCATCGGGTACATAGCCTTTGACAGGAGAGAGGATCTGTATACTTGGGCTAGCTATAGATGGAAAAGAGCTTTTCACTGGATCAGCAAGCACAAGTATTGCCAATGCCACATTTGGACCTTACAGAATTGGAACAAATATGTATTGGCATCTTGCAATCAAAATGCCATCCAGCCCTTCCTTTATGTTAGTGTTCTGTGCATCTGCCCCCTCCTTGTTCTTGAGGGAATTCACAAAATTCTGGAAGGTGTCCGGTCGAACCATAAAAAACTTGTGTTTCCAATCAGATGGAAGACCGCTACAAAGGTACCTGCACACAAATCCAGAATACATATTAATACATAAGATGAGTGACTTAGGGAATGAAATAACATAAATATGTTGAAATACTAGCCTACCTCCCATAGACATCTACCATCTTAGAGGTCAAGTCCAGCTTCCAGCAGAACTCGTCAGCATCACTTTGAAAGATAGAGGGTGCAGGCTTAGGAGGACAGTCCCTATAAGGAGTGAATGGAACCAACCTTTTCAGTCGGTTCACTAAACTGTACAAGGAAACTACAGCATTAGCAAAAGAATATATCTATTGTAATCAATTGTATATTACCCACCTTGTAAATTCATCACATGCTTCAGCATCTTCTGTAGACCGATGCACCTTATTTGTTATCACATCAATATTTGCTTGTAGCTCCTCTTCCTCTTCCGGTTCCGACTCAGCAGGATCAGCTTCCTTCACGGCCTGTGATCGTGTCCTATGTACAAAAAAAATGTGGTTAATTATCATAAATCTGAGATGTTTAACAAAATTAGTTCATCTTGGACATACCTCTTTCTTGGTGGTGGTGACACTTTTTTGCCTGGAGATTTTCTTTTCGGAGGACATTTTTTTGTTGCTGGAGATTTTGCCTGTTTTTTTCCTCTTGGAGTTATATCACCAGCATTCTTTTGCCTCCTCTTTGGAGTGGACTCAACTATCAACTCAACTTCCTCTTCTTCCCTGGTATCTCCTGGGATAAAATCTGGATCTGTGTCCTTTGTAGCTTCAGAATAAAGAGGTGCAGGCGCACCCGCAGATGATTTGAGGTGGTTTTGAATCTTTCTTATGAGCTTCTCCAATTACTAATTTAGCACTTGGTGATGAAAGTGTTTCTGTTGCAGCAGTCATTGAAGGCTCTGCACATGCAACTGCTTTAGCTTTCTCAAGTGCCATCCTCTCTATTTTCTCAACTTCACTTTGCCATGTTCGAGGAGGCACTGTTGCAGATGGTTCTATTACCGGCACTGTAAATGTCATTGGTGATCTGGAGCTGGAAGGTTGAGGGTCTACAGATTCGGGCCCCGCTTATGCTCAATAAAAATCAGAAGAGAGTCGATGCGAGATGGCTCAAGAACATCGACCATTAAAAGCCATACGGGATAGGAACGACCTCATCCGCAAAACAAACAAATGATCTAAATTTCAATAGAGATAAAAGAACATGAAAACAGTAACTTAAACAATGAGAAATATCTGGTACATTACATTCTGCTTCAACATGTACATTTCATGTACATAAAATGTACCAAATGTAATGCGAACTACATTTAATCAGAGCCAAATGTACATGTACATGTTCCTCAATGTACATAGATGTACCTCAATGCACCCAGATGTACCCAGATGTACCCAGGTATCCAGTTAGGGAATGTAGATCTATGCCCAAAAAAAGCACATATATGTAAAAAATGCACATACTTATGAATCCATCTACAGATGCACTCTAAAAATAAATGCATGTACATCTATTTGCAGATGTAGACTCCATTAGATACATGTACAACTGATACAACTGCAGTCCAAGCTCAAAAATAAAAGCATCAATAAACAAGCAAATATATGCCTATGTACCTCGCTTCACGGATGTACTAAAAAAGTTATACATGTACAAGGAATAGCAATGCAATGAAAGCCATACATGTAGAACTATGCATTACAATAACAAATATGAATTAAGAGAAATATAAGTTTAAATTAGTTGAGAGCAATGCATACCTTTTCTGAGGGAAACCAAGCTGAATTCGAATGCCCTCATCCCAGATGCAACCTTTTATGCAATTCTGTCTTTCATGGACCAGATAACACAAGCAGAAGAGGCAATAAGCATCTCTGCATGAAGCTAGCAGCAACAAACCAAGTTTGCCAAAGCCTTGGCCACAACAGGTACATGAACTGAATGTGCCCTACAGGGTAGGGCCTCAGGTGTAGAACAATAGGTCCTGCTCTCCCCATGAAATCCAAAATCTGTGAATGCCTTTGCTGAACCAATTCAATGCAATTAAGTTTTTCCTTTGCTTGTTCAATTGAGATTTCATGCCTTTCAATTTCTTTAGTTGCTTCTTGCAAACCAATTTCTATCTTAGAAGAGTGCTGCTCTTTCTCATGTCTACTCATAACCAAGTCTTCCAACTTGTACTTCAACACTCCGAAGATAACTTGATTTCCAGCAGGATCCCGGGACAATTTGTCAAATTCTGTTTTGTCTCATCTATTTTCTCGGCAGATCTGCTGCAGATCTTTGGATAGCATATCCTTTCTACCCTCAATCCGGTGATGACCTTCAATGCATCCCTCCTTTTTTTTCTTCCAAGTGCTTCTACTTCATTCAATAGGTTAGTTTTTCCTCCAACCCATGCTTAAGTAATCGCTTTATTGTGTCAACATCTGATCTAGAATAACCCTGTGGCTCTAATATTCTCGCCGCAATACGATGTCTGTTTGATATTTGAGGATTTACATTTGTTGTAGGGTCCTCTGTAATTTGAAGTTTTGGCAAGATCTTCATGGTCCTAGCCACGCCCATCCAATCAACAAGCCGTCCCTTCAAGTGAAGAGCAAATGCTCTGGCAAAATAGGTAGAAATATAATGGGTTGTAACCTGTTTCTTGCCATAAACCAATTCATAATATTTAAAAAAACCATCTTTCCATGCGTTCTGGATTCTCCCTTCCTTGAATCCTCGTCTATTTTTTGGAGCTTCACCCCATACCTCGTTCATAACCATCTCTAGGTTGGGTATGTGGGCCTCTGCATTTTATCACGGAGGTCTTTGGCTTGGATCACATCAGAACCCAAACGTAAACTCCTTGGAGGTAAGATTCCACTGCCGGAAGCACTGGCTTCTTGCTTGGGCTGTGGTGATGAGCAAGCATTGATCTGGGAGCGTTTTGGGGCCATAGCTAGATGAAGAATTCGTGATCGGAATTCAAGCAGAGAAGGCAGGGGCGGGATAGTGAACGAGAGGCAAACCAAGAAAGAATTTGGTAAAGAATTTCAAAATCCGAAAATTGTGCGGTTTCAGAGTGGTGGATAGCCATTAATCATGGCAGTTACTAGCGGGTCATGATGACAGTTATTCCAAAAATGTGCATTCGGTACATATATGTATATGTACAAAAAGGGCTACATTTATAGACACCCTTTCATGCTTTTACCCTATATTCTAATTTGCAATCTACACCCACAGACAAATAAATTTGAGTAATTGTTGCTCATTTGTTGCATCCGGAGCTATTAATCGCCGCTGACCTCTGTATTTCTTTACTGGCATGAATGCAAACTACTGAAGTATTAAGGAGAAGATCTGCCTCCTGCCATGACAAAATTGTCTAATGTATAATTTTACCAATTCTATTGGTCTAATGTCATTTGGACATTTTTTTTAAAGTACGTATCATACGTACTATATGTATTAATATGTTAAGTACGGTATTAATAAAACAAGAGCTCAATTTGACCTGTCAACTTATAGGTATAGTACGTATAGTACTGTGAGGAAGGTACGGGACGTATGTAAACGTAAAATACGGGTACGTAAACAACACTGCTCCCACCACCTCGGCTCGTGTCTCAGAGGCCATTGCCACCATGGTGGATAATAACAGGAAAGAAGTTGTGTCCTATCTCCAGCAATTGTAAGCCAAGCAAGACTCTATGGATGTCCAGCTCCATCAGACGAAATCTTTTATGAGGTTCAGGAGTGTATGACAACTTTTGAGCATTTTGGGGCTCCAGTGGTGCAGATTAGCCATGAGGATCATCGACAATATGTGGAGCAGTTGGTTGCGTGTTCTGTGGTCTGCCACTTCACTGGCCCTTTCTTGGATCTGAAGCATGTGGGATCTTGGCTGACTGGGCACCTTCACAAGCTAGGGCTTCCTGCTTATCAATCCATCAAGCTTGTGGCAAAAGATCAACGCTGCTTTCTTTTGATGTTTGAATCTCCTGAGCCGGCTGCTCAACTCATAGAACGAGGTGTTGATCCTCTTTGAAAACACTTCTTGCTCTATCAGCAGTATGTTCCTGGATCCTTTCCAGCTAAGCCAGATGCCTTACGTGCCCCCTTCTGATTTGCTATCGAAGATTTTCCTTCAGAGTTACAGGATTCCAAGTTTTTCTGCCATTGCTAATGAGATTGGACTCCATTTGCAACACTCCATAACCAATGGCATCACCAAGGTTTGTGTGGCAAGGCCCATTCATCGTGATTTGCCTCAAACAATTGTTGTCCAAAGTGGACCCATGTTCTTTCCGTTTAAGCTGTCTTTGTTGAATGGTCCTGAGCTAGCTCTCATGTTTCCCGAAGCCCCTCTCTTTGCTCTTTATCGCAAGATTCACCAACATAGTCCTCCATCTGCTCCTTCGGCATGCTAGATCAGCTCCCACCTCAATTGATATCTCTCACATCCCTCGTGCTCGAGATTGCCCCCCCCCCCTCCTCGCCTGGATCACCAAATGTTGAGACTGGCTGAAATCCAGAAATCGCAAGAGCAAATTGAAGAGACTCATGGACAGTATATGGACATTGATCGGCGTGGCATCCACCCACCACCAAAACATCCACCAGCTCTTCGTCAAGCACGAAAATCAGCTAAGGGATCTAATTCCTTTGCTTTCCAGCCCTCAGTTCCTGCTTCAGGTAGCACTGCCCCTCCCATTGCATTCCACTGTGGTCGCTTTGATCTACTTCAGTGGGCTGATTTGGTTGATAAGGTTACTGCCATGCCAGATGCCTAGGAAACATCCTCAAATTCCCTTGAGACACCAATAGTCTCATCTGAATTGGCCCCATCACAAGATCAATGCGGTTAGTCTCATGGAATGTTCAAGGGGAGGCCTCCTCCCCCCTCAAGCGGAGTCGTATTTCTTTCTACTTATCTAGATTGGATGCTCAGTTTGTATGTCTTCAAGAGCAGAAGTGTCGTAAGGGAGATGTATCAAAGCTTGCAGACATGATTGGTCGCAGGTCTAATGTCCTTATCGCAGCAGCTGATTCTGCCAGTGCAGGGGTCGTGATAGCATGACTTCCTTCCTTGCCAGTCATCTTTACTCAGGATGATCGCTTTGGTCGTTGGGCCCTAATTGTATGGCAGAAACAAGGGGTTAGATATGGTTTAATTAATGTTTACGCCTACAACAGACCTCATCAGAGAGCTTCACTGTGGGCCTCTTTGCGAGAGAAGATACTCAGCTTGGGCTGCCACATTTCATGGCTTCTTGTTGGGGATCTTAATATGGTGGAAATGGAGTCTGATCGGTTGAAGGCAACCTCTACAGTGGTGTCTGGTTTTGAATGTCAGCAGTGGCGCCATCTACTCCATGACTGCAACCTCTCGGAGATTGATGGTGAAGGTGCCTTTACTTGGTGCAATGGTCTGTTAGAATTTGAAAATAATGTATTCAATAAACTGATACTCAATACACTGACAACAAGATCAATCAGGCGCTTAAACAAACTCCTGCTTCATATTTCGACCTGCAAGGCCCCTTGTCTATGCCTTACTCCAGTATTTATCTCCATATTTACCTTCTAATCCGGGTGCATCCACTTGTCAAATTGTTCATCCCCTTCATATAGAAGTTCTTCAACTTGCCTAAAAATCAGGAGTAGATAGACTTGCCTTCCTTAAAATTCGGCCCTAGTTGACTTTGACTTTGACTGGTCAACGCAAACCCTAAGTGGCGGGCAGGGGGTGTCTGTGTGTTTCTAGCGAGCCCAGCAACACCCGGGTAGGGGGTGCCCGCCACTTTGACTTTGACTTTGACCTACTGCCACTGCTTCTCATAGGTCTCCCAAATAACATGACATCATTTAACATGGTCAAGTTGGTGGGGATCGCGCAAGCTCTCAGTTGGATAGAGCTTATTGGAATGCAGATGCAGCTGTGGCACTTCCATGTCTCTTTCGGTTCTGTCAGAGATAACTCAGTTTCAGACCACCATTCGCAATTCATTTCAAATGAGCCCCTGCAGCAGCGGCGGTCTGGACGGACGTGTTTTCGCTTGAACGTGAAGTTCTTAAAGGATGCTGACTTTCAAGAAGGTTTCAAGAATACTTGGACAACTACCTTCAGCCGACGTCGAGGTATGACTGGCATAGTGGATGCAATTGCGGCAGTCAAAGGTTTTGCCAAACAGTGGGGTCGAGAGTCTGCAGCAGCAGGTCGTGTTTTACTGGATACCTTGTATCAAGAATGGTTCTCCACCCGGTGGGTGATGCTTTTCCACCCTATGGGTGATGCTCTCTCTTTCTGTTGTATTCTTTCACATCTGTTTCAGCGTTCATCTTTGCTTATGTGCCCAATAAATTCCCTCATAAGCAGCAGCAACATTGTTCAAAATGCATCATTTTGGAAGAAAACCTGAGGGCCGCCAGTCTGAAATAGTCTGAGGATCCTTGACCTTGGGGATGAGTGAGATGGCACCTGCATTAAGAATTCTATCCAAAGCAGTGGACCGCCGAAAGTCACAGAAAGCATCATACACATCTGGCTCCATCCATTCCCAATACTCATGGAAGAACTCAATTTGCAAGCCATCCAAACCTGGGCATTTGCCTTTTTTCAGTTCAAAGACTGCCGAACCTAAATCATCAGCTGTCATAACCGCCTCTATTGACTCGCGTAGCCGCCTCTATTGACTCGCGCTGCTCACCAGAGATGATGGGGGAAATCCTAGACAAAATAGTATCTTGCATTTCTGATTGAAAGGGAAGATGTTTCTCAGCAAAAAACGTCTGGAAGTGGTTATGCAGATGTTGCTTGAGTTCAGTCAGCTCTGTTAGCACCGAACCATTCGGCAAAAGCAATGAGGACATGGTTGACGTCATGCGACGCCTCTTAGCCGCACGGAAAAAGAAGCCCGTACAACGGTCTCCATCACGAAACTACTGCAGACTTGCCTTCGTCTTTGCGTGCTGAATTTGATCCTCCTCCAATGCTTGGATCTGTGCCAAAATATCACGATCATGAACACCTGGAAGACGTCCCTGTCGAGAATGGAGCAGGTCCAGAAAGTCATTGTACATCATTGCTTTAACATCATGAAAAGACCTAAAGCAGCAAAGGCATTCTCGAGTCGAGCATGTCCTATAACGACACTATACATAGATATTGCACATTTGTGGACCTCTGTTATGCTTCCAGATGTTGCAAACATGTCAATGAGAGTAATGGCCAATACATCAACCGTTTTAAATCCAAGACCAACTTCTTTATCAATAATAATTGCCTCTTCTATGGGGACAATGCATGATGTGAAGTTTGCTACTGGAAACATTTGAAATGAAATTGAAAATATGCATCACCCTCGAGGTGGAAAGAAAGAGCATCACCCACAGGTGGAGAATAACGCGGCCTAATGCCGATGAAAAAGAAAATATGCTTTAATGTGTTGATGGATGGCATGAAGGGCGAGCCTGGGGTTAGAAGGCGCTAAACAGAGCGCCATGTGAACAGTGAACAGGGAACACAGGTAGGGTAGCATGGACCCATCAGTGGGGTCGAGACAGACAGAGCAGATGGAAAGGAACAGTGGTAGGGAAACAGAATGCCTAGAGAAGGTAAGGGATTCAGCACAGGTACAGGGGGTGACAGATAATCGTGGGAATGAGGCAGGAAATAAGAAGCAGGAAGGTCAGGGTGGTCAGTGCACGGCTCCCGAGGGTACTTTTAGGAACCCTGGGTGTGGAAACCCGGATCTAGGGAAAAGGATGGCAGTCCTTTTTGGTCAGTTGGCACAATCCATGCAGACCCAAATCATTGACATGTTACAGGCATTGGTGGGAAAGGAAAAAGAAAACTCAGAGAACTCTTTCTTTGTCTGTGGCGACTGGTTGATACCGACCATGGCGGAGAGTGCGGGAGTAAGGACAAGGTCTCGATCGATGCATCCAGTTCAAATGCAGAGCCACCTGGTGCAGCCCCTTTTGGACGAGATCAATCAAGAACAGAGAAGATCGATGCAGAAACAAGAACGGAAAATCAAACATGAGTTTCAAGGTATTCCCTCACTAAAACACCAATATGTCCCAAATAGACTTAAGGAATTGGAAACCAGAGCTGTCATAGGATGTATTCGCCATGAAGGGGTAAAACTCTCCACAATCAGAGCCGAGCTAGTCAAAATGGGGAAGAATGTGGACATCAGAAGCATGTACTGGCTAGATTTTCCCTTCTTTGTGGTTGAGTGTGGGAATGCACAGTCAGTGCAATTCCTATTGAAACAAGGCACCATCTTTAGAGCAAATTCGCAATTCTATTTCCAGAAGTGGAATGCCAAGTTTGATCCAAACGATTTGAAGCAACTATTTCACCCGGCTTCATGCTCTGTTCAAGGCCTTAGCCCGGTATACTGGCATGAAGATATTTTTAAGGAGTTATTTGCTGGGAGTGGGGAGTACATTGGCTGGGAACCCATCCCGGAAAGAGCACCCAGAATCTGGGTGCAATTGGATATCTTAAAAGATATTCTGAGAGAGGTCAGATATCATGACTATTTCGGGGAGAGTAAAACTCTGAAATTGACATGGAATGGACTCCCTATTCCATGCTCTATTTGTGGTCTCAGGCTACATGGAGGGGGTGTCTGTAAAGGAACTTGGGTACCTAAAGGAAACAAGCAGGAGAAACAACTACCTGATTTGGAAAAACAAGTTCAAGTCATCCCCACAAAGACTGTTGAAGGATGGACCCCAGTGAAGACAAAAAAGAAAAATAAAAATGGGAGTGCTTATAAAAAGGCAAGGAAGTTGAAGGCCAAGGAGAGGAAACAGAAGGAAACCCAAAAGAGTAAGGAGATTGTCAAGCTCAGATCAGAATGGAGGGAAAAACACAAACATGACAAGATGGTGGAAAAAGTCAAAGTCTTGGTCAGCTCGATTGAAGATCAAAAGGACTCCAGGAAAGGGAAGGACCAGGTTCAGCCTGACTGTATGGTCATAACTCCAGCTCACTTATTAAGAAGTAACAAACTTGTCATAAGTGAGACAGACATTCCTCCTATCAATACTTACCCTGAATCTTCTGATTCTGATGTCTCAGCAGGGGGGACAAGGCTATTTAAGGGAGAACCCTCATTCATTGGGGATGACCCTAAGACCCCTGCCAAGAAGATTGAGTTTGCATCACCAAAACTTAATGAGTGTACCCAGCAGGATACCAGTCAAGAGATGCATGATATTCATTTACAGTTAATGGAAAAGCAAGAAGAAATGGACAAGGAAGACAAGGTGGATAATGAAGTAGTACCTGAGACTCCTGCTGCAATGGCAACCCAAGAGGAAAGACAAACCCAGTATAAATTTTTTACTACATCTCCCATGAACTATGAAGGGGAAGCTGGGGACTCTGAGGGAGGAACTGAAGAATTAAAATTCAGCTCAGAAATTGAGAGCTTAACCAATGATCTTGTAAGTCCAAATGGCCAAGATATGGTTAATAACTCTCAACCAAACTTCATGCAACCAGCAGGCCTGGTAACTGTCTTGAGCAGTAGACCAATAAGTCCTCTGGCCCAATTCTTCACTCCAGCCAAAGGGGAATCATCTCATGATAGTCCACAAGAATGCCAACAAAGAGAGGATGATGGCCTGGTAGTTGGGCCTCCCAACAGGCCAATAAGCCCATTATCACCAAATTTGACTGAAGGGAACATTCAGGAGAATGAGACAGAGGATGACAATTTCTATACACCACACCAGAGGAAAGCTCAGATAATTTTGGCTGCTGAAAACCCTGCTGGCCAGGGGGAGACATGCAAAACTCAACATATAAATCATGGCCTGGTAGTTGACAATTTGAAACAGGTCAACAGACCAATAAGCCCAGAGGTACCACAGCTGGATACCAACATAGCAGCCAACTCAGTCCAGGATGAAGGAATAGGTGAAAAATTCTACACCCCTGGTCCAAGAAAAAAAGGTATCAGGAAGGTGCAATTCACTGAGAATAGCCCTGCTCTTAACCTAAGGAGTCAAGGAAGGAAGAAGACCAAGGTACAATGAAGATAGCCACATGGAATATGAGGGGAATCAAAGGCCCCCTCAAGAGGAAAAGAGCCTTAATAGCTTTGAAAGAAATGAAAGCAGACATTATTCTACTCCAAGAGCACAGACTACCTGCTTTTGAGTCAGCAAACCTTGGACAGTGGATTATGCCAAATGGAGACTCAGTCTGGTCCATAGCAGATGGGACCAAAGGGGGAATCTGCATGGTTTGGCAGGGATATGCCTGTTTGGAGAAATATTGTCACCCAGGGGGCAGGTGGACTGTAGCAGTATTGCAGAAAGGGAAAGACACCATTGGCATTATTAATATATATGCCTCCACAGACTCTGATGAGAGGGAAGAACAATGGCTCCAAATTAATAATTGGATCCAGGGTCACCAAGTCAAGAATTGGCTGCTGGTAGGAGATTTTAATAATACACCTACTTGGGAGCAGAAACTTGGAAAACAGTTAAATATGTCCAAAGGTGAGAGGAAGGCATGGGATCTTTTGATGACAAACTTTGTATACCTTCCTCCATCCTCAACAAGTAAATACTCATGGTCAAACAAAAGGAAAGGAGATCAAAGGACATATTGTCTCTTGGACAGGTTTTATTTATGGAACTCAGAGTTGGAGAATTGGGATAACCTAATTACATCATGTGACATTGGTAACTCAATCTCAGACCATTTTCCTCAGTTCTTAAGTGACATGGCACCATCAAAGAAGGGAGGGGACAACATCCCATTTAAATTTAACACTGGATTGCTGCATAATAAAGGATTTTGTGAGGCCTTCTCTGAGTTCTACAGGCAGTTACCGAAAATTCCTTTATCTGGTTCCATGAATCTGTTTGTCAATAGGATTAAACAGATCAAAGGATGGATTAAGGCATGGGGAAAAGATTGGAATTTGAAAAAAAGGAAAGAAAAACAAGAGGTATATGAAGCTATGAGAGAAGTTAGAAAAAGTCTTTTTCAAGATAAGGACAATATAGCCTGGCAAGAAAAGGTCTGCTTTCTTGCCTCATAGGAATATTCTTGATAATTACATTGGTGCATCTGAAGGTCTTCACTGGAACAAGCTGTCAGGTCAGAATTGCATGCTTCTCAAGCTAGACTTCAAGCGAGCATATGACACAATTAGTTGGCAATTCCTAGAAAAGGCAATGGATCACTTGGGGTTATCTGCAAATGTATACCAGAAAGTGTTTGGATTTAATGCCATGGCCTCATCTGCAATTATTATAAATGGCAATCCTACTGAACAATTCTCATGTAGAAGAGGTGTGAGACAGGGATGCCCCCTAGCTCCATACCTTTTTCTAATTGTAGCAGAGGTGGTCACCAAATTGGTAATCCACATGCAGAACAAAGGGGATATAAATTGTCTACAACTCCCTGGTGATCAAGGTACCTTCTCCCTAATGCAATATGCTGATGATACCTTTGTTTTTCTTAAGCAGGGGGACAATAGCCTTCCAAACTTTCTCAAGATGATGGATAGGTTTGGACACATGTCTGGGGTCATGCTAAACAAAAATAAGTGTGCAATAATACTGGACACAGAAGAAACTGTACTTAAGGGGATAAAAATCTTGAACAGAAGTGCGGGTACATCAATCCTTGGGATCCCCCTAGCTCTGAATTCTTCCCTCCGAGGCTTATGGGAGCCAATTGTTACTAGAATTAAAAAGAAGCTTAGTATGTACTCCTCCTCTCTATCTCTGGCTGGTAGAATTCAGATTGCTAATGCTGTCATTAGCAGCACACATGTATATTTTTCATCTGCCATTGTTGGAGATAAAGCCTCCTATAACAAGATTGAGGCAGCAATTAGACAGTTTATTTGGCAAGGAATTCACAAGGTTGCTTGGGGAGACCTTATCAAACCTAGGAAGGAAGGAGGGCTTGGTTGCAAAGATCTATTTACCCAAGCTCAAGCACTTGCTGCCAAAATGATTTGGAGGGCCATCCATAATTCCTCATCATCTCCAGCCATGAAACTGATAAGATACTGGATACAAGAGTCTTACCCTGTTGGCAGTCACACTCTAAGACATGAACTTCCAGATTCAGCATTCTTTCAATTTACTCCATGTCCAAATACTTCCAGTGTGCTAAGGAGAATGTTTGAAGCATGGAATACAGCTGCTTTGTGTTATAGGCCCCCAATCATTGATACAAGATGCAAGGATATCCACTTCTTCTGGCATCCTGAGATAATACATAGCAGTAATGATTGCCTGGCTCTTAAACATCCACAAAAGTACATGCAAATTGGCATAAAGCGGTGGATCGAGGAAAATTGAGATCCGAGGAAAGGAGATTCTGCCTGGAAGGATTGGGAGGAGATATCCTTACTCACGAAAGGCTCACAATTAGATAAAGATATCTATGAGCTCGTCATGGATAAAGTGGGAGGACATGAAGAATTATGTGAAAGTACAAATCAGTGGCATCTAAAGGGCAAGGAAATATACTCTGTAAGGGAGATCTACAAAGGTCTGGTCAAGCACAAACCATCTAAAGCTACACAACCGTGGAGGCGGCAGAAAAAAAGGTTAGCTGCCATATGTGCTAAAGGGTGGAAGAATTATGCAGCAAACAAAGTTAAGACTTTTGGCTGGCTGATCCTGCATCAGAGTTTGACCACCAATCATAGGAGAGCAAAATTTGACAAAAACATTTCTGAAACATGTCCCCTAGGATGTGGACAAGTAGAGACTTCTAACCATGTTTTCCTGTGTCCTAAGGTCCAGGAATTCTGGAGTTGGACTGCTCAGGTAAACAAAGGAGTCCCTGGAGAATCGAATATGCTGGTATTCCTAAACTCTGGTAACAGGTTACTAAATACTGTTAGAACCTTGTGTTGCTGGGCCATATGGAAACACAGAAATAGGACTGCTATAGACAAGAAGAATCCAAATTTGATATGGTTGAAGCAAGTCTTTTTAAGCACACTAATAGACTCAGCCATTGCACACAAAGCAGCAAGAGGACAGGGTTATGACAAAGAATGGCACGCCATTGGCAAATTCCAAGGAACACATGATTTCTTTGTGCTAAATCTAACTGTAAATGATGTTGTTTTGCACATGTGCAGTCAGGAGGCTGAATAGAGTTGGGGCAGCAAAAAGACAGATGGGGGTGGCAGATGACTCAGATGATGAGTTCTCCACTCTTTCTAGGAGTGAGCAAGAAGACATGATCATTCAGCTGAAACAGGAAATGGTCCATGCATCTGCCATCAGAAAGGTACTCAAGAGGCCAGAGGCGTGGAGACATAACAATTTGAGACAGTATTTTCTGAATCTATACCATAAGTGGGAACAAAAACGTGAGGCACATGTACTAGTTCTGCTGGACTTTACCAATTACTCAACATACAAACTTGATGAGCTGCTGAACATTCTTGGAAGAAGATGTGTGGCAGATCTCACAATGCAAGATCTGGTTGATGCTCAGTAAATTATGGATACCACTACTTTATCCAAAACTGTTAATATTAGTTTATGATGCATTTTGATAATATTAACTATACAGGGCTTTAGTTTCCCTGAACTTTCACTTACATACTTCATTATATAAGAAGTATGGTGCTGATTTATACTATCTGCATTATGTATACCTCGGTGGTGTACTATCTGATGTATTTTTGAGATATGAATACTAAGCTTCACCTTGCCTTCAAAAAAAAAAAAAAAAAAAAAAAAAAAAAAAAAGCCCGCCCAAACTAGCTTCAGACAAAAGCCATACTAGCATGAGTATCTACCTCGGTCAATCCCTTGGTAGACTTATCCAGCCATACATGGACTAGGCTAATCCAAGATGGTACTCCACATCCATGGTCCACGATACTTATCAAGGCATACAAAACTAGCCTAATCTTATAAGCCTTGAACAACAAATATGACTCTTTTATAAATTAAAAGACCAAAATAATATACTTGATAAAGACATTTTAGTATGTCTTTACAGAACTGTGCATGTTCATACATGTCAAATACATGTTTTAAATTACTTGTTCTCAAGTACATTAGTAATCCACAAACTATGCAGCCTTATCATTCAAACATTAACCCACAAACTATGCAGGCTTATCGTACAAACACGTGTCCAAATTTTACTTCAACTGAATGCTTTGTATATATGGATAATCCAAAAAGGAAGGATCTCACCAATATGTAGATCTTCCTCAAAGTATAAGAATGATTGTCTATAATCATATCTTCAAGTCACCAATTCTGAAATAATACTTCTAAGAGATGAAGTCTTGGTTACCTGCACCCAAACATGTCAAAATTAGCAATATACTCGGTAATTAGACAAGGGATGACAGGTAAGCTATAAGACTCCATGGCTTTTCGCCCTTCACTTAAATCATATTATTCCATCAATAAACAAGGCCAGTTTTCAATTATAGTAAGAGGCCTAGCATGTTAAAGAATGTTAAATTTATATCAACAATAGACTTTTAGCAAGATGCTGCCTTACATACATATGCATCAGCCCCATATCCTCCAAATACTAGTGGATCATGATTTTTACATGAGCATCATTAAACAAGCCATAGACTTTGAGCATGCGTTAGTACTCAAATTACAATGCAAATACTCAAAACTTGTTTAGAGAAGCTAATTACATACATTTCTTAAAGCTTATAAGTTCATATGCATATGAACTCATCAATCTTTACAAAAAACCAAATCTAGGTATGCCAAAAATACAAAGAAAGTACTTGCTGCCATAAAATTGCAGCTCTTAGAAAAAATGGCATAACTCTCTGTAGGAAGCTCTGTTTTTCTATTAATTATATGTTTCGGAAACGGCAACATATGCTCTACCATTTCAAGTAAAAACAGTCTGATTTTTAAAAAAAATGCTGCATCAAGAATTGATTTCCGGAATCAGACCTAAATGCCCTTACCGCTTTCAAATGAAAGTTTGTGATCCAAAAGTTTATTCCTAAGATCTGTAGCCACATAACAAGATGACTTAGGGAACAAAAGGCCACACCTGAGAAGTGTTCTTGATGTGGGCTTTGTCCAAAAAAAAGGCTGGTTTATATCGATCCATAGCGCCTCATCATGCTAAAGCTGCAGCTTTTGCTATGCATCGGCAAGGTTTGTGCCATCCTGATCATAGTGCTTATGAAATGAAGCGGCAAGAAGGCGCTCTCCTTGTTTGCCGTTGAAGAGAAGAAAGGATGCCACAATGGTGATAACTACCTCCATTATCAGCCATAAAATAGACATGTCTTTTTTATAATATAAATATAAAGGAGCCAAACGTGCACAACAAGTTTTGAAAATGTGCACAACATGTTTTGAAAATATGGCACATGCTCCACCACGTACCTGCTTGACCATGCATAGCATGCATGTAGCCATCTTGGAATATCATTTAATCACAATAAAAAAAATCCTACCTCCAACCGTAGGATATGTAATCATAGGGTGGACATGACCCTACTATTACAGCAGGGGTCATGTCTTACCCTATAATTACAATTAACTTAAGTATGAATAATTGAAAAATGCACAAAAATACCTCTGTATATGCGCTTCGATTTCTTGTAACACTTCATATGCTCATTTAAGCTTTGAAGAATATTTGTTTGTACTCAGTTCCTGCTATTTAGAGCATGCTGAAATTTCCTGTATCGCGGTCCATAAATGGCAATTGAGAGTATTAGGCCAAATGGCCTTAAAGGGAAGTTATCCCTTGTATGTCTGAGCACTATGCTCTTGAGATTTTTAGCCACATGGCTTTAAAGGGAAATTATCCCATATATATGAGCACTATGCTCTTGTTCATCATAATTGTAAGATGTTCAAGGAAGGAGGCCAAGAGTACATCATTACCAACACCGTTTTGGAACATTTGATTTACTCGAAATGAGGCCGAATGGCACTTCATTACGAAATATCATCTGAAGTATTTGATTTACCTGTACAAATGTCCACAACATGCAAACATGTATGAGATATAAAATACTCAACATCTCAACTGTGTAGATCATAATATAGAGAAAGAATAAGAGTCTGCTTGTTGTACCATTGACCAATGGATAAGAGCAACATTGGTAAAACCAATGAATGGAAGTATCTAAAAAAAACCCGCCCAAACTAGCTTCAGACAAAAGCCATACTAGCATGAGTATCTACCTCGGTCAATCCCTTGGTAGACTTATCCAGCCATACATGGACTAGGCTAATCCAAGATGGTACTCCACATCCATGGTCCACGATACTTATCAAGGCATACAAAACTAGCCTAATCTTATAAGCCTTGAACAACAAATATGACTCTTTTATAAATTAAAAGACCAAAATAATATACTTGATAAAGACATTTTAGTATGTCTTTACAGAACTGTGCATGTTCATACATGTCAAATACATGTTTTAAATTACTTGTTCTCAAGTACATTAGTAATCCACAAACTATGCAGCCTTATCATTCAAACATTAACCCACAAACTATGCAGGCTTATCGTACAAACACGTGTCCAAATTTTACTTCAACTGAATGCTTTGTATATATGGATAATCCAAAAAGGAAGGATCTCACCAATATGTAGATCTTCCTCAAAGTATAAGAATGATTGTCTATAATCATATCTTCAAGTCACCAATTCTGAAATAATACTTCTAAGAGATGAAGCCTTGGTTACCTGCACCCAAACATGTCAAAATTAGCAATATACTCGGTAATTAGACGAGGGATGACAGGTAAGCTATAAGACTCCATGGCTTTTCGCCCTTCACTTAAATCATATTATTCCATCAATAAACAAGGCCAGTTTTCAATTATAGTAAGAGGCCTAGCATGTTAAAGAATGTTAAATTTATATCAACAATAGACTTTTAGCAAGATGCTGCCTTACATACATATGCATCAGCCCCATATCCTCCAAATACTAGTGGATCATGATTTTTACATGAGCATCATTAAACAAGCCATAGACTTTGAGCATGCGTTAGTACTCAAATTACAATGCAAATACTCAAAACTTGTTTAGAGAAGCTAATTACATACATTTCTTAAAGCTTATAAGTTCATATGCATATGAACTCATCAATCTTTACAAAAAACCAAATCTAGGTATGCCAAAAATACAAAGAAAGTACTTGCTGCCATAAAATTGCAGCTCTTAGAAAAAATGGCATAACTCTCTGTAGGAAGCTCTGTTTTTCTATTAATTATATGTTTCGGAAACGGCAACATATGCTCTACCATTTCAAGTAAAAACAGTCTGATTTTTAAAAAAATGCTGCATCAAGAATTGATTTCCGGAATCAGACCTAAATGCCCTTACCGCTTTCAAATGAAAGTTTGTGATCCAAAAGTTTATTCCTAAGATCCAGAGCCACATAACAAGATGACTTAGGGGAACAAAAAGGCCACACCCGAGAAGTGTTCTTGATGTGGGCTTTGTCCAAAAAAAAAAAGGCTGGTTTATATCGATCCATAGCCTCATCATGCTAAAGTGAAGCTTTTGCTATGCATCGGCAAGGTTTGTGCCATCCTGATCATAGTGCTTATGAAATGAAGCGGCAAGAAGGCGCTCTCCTTGTTTGCCGTTGAAGAGAAGAAAGGATGCCACAATGGTGATAACTACCTCCATTATCAGCCATAAAATAGACATGTCTTTTTTATAATATAAATATAAAAGAGCCAAACGTGCACAACAAGTTTTGAAAATGTGCACAACATGTTTTGAAAATATGGCACATGCTCCACCACGTACCTGCTTGACCATGCATAGCATGCATGTAGCCATCTTGGAATATCATTTAATCACAAAAAAAAAAAAAAAAACATGAGAACAGCAACACCCAAAGGGTGGAGAACAACAAAGAGTGCATGATCATAAAGGAAAAAACTCAGAATAACGCGGCCTAATGCCGATGAAAAAGGAAACATGAGAACAACAACACCCAAAGGTGAAGAACAACCAAGAGTGCATGAACATAACGGAAAAAACTCATGCGCCCATGCAACAGGGCGGGCAGGGAGGGAAGCTACGAGAAGAGAAGAAGAGCTATTGTGAGAAGACGCCGATAACCGGTCCGAAAGCAAAAAGGGACTTATATAGGAGCTCGTCCCTTCCCAGAATGGCGATCCGATGGCTCGGATCGATGGGATTAATAACCTTACATATCTGACTCAAACACCTTCTGACTACCTGGACGTTTAGTCTAGTGGTAACACACTAGTTTTAGAACATATACGTCTCGAGTTCGAGGCCACCCAAAGTTGCATTCAATGTAAGGTGGTTAGGGACATGACCCAACAATTACACAACTAAGCTTAGAGTGGTATGTCTCTTATATATTCTAAGGGATGCTGCCAAGTGGCATAACGTAAAAATTGGCTCTTCTTATTCTTTTTCTTCTCCTTTTTCTTCAACACTGCTGCCAAGTGGCATAACATAAAAATTGGCTCTTCTTATTCTTCTTCTTCTTCTTTTTCTTCAACGCTATTGAGTTAGATGGCCTACGTATAGGTGTTTCTTTGCATATTGAATAAAAGATAGAGGGTCTTTTGACTGTGGACCTTCACACTGATGGTCAATGTACTAGGTAGAGCCAGACACTAGTTTCCTTTCTTTGCCGCCATTTCCACTTCACACAAATCTCCTATATGGCCTCGCTTCTATTTTTTTTTGGAAAATCCTTCACATTTGCAGCTGATAATGGGTTCAACTTTTAGAAGTCTTGAACTGACACTAAAGTTGACATTCACATTATTTTGAACTCGCACAGATTTGACAAAGAGAAATGTTCGCAGCGGCCTTGGCCGCCGCGATAAATTTCTTGTATTAATAATGAATATGCTAGATACGAAAGCGTACATGCAATTACAATTCAATATGTGGAGAATTAGCTACCCAAATACCATAAGAAAGAGAGAGCAAGATCTTGAATGTTGTCAAAAATGTGACACTAAACTATCATGTATCCTAAGCATTAATGTTTCTACTCATTGTTCTTTGACTATCCATTACATACCCACAAGACAAGTGTTAATCTACAATCAAACATTATGATGTAGCTACCATATGGAGCTTATCAATAGTAGGATTCCTTTTGAGATACGCTTATGTTAAGAACTAATAGGTTGCATTATGTCTAGAAATGTAGCTCGTGCAAATTTAGCTCAAGCAATGTTCGTGCAAAATAATACTTCTCTAAAGCTCTTACAGTTTTAGCCCAAGCAATGCCCGAGCAATGCCGGCTACACAAACAGGCAGTGTTCGAGAGGATTTGGGCATTACCCTGCGCGTGCGTGCGTGCGTGCTCGCATCCGTGCGGAAGAGGTTGTTAATCTAATCTAATTCTCATCTCAAGTGAGATGATATATTTTTGCCATTGCGAGGATAAGGATGAGTAAAGTCCAAACTTAAACCCATATGAAATAGTGACATGTAGTATTTGTGCAGTCCCGAGTGACATGATGCAATTGTGCCATTGCAAGGATAAGGATGAAATCCAAGAGTCAAGTCCAAACTTAAATCCATAGGAAATATAGGGCGACAAAAGGAAGCCTACGTAGGAAGTCGAGCATCTAAATTCCATCATTTAGAGCAATAAAGCTTGCCTTTGGATTTTCACTAGGATGTGCGGAAGGGAAAATTCATCGAAATGCCATAATTTAGCACAAGCATAAAACCATCAAGAGATTTCAGCTGTAACCTGGTCATGCCAGCAGATCCCTACTTTCTTTAACACCATGATGTGGACTTCTAGCAATTTCCAAGGGAAATTCAATGAGCAACAAATAAATGAGGTGCTCTGAAGCATGGTCTCCATAGGAGACTTTTTTTATATAAGTAAATCCCAAAATACTTAAGGCGGCAGTTGTACAGAATGTCATGAGAAAAAAAAAACGGAAGATATCGTATTCTTCAAATAAAATCTATAAATGACATGCTCATTCTCAAAACAATCTCATTTGTAACCATAAAAATGCATTGGTATAAAAGGCAAGACCTCTCACAAATACTGTTAGTCCTGTGCCTCCTGGTACAGGACTATTGATGCATACAACGGACCAAGTCAAGTCCAAGGATCCACAATCAGGCGCGGGTCAGTCGTCAAAAGCTCAGCAGAAGACCAAGCAGACCACGCAGACTAAGACCACGCCTGGCGTCAACAAGAGGCGTCGCTCAGACAAGTGACGGCCCGTCACAGCCAGCGTCAGCGTCAGCGTGATTTCAGGCTTTTCAAGAGGCACCGCCAGCATTCCTGCAAATCAGGCCTCCTTCCAGGAGTCGGCACCGAAATCAGTCAGAATGTCTATATTGGGCCAAAGGCCATTGTACTATATATATGAGTAGAGCTAGCACATGAGTTTTAGATGAGTTTTGAGTCTTGTCTCACTTCAGTTTTCTCTCGGTTGCGAGAGCTCATGTATCATCATCATTGATATCAAGGAAGCTTATCATTGTTGTCTCATTGTTCTTTGTTTTCTTTTCCCTTCCTTTGTTTTCTTGCAAATCCCCGCGGACATAGTCCCCGGATTTCTCCCGTTAGATCCAAGGGTCCTCACAGAGGGTCTTCTTTGCGAGAGTTCGAACCCGCACCCCAAACACCGCCGCTGCTCTGCGGGTCGATTCGATTTTCCTTTCTTCGCCGCCATGTCCGTCCAAACTTCACGCCGGAGGAACTCCTTTCCCAGGCGGCGTGCCTCGCTTGGGCGCCATCATCAAGGGAAACTGCTGGCGACATGTATGGATCCGCTTATGACATTGAGGGAGGCCACATTCTGGTCTAGGGCTCGCCGGCGCCACCCACCCCTCGTGTCTGTCCTCGCTCCGTTCCCCCGCCTCAAGCGTGCAAACATTGCTCACGGCCCTCAGCCACCTCATCACTATCGGGAGCCCTATCGGGCTCAACCTTCTCAACCTTACTTTCATACCCCGAACATGCCCTACATCCATCATTCTTCCGGCCATACGCCCGCCTTCACAACCATCATCTCCTCCGGGGCGGACGGGGATATCCACATGTCTCTTTTGCTCCTCCCGTGAATTTCCCTTCCCTACATTTTCCACCGCGCTCTTCCTGTTTACAACCTTACCGACCTCAAAACCAATGCTCAAGCACCTCCAAACCTCCCCTCGGTCACCCCTTCATCGTGGTCTTTCGTGCACCATGCCCCTCCAACTCCACCTCAATATAATCCCTATCCGGTTCCTCGGCCCAGCCAAGCACTTTCACCTCTACCTTTCGGACCCTTGCCGACTTATCCAACCTTTGGCAACACGAAGGGCAAACCATTAGACCAAAGTGCTCAGGCCCACATGGAAGAATTTGAGGCTCGCTGTCCTAAATGGTCATGCACAACCTCAACTGAAATTCCATATCTTTTTCCACCACACAAGGTGGTTCTCCTCACCAATGGCTTATGTCCAACAAAAGCCACTGGAAACAAGATTGGTCAGAAATGAAAACTGCTTTTCTTTCTCACTATGGAACCACGGATGATGATCAACTTCATCTCAAGCAACTCAATGACCTTTAACAAGAGCCCACGGAGTCCGCCAGGGAATTTGCAGATCGACTTCACATTCTGCTCAGCAAACTCAAGGAGTACCCGACACAGAGCCAGATCTTGGTCTGGTTTCTCCAAGGACTTCCTCCGCCTATCCGACTCATGATCAATACGCTACCAAGACTTTGGAGCAGGCTATCGATCTTGTCAACCACTCAGTCAATGTTTCCTCCCGTGGCGTGGCTCTTCAGGAGCTCCCTTTCATTCCACCAGTCATGGTTCCCCAAACTGATGTCCAACCTCAACACGCCAATCAGCAGCGCAGTCAGATCTGGTGCCATATCTGCAAACATCAAGGCCACTTGGCAAATGAGTGCAACTCCACCAATGGCCCGCCTCATTGTAAAAGATGCAATATGTGCAATCATGCCACGGAAGAGTGCACCCGCACTCATCCTACACCTTTCCGCAACAAGCTGGTTTATCAAGTGCAAACAACACCTCAGCAACCATCGCAATATCAGCCGCAACCACTGCAGGCTCAACCCAATCAACTCTATCAGCAATCGGAGCAACAACGGGGACCCAACACACGCCCCCCTTTTGATCCTTCTAAAGCTCAGTGTTATCATTGTCACGAATGGGGTCATACCACCACGGCATGTCCTCAACTTCCACAAGTTCAGGTGCAGCTTCCTGGCACAAATCAGACCACCTCGGTCCGCCTCACGGCTTACCAACTTTGGATTGCCAATGGCAAACAAGGGCCCGGCCCCGCTTCTTCGAAGCCACCTCAGCGCCCAAAGAATCACGCTTATCAACCAGCTATACGCCAATCAACCTCGGATGGATCAACAAGCACAGAAGAAATTTTTCGTGCTCTTAATCCTCCGGCCCAGCCATCGGTTTGGTTTCACGCTGCACTGGCGCCACGCCCCTTAACCATTATTCCTCGGGGCACGAAACCGCGCCTTTGCAAATCGACACAATCTCTCATGAAGAGGACAAAAAGGTTCGCTTTGCACCGACTTGAAAAACTCATGCCTCATGTCATGCCAAAAGTACGCCAAAGCATTCTCGAACCTAATGCAAGCCGGGCCAAGGCCGCCGACGTTGGCTAATGTTCATGCCACCACCCGAGCTCAAGAAAGAAAAGATGCACCTTCCACATCTCAACCTCCACGCCTCGACATATCCGAATATTGCTGCAGAGGTCGACTTACTCAAAGAAGTTGCCGCTTCATTACCACGCGACTCCAAAGACCCGTGGATCCAAAGCAGATCCTTTTTCTCATGTACTGAACTCCAAGAGGAGCTGGCCAAAATCAAAATTCCCTTAAGTTTGGCAACCATTTTGCAACTATGTCCTGCTCTCAAGGACCAGTTACCACTCCCGACCGTTTTGGTTGGGGCTGTTGCTACCTCTACACCCACGGTCCATGCCACGGTGGGCAATCAACAAGTCAATCATGTTCAAATTGACAGAGATAGCGCGGTCAATCTCATCACGGATAAACTCCGCAAACAAATGGGCATCAAACAACTCTATCGTGCCCCATATGACATCAAATTGGCTAATGGCCATATCACGAGACCTCAAGGCGTCACACCTCTTCTTCACATCAACATTGGTGATCTCAGATTCCCCTTAGAATTTGGTGTTTGGAAGGCGGGCGAAGATCCAGGTGATTATGAAATGTTGGTCGGCAGACCTTTTCTCCGCTAGGCCAAGAGTATCCATTATTGGCCACGGATCAGTTAGTCATCACAGATGGTCACCTCAATGCCACTATGGACTTGGAAACCGGTAAAATCATTTCGGTTGATAATGCTGAACCCTCTCTCTCCGACACTGATTCTGAGGATGCTCAGAATATCTATCAAGTTCAGGCTCCACCTGCGAGTCTGCCTCTGTCCTCCTACCCCGAATATGCTGATCCTTGGGGAGAAATGACGCTTGATCAGGACCAGGCTGTGGCTGTCTTGCTTGACCCCTACTTGGCTCCTTGCAATCGCATCCAACGTGTTGATCACTTTTCAGATGCCGAACTTCCCCCTGATCCTGTTAATGTACACGCTGTCATGACGCAACCTCTGCTTGATGAAAATCAGCAACCTCTCTTTTTCACCACGCAGAGCGCCACTCATCCTGTCATGCTTCAACCCCCTGCTCATATTGTCCAAGACACGGAAGTTATCCCACATATTCAGACTCCTGAAGTTGAGATTGTGGACGTGGGCAATAATCAGCCTGTCCGCATTGCTGCCAATCTTCCGACACCCTATCGTAACAGGGCCGTCACGCTCTTCAAAAAATTCAAACACATTTTCGCCTGGAGCTACAGAGACCTTCGGGGGATCAACAAAACCTTGGGGGAACTCACCATTCCTACCAAATCCGATGCCCGTCCCGTATAGCAACGACAGTACCGGCTCAACCCCAATTACCGCGGATCGGCCAAGGCGTAAATTGACAAACTCCTTGCTGCAGGTTTAATCTATGAGGTCAAACATTCTGAATGGGTGAGCCCCATTGTCATTGCACTCAAACACAATGGAAAGATCCGCGTTTGCGTGGACTATCGGAAACTAAATCAGGCCACGGAGCGTGATCATTTTCCACTTCCCTTCACAGACCAGGTTCTGGAAGAGGTCGCTGGACATGAGATGTACTCCTTCATGGATGGTTTTTCTGGCTACAATCAGATCTCAATCAAAGAATCTGATCAACTCAAGACTACTTTCACCACCCCGTGGGGCACTTTTGCCTACAAGGTGGTTCCTTTTGGATTATCAAACTCTCCATCAACGTTTCAACGCATAATGCTCTCAGTTTTTCATGATTTTATGAAGGAAAATCCCTTCTTGCAAATTTTTCAAGATGACTTCTCTGCCTACAGTTCCATGGCTGACCATTTGGATAAATTGGAACTCGTCTTTCAGAAATGTGATGAGTCCGCATTAGTCTCAATCCCCAGAAATGCACCTTTAAGCGCCACTTCGTGTGTTCTCGTTAGGGACACGTTGTCAAGAAAGCGTGTATCACCACGGATCCCGCCAAAATCGGGCCAGGTGCTCAAGGCTCACGCACCAGCCCAATATCAAGGAGACACGCGTTCTTTCCGGGTAAGGTAAATTATTACTCCACCTTCATTCCTGGACTTGCAGCCATTGCAGATCCCATTCATAAACTCACGGGTGATGAATCCACCTGGGCTTGGAATTCCCAGGCGGATGCTGCTTTCCAACAGTTGAAGCTTTTGCTTACTCAGGCCCCGGTTCTTGTTCCTCCTCAATGGGACAAGCCCTTTCATGTCCATGTTGATGTCTCGGCGTTCGCTATTGGAGCTGTTCTTTCTCAAGAATATGATGCGCATTAATCGACAAACCAAACCGATATGCCGCCAGTAGAAAACTCAATCTGGCTGAAAGAACTACTCGCCACGCAGGCGTGAAGCCTTGGGTTTAATTTTCTTGTCCAACGCTTCCGTCACTATCTTTTAGGCAGTCAGATCAAATTCTTTGTTGACCACCAAGCACTCCTTTACTTGATCAACAAATCCACGCCCACGGGCCGCATTGCTCGTTGGGTTCTCCTTCTGCAAGAATTTGCACCTTTTGAAATTATTCACAAGGCAGGCAAATCTCATGTTGTCCCGGATTATCTTTCACGCATCCACACAGATGATCCCTCCACGGGAGTCTCAGACGCCTTTCCTGACGCTCAACTCTTTCTGGTCACGGCAACGCCACATTGGTTCCACAACTTTCAGCAGTATCTCCTCACAGGCGCTCTTCCACCAGAGGACGCCATGCTCTCTCCAGCCAAGCGTCAATCCCGAAGACACCAATTTCTCCGCGAGGTCCGTGACTACATGACACCACGGCACGCAAAATCCTTCTTGCAGGTTATTTTTGGCCCACGCTCTTCAAAGACGCTCATGCCCACGCCCGCACGTGTGATGCTTGTCAGCGTGTGGGAAGGCCCACGGCCCGTGACGCTCTTCCATTGACGCCGGTCGCCACGCCACTTCCTTTCAGCAAATTGGGGATGGATTTTGTGGGACCCATTGATCCTCCTGCGCGGCACACCCGTGCCCGCTACATTCTGGTTCTCACTGACTACGCTACCAAATGGGCGGAAGCTTGCGCACTTCCAGACAACACTGCGGCGAGCACAGCCAAGGTCATCTATCAGCACATCATCACGCGTTTTGGCTGCCCCACAGAGCTGGTCAGTGATCGAGGTGTCCATTTTATCAATCAGACCATCAAGGAGCTGACGGATTACCTACTAATACATCATCACAAAAGCACACCTTACTATCCTCAAGGGAACGGTTTGGCTGAAAGCACCAACAAAACTCTGGTCACCATTCTCAAGAAAATTTATGACGCTTCTCGCACTGATTGGCAAAACAAGCTTCCTACTGTTCTTTGGGCTTACAATACTTGTTTCAAAATAACTACTGGTCACACTCCTTTCAAATTGGTTTATGGTCAAGAAGCTCTCATGCCTTTTGAATACATTTTTCCAACTCTCCGTTTTCAACTGGCTACAGCCCATAATCCGCCTGCTGCACTCAAAGAAAGGGTTTATCAATTGGAACAGTTGGATGAACTTAGGCGTGATGCTTACATTCGTGTTCTTCATGGACAACAGTTGCAAAAATCTTTACATGACAAACGTATTAAGACAAAGACATTCAAAGAAGGAGATTTGGTTCTTCTTTATGATTCTCGTTACAAAAATTTTCCGGGCAAGTTAAAGTTTCGATGGCTTGGCCCTTATCAAATTGTTCAAGTGGTGCAACCCAGTGTTTTCAAGCTGGCTGAATTAGATGGAACTCCATTACCTACACTAGTTAATGGCTTTCGCCTCAAACAATTTCATATAACAGAAAGTGACAATCATACAACAGATGCTGTTCAAGACAAAGACACAACAGATAGTGACTAAGCGGCATATTTATATTATATAGGTGGAATTTTTACAAAATGTGGGCCGAGCCCATCTATTTCCACTATGGGCAGCGCCCTATTTACAAAAACGGGCTCAGAGCCCTATCCACTAAGTCCTAAGAAGAAAAACCCTCTACTCCGGGTTTGGAGCAGAGGTGATACGCAGGATGTGGTACCGGTTGTGCTCAGGGCCCCAGCGCAGGTGCAGAATCACCTCCATCCCGTTGGTATGGGGATCGGCATGCTCAGCCATGCTGGCACACCACCCATCCATAGCAATGCCACGATTGTGGCACCGCCAGAGGTCCAGGCAGTCCATTTTACAAGTGATCCACTCCAGACAGTTAGACGGCATAGTGCACTTGTCGTGCAATCCAGCAGCAGACATACTGAGCGCCATCGGGTGTCTCCGCTTCGCTCACTGTTCGTCTTATATAGCCAACCGAGGACCTCCCTGTCGACATGGACCAATCAGAAAATTCGCCAACGTGGTTGCAATGCAAGGTCGGTACTAAATGGGGAATCTTTTCTCCCGCCGCATATCTAGCCATGGTACCTTCTGACACCTTCGTTTTAATGATATCCCACTTCGAGTTGCCAGCATTAAATGACATTCCTTCTTTTCACGCCCGTCGAACATTAATGTGCGTCCTTTTGCCACCTGTCACATCAGATCATTCCCTTACGTCTCATCGCCACCGTTCATTGCTTCTCCCTTTACTGTTTGGGGACTTAGCCAAAATTTTGCCTCTCAATCGCCTACTTCACATCTGTCGCCACCTGGCATCATCAACGGTTGCAGGTTTGCCCTCATCATGCCCCTTCACCTACACTTGCGCGCCCTAAAACCTTTTCGTCTATCTGCGCCTTCGTCTTCTGTTCTCTGCTCTCCGCCTTCTCCAGACAGTTCCTTCTGTTCCGACGCTCTTCGCCATGGCTGCCCCCAAACTTCCTACACTTCAAACTTCTGCTCCCAGGGATGCGACTCCTTTCGAGTCTGTGTCTTTCTCGACGCCCACCTTTCACGAGGCCCTTCTTGGTCCGAGTCGGGAAGTAGCGGAACGCCACAAGCTTTACGAATTCTCGCAAATGGAGCTCCCGGCCCCAAATCCGGAGCAATTGCAGCAGTTCATCGCTCACATCGTCAACAACCCGGAAGGATTTGCTACGGTGGTCGATGGCACCACCATTTTGCTCACCCAGCATTTGATTTCTGAGGTATTCCGAATTCCCTTGCAAAAACCTTCTGTATCTTGGGCTGCTTTACAGGACATGGACGTCACTCAGTTTGGTGCTCCTCCTTATCAAGCAAACCAGCATCGCCTCACAAATATTGCAAAGTCACATGACACTTTTGTGAAGCTTCTGTGGCGCAAATTGCTTGGGTATTCCATTAAGAACACCCATATTAATAAGCCGTTCTATAATATGGTCATCACTGCCATCCACTCCAATCTCCATATTGATTGGCCACAGCTGTTGTTCTACTGCATTCTTCAAGAGGTAGACCGCATTCGGGCTACCCCCTCCTCTGTCTCTGAAGTTTCAGTGGGTGGCCATCTTCAGGCACTCATCCGTCAGTATCTTCCTCCCTTCCACTTCCCATGCCTCCACTCAGCGCTCTCTGCATTCCCAGCGTCAAACCCAACAGGCTGTACCTTCACACCAGACTTCCCCTGGTCATGTTCAACACCAGACCACGCAAGCCACGCCTTCCAATTCCCGTCATGCCTCTCAACACTCTCAGACAAGGCCGCAACAGGGCCCTGCACCTCCACATCCTCGACAGCTCCTGTTCCAATTCCAACAGGATGTTCAAGCCGCTGCCATGCAGCTACAAGCATCACAGGAGGCTCTCATGAATGGTGTTCAGGCGTCCCTGGAGGCTTCCGATGCAGTTCAAAGAGACCTTCAAGCTGCAACTGCACAAGTTCAAACTTTGGAGGCCCAACTTCAAGAAAAGCACGCGGCTCTATTACGGGCAGGTGTAGATCTCAAAAGTGCTTTCAGGATCGAGACAAGCCTACTTGAAGATCGGAAGGCTCGGCTCCAAACCACAATTCGGGACTTGTTGGAGCGAGAACAAGTCAAAAGATACCCTCATGGGTGACAAGGAGAAAGATATTGCTAAGCTAGACACCTTATATTTGAGACTTTCACAATTACCGCACTCAAGTTCAAGACCTCGGCGTGGCCTTTCGACTCACCTCCCTTGAAGCTCGGCCTTCCACGGCCGACAAATCGGTTAATGTCCATCCGGACTTCGACTTTCGGAGGCTCGTAAAACGAAGGTCATTGATGGCCTTTCAGATTGCCACGCTCAGGACTCCAAACTCGGGGCAATCTTCTTCACATGCCACTATTTTTATTAAACGGGTCCGTGATCGAGCCCGTCTTCTATTAGAAAAGGAGAATCGGATCCGTGACGGAACATCGACTCGGCCAAGCGGTTCAATCTGGCTGAAGAAGCCCAAAACAAGCGGGGAGGGCTATATTGATATTGCTACCAACATTCGTGGACTTCTCTACTCCTTCCAGCTATCTTGACTATGTGGTGGCCCGACGGCACCTTTTCCTTTTGAAGTGGTACGCGGCCAATGGCAATGTTCATCAACAGCCACTCAAAAGTGCGGACTTCCTTCGGATCTGGCCGGATCTTTCTATAGAAGACAAGGGTTTATTTTGTGCACTCTTAGTCTTTGATCAGATCCATTCTGAAGATCCCGAATTGGTCATTTTCCGTGTTGTCCAGCCAATGGCTTATGTTTTTCATGACTTCTACCTGGCAGATCTCCATGATAAATTCCGAGATGAGGCCCATTGTGTTTTTCGAGGCAACTCCAATGCTGCTTGGTTGTTATCATCAACCAACCAATATTTTAAGGATCCTGCTCAGTCTCAGACTTTTGCACAGGAGTACATGCCTGAACTTGCTCAGCACTTACCTCTGTGGCAGGCTGAAACATTGGAACAGGTCAACAAAAATTTGGCGCATCCTGACGATCTTGAGTTCGCCCAAATTTATATGCAGCACTTGGGAGGCTACAATTAACTGCGTGGCCTTCTGGAAAGCAAGACCATCCCCACGGGTTGGGTCAATCCTCCTGTCTATCAATTACTCTCTACTTCAGAATGGGACCATTGGTGTCGTGCTCTTGATCAGAATCTTGTTCGTGCATTCAGGGACATGGCTCTGCAACCCACGCACACGGGCATGCTTCCCTCTCCATATGCTTCCTTAGGAGTACCTCCCCGCCCACGGTTCCTCTCTTCTGACTGGCGTCTTCCCTTTTGGACGAAGGTCATGGATGGCCACGCTGGGTCGACTCCGCCTCAGATCTCCACGGATCTCCGGTGGGATCCCCGATTTGTCAGACGCTCAGATTGGGAGGATAATGCCACCTTGGACACTACTGAAAATTGGCTCTATATTGCTAATGAGCGTGGTTGGCAACGGCCTGCTGATGCTATTCATGGCCTAGATACCTTCTTGCAGAATGCCGCCACCTCACCAGACCCTTCAGTCCACCGTCAAGCTGGTTTCTGTGCTGCTCTCCGATGCATCCTGGTAAGCTCTTTAAATCGGCAGCGTCCAATCTTTTACTGCAACCCGAATGCCAGCGTCAGTGCCTTCGGTCTCCAGACCTGCCTTCTCATGGAGTGCCAGTTTGTTCCTTCGGACGCACATGCTGCCCTGGAAGACATGGTGCGCTCTCACTTCCTCATTGATGCCGATCCTGCTCTTGGGCTCAACACTCCTGACGCACTTCAAACACGCCAGGACCTCATTGGCAATTATCACAATGGCGCCCGTCCTCATTCCCGTGAGGACCACTTTCAGACTGCTGGTTTCCCGCCCTCGGAAGCTCTTCCTCCTTTCCTTCAGACTGAGTGTCGTTTGGTGGGGGGGAGTGTTAGTCCTGTGCCTTCTGGTACAGGACTATTCATGCATACAACGGACCAAGTCAAGTCCAAGGATCCACAATCAGGCATGGGTCAGTCGTCAAAAGCTCAGCAGAAGACCAAGCAGACCACGCAGACTAAGACCACGCCTGGCATCAACAAGAGGCGGCGCTCAGACAAGTGACGGCCCGTCACAGCCAGCGTCAGCGTCAGCGTGATTTCAGGCTTTTCAAGAGGCACCGCCAGCATTCCTGCAAATCAGGCCTCCTTCCAGGAGTCGGCACCGAAATCAGTCAGAATGTCTATATTGGGCCAAAGGCCATTGTACTATATATATGAGTAGAGCTAGCACATGAGTTTTAGATGAGTTTTGAGTCTTGTCTCACTTCAGTTTTCTTTCGGTTGCGAGAGCTCATGTATCATCATCATTGATATCAAGGAAGCTTATCATTGTTGTCTCATTGTTCTTTGTTTTCTTTTCCCTTCCTTTGTTTTCTTGCAAATCCCGCATGACATAGTCCCCAGATTCTCCTGTTAGATCCAAGGGTCCTCACAGAGGGCTGTCTTGCAGGAGTTCCCAAACCCAGACCCCAAACAAATACATTCCAGAGAGATCTTGCATCGGTGGAGGTTTCCAAGGCTATAAACAATCTATAAAAGGAGAGAGCATTTGTTGGTTGTATCTAATACAAATAATGCATTTCTTGGGTGTACATAACAAGATGGTGGTCATTTTTTGACCTTGCATTAGTGTGTTTCTGCAAGAACATAGAGAAAGTACTACAGACTACAAGGAATGTTATGTTACGTGGTTTTGAAGTAATTATGCAAATTCAGATTTCATATCTTCCATGTGGCCACAATCTAAGAGAAGTCCTTGCCTCTAGACATTCTAGACTTACTGCAGAAAGCTTCATACCATATACACATAAGGAAGGCCGTATATAGCAACGAAATACTCCGGAGATAGAAGCTCCTTTTTGTTGAAAAGCGTCCTTTATTCTGCAAACAGTCTCCACTGTACTTGAAATTATTCATTGGCATGGGATTATAAACTAACTTCATAATAAATAAAAGTCTAGTAACTTACCCATTCACCATCAAACACAAACCATTACATTCCACACTTAAAAATAAAATCCCCCCTTAAACCCCCTTTGGTTTGGGCGCATATTCACACGGGGGGTGACTCCGGGCATCGAGAGCTGTTGGATAAGCATATATGCCCTTTATTCCTCGATCTAGACCGTACATAGAGATCCTCATTTGTGGGGTATGCGTGTACAAGTTTTGGTATACTGTATAATACAGTTTACAAAATACTATAAGATTTGAGGCAATGTACTATATGTTGTTGATTTTATACATGTATAATATGATTTTAGGGGCTCTCGCTGCCCTACGTCACCCCCCCGTGTGAATATGCACCCAAACCAGAGGGGGTTTACGGGAGAATTTTATTTTTAAGTGTGGAATGTAATGGTTTGTGTTATATCTAAAAAAATTTTGGCCCCTTCGAGGCCTTCAACAAACCAAAGGGCCCGAATGTAATGAATTGTATTTATTTTAAAAAAATTTGGGCCTTAGTTGCTTATTATAAATGAAGTCGTTGGCATATCTTTTTGAACATGCAACACAATATGGTGAATAGTCTGCGGCACATTCCTTTGCAAGAGGTTTGCCAATACTTCTGAAATGCTTATACCTAAAACTGAGATTGAAGACAGTGTTTATGAAACTTTAGCAATACGCATGTAATGCCTTTGCACTACAGACCAAAATCTTGGCACAAATCATCTTTATGATGTGCCTATATGGTATGTAAGAACATCCGCAACAAAAATTTGACCGAATTTGAAAGATAAACCAATGGATACTTCTATTGCAAGGCATCAGAAAAGCTTATCTGATGTAATCAGACCATTTGCAGATCTTTTTAAGATCAAACTCATAAATCTAACAAAGACAATGAGAAATATAATAAGATGAAATCAAGATTATCCATAATTTTTCCAATTTCGAGATCTGTGGCATGAACCAGCAAATATAACTACAAGCTTTGTATCACAGTTACAGAAATCTTTCATTGCACTTTGTGGCATAAACTATCTAATGTGTTTTATTCTGCTGCGAGCAAACGTAAAAAATAAACATCTTATTTTTGTGGAAACCTTTTTGGAGCAAAGCTTCACAATATGATTCGAATAGAAAGTATGATTTATCTGCGTTTCGAGATAAGCAGATAAATCCGCTTCTTGAGGCTAGTTGAGGGGTTCGCTCTTGAGTATTTAAGTCCATTTCCACCTCCTTTCTCACCATCAGCCGTTCTTGAGCCTCTCCTTCTTAGGTCGCTTGTCCCACCCGCCTCTTCTCTTTTGTCACCAGTCGTTTCGTCGGTTACTTGTTCCCCTTGCTAGCATCCACTTGTGTCGATCCTGCTCGGCAAAGGTACGGCAAAGATACGGTAATAGATGTTTGAGGCGTAATAATAGAAACCTCTAGCATCAGATTTTCGACGAAATTTGGGTGTGTTGGATCTGTTGGGGCTGGCTTCGCTTTCTTGGTCTGGCCTCGTGTACAAGTTGCTGCTGCTAGGGTTTGGGTCATCATGTCAGGGTGCCCGTCCGGCTGGGATAGATGAGTATGAGAGGAGTTACTTTATCGAAAGTGTTTCTTCCATTGCTTTGTTTTCGACGGTAGTTTGCCACGCGATCGATTCGGATCAGCTCGTGGGCTTGGCCAGAATTTCCGTGTCGGTAATCCTTTTCGTTAAGGATTTGCTTGAGCGAAGTACTCCATTTGCTATGAAGGTTAAGCTTGTGTTTTTACGTAATTTCGCTTTGTGAGTTCATGGGTTGCTCTTGTCATGTCCGATTTTTCTTGGGCTGCTCTGCACCTCTGAGTTCATGGTTTGCTTTTGTTTTCGTCTACTTCTCCCTGAGGCCTTTGTGGCTTTTCCAAATTTGCATAACATAGGAGTTGAGTAGATCGTTTTTAGTCTCTCATTTGAGAACGTAGACGATGCTGAACATGCTGCAATCTGATGCACGTAGAATTTCGTCTTGCAATTTGTCGTAGATGGTCAAGCAAAGAGTCCCTTGGTTATGGGAAGTTATTTGTGCAGCTAGTGCTCTAGTTCTCCAGTTTGTAGTCTGGAACCATGCTCTTTAGTTTCCAGAGACAGCGACTTGTACTTACCTGGCAGCTGCTCTGCTATTTTGAATGGCCATGTTCTTTGCTATTTTCACACGACATTTTCGTGGTTTATTTTCCATGCTAGCTTGGAGATGATAGCTCTTTTGTGCCAGAATGTTTCCCAGGTTTGATTTCGTCGAAGGGTTTTAATTCCTGCCAAATGGAAGATCTTTCTATGGCTATAGGTTAAGGAGGTACGGATAAGGAGGTCTTGTGCCTGAAGAGGGCTTCTCTGTACAACATCTGTTTGGGCACTTGCAGAAGGTATGTCTGTCTAAGGTGAGACCATGTTTGCAGCAAGTTTGTGTGCTTCGGCAAGATACCACCCAGCTGCCCTTGTCATGCACTAGTTTGTAATGGGTTTATTAGTAGGAAAGAGTTTAGAAGTTTTCTAGTTTGAGATGAGTTCTACGGTTCCTGATTTGGTTGAGGCCACTTTGAACACTTTTTCCGTTAGGATTATCGAGTTTGCTGCCATCCGCTGATGCTAGTATAGCATTGGTAAGATATGCGCTTGCTGGTGTCTGAGGTATATTAATTTTTATCTCAATTATGCTTTGGCTTGAGGAAGTAGCTTGTCCAATCTCTCATTTTTCCTTGCATGAGTTCTTCTACGTCTTTGTTTTTCTCATTCTTTAGATTTGTCGTAGCTTATTGATGCTAGCTTCTCTATATTTGCACGAGTTGTAGTTGAAGTTTGCTGCGCATTTTGCAGATTTGGGAGTTTTTAGACCTTCCTTCAGTAGCTTTGGTAGTTTGGCTTATTGTCGAAGCTTATCTAAGCCTCTGGCTGGTTTTGGTGCTGCATTTGTGCGCAGTTGTAGGAGCTCTTGGGCTTTTCTAAGGAAGTATGACCTGTTGTTGAAACATATCAAAGTTTCTAACTCATTTTGGTGACCCGTTTTGGTGCTGCACATGTTTACAGATATGGGAGTGCTTCGACCTCCCCCTAGAACTTTTCTAGTTTGAATTGTCATTACAGATACTTTAGCTTCTGACTTGTTATGGGCTTTCTCATGTGTTCTAGGATTTGTGCTCATGATCTAAACCTCTAGAGCTTGGAGAAGGTTATTCAATTCTCTTGAAGTTTACTGGTTTGTGTTGCGCAGGGTTGCAGATCCAAGAGCTTTTAGATCTCTCTTTGGGGAAGTTCTGAGAAGATGTTTTTCACCTTAGACTATATGTGGGCTCATTTATGAGGTGTTTTTTGCAGTATTGACTCTTATATTGAGACTTTTATTTCCATCAGAATCTGCAATGGCAACAGTCAATCCCGTGGAAGCGGGTTAAGCTTTTTCCCCATGCATTGCATTAAGCGCCAATAGCTCCCCATTGCATATATCCCAAGCTGTCAAGGAACTCTACTTTGTGCAGACAACCCATGTTCGCTTTGACAATGTTCGGGCTGTCCATCTGGGCTGTAAGTAATGGTTGTAGTTTATGGAGCTGCGTATGCCGTTTGTCAGTGCATTTTCAGGACTTTAGGGTGTGCAAGCTTGTCAAATTCTTCCAAATAAATCCTCTTGATCAGTCTGATCCTTTGAATCATTGGTGCTCTTTATTTCCAGTTAACATTGTGTGTAATCCTCTTGACCAGTCTGATCCTTTGAATCATTGGTGCTCTTTTTTTCCAGATAACATTTTTTACTCCCAGTTTGATCCTTTGAATCATTGGTGCTATTTTTTTTCCAGTTATTATTTCATGTATACTCTCACCTAGGGTAGCGGTTTGTGTTACTCCCATTTATATCTAGGTGTCTAGCGTAAGACTCAACAGCGCTGTCCTCGTACCATTTGCACTGGCTGAGTGTATACCCATACACAACCTTGCATTTCCCTTGGACAGTAACCTTACTGGCCATTGCTTGCATTTTCAGGGCCTTGGTATTCTAAGTTGACCTTTATAGTCCTTTTTTACTTGATTAGTAGCCTTGTCGTTCTCGTCCTTGGTAGTAGTTGCATTTTTTAGCTGGTAGACTTTTTATTTTATGCCTTGTCTAGGTATGTGTCGATCTTACTTTTGTGTAGTCTCACATGGTATACCTTGTTGTCTGATGCCCATCCACTGCCTTCCTTTGGTATTTGGCCATTTTTGCGTGCCATTTTTGCTAGTTCCATGCTATGTTTGATATTCCTTATGGAACTATTGACATTAGTTGTTACAATCTTCTTTGCAAGTTATAGTCTGTATGACCCATGCAATGCATTATTATCTTCGGATTTGTCATTGTTCGTCACTTTGCTCGTCAAATTATTTGATTTATTGGCATCTGTCTATATAGCCAGTAATCTCATTTTCTTGTCACAAAGTGCCTTCTTTTTCATGTCTTTTCCTATCTTGCCTAGGTATCCTTTAGATTTAATGCTCTTAGTGTTGCACTTCCTTCCTTGATCATATAGTTAGGTGGCATCTCGTCATGTTTGTGCTCCTGGCTCTCTGAGTTCATCTGCATTTGGGTTTGTCGCTCTAGGTTTTGCGGTGTTTGTTTGGACTGTGCCATAGGTTATAAGTCATACTCTATTGTGTGCACTCCCTTGCATTCCTTTTTAGAGAATAGACGTTTGAGTCCTTATCCCAGGTTACCTTTTCTCGGAGTGTTTTCGTCACATAGGGTTTTGTTTTTCCCTCGTATGCTTGTTTTCTATCACATAGTTGGAGGGCACCAGCTTTGTGGGTTCTAGACCATTCGCTCCTAGTTGCATTATCCTTGAGTCACACATTTGGGGGATTGTCCTTTAGGTTTTAAACTGTGGACGATGTTTTGCCGGATGTTATCGACGTTAGTTGTGTAAATGCGGTGAAAAGCTCATTTGCAGGTTTGGACCTATGATTTGGTGAATCTCATCTTGTTGCACACTGGTCGGTCCCATTTGTATGAGTCCTTGGTGTGAGTTCGGTTCCTTATTTTTGCCAACTTCTCAAGTTTTATAGTGGTGTTTTCAGGCTTTAAGTTTGCATTGTTTGTTTCTCTTCTCGAATTTATGAGTTTCGACGTTTCCATTTCATAGGGTGTATATATTTGTTAGCTACTCTGTAGTGTTTCGATGTTTCCATTTGAACTTCATAGGGTGATTTATTTGTTGGCTGAGGACTATATGGTGGCATCGTTGCACCGCTTGGTCGGCGTATGAGTGGCATACTCGGATGTCTTGTGGTTTAGTACGCTTAGGATTGCGTCTTCAAGGACCCTTGTATGAGGTGTTTGCTTTGTGCATGGAGGTTTGAAGTTGTTAAGCTCAATAGTTTGTGTGCTTGCTCTTGTGTCCTTGCTCATTTACTTGTTGGTAAAGCGTTTCATATCCTCTTTTAGCGTCTTTAGTTGTTTAAACCTGCCTTTGCCTCATGCTCTCAATTTTTTGCACTCAAACTCGTGTTCTGTCTTTCTCTGTTTCCTTTGCATTAAGTGTGGCATAGAACCCTTTCTCTTGTAGGCCTTGTTCAGTTGTTTGGCTTGAGTGCTTATAAGACAACCTTCATGCCGGTACTTTCTTGCTTAGATTTGGTCGTCAGACTTGGTTTAGCTTTAGAGTTTAGAGATGTGTCTTGCTCTTTTGTGGCCCCCTATCCACGTCATCAAGGTTGCGCTAGGAGTGTTCGTGGCTTCCTCATTTTGTAGAGGTGGTGGCGTGGTCATTGTTTGGTAGATTCTGGTATTTCTCTCTGCCTCTTTTTTTCAGGATGGTTGTTGATCTGTATTGGAGTTCAACTAGGCTCTAGAAGTATGATTTATCTGCGTTTCGAGATAAGCAGATAAATCCGCTTCTTGAGGCTAGTTGAGGGGTTCGCTCTTGAGTATTTAAGTCCATTTCCACCTCCTTTCTCACCATCAGCCGTTCTTGAGCCTCTCCTTCTTAGGTCGCTTGTCCCACCCTCCCACCCTCCCACCCTCGTTTCTTGGGCCTTTTTAGTTAAGTGTTTCCTTGTTTGGTCAATAGTCTCATGCTTTTATGGTTGCTGCGCTTGAGTCCTCGTGCGCTGACCGATGGTCGTCGTGCCAAGTATCGTTATTTGTGTGGTTCCCTTTTCATGATTGATAGTCTTTTTTCTGGCGTGCCTTTGTTTTCTAGTCTTTCCTCCATTAATGAATTTGGTGTTGTTGTGAGGGTCCTCGTGCTAGCAAGAGCTTGGCCCTCGTGCTAGTTAGCGAGACCAGTTGTGGATGTGATGGGGGTCCTCGTGCTATGTGTGTTCGCCCTCGTGCCTGAGATTTGGTGGCCCTCGTGCTTGGGTTAGGGCCCTCATGCCCGGTGGTTGTTGCCTTTGGTGGTTTTTGCAGGTTACAGGTCGAGGTCAATTGGCATGGTTCGTGATTGGTCGGCTTGTAGATGGATGGCCTTGTAGGCATGAGCCCCCTTTGGAGTTGGGTGGTTGTTCGGACGAGTGGAGGTTTCTCTCCAGTTTGATGGACTCTTAGTGTTGGGGTCATTGTTCGCGACCAACAGAGTGATAGGCTTAAAGTTTTTTCATTATCACTGTGTAGTCTAATTATAAGTTTGTCATGGTTTTTTATTATATTTGTACACCCAAAAAGGCCAGTGGGCATGAGGGATTTTGAAGTGTTCTAAGTGTATGATGTACATTGTCATTTTGGAATAAAAAGGAGGGCTCCTATGGCTCATTCATAGGATGGTTGTTGATCTGTATTGGAGTTCAACTAGGCTCTAGAAGCAGTCATTTGTTGGTTTCTTTCCTGGAACTTTGAGAGGATGCTGGCTGGGATAGGCCTGCAGCAAATTCTTAATGCCATAGATTAAAGAAAAGGACTTGGGTCCAATAGTTACCTCGTTCAAATCGACATGGGCTATTGTGAATCTTGTTGGTCAGCAAATCCCCAGGGGTTTGAGCAGCCATGGTGCCGCCACAGTTGAATGCAGATGACGAGAAAGATAGTAAAAGCTTCTCTTTGGCTTTTGCAGTAGCCCAACAATCTTAGAATCTGCTTTGTGGAGTCAGAAGCCCATGCAAGCAACAAAACCATCTCGGATAAGCCAAGCCAAACTGCTTCAAATCCATCTGTCACATTAGGGACAATCATTTGAAAGACACTGCTTCCTTCCCTTTGGCAATACTGCAAACCCTACCAAAGCCGGCCAGAACAGGACTGTTTTGACATGGAAAATGTAACCAAAGATGGGCATACCATGCACCATCGAAAAGATCCTAGAGAGAGCTTTCCAACGCAATAAGCCTTACCTGAAACGGAGTCTTGGATCAAACGTTATCCTAAAAACTGTGTTGCCGGCGAAAAGCTGCGCTACATGGCGCCTAGGGTTTCACAGAAGGGTAAAGGTTCTATCTTTTTCTTTTTGATTTTATTTCTATTTTTATTTTTTACTTTTTGAAAAGGGCTTTTATTGTAAGCCATTCAATCTCGTCTTTTTTAAAGAGGGCTTTTGTTGTAAGCCCTTTGATTCTTGACCATTAAGAAAGGAAAAAAAATTAGCACAAGTTGCATGCAAATACCTGGCACACTCTAGATGTACCAATTAGTACACCTCATGTAATACGGCCACCAAATCATATAAAAACCATTGAAAAAAGCGTACAAAAATACAAAAGAAACCCCCTGTTATTATGCTAGATATTGGATACTATCTAGGCGACCAATTGAATCAAGGGTATGCTCATCTATGGAATAGATGACATCGGCAGCTAATACTTGAAGTTCTGCCAAACTCTTACCGGAAGTTGCAGCATCTCCAAGCACCTATTCAGTGAAATTTAAGGTAATCCACACATCTCTATTTATCTTAAAAAAATAATCCCTACCTTATGAACCAATACATGGTATAGTGGAGGTATCACAATTGCCACATCGATATTTAGTGCATTTGCTCTTTCAACAAGACTAGGGTACTCCCCACCCCAAGAAATCACAATGCACTGGCTGGGGTTCAGGTGCTTTATTGCAGAAAATACATGGTCCTCTATGCAATTTAACCCAGAGACTAAACCAGTGATCATGCCATCGCCTATGTATCCTATCTCAATAGCTTCTCCTCCAACTGCATCAACGAAATTGAGGTGGGAGAATGAAATGAAAACACAAAGTCTGTAAAGACAGGATACTTCTGACCACTATGTAGCACTGGGATCTAGACAAATATCCACCTACCTATAGAATGAGGCATGTCAGACATGTCAAATTCACATCAAAGCAAGACACACATCATAAGCAAGACAGACATGTCAAATTCGCATCATATTTTACTTGAGATTACTGCCACTTGGTCGTCGTCAAAATCCTTCAAGTAATAAAAGGTCGTATTCATATCTAGTTCAGTGGATAAGAAATAGATTAGTCTTTCATATACTTCCTGCGAGTATTCTTCAAACATCTCATCTTCATTTGCAATTTGTTGCGGTAGCATCATGGAGGCTACAACTCTCTTCTTGAAAACTTCCATCACTCTTTGACCTATTGAACGATCATTGCCGAATGCCTCACAATATCCTTTCTCGAATCTATTCCATCCTTTCTCACCTAAACAAGCAAACAAATGGTCAAAATGACATATTCAACAAAATTTGGACTTATTCAGATTTAATAGATAGCACTTCAAGAACGCCATTATAAGAATATATGTATTGTTTGATTCTTTTTTATTGTTATAATCCTATTGTTTAAATTTGGTTTTTCCGGGGTTCCAAAAACTTTTTGGATTTTTTTTTGGGTTAGTTTTTTTAAGGTTTTTAATATTTTGGCTGCCCGAAAAAGATTTCCGAATTCTAAAAATCGGACATATCAAAATATTTTCATTTTGGGGCCGATTTCCATGGATGCGTATCTTCGGCATGCTGCCACACTTGCTCGGATACAACTCTTTCTAAGCCATCCGGATAACAGAATCTGGACTCCACAGAAGCCATAGAAGCGGCATACTCCACAGAGGCCATAGAAGCGGCGGCATCACAGGCGTCACAGATTTTGAGCATCATAGATTTCTTCACGGATTTTTAAAGAAGAGCATCATAGGCTTGAGAGATCGGTTTTTGAGATTTGTTATCAAAAAGCCACCCGGACAACAAAACCTGGACTCCACAGAAGCCATAGAAGCTGCATCAAAGGCTTGACAGAATTTGAGCATCACAGATTTCTTCACAGATTTTTGAAGAATCTCCAAGCTCTTAGCCGATCACAGGTCACAGCTCACATATGTATGTAGGTCACAGATGTATGTCGATCACATGTTTTTCTGCAAGTCGATTTTTGTTCTGCAAAAGGGGATTTTAGAAGGCATGAGCGCATGATAAGGTTTGTCTCATGGATGGGTCCATTTATTCTACATCCTTTTGCTTGGTGACCTCTGCAAATGGATTCCACTGTTGGGCATTTTATTTCGTTTTATCTGGGTTGCACTGCCCTAATTTGCACTCTTCATTTCAGGAATAAGAATGGCAGTAGTGTCCCGGCATGCATGCCATGGCTGTTGGCTTTATGGCATAGTGACTCCTATCGCAGTAGAGATTATTCACAACGTGGGCTTATTCTACTCTTCACAAGAATTACCTAAGCAGCCAAAGGGCTTCACAACAGCTTATGTCAGAGCTTGGAAGAATTTCGAAGACCGGCTATCAATCCCCTCAAGGTATTTGTTTGTATGTAGATTTCGTGATTTCTCCAATCCATCTTCAATGTGCTTTAGCATGCTTGGTTGGGTCGACATATATGCTTGGTTCTAATTGCGTGAAGGAATCCAGACAATATGAGCATCACCTGTTTCTTCGTCTGTGCCTTCAAGAATCCATCGAGACTTAAGCCTGCTCTCTCCAATGCTTGAAGTAAAATCAGGTAGGCTCAAAATTTTCTTTTAGCTGTTTATGCATTTTGACAATGTAAAATGTATCGATTTCTCATTATCTGTTACAAATTGCTTATTATGTAATTGCCTATTATGTAATTTAGACTTTTAAGATTGCCCATGTTGGCAGTAATTAACAGTTCAATACAAGTACATGCAATAATTATCCTTTCTTCAGCTTTGCCTCTGGTTATCTAGGTTTGTCCTCTATTTTTCGTGCTTCTATTTTGGCTACTTTATTTTTTTATTTCATCTGCATTCCTGTCATTTGTTCACGATTCTCTAGCTCCTTATTGCATCAAGATTTGAGGCATTCCATATCGGAGTTTGCTGGACTATTATTCTCCATCATCATCCATAGCAGCAAAGATGTCTTAGCTCCCATGATGCCATAGATAAATATGACTGCCAACTTCCTTTGCACAGCAAATGCACGATAATGCGCTACAAGGACTAGCCTTTGCATGTTTTTGTTCATGAAGGCCAAATTTAACAGATGTGACATGATGAAGCCATGATGCATCGTAATTTTTGGATTTTATCTCTATTATTTCAGTACTCCTGCATGTTGATGAGAAGAAAGGAATTGCAACCAGCATCATGTTAACAATTTTGCAGTCACCCTTTTTGGTTAAGCAAGTTTCCACACTCAGTTCTATTAAGATAAAGATTGCAGAATTGTGTATTAAGATAAGATTGCAGAATTGTGTATAATTATGTCTGTGTGATAGAGAACTTTAAATAATATTGTCACATGTTACCATGCTCATTCAATCCTCCTTACTATCAGGATATATGCAGTCCAAGCAATACATGATATCAAATACTAATCCTGCAAAGATATGACAGGTATGCGTCTCTTACCTAATTCCCTTTTTGTTGCTCTTCTTATAGCTATGAGATAATACATATCTAGAATTTTTCTAATGTCTATGCTATATTCGTCATACTTTCTTATAGCTATAATTATAGCACATGGTTTAAGAAATGTGCCAGACCAGAACAAGAGAGTCAAGAGTGAGACTGATATCCTCAATATGTAGCAAGCAAACATGCAAAGCTATAGTTATAGAAACTGCCTTTCTTAGCACATATTCAAGAAATATGCCAAACAAACAAGAGAGTCAAGAGTCAGACTGCCCTCCTCAGTATAGCAGAGCTGCAATTTATTACTTTCAAGTTAATGCGCTTACTATTTCTACTAGGCATTTCCTGGAGATCAAAGTCTCAATGGCTTTTATAAATTGTTGTACTTCAAGCCTGACCTTGCGAGTACCATTACATATAAGTTCAAATACGTTACTCTGCATGTCTGTTATTTTTGGCTTTGTAACACTTCATAACATCTCACAAACTTATTGCTGCAAAACAATGTCTAAATGCACTATAAATTCCAGTTTCAGTTGTCAAAGGTCTATATATAGCTCCCATAAAGCATGTACCTTTTGTTCCATAAAGCATGTACCTTATGGTTTGTTCCCCCCAAAATGTCTTTCTTCTTCGTTGCACTTTCCAATCATATTAATAGGCCAGAAATGCTCCATGTTTCATACATATTCTTTTTCTTTGACTTGGTTGTCGTGATTTGCAGAAGACAAAAATTTTCATTCATAAATCTGTTGCAGGAATCTTTGTATACACGAAATGAGAACCAAGTAAAATCTCTTCCTTTTCTCCCCCCTCATTAGCATTGATGTGTGAACACATCAGCATGTGCATGGCCTTTCAAAGTGGTTTCTAGAATGGCTTGCAACCTTTGGTATATCTACATATGTAGCATGTTGTATTTGTTGTATAATTCTGCAATTTCCATTGATGTATGCATACATGCGTTATCTCTAAAACGTCCATGAAGATCTTATTCACATGTTGATTGATGGCGTAGTATACAACATGTATCTTGATTGGCCCAATGTCCTTATATTTCGAACATTGATTTCTGCTGGATTCGGAGGAAACAACAAGGTTGGCAAAGCACATTTAAAGGACACGACAATATGATGCCGAGCCTGATATGCCTCAAAAGATTTCCACCATAGATTGGTTTTAGTCATGGCTATAGCCACATTATCTGTCCATGCCTACGGGCATGTTATCTCTTCGTTCTTAGAGCTCCCTTTCTTCTTACATTTGAGACCACCTTAGGTCGCATTTCTTACTTTTGAGACCTGATTTGGTGACAGATTTATTATATGCATTATGTGTAGGTAGTCACGACTTTTAAGTTTTATATTCTGTATGCAAATCTGAGTGCAATTGCTACACTAATCGCATGAATTTAGACAGAAGTACCTGAGTGTAGCCTGGAAGGAAGTTGGTGTAATTCATTGTTCTGACAAATAATAAGATGAAGACAAAAGGAATCAAGATGCTTTAGGAATAGAATAATGAGCAATATATCTGCTCGAAAGTCGCAATGTATTCTGACAAATAATAAGCAGAAGACATACGGAACTAAGATGCTTTAGGAGTGGAATAATGAGCAATATATTTGCTCGGAAGGCACAGTGTGAACGTCCTTTATATTTTGAATGAATCTTTTAAATATTTTAGGTTTGCAAGAAGACATTTGCAACTGCCATTTCAAATCTCTCATACTTGATGCAAAGGTTGAGTTTCAAATGTTGTAGTAAAAGAATGCAAGTTGTAGTTAGTTATATGTACAATGAATACCATCGGAATAGTAGGAGGTGAGAACATAAATAGAGTTGTATGCGTCAAATCTCTCAATACTTATCCAAAGATGAAATTTAAATGTTGTAGTTGTATTGCTTTCTCTTTTTCGTAAAAAAGATCATGAATACCATTGAGAATAGTTAGATAAGAACATAAATAGAGCTCTATACGTCAAATCTCTCAATAGTTTTGCAAAGGTGAGAAGTTTAAATGTTGTAATTATATATGCAACAGTCCCTCGCTTTGACTTGAAAAAATAGACATGTGTGCAATTCTCAGAATCAATAGTACAAACTTAACATTTATAAATTGGTCACAGGGATATTTTTTTTCATATAATCCACATTTTAGTGTCTCATACCTTTGCAGAGGTAAGAAGTTCCAATAATTGCTCTCATTTTTACTCCAAAATTTTCTTCATGCATGGGAAGAAATGCAACATATTGGTTTGTATGACTATTTTAAATCGTTTCCATTTCCAACATTGCAAGTTTAAGCATATAGCAATGCAGTTGTTCAAATGTAGAGCATACATCTTCATGACTTGGCACCCTATAGAAGCCAGTGGATTTAGACACGTCTTATAACTGTTAAAAAAGTCTTTCTTACTCCCGTTCAATGTGGTGATGCTTTATTCTATTATATTCTCAAGCTTCTAGAATGGTCTTTCAATTTTTCAAACACTACATTGTACGGGTAGGGCTTTGCATAAATTGCCTTCACATAGGCTCAAACCACTTATAGTTGGAAACCCAAAGTTCAAATGAACCTTCATTGGACTTACTGCCTGCATAGCAAAAATAGATATGGTTGTACAACTGCTTAGCAGTTGGTTTTGCATTTTAATATTGTGAAGGGAGAGTTTGCTACAGTAAATGAAGTATTGCATGAGTGTGCTAATGATTTTAAAATGATGTATTAACATGAGATGAAATTGGTTAGGAAGAACTAATGGTAGGAGATGTGGTGTTAGGCGTCTGCAATACTGGCTTATGCGCCTAGAGCATTCTTGGCTTATGCAGGTCTTTTTATATGATGGAACTTTCCACAGTTATTGCATCGATATGCAAAGTGGATGATGAAGCCACAACTACTATAATGAATGATAGTTTACGAAAAACTTGCCAAGCTTTGAGGTAAAACACTAGGCACCATTTATTTATCCATAGAAGAATATACAGTCCAATGGACCTCATTGTACGCGGTCTCCAATTAGCTAACTTAATTTAAATGGAATACTCGGGGCCAACTGCGTTAAGGTGAACATTAGGAGGAGGACAAGTAGTTAAAGCTATTAAAGACTTATATAAGTCAAAACCACAAATCACTTATATTTCTCAAGTTTCAAGTCAAACAAAAATCATTTGATTGGCTCTAGCATTTTGTATGGATGCATATAAACATGTCCAATAAGCATTACAGTGGTTCAAATCCAAACCCAGTAAGACATAATGACTTGAGTCCAACTTTACCACATGCACATATAAAATGAACTCTATGCGAATGAATCTGAAAAACTTCCTCTATCCAAGCCACATTGGCTATTCTAGCCAACAATTAAACAACCACGTCTTCAAATTATTACTAAGCCCGGCAACGCCGGGCACCATAACTAGTTTTTATAAGTTTCAATTATATAACTTTATATTTCAATTAAAACTATAATGGTTATCAAAGAATAAACTTGATTTTCAAACTAATTTTCATTTGAATCTATTTAGAATTAGACATTTCAAGAATATAGAAATTTCAATATGTAGTGATTTAACAGATTCAAAATTTAGCAATCATGATAATTAAATGAAAACTCTTATGGTTTGATAAGCGATTGACTTAAAACTATTATTAGAATTTCACAATTTACAAACTTTTACACTTAAAAATACTTTAAGAAAAGTTTTAGATTGAAATTAATTAAATGATATGTAGTTATTGGTTTAATAATAACTATTGAATAATTTATTATTGATGAAATAAATATATTGACATTTAATCAATAATAAACTATTCATTTTTTATTAAACAGAAATGTAAGCATTTAATTAATTTTAATCTAAAACTTTCTTTAAATATTTTGAAAAGAATAGCATTTTAATTATACAGAGTTATCTTAGATGAAGATTTAATTCTAAATAGATGAAACCGAGAATTAGTTTAGAAAGCAACTTTAAACTTTAGTAAGTATCATATTTTTTATTTAAAGATAAACATAACAAATTATTAAAATCAATAAGAGTTAAAAATACATATAATATTATTATGGCATCCTTGGAGTACATTTATTAGATTTGAATAAGTCCAAATTTTGCTAAATATGTCATCAAAACAAAACTATGCACAGAGTCTTCATTATATAAGTCTAGGCGACCAATTAAATCAAGGGTATGCTCATCCAAAATCGACGTGGAATACATGACATCAGCAGCTAATACTTGAAGTTCTGCCAAACTCTTACCGGAAGTTGCAGCAGCTCCAAGCACCTATTCAGTGAAATTTAAGGTAATCCATACATCTCTATTTATCTTAAAAAAATGATCCCTACCTTATGAACCAATACATGGTATAGTGGAGGTGTCACAATTGCTACATCGATATTTAGTGCATTTTCTCTTTGGACAAGACTAGGGTACTCCCCACCCCAAGAAATCACAATGCACTGGCTGGGGTTCAGGTGCTTTATTGCAAAAAATACACGGTCCTCTATGCAATTTAATCCAGAGACTAAACCAGTGATCATGCCATCGCCTATGTATCCTATCTCAATAGCTTCTCCTCCAACTGCATCAACGAAATTGAGGTGGAAGAATGAAATGAAAACACAAAGTCTGTAAAAACAGGATACTTCTGACCACTATGTAGCACTGGGATCTAGACAAATATCCACCTATCTATAGAATGAGGCATGTCAGACATGTCAAATTCACATCATAAGCAAGACACACATCGTAAGCAAGACAGACATGTCAAATTCACATCATATTTTACTTGAGATTACTGCCACTTGGTCGTCGTCGTCAAAATCCTTCAAGTAATAAAAGGTCGTATTCATATCTAGTTCAGTGCATAAGAAATAGATTAGTCTTTCATATACTTCCTGCGAGTATTCTTCAAACATCTCATCTTCATTTGCAATTTCTTGCGGTAGCATCTTGGAGGCTACAACTCTCTTCTTGAAAACTTCCATCACTCTTTGACCTATTGAACGATCATTGCCGAATGCCTCACAATATCCTTTCTCGAATCTATTCCATCCTTTCTCACCTAAACAAGCGAACAAATGGTCAAAATGACATATTCAACAAAATTTGGATTTATTCAGATTTAATAGATAGCACTTCAAGAACGCCATTATAAGAATATATGTATTGTTTGATTCTTCTTTATTGTTATAATTTTTATAAGTTTCAATTATAAACTTTATATTTCAATTAAAACTATAATGGTTATCAAAGAATAAACTTGATTACAAACTAATTTTCATTTGAATCTATTTAGAATTAGACATTTCAAGAATATAAAAATTTCAATATATAGTGATTTAACAGATTCAAAATTTAGCAATCATGATAATTAAATGAAAAATCTTATGGTTTGATAAGCGATTGACTTAAAACTATTATTAGAATTTCACAATTTACAAACTTTTACACTTTTAAAAATATTTTAAGAAACGTTTTAGGTTGAAATTAATTAAATGATATATAGTTATTGGTTTAATAATAACTGTTGAATAATTTATTATTGATAAAATAAAATATATTAAAATTTAATCAATAATAAACTATTCATTTTTTATTAAACAGAAATGTAATCATTTAATTAATTTTAATCTAAAACTTTCTTTAAATATTTTGAAAAGAATAGCATTTTAATTATACAGAGTTATCTTAGATGAAGATTTAATTCTAAATAGATGAAACCGAGAATTAGTTTAGAAAGCAACTTTAAACTTTAGTAAGTGTCATATTTTTTATTTAAAGATAAACATAACAAATTATTAAAATCAATAAGAGTTAAAAATACATATAATATTATTATGGCATCCTTGGAGTACATTTATTAGATTTGAATAAGTCCAAATTTTGTTAAATATGTCATCAAAACAAAACTATGCACAGAGTCTTCATTATATAAGTCACGAAGGCCGTAGCGAATCAAAAGGCTAAACCAGCATTTGAATGCATAGGTTGTTAGAAATATTCGGCCAGCTGAAGTCTTGGAGTAGTCTATGGCAGCATCTTAAATGGTCAGCTGGAATCTAGGAGTTCCAACCAACTTCTTCAATATTAGAATGATCTGTTTATATATATACACAGAGAAGATGATTCTGGAGCTTTATTTCTTGTTCGCATGTTCTTTCTCTGTTGTAGACAGTTTCTTTCCTCATGTGACCAGGCATGGTTCCGAGCCCTATTTGGGTCATGCGATGATATGTCTGGCTTTCTGTGTCTGATACATTTCATTGTAGAGAGCTCAGTCAAGTTATGGGCCCACTCATGCTCAAACTCACTTGTCGCCTTGTAATTTAAATTCTTGTGTCTTCACTATTTCGTGTGGAGGAAAGCTTCATGATATTCATCATCTTTGCCATTCTCTGAAGCTTAAAAGTGTCAGAAGCAATTTCTGTGGTCTTGGATGGACTGCTGATGCAAGGGCACAGTGTGTAAGGACATCTTCCAAAAGTCTTACTTCCGCTTGCCTCAAAGTGAAGAGGATTGACAACAGCAGAAGTTAGAAATGCTCACAGAGAGGAGTGACAATGGATGGTTTAGTAATGCTGGAATATTTTGACAGGATGCAATCTTTTTTTTTTTTTTTTTTTTTTTGAAGAATATAAGAATATATTAAACCACTAGAATGCGATCAAGTGCAATGATAAGTGTGGTAGAAATGAAGCGCCCATCATGATCCACAATCTGTAGGAATGTCGACCAAATTTTCCGCTTGACAGGATGCAATCTTGCTGCAAGGTATTGGCAAGGGACGTGATCTGCACACCATGTTTGTGCACATCGTACGATTTGATCAGGATACACAAGTAGGGGATACATTTGTCAGCATATGCCAAATATAGTTCACTCCCAGAGATGCAATTGCCTTTTAATCAGCTTGATGTTCATCATCGTATTGTCTTGTGTAACATACTCACTCATTGTTGAAAATGATGGCTTCAGCAAATGCAAAATAGAGGTTATTCCCTCGGAATATTCCTTGTGATTTGAAAGCCTACAGTAACATTGGAGGATATTGCGACAATGGTCTTGGTGAGAAATCATTGAAATGCTTTGAGCAGATGCAATTAGATGGTATGCCTCCAAATGCTTTCACATTTCTTGTAGTCTGAAAGTATGTAGCACTGCGAGATATCTTGGCAAGAGACGCAAATTGCATAGTGAGGTGGCACTAAAAGGACTTGAAACAGATCATTTCATTGCCACTGGTTTAATTGACATGTATGTAAAGGGTGGCTCACTTTTTGAGGCACATCAAGTGTTTAAGAAGTTATCAATTTGAAATGTAGCATTGTGGAATGCATTGATTTTAGGAGATGCTGAAAATGGTCCCCGTCTAAAGCCCTGCAGTGTTTGGAACAGATGCAGCATGATGATGTGCTTCCAGAGATGCTGGCACCTATGTTAGCAGCTTGTAAGCTTGTGGCATAATTGGAGCCATTGACAGGGCTGGGAGATTCATTCTAGGCTTGCTGAAAGGGATTTGAAAGAGACCTTGTTGTTGGCAAGGCAAACACATAGAAAGCAGTGGGGGAATCGGTTGAATATGAGGGAGATTCAGCACATCTCCTGGCCCTAATGCAAGAAATGAAAAACGAAATTTTGGGTCTCAAATCAGAAATGGAAGGCATGCGTGCATCCATAGAAGAATTGATAGCCCGAAATACTAGTCTGAAAACACAGCAGGCTCTAACACCGTCCACTGATTTCAAAGCTCAGATTGAGTCGTTGGAAAACAATTTGGCATCTCTGGTAGCAAACACTACCAAAGAACAAATGAAATTGCATCATGCAGAAATTTCATCTGAACAAAGGGATCAGGACGTCAGAACAAAGAATCTGAAAATATCCGGCTTGCATGAAATAGAAGGAGAAGATGTAACAGATACAGTAAGACATTTTTTCTCAAATACTATGCATCTCCATTACATATATCTTGCAGACGATTGGGAAAATTAGGCCAACATATCCGCCCAATCTTAGTGAAATTCCAGACTAAGGAAGCTAGGGATCGTGTACTTCATAACAGGGGTACACTCAAAGGAGAAAAGATCTGGTTAGATATTGATCTAACACCAGGTCAATTGGAACTAAGGAAGAAGGAATGGGTGAAGGTGAAAGAAGCCAGAGAATCAGGGTTGGTAGCATACTTAGATCAGGGAGGCAAGGCCATTGTCACAAACAGAAAACACAAATAGGAAATAGGGGCTTTGAGAGTCAGAACGCACATGGACTTACTCAGGCTAAGATAAATGCTACTACGGAGACATGGGAAACTCAGGATTTGTTATGCTTCACAGAAACATGGATGCATCAATTTCATCTTCCCCCTACAATACCTGGCTTTGTATTACTTGGACATGTTTGGAATGAGAAAATCACAGGGGCAGGACGAGGCTTTGGAGGGATTGCAATATATAAAAGAGCAGGCTCCCAACATGAAGTTCAAATTTTTAAAAAGGATGCAAACAACCAGTATATATGGCTGCACATGAAAGGTAATCTGCAACAGATATTTTTTGCTGTTTGTTACTTTGCTCCAGAAAACTCTAGTATATACAATAAACCAGGAATGGATAAAGGGAACCCATTTGGGAATTTTTGTTCGGATATATTGGAATACTCCTCTCAAGGTGAGATGTGACTTCAACGGGCGCACTGGTTGCCAACAAGCTCGGATGTTTGATGACCTTACAAACATCTATCTGGATGAAGTAGAAGACCCAATATATGTTAGAACTTCAGAGGATAACATTTCAAACGAAATGGGTGAAAAGCTGCTTGAAGTGTGCACAGCATGCCAATTGAAGATACTAAATGGAATCAAAGTTTTTCCTTTATCTGGGAAGTTTACCTATCAGAATCACGCAGGTGCTAGCACAATAGATTATCTCATTGCACGAGATAACCACTTGATAGCATATTTTGATGTAGGCACAAAACGACCAGAATCAGATCATGCACCATTGCATTTGGTGCTTAAGATTCCTACAAAATCAGGGAAAGCCACAAAGAAATTCTGCCCTAAGCTCAAGGTGAATTATGAGCTTCACGAGGAATATGAGCAACATGTAGAGGACCTTCTGACAAGCGCAGTGTGGTCAGGACACCTTGAGGAAGACGCAAGCCAGTTCCAAAACATAGTATTTGCTGCAACAAGAGAAGTATTCGGGCTCTCTAAAAAGCATGTGACAGGCAGGCCATGCAATTCATGGTGGGATGCAGAGTGCCAAGAGGCAAGAAACCAACTGCCACAGAATTGCATCTGTAAACCAAAATGGTACAAGCAATTGATCAGGAATAAAAAGCGAGCGTTTTATGCAAAAAGACAAATGCAATTATCAGAACAGTTCAAGAAAAAACCAAAGAGCTTCTGGGACACGCTAAAAGATGCGCCCGAGCATGATATTTTGGACGTGGAGGACTTGGCTAAATTAGTCAAAAGCATCTATGAAAAGGGAGGCGAATGCATGCCAATTATAGCTCCTACAGAAAAGATATTTACAGAATCTGAGGTCCAAAATTGTTTGTCCAAAGCAGCAAATGGGAAGGCACATGATGCAGATGGGTTTTGTTTAGAGCTATTCAAATGGGGTGGAGAAAAAACCATATCCATTCTCACAGATGTACTGAACAGAAGTCTTATGCAGGGGATGCCAGCAAATTGGAGAATTAACCGTGTTCATCCAATTCATAAGTGTAGGGACAAAAAGGTAGCTGGCAACTACAAAACCATATTAATTGGCAGTGTGTTCGCCAAACTCCTTGGCAGCCTTTTGGAAAGCAAACTGAGCTCTTGGGCAGAGCAGGCAAAAGTACGCTCGCCGTGTCAAGCTGGTTTCAGGAAAGATCACAATACACTGGATCATGTGCTCACCCTGAGAACGCTAATTGAAGATGCGAAAAAACCCAATGCAGCATTATACCTGGCATTCATAGATTTTACGAAAGCTTTTGATACAGTCCCACGCAAGAAACTCAGTGATAGAATGGTGCAGTTAGGGGTCCCGCCAGAAATTAGAGGAGCTGTTTCACAATTGTATGCTGAAGTTTTGATCCAAATCTCATCAGACACACAGATTCAGAGCACCATCGGGGTACGCCAAAGCTGCCCCCTATCTCCGACTTTGTTTGGAATCTTCATAGATGAGTTAGATGATTGGCTGAAAGCTAGATCCCTAGCAGGCACCAGGTTGGGCACATACATTATCCAGCTTCTTCTCTATGCAGATGATGTGGTGTTACTAGCAAGCAAACCACAAATACTACAGGACCATCTATTTAGCTTGGAGAGTTTCTGTGAAACAAAACAGATGAGTGTAAACTTGGCTAAATCCAAAATTATGGTCATTGGCACCAGGGAAAGACCGGAATTTACATACAAAGGGCAAATTGTGGAAACAGTTGAGCACTATAAATATCTTGGGCTAGACATTGCTTCCAATTATAGTTGGAAAAATGTGTGAACAGGAGAATCATAGAGGGAAGGCAAACATTGTATAGCATGCTGGCCAAATGTAATCGAGCATCTCTTACAGAATGGGGATTGAAGAAAATTCTGTTTAAAACATTGGTACAAACAGTGGCATTGTATGATGTCCCCATTTGGGGGCCAGGGATCTCGCTCCGCATGTGGAAGCAGATTGAAGGAGTTCAGAAGATGTTCCTAAAGGAGGAACTAGGAATTAGATCCCAAATTCCCTATGCCATCATGTTAGCCGAAGTAGGCATGTTTCCTCTTGAAATGGAAGGTCTATTCCAGACGATTAATTTCTTTAACAGGGTCAAGATACAGAAATCGGACAGGTTATCTCGTCGGGCCATGACAAATTCTGACACAGGATGGATGAAGGACTTGATGGCATGGGCAAATCGATGGGGTATAGATGAATCGAATTGGCCACATGATAAACAGGAAGCGAGAACTCTGTTAGATAAGCTTGCCGTAGACCGTTTATGGGAAGATCCGGGGAAGAGGATGATACAGTATCAGAATAACATAAACCACATGGAAACTTATGAATGCCAGAAATACTTGAAGGCATGCCTACCAAGGTTCCAAAGCAGGTTGCTATCTAGATACAGAACAGGTTCCCATAAACTGGCAGTAGAAACAGGCAGATGGTCAAAAACCCCAATAGAAGGCCGGGTTTGTCCATCATGCAAAACAGGAGACATTGAAGATGAACAACATGTTTTCCTACATTGTCCAGAGTATGTACATATCCGACATGTTTTCGGTATTCAAGTGGTCGATCTTTACTCATTATTTTCTCTTCCACCACTGACATTAGGACCATATATAAAGGCGGTGGATGCACACCGTTCCTTGTTACAAAAGCTGTAAAAATATTGTTTCATGTGCTCCATGGTCTCTCGAGGCCCAAGAGAGCAATAGATATAAATTAAATTAAATTAAATTAAATATAGGAATGTATGTCAAGTGTGGTTCAGTTGATGGGGCACGAGAACTCTTTGATAAACTTCCATTGCGAGATGTCGTGATTTGGACGGGAATGATAAGAGGATATGGCATGAACCATGAGATTAATAGGGCCATTCAGTATTTTCAAGAGACGCAAGAGTATGGTTTTATGCCAGATGACACCACTTTTGTATGCCTTCTTATAGCATGCAGCCGCGCCAGTCTGATTACAAAGGGTAGGGAGTATTCTCAGGTGATGATTTCAGAATATGATATTGCTCCATGAATAGATCACTGTACCTGAATGGCTGATCTCTTTGCACGTTCAGGACATTTACATGAAGCAGTTGAATCTGGAGAATGCACATTTCCTAAGGAAACTTGGTTAGCCTTTCTCAATGCTTGCAAGACATATAAGGATACAGAACTAGGATCAACATCCTTTGACCAGTTAGTTTAGAGAAATGCAGAGCATGCTGCTTCTTATGTTTCACAAAGGGGAGTTGAGGAAGATCTTTATGTTGGAAGCACTCTAGTTAACATGTATGCCAAATGTGGTAGTAAACTTTCCGCATAGGAGGCCTTTGAAAAGCTGTCAACACGGTGTTGTGTCATGGAGCACTTTCATTGGTGGATATGCAGCAGAGATACGTTGTTGGCCAATATAATATTACGGTTGGAGGAGATGATTTTGAAGAATATTCTCCCCTTGCTGCAAGCTCTTGCAAAATTAAACATGGACTCTATATGGCCGGAAATAGGAGGAGAACTGCTTGAAATTGGGCCATGGCTCGCCACAGCATGGAGATATTTTGAATAGATTGAAATGGACGAGAATTTGTGTTGTGGATTTTTGTGCATTTTGATAATTTAATAAAATATAGGGATATTTTAACAATTTTACCAAAATACGAGGGGACTTTTATAAATTTTCCTTTATTTTGTGGAAATTGCCTTGGTCGTCGGATAGGGCATTTTTTTCCCAAAGGTTGAAATGCTCGGATTTGCAGCAGACAGAATTAGGATGTTTTGCCAGAAGCCTAAAGGGTGCCCGCGTGGTGGATCTGTGATTTTAAAGCTGGCAGATTCCGGTCAAATTCATTGGAGTGGGGCTTTTGGATCTGCTGCAAGCATGCATTTGTATCAGAGGTACAAAGGCTTCAAGACCCGAGTTTTGAACAGTGTTGGGCAAAGTTTTTAAACCCAATTGGAAATTTTCCTACTCTTTTATCAAATAGCCGGATATTTTCAGTTGTCAATCGGAAATTTGCATTACTCTTATACAAATATGCAAAAAAATCTACCGAAATTTTTCCTGCAATGTGCCAACTCAATCGGAAATTCTTAGTTTCAACTGGAACAAACCTTCTCTACCCCGAAATTTGCCCAACAGTGGTCTTGAATCAAGGGTCCTGCTCATAATTAAAAGTTCAAATTGTAGAGGGGAAAATGGGCCTAATGGTGTAAATCATGCTCAGAAGATTATCTTTGGACAGCTTGCATAAGCCTTATCCTCACAACAGAGCTCAATCGGCATTTTATGGAGAGATTTGAAGCCAAAATTCAAGTTTCTTTCGGATTTACATACAGGTTTTTCTGCCAGCGCACAGACATCTTCAACATCTTGTGCAATAAGTGGACCCAACAAAAAACTAAGAAAATCGGCCACATTGCTTAAAATAAGATTGATTGCTTGATTTATGAAGCATGTTGTTAGAATTAGTGTGGCCAGAGGCTTGCTTTTGTTCTTTCTTTTCGTCGCCTGGGTCAGACACCAATTTGGAATTAGTATGGCTAGAGGTCTTTTTCCTTGATTTTCGACGTCTGGATCATGCACCGATTTGCTTTAGTTCTGCGTGGCGGATCATGCGCTTAGGTTTGCGCACCGGTTCCTTGCTCATTGCTCAATTCTTTGTTTCTGTGTGTCATATTTTTCAAAGCCTCATAATCTGCCTAAATCTCATCCTTTCCAGCGGATCTGCCTAAATCTCATCCATTCCAGAACTGCACTTGCAGCGAATCTTCTCCTCTCTCCCTTCGCCGGATTGGAACAGACTGTGCTGCCCTCGGTGTATGTTGCCATGTGTACAGCCAAGGGTTTTTTTTTTTGGTTGTTGCTACCAATGGTTGAAAAAAAATAGTGGGTTTTTTTTTTTTTTTTAACACGCCAGCCCAACTAAGCCTACAACCTTGTAATTCTAGGCTATTCACCTCGCACCTCCACCTCACCCAAATCTGAGTTGGATGTTTTTTTTTTTTTTTGTCGTTGATATTTTTAGCAGGGTTGCCTAACCCGAAGTGCACACTTTGCTGCAATTCTAAAGTGTCCATGTGTCATGCCATGTTAGCCAAAATCGTTTCAAGCCGTGGATCTTCGAAAATTCAAAATCTACGGTCTGTATATTGCATTTTCGACTATGGTTGTCGCAGAAAACCAGACCGGCAAGGGCGCTAACAGCTTCTCCAATCTTTTCTCAAAGCCTAAAAAGCAGAACTTCTCCTTCTGCAAGGCATGCCTCGGTTGCACAGTTGTATATTCAGCAAAATGTTTTAATAGTTTTCTGCATAGCTACTATTTTCTGTAAGAGGTAAATGATTTGGGTCTTAATTTCCTTCAGAAGCAAGGCAAAGGGAAGAATTTTTTCATGAATCGGACAGAAGCGAATGGGACAGGAAGTCTCACCTCCAAATGGTTGAACGTCAACGTTAGCTTCAGCCCATCATGTCTGTCAACTATGCAGATGGGAGCATCGTTAGGGCAATTCTGCTTCGAAGCCCCGGCTATGGTACAAATTATCCATCAGATTCTTATGCAACGGTATTTTCTATGCAAACAATTAGTCTTTGCTTTTCCTTTTCATCGTGTAGACTAACAGTGGTGGAGGTATTGTTATGCCTAGTCTTACCTTTCCGCTTAAACAGATAAGAGAAACAAAAATGTTGGAGAAAATGCATCCCTCTACAGCTAATTGCTAGCACTTCATCCTTAAATTACACAGAGGGTTCACCTTCAGATGGAGAGAAGAGGACTTGTATAGTATGCCCAGACTTTCCAGCCACATACCTATTGGACAAATAATATTCAAAACATTTCTTTTGCAAAGTACCCCTTTGCAGAGCTAAAGGCTGACAGCCTAGATTTATACTTCTCAAATTAATCTGAACCTTTTAGGCTACTGCAGTTCCTAGTGTTCAGTATTTAAATACCTAGAAATTGATTCCATGGCAGATTAAGATTTATGCCTCAGATTTTTCCATTGCCATTAAAGTCAGAGGTCGGATGTTGGTGGTTATGCTTCTATATAAACCTTGTAATTCCAGTAGCCCTAAGCAATAACATGCGGTTCAAATGAAGAACATATATTATTTAAGACCTGCCATTTGTACCATGCAGTAGACAAAGTGCCCTTTAAATATTTCAAGAGATGGCTCGTCCTCTTTTCAATATGATGCAAGTGGAAGGCATGTTGCCATATAATCTTACATTTGTTAGTGCTGGATGCCAGGTCTAATGAATTCTCATGCATGTGAATTTAGGCTGAGGTCCAACATTTTTAACCTAACACTCCGTGTATAATGGCCTTCACTGCTCTACGCTCTGCGGAACAAGCAGACTTTTGGATTCCTAGTTAGCAAGCAGCAATAAATTGTCTTCTAGGCAGCCATATCTAAAGCTATTGTGCATGGCAAAGATAAAGCTTCAAATTCTTATACAATGTTAACTAGATGTATGTTATCTATCGTTTGATATTCGATTGGAAAGTGGACCTGCAGAGTTTGACTTGGCCATATAGAATTAGAATGAACAACCCATATCTTCAAAAGGAACCTCTCCGTTACAACCCGATTGTCGGCAGGTACAAAACATTGTACGAGCAACCGAACCCAACAACAGGCCACTGCATCATCTCCGCCGTAGCCATCTCTGACATCCTGGCAAGATCCCGCGAATATAGCGCATATGCCACAATCCAGAACTAAGCCATACGCACAATATCCATCTGCGACACGGCCAACACCCAAGACGCACCCACCGCCTACCAGCAAGACGACGTATACCACCTTCCGCCCCTCACCCCGAGGCTGGAAACCGACAACCAGAACCCGCCGACAATGACGACGACAGAAGGGGCCGTCATCAACCACAGCACCGCGCAGACACCAGTAATTCTGGAGGCATGCGTGTTCCCCTTCCTTTTCCCCGAGGGCATCAGAATACATCGATGCCCCGCCGACTTCAACGCCTACATAAAGTTGCGGATCTCCTGCCTCTTCTCCCCCTTCACGCTGTACAAGCCGTACCTGCTAATGATGTACCAGATACGCCAGTCGCTCATCATCTCGAAGTCTATGACGACAAGAGTGCTCCACAAGGATATCCAGCACTACAAAGCAACACACCCCAACTCCACAGAGCAAGACTGCATGCGCCACATCATCAAGCACAAAATCCCAAAGCACATCCCAAACACCCCCGAATACCACAGGAAGCACCTCAAAGACCTGCTTGTGATGGTCAACAAGTGGGGTATCCTGTCGTTCTTCCTCACCCTCACCGCAGACGAGGTAAGCGACACAAGGTGGCAAGAAATCATCCACATCGAAGACATCGTCAGGCAAGTACGCCAAGACCTCACGTGGACAGATTGCCCAGTCGAATGCGCCACCCTGTTCCACAAACACCTCGAGTCATTCCTCGCAAAGCACGTACTCGGAGGAGGCAAGCTGCTGGGGCAAGTGGAACACTACGTGGTCAGATATGAGATACTGAACAGGCACTCGCTGCACTCACACATCATCTTGTGGGTGAAGGAAGCGGACGTAGAGAGGATCACAAACGAGATCGTCACCGTCATACCAAGCACAACGGGGGCGCAAGACGAGGATAAGCTACACGATCTGGTGCAATACAAGCAGATCACATGCAGGCCCTCCTGCAAACTAGAAGGCAATGCCATACCGTGCAGATACCTGTTCATGTTCCCGCCGCAGCCAAAACTGTGAGGCGCAGTTCGACAGCAGCAAATAAAGGTGGATGTACTTCAGGCCAACAGAAGAGCACTCAAACGTCGTGCCCTACCACCCAGCAATCCTCCTGCTTTGGGGAGCGCACATGAACATCCAGAGAATCACGCACGGAAGCTGGACATACTACGTCCTCAAGTACGAAACGAAGCTCGAGCCGCACGACCAACTCAACATAAACGGAGAAGACATCCTGAGGCTCGGGCTCCCAGACGTAGACGAAACGAAGGCGAGGCTGTTGTCCTCAATGCTGCTCTCCAAACCGATCTCGCCCACCGAAGCCGCGCTGGCATGCCTCCAGATACCAACCATATGGAGATCGGACGACGTCCACTTCGTCAACTCCTCCCCGCCATCAACCAGAGAGCGCCTCCTCACACGCGGCACCATGCCAATGCTCCACCCCATAGACCACTACGCAGCAAGGCCCGCCAACATAGTCGACGTAACATACAAGCAGTTCTGGTGCTCATACATCGTCGAGCCAGCCACGTCCGCAAAGCGAGCCACGTCCCACACTGCCCTAGGCCACAAGATCATCCCCACAAACCAACCGGTACGCTTCACCGACTACCACCCCGTCCACCACACCGAAGAATTCTGCTACAACATACTCCTCGACAAAATCCCGTTCAGATCGGAAGCCGAGCTCCTCTCCCCGAACAACCATGCACAATCCTACGGCCTAGAATGCCAGCTCCTGCACCTGCTGTCAAACGAAGACGACATCCTCGCTCATGTCCAAGCATATGCCGAATACCACCTCCTCGACAACGAGGAGCAGCAACAACTCGTCGACACAATACTCTAGAACACCCCGTCGCGAAATAGTTGCATGAAATATTTAGTTTCGGCTTCATTAATGCACAGCACTTGTTGTTTTTCAAAGTTCAGCATGCTATCAATGATAACACTTACGAAATGATGCGTCTACCAAACTTTTAAGGAAAATAAAAAAGGGTTTTTGGTTGCATGTAGCATCATTAAGTGTCCCTTTTAATTTGTTTCTATCCTTATTAAGGGGATATGTTTCAGCATCTAATAAAGTCATCCCTTGAAGTCCGAGGAGGCATTCTCATTAGGATATAATAATGTGCTTCCTTTTTCCATGATTATCCTCCAGCCGAAAAGGCTCTGGGTCTCGCTTTAGTAGCTCAATGAATGAAACTTCAATATGATTCTTGTTTTTAGTACTGTGGTGGTTTTAGATTAGAGATCATCATGTATTTAGATTAAATTTAGGTATTTCTAAAGCGATCATCAGTATCCTTGTGATAGTTGAAGCATGCTTAAGTTTATTAACTTTGTGGCAGTTCTAGTTAATTGTGTTCTTCAATCCAATTCAATTTATATTACCTTGCCCTAATTTCCCTGCACCTATGGCCTCTGGGGTGCCTTTTGCTAGTTGAATTTTTTTTTGGTATAGCGATTAGGATTAGGATGGGTGTAGTTAGGATGGGTATACATTGACAATCTTCTTCTCCAATATCAAAATAGTGGAGCTAGCCACTTAATGGTATCAAGGGACATATAAAGGTAAGATCCAAATTGATCTATATATGGAGTTTGAGAGGAGACCTCTTCTGGTAACTTCAGTGGCTAGGGCTAGCATGTTCTTGATCCAACCATCCCTGCCATTGGATCAAGAGCTATGTATAGAAGGAATTCCTGCTGTTCCATAACGAAATGTTAGAAACAAAAGCCCACAGCTTGTAGTCTACCTGCTAGCTTGCAATTATAAGATCAACAACCAGAACCACCAGTTGAGTTGGATCACTGGCCAGTTATTGCCCTGGCTAATTATTTGCTAAATATTTTTTTGTACATTGCTCTCTAGAATTGGCAAGTGCATATTTGACATGATTGCCTGCGCTATCTTATCACAACAGTGCCTTCCTAGCTCCACATTACCATGCATTCTGCAAGCTCCAAGTACAGACTTCCAACCAATAATATTAAGTTGGATAGTCGTCTGAAGCAAATATACTGCTTCCTTCAGGCACCCTGCACGTCCCAATAAATCCACCAGGCAAGTCCAGTGGAGAACATTTGGTATAATGCCATAACTTTTTCTCATAGACATAAAATACCAACGACCTTCATCTAGAAGGCCGCCACGACTACATGCAATAAGAATGCTGCCGAATAATGCATCATCAGGAACTATGCCTTCCTGTTGCATTTTCAGAAAACTATCCACTGCAAGGGAACATTTGCCATGCTGTACATATCCTGAAATCATTGCACCCCACAACCCTAAATCCCGCACGAAGAATTTGTCAAAAACTTTGCATGCCTCCTCTAATCTACCAAACTTTGCATACATGTCAACAAGAGTGCTCCCAATAACAATATTAAAGTCAATCTTGTCTTCGATAATATGTTTATGGATAAGAATTCCTTGCTGTACTGCTCCTATGCTGGCACATGCATTTAAAATACTAGAATATGTTACTTCATCTGGTTCTATCCCTTCTAGTTGCATATCTTCAAAACATCTAAGAGCCACGGAACCCTTGCCATGCTGAGCATAACCTGAAATTATAGCACCCCACAGTACTTTGTTTCTCATTTGCGCCCTTTGGAAAATTTTGTTAGATTCCTCTAGACAGCCACATTTTGCATACATATCGACCAAGGAGCTCTCGACCATAACATCTGATTGCACACCACTTTTCACAATGTTTGAATGGATAAATTTGCCCTGTTCTATGACTGCCATGGCAGAACATGCTTTCAAAATGCTCACAAATATAACAGGGGTTGGTTTTATTCCTTCTTGTTGCATCTGTCTAAAGCATTCCAAGGCAAGACAAGCTTCACCATGTTCGCAATGTGCGGCAATCATAGCAGCCCACGATATAACACTTCGACCGGATATTTTGTAAAATATGACACATGACTCTTCTACACTCTGACATTTTGCATACATGTGTATCAGAGTATTCCCAATATTAACATCTGATTGCAGATTTCTGTCTGTGATCTTACAGTGAACGAGCCTTCCATGCTCTACACTTCCTAGGTTCACACATGCTTTCAATACACTTAAGAATGTAACTTTGTCTGGGCACATACTTTCTTGTTCCATGGCTTGAAAACATTCTATGGCCAAATGGCTGTCTCCATTGTGTATATAAGCTGCAAGCATTAGATTCCATGCTACCAGATTTTGATAAGATGATCTGAAGAAAGTTTGGTGCGCTTCGTCCAACCTACCACATTTTCCATATGTGTCAATAAGGACACTGCAAATGACGGCGTCCAATTGGTAACCAAGTGAGAATATCTCACTATGAATGAGCCTTGCCTGCTCTATAAACCCTGCCCCTACGCAAGCTTTCAAGGCACCCAAAAATGTCAATTCTGTTGGCACAATGCCTTCCACATGCATTTTTAAGAAGCTTTCTAAAGCAAGACATTCCTCTCCATTTTGGGCATATCCTGCGACTAATGAAGCCCATGAAACATCATCTCTAACATGCAACTTATCAAACACCTCATACGCCTCACTCATACTCCCACATTTGGCATACATGTCAACTAGCATGTTTCCAACAGAACCATTGACCTTAAATGCAGCATTCAAAATCTGATAATGAAAGAGCCTCCCATGCTCTAGGGCTCCAACAGCGGCGCATGCTTTCAAAATAGCTAGAAATGTAACTGCAGTTGGTTTAAGACCTTCTTGTTGCATTTTCTCGAAAAATGCCAGAGCAAGAAGCCCTTCCCCATGCTGATCAAATGCTCCCACCATTGCACCCCATGATATCACATCACGGTTTGGCAATTTGATGAAGATGTCATATGCCTCCTTGAGACTGCCACATTTGGCATATCTATCAATGAGAGCATTTCCAATGACAACATCCAAAGGCAGCCCTCTGTTGATGATCTGCTCATGGAAAAATCTGACAGCCAATACTAATGTGCACGCCTGGATTGCAGCAACATAAACATAATTGTCTCTCTGGATCCCGGTCAATTGCATGCTAAAAAACAATTCAAGACTCGATCCATCTCTTGAAGCCTTTGCACTAGCGACCAAAATTGCACTCCATGAATAAGTAGTAGGTGCTAGAATATTGTCAAATGCTTGATTTGCTTCACTTAACTGATTGTGATAAGAAAATAATCTAATGAGATGGTCAGCCAAAATGGAAATCGAATGTAGACCACTTTGCGTTAGTAGGAGCTGCACTTGCTTTACAAGCTTGAGGTCTTTTTCCTTTGTGCATTCCTGAAGAAGGCAATATCCTTCATTTCTAGTAATAGGAAATCCTTGATTCTTCAAGAATAGGAATCTCACCATAAGTAACTAGTTAAGCGACAAGAACCTTGTCCATAAATACTAAAAGGAAAGGAAGACAGTCTCTGCAGCTATGTCGTTGAAAATGAAAACTATGGGCGCTGGAAACCCGCATTGAAAGGAAGCTGTGTGCTGCCCATCTATCCAATAATAACACAATTGTCATATAATTACAAATTTAAACTAACACATAGCCAAGTCCGGCGGTGAGCACCATGTCTTCGCCATGGATGAACCTATTTGCTGGCAATGACATACCTTGGTGCTCCATAAAGTTCTGAACCAATTCAAAAATGTACAAAATCCTCCTTTAGCCTCATGCAATTCAGCAATGAGAGCGGCAGCAATGAGCGGAGAAGTGGTCAATAAAGATTTGTTTGTATTTGACAATGTGGTTTTCCACAATGCGTTTATATCTCGCCAGCACTTATACCATGGCAACCTCGCCGTTTGTAGATGCCATAATTGCCAAATGTTTGTTACGTAGAACTATGTCTAGCATCCCAAGTCCCCTGTTCTTTTTAGAAGCACAACATTTATTCCACGCCACTTTGATGTATGCACCTTCTTAAACCTAGGTCCTTGCAAATTCTACGGATCAAACCGTTCCCTATCGTTAAATCTAACCGTTCCCTATCGTTGGATCTTAACAGGTTACATCTGATAACCTCCCGAATATGCTTTCATAATCCCCTCGAGGAGAGGGTTAACCTCCTTTTCTTCGCCACTCCATACAAAGTTCCTTACTGAATTTGTGAGCTGCTGCATCACATTCTTTGGTGCCAGTAATACTGAAATTGCGTACACATGCATGCAAAGTACTGATTTTGCTACTACAATTCTACCTTCATGGAGAGTTTGTATACCTTCCACCAATTTAGACGTTCTTCTAAACCTAGCAAGATTTCATCCCATATCTCCATCTGGACCTGGACCTGTTAAATCCAGTTGGAATACCCAATAACTCGGATGAAGTACCTCTTGGTATTACTTTCCAGGGGCATTGATTAACGAAAGCTGGTAGACGTTCTTCTAATTGCCCACCTTTTATTCCAATTTAAAAAGTAACCCCAAGCCATAGAGCACACATCAAGAGGTTGTTTAGCACAAGACAAATTTTCCTTGGTTGCCTTCAGGAAAAGAAAAGTATCATCAGGTATTGGCTGCACACCTGTTGAGTGTCATCGTGCATAGCCAAACCACTAATGATATCATCCTTTTGTTGCTGAAAGGAGTAACTGAGAAAGGCCTTTTGCTACAATGTCGAAAAGAAATAGTGCCAAGGGGCAACCCTGTCTAATACCTCGATCAATTAGAAAGATGGAAGAAGACTCACCAAAGAAAACCACAGATGCATGATTGATGTGACGCTCCCTGGACCTATACGATGCTCTCATCATATACATACGGGAAATCCCCTCTTCCATGGCAGCAATACCACCATAGAAAGGCCCTCCGTCTGACTCGGACCACTTGTGGTGATAAGTGTCCGGGTGGAGGACACGAAGGTGTCATTCCTCCCATGCCTCGATGGGAATCCTAGATAGCGGAAGCGTACATACAAGGTTAGCAACTGGCAACAGTACAAATAAATAATATGCCACCGCGAAGGGTGGCCCATCATCATCAGTCCATGACATCCAGAACATCAACCATAACAAAGGAAATGCACCACGAACAAGGGTTCTACCCCGGCTCAGACTCATGGGAATCAACGACGGCCAAGGCCGCTGGATAACAACAGATAGAATCATAACAATGGCATTGGCGTCCACTCCATCCGCCCCTTCTGTGCACACTTTGCAGATAGGCTGGAACATGCTATGGCATGATTGTAGCCTTTTAGAGACGCAATCCCATGGAATCACCCTATGGAACTACTCCGGGTTACATCTCCCCAGTCCGATGAGGCAGGTCGGAGAGGCGTCCCCTCCCCGAGTATGACGGTTCCCTGGGTGTGCTAGAGAACGCGTGCCCTCCTTAATGACCCCCGCATTCGTACCCGACTTATTCCCCTAAATCTAAAGGCCGGCTCACCAGCCCGTTCGAGCCCAGGGCACCCAATCATATTGGCTCGACACCTGCGACCCAGGAAGTGTCAGACCCATACCCGGCCCTCTCCGTGACCGGCTATAAGCCTAGCACAATGTAGGAGTCCTGTAGCCACGCTAGGAAAGACCCCACCCCCGATTCACCATCATACTCGTTGTCTGGTGCTGAATCACATCATAGCATCCCCAGCCAAGTGGGCTCTTGTGCACAGGCCGCAATTACTGGGATTTAAGAGGTTCTAGCTAGGAACATCACTAAATCTAAGTAGCTTTCAGGTCTCTACCCCCCTTAAACCCATTCCAAATGACTGAAAGTTTGAAAATCATTAAGGGTGCCACCTTAATCAATTTTGATCTCAACTTTCACATATAGTTTACTTGTATGATTCTTTATAGGACAAAATTAATTGATTAGGTTAGCTTGCATAATTTGAGGGTAAGGCTGAAGCACAAAAATTTGAAAATTTATAAGGTATTTATGACCAATTGAACCTACATGGACTTTCACTTACACCTTTCAAAAATCATGTGATAGAAGCTAAAAAGTCATAGTATCATTCTCTGGGGAAAATTTGATAAGGTTAGTGAGAGATATATGCTCTATACAATTGGTCTCGTGGACCATAAATGGTGATGCGTGCCTATATAAATTAAAATCTTTGAAATAACATGTTACTTTAACATGCAACTAGAGATTTCTATTGCCAAGAAAGGTTTGCATCCATAAAAAATATAATATACATGAAAGATAACTTACATGTAATATTATTCTACTTGGATGACAATGCTTTATAGAAGTAACACAGATATGAAGTTTATGCTAGTAAGAAATAAGCAGATTTCATGGTATTTTTTTCAATAAGACCATACAACCTATATAAGAGATGTCTATATATGTCATTTCTCACATTTTGAACTATTTTAAAGGCATATTTGGGGAAAAGTAGTGTCTTTTTCTATGAACCAAAGAAGTATATATGAAATGTTATGTGGTCTATTTATATTATGACATGGCTAAATTTTAAAACATCAACTTGAATTCATCAATAAACATCACTAACTTAATCATTGTGGAGTTTTGGACCTATAATTATGGAGTTGACCCAATGTTTTATGCTCTAATGTGTTAATCTGGCTGTTGTACATCATGTTTGAATTCCAAAAAATTGCATGGTTACATCCTAGTTACACTATATGTAAGTTGATAAGAGTTATGTTCTATGTAGATATAAATAGAATGCATCATTTATTACCCAGATGGCATTATGGATGGTTGTTATTGGAGCATTTTAACATATACTTTTGTCCAGAATTCTGTATAGTAGATTCTTTTAGTAGACATTGAGGTTAACATGACTTATGAACACTCCAAAAAATCATGAAACTATAGCTCGTATAGTTAGCAACTCGTGGCCACAGGAATTAAATCAAAACTTGTTATAATGAGAGAGTAACAATTGTTGAACCTCAAGCAGCTTTTTTGACCAAAATAGAGTTTGGCGGCTTCCATCAATGTCAGATGATAGCAAGAAAACATGGGAACATAAAACTCAATGTGTTCTATGATAAATAGGCAAATACCTCCAACTTTAGCAAGGTTTAGGTCACTTTATGCTAGAAATATTGAAGAAGGCAGTTCTGGACTGGTGCAGAAACTGCCAAATTCTCCAACGTTTGAGCAATCACCACAAGGTACAGGTGAGCCCATTGGTCTTGAAATTCTCAGAGATCATTAAGAAATAAGTGAAGACTCAAATGAGGGTGGTATATTATAAAATTGAAATTTCTTTCGTGAGTTACATGGGTTTAAGTGGCAGAGGTCATAAGGGCCAGTTCTGGTCCATGGATCAGGAATGGTCCCAAGGACAGGTCTAGTGTTAATGTGAGTGATAACCCCTCCACGTAACCTTCAACTGCGCGGCGTTCATTGATCCCTGGGACATACAGTCTGAGGCGCATGAACTCATCGGTATAAGCCTGTACTGACATGCCACGCTGCTCTAAGCGATAAAATGTCTGTATCTGTTTGCAGCGATGTGCCTTAGGAACATAATGGGACTTGAAGGCCTTAGCAAAGGTTTTGAACTTGCAATGTCTCCTATTAAGTCCATGCGCGCGTGCATACCCCTTCCACCATATTCTTGCAGACTTAGTGAGGTTGGTGGTGGCTACTTTCCCAATATCTTTGTCTGTCATGCCATACGATTTACCAAACTCGCGCATCTCGTCGAGCCAGGACTCTGCGTCCACACCCGAACGGATAGTGCTGGGGAACTGAGCAAGTCTGCGGTTCTTCGAGATGCTAGTGATTGCGGAATCGACTGTCTTTTGGTAATCTTTCTTTCTGGACTTATCACAGCTTTGTTCAGAACTGACAGAATCTGAAGAATTATCAGAATCGGAGGAGTCAGAACTGCTGTCCAAAGAAGAGGAATGGTGGCGACGTTTAGAACGTGTTGGCGTGGGTGGGGCCACCTCGGTGACCGGCGCTTCTGGTCCTTCTTCCACTGCAACAAGGCCTATAGGCCTTTGAAGAACGTATTGTTGAAGTTGCGCCATCTGGCGCTTAATGATGAGCAGTTCCTGCTCAGGCATTAGGCGGTCTGGTTCCACGGGTGTCGCCCACAGAGGGGGACGTACAACGTCTAAAATATCAATAAAAAGAAAAGGAGCACAACATGTATACTTTGCTCGTAGTGTAGGAGAAAAAGATTTATTAAAGAAGATGAAAATTTACATTCAGAGAAGTCCCAAAGGACGAACATAATTGAAATTATATCTTATAGAAAAGAGTTATGCTGGACGGTTATACATTGGGTCTCCAAAGGGATATAGTATATAATCAATAAAGTCCTCCCTTACTGAGCGTACTAATTTATATTTACGCCACGCTTCGATAATGATGTCTTCGTACATTAGAATAGAATTTATAATTAAGAGATTAAACAGGTCGTTCATCGCTCCGTAAAGTTGCCACAGATTATCGTCAATGTCGTGGAAGGCGTCCACATTAGTGGTCTCCCAATAATCCCAACCCCTCTGCATCTTGCATTGTAAGTTGCAGACAGCCTTGTCCTGAAGTAACATGACAATTTCCCACTCGTTGGCGAAGTGTTGTGGCAAAGCTATCCCTGTAACAGGTGGTGTAGCAATGCTTAGTTGATAATTGAAGACACTATGTATAAATAATTAGCATGGGAAAAAAAAAAAAAAAAAAAAAAAAAAAACAATGAATACAAGAAGACTATAGTTTTTATTTATCAATCGGCACACAAAATTGCCTGTATGAGTATTACATGCAAGAATGGCCAAAGACCGAATAATAAGACCCAAAATGATGCTCAGGAACTATGTCCTGCATCCTAGTCCATATCTGTAGGAGAGTCTGGTGGTTGTCACTGGCGGAGTAAAGCGACACTGGGCTAATCGTGAGGGCGGCTGCTGAGGCAGCAGCAGGAGGGAAGGCAGTAGCCAATGGTGCTGCTACGAGCATCTTCATGCTCATCCAGGCAGCAATGTCCTGGCCTAAAGCAGCAAGTTCTAAATCTCGATTAACAAGCACCACTGAATGAAGATTTGAGGGGAGCTTTCTGTGTCCGGCCATAGCGGACAAGGCTTTGAGTGCCCAAAAAGATGCCTCGGCCTCCGGAGCGAGTGCTCTAGCAAAGAATAGCACCTGACCTTGGCGGAAAGCTGAGAGGAAGAAACTTGTGAGATGGTTCTTGAAAGCTGCTATCTCCGGATCTGCGGAGGTCGCCACTTCTGCCTCTAGATTCACAGTGACCTGCTCGTCATAGACTTCTTCCCTCTCCTCTTTGAGATGCTCCTTGTCATAAAGATCTTTCCCCTCTTCGTCCTCTTCCATTGGTATAGTCACATCATTAATGTTAGGGACATGTGGTCCCATTCTGGTGGTGGAGAAGGAGGATCTTGGAGCATGAGATACCTCAACTATAACAAAGTTTCAACAGATTCTAAATCCTCAGGGTGGAACCTAAGTAACTGTTGTATCTGTGGAGGGTAATCAGGAGGCGAGAAGTCAATAAAATCATCCTGACAATACTCCGCAAGCTCGTACAAGACAAGGTCTTTGCGCATAGCCCGGATGTCGGCAATCACATGGTACGCCCACAAAATGTCATCAAGGAGCAGGTACTCTTGATTATTGTGAAGGATTGGAGGAGATCCATCCAATCCGGCGAGTTTGCGACCCTAAGCTGGGGCCATGGGCTGGTCGGTGGCGAGCTGCTTCCAATGGGCGAAGTCGGTATGGCGTATGCGCTCATCCTCTTCCGGATCGTCAGGAAGAGGTACCTTCCCCTTTTCCAATGGAGTGGATTCAGCCTCCACATATTGGTCCATAAGAATGGCCAAAGCAAAACGGACCTCAAAATAGGTCTGCTGACGGCCAAGCCGAAGAATAGTATCTTCAGCATGTCGGTCATCCCCAAGCATTTGCATGAGTATATCCATGTGGAGATAGAGCTGTGGGGGATTGCCATAAGGCTGGCATTGGGGGACCATTTCTTAGGCATAGAAGTCCAAGAAATCAGCGTAATCCGATATCCACCTGCTGTAGCAGATAAGGGTGGAGAAGTTCAAAGGGGACGTCAGAATCCCAGTGCTCCCCATCCCGGTACCATTGCTGGTGCTTGGCATAATCCATGACAGCTTTCTGGAAGGAGGAGGAGCAAAAATAGAGAAGGCTAAACAACAATGAAACCCTAAAAAGTAGGGGTACATTTTCCTCCCCGAGTATGACGGTTCCCTGGGTGTGCTAGAGAACGCGTGCCCTCCTTAGTGACCCCCTCGTTCGTACCCGACTTACTCTCCTAAATCTTAAGGCCAGCTCACCTGCCCGTTCGAGCCCACCCAATCATATTGGCTCGACACCTGCGACCCAGGAAGTGTCAGACCCATGCCCGGCCCTCTCCGTGACCGGCTATAAGCCTAACACTGTAGGAGTCCTGTAGCCACACTAGGCAAGACCCCACCCCCGATTTACCATCATACTCATTGTCTGGTGCTGAATCACATCACAGCATCCCCAGCCAGGTGGGCTCTTGTGCACAGGCCGCAGTTATTGGGATTTAAGAGGTTCTAGCTAGGAACATCACTAAATCTAAGTAGCTTTCAGGTCTCCACCCCCCTTAAACCCATACATCACCGGAGGAACAGAAAGAGAGAACAGAATCTGATACAACATCCATAATCATCACAAATAGATCATAACATAGAATCTAATCATCCATCTACCTCAAACAAGGGTTAGAATAGCACACAACTACCTAGAACTGACCTGTGTCCTGGCTGGACCCATTCTCTCGAAGAACATCCATAGAATTGGCCAGGTGTTAGGTTGTAACAGCTTTCTCCTTCCTCTGCTCTTCCCAAACTCGAATTTGGGCAAAACTAGGATGGAGAGCTCAATTTGCCATCCAAAGATGGCAACCTGCCCTCGAGTGAGGGCAAGTGGCACATTCTAACCAGCCTACTTGTCTAACTAATACCATTAGTTAGTGTACTTGGGTTAGTTTAATGTCAATAATTCCCCTTAACTTAATCCCCAATGTCAGGTTAGGTATACGTATACCGTATACTTACATGGAACGTCACAATTGAAATAAAGAAGCTTCATCACCACAGATGTGAGGTCTGCACCATAAGCAAATGCTAAAAGCACCTTCTGAAGAAAGGACCAGCTTACACTATCATATGCCTTTTTGCAATCCAATTTCAAGTACATGATCTTTTGCTGCATTTTCCTTTTCCAATGTTACTGCAATATTGCCAAGGATACTTCTTTTGGGTAGAAAACCAAACTGCATGTTAATGACATGCTCCATTAGAATCAACTTCAGCTTTTGCGCATATCCTTTAGCAACAATCTTGTAAAATAAAGATAGCAAAGTAATTGGTTCTCCAGTGGGTAATTGGTTTGGGCTCCTTCACCTTTAGTATCAGCGTGATACATCCTGTATTGAGTATTTTTATCAAAATACTTCCCTTCCAAGAAGTCTAAATATGCATTGTACACAAAAGGTTCTATCCATTCCCCTTAATTTGAAAACTCGATGGAAATATCGTCGAGATCTAGATGCCCAATGAAGGGTCCTTTTGACACTCTTCTGACTTAAGTTAGCAGAAGGGCCATATGTCTAAGGGGCATATGCCTGGACACACATTATTATGCTCTAATACGACTCGTATTCCACAGTCCTGCGATAGGCTTACTGGGGACCACTTCTTCCCATTTAAAGTGGGTAAAGCACTAGACCATTGTTACCAGAACATATCCCTATGTTCCCCTAGTCACAATTGGTATGTTTTCTTTAAAAGAATCTCAATGGGACTCACAATCTTTCTTCCATGTCCTTTGGTAATAGGATCTTAATATTTAAGTGATCTAACACTATGACAAGATTCGCTTGCACTTTTTGTTCGAATTGAAGAATTGGTCGTGGGATTTTGACCTTAATATTTAACATTTATCCTTATTCACTCATGTTTCTTTAAGGCACTTCATAGCACAAGGATTTAGGTTATGAAATGAGGCAGAATGATCAAATCTGCATTTAATGGGCATATCTTTCCTAAAATTTGGAACCATTGGGTTTTCAACCTAAATACTTTTTGAGCATTTCATATTTACTACCTTGGATTGGGCAGAACTACCTCAGGCTGCTTATCTTAATGAAAGAAAAATGGTGGGAATTTTGGGTCAAGGCAAGCACAAAAGTGAGTTTTGAATTAGAATCAAACATCAAGATTTCCTATTTCCATGATCTTCTTTTGTTATCTCTGCTACACTTTTGCTACTATGACGCCGAAAGACCACTTGAAGCCAGAAACAAATTTTCCAGAAAGGATCTTGGTACTGCTAGAGCACTTGTCAACAGAAAGAAGAATGCTAGTGCTGCAGAGGTGATAAAAAGATTCCTTGCCAGGGCCGCTAACCTGGAAACTACACATATTGCAACAACCAGTGAAGAGATGCTAACGGCTACACAAGAGGTTTTTTATCCCTTTTGTTCTACTGAAATTTAGGTTGTATTTGACACTCTAACAATGACGCCAGTACTAGTGTTCTCATTGTTAAATGTTTGTTTATCTCCTAAGCTTCAAGGTGTTTAGCTTTTAAGCTTTCAGGAGCATGTGAAGAAATCAGACCCTTCTACTAATCGATCTGGCTGACTACTACTTCTGCACATTACTTTAGAAATTTATTTCTTTTACTAACAAAATTCTATTTTTTTAGCATGGCTTTCTATATCTTGATCTATATTACATGGTGCATTTCTAACTGGTCTATTGCTAAAAACTACACATCCTTATTTGCATTGAAAGGAACAGGATAAAAACTGGGGATTCCTCTCCCTGAATTACCTGACAACCCTTTCATCATTACCATCATCATGCTAATGTGTGGCTGATTGGTTGCAGGTCACGTGGAGACCCCCCTTTTGTTTATATGTAGATGTTATGGATGTGGATGCTATTTACTATCTGGGTGAACAATTTCAACTCGAAAAACTGATTTTGGAGTAAAGATCTTTTTACAAGACAATATAGTGGAGTTTCTAGCACACTTGCTTGGCTTGTGAATGAAGAATCCTGTTGTGACAGAACATATTTTTCTTCTGCTGAAAACCCCAATCTTGCATTTATGTTTGTTGTTTTTAAGCTTTTGCTTTATCTATGTTCTTCGTGCATGATCTCAATGGAGACGCATTTTGGCGCCTCCAAATCTCACAAAGAGTGTGGCCCATAGATTTATTGGCTTTTTTCCTTAAGTAAAAGAGATGAATAAATCAAAATCTTTGAGGATATTGATTAATTTGATGAGGATACTTAAACTTCTCAATTTGCGCTTCATGCATTACCTAAAGACCTCAAAATTTCTTCATGACTTCATCGATTCCGTAGGAGATCATGATGGAGAGGAGACATATATCAGGGGAGGAATATCTCCGACTTGAAGGCCTTTATAGCATCATGGGCTTGTCAAGAATAAAATTAACTGGCATTATTCTTTGCATTACCAAAAATGTGCTTGAATTCCTGAAAGCAAACCAATATTCACATCTTTTCTCAGTATCTCAATATTATTTGTATGCCCAAAAAATTGAAAGTCTGAATAATGAGTGGTTGAAGGGAGAAGTTGACTCTTTCAGTAATTTTATAATTTATTTCATCAATAATAAAATCTAAAAATATGTTATCAAAATATAAACTTTATCACTTTTGCGGGTTGCGGGTTGCGTTTACTAGGTGAGTACCGGAACCACAATAGTAGAATAGCATCTGAATGTAGGACGTATAATTCGATAATAGGAGCAGTGATGATTTTAATGGTACTATATCGTAATATGGGTATCACCATTTTGGCGATAATCTTATATTCGAAACTTTTTTGGAAGGCGATAAATTTTGTCCCTTCAAGAATTTTTGTAGTGCATGTGGCGATAAATATTAATCACAAAAGTATTTGTTTAGTACTTGTCAAGATGTCTAAAATCTTACCATAGTATTGTTGTCATGAGTGCAACATAATGACACACACAAGGGCCACTAATTAATGTTGTAAGCCCCCATTTACTTTTGCTTCTGTATATGAGAGTACTATTTTCTCAAATGTGATTGTATCCCATAGTAAAGACATCAAATGGTATGGCTTTATCATGTTCTATAGACATTTAAGGCATAGGTAAATAAAAATTCAAAACCTTCATCTCTATACTCCTCGACTATATGAAATTGGTAACTCTATGTTCTTTATGTCGGCCATCTGTTTGAGATTCATAAATTGAGATTACTGATAGAGAGGCGAAAAAACTCCTTCACTGAGTCCATATAGTGGCGAATGTGGTAGAGGAGGGAAAGCTTCTCCAAAAAAATTTGGCGAATTAATCTCACTATTTTACTAAAAGGAAACCTACTAAGCATAGTGGCAAACTTTTCAAAACTCCAAAAATATAGCAATTTTGCGATAAATAGCCATTAAAATCAACACTGAATAGGAGGAACAGTTTGCGGATTGAACATCACACGATCAGGAATCTCAAAGAAAGTGCTTGTCAACCCTTACATCTTCTAGTAGATATCTTTTGTAATCGGATGTCTTTCTTTGAGTTACTTCTGGCCATCTCTTTGAGTTGCCTCTGGCTATAACATGAACGAATAGATGATAATATTGCATAATAAACCATGCATAGACTAATTGGTATAAATCCGGGAACGTTGGGCCGTAGATAGAACGCAATCCACCGGGAAGAGGAAAGCAATTCAAGCCATTCAGGCTTCCGGGGATGGAATTTGAAAATACTAGCTGTTTAACAAATAACGGTAGGAAAATACGGATAGTTAATCCTAATCCTAAATGCTAATTTTAAATTGTTAATTCGAATACGTACTGATATAGCCATATGGGAACGACGAGAATAAAGATGAATATACAATAGAGAATATATGGGTATAGTGATGCATGAAACCCTAATGGCGTGTCACACGGTGCCGTTAATGATGATTAGCTGCGGGAGTGGAGGGCCAGAGTACGACTGTCAGAAGGGTTTATAGGGCACAGTACGATGCTTCTGGCACACACATACGAAAAACCAGATAAGGAATAGGACAAGATAAGACAAGACTAGCAATTAATAGAGGCGGGCGTAATAAAGGAGCGGGAACAAGGAAGCAAAACCCTAAAAGCTATCAGATTATAAGAGAGGAGGATGAGGAGGATAAACTCCGCCTCAAGAATCTGTTCGATCCGGCTGCAATTCCTTTACAATCCAAGCACCCGGCTCGACAACAGGTCGCCAATAAGGGCAAAAGGATTGTAGATTCACAACCGGCGGAGGAACAAGTAACTAAGAAGCAGCCAAGAGCTGGAATTCCTGGAAACGTTACGGTGCCATGGAATCCAGAGCTGGAAGAAGCAGGTCCATGTTGTATCTGTGAGCAGGATTGTTTATGCTTATAAAGGGGACTTGCATCATGCATTAACTGCGGGAGAGTTCACTGTCTTTTTTGCGATAGAATTCACCATTCACAATCGATGAAGGATGCAGGATATATCCTCTGTTTGTTGGAAATCATGGAGTTATGGCTGACAAGAACGATACAATAAGGCAGCAGAGAAAGAGTGATGCAGTGTTTTAGTTGGCTGCAGTTGAACGCGACAATCCAGAAGTCGACATGTTATCAACATGAGTTACTGGTCGGAGATTTTGGTAAAGTCTGTGTATATTGTTGTGAAAAAAATCCAACAGATTATATTTACAGAGCCTTCATGGCAAGGAATGTTGAGAAAAAGAAGAAAATAGGGAAATCATCCACAGGGAAAAAATCGAGAAAATGAATGGATCTATGGAAGATAAATGGGAAGAAGCTGAACGGCGACCCAAAGAAAAAAAATTTAGATTTATTTTGTTTTATTTTATGTCTACTTTCTTTTATGCTCTATGTTTGCCAAAGGCTATCCATACGATTCAGCCCCTGGTTGAATCGTTCAGTATATGTATTTTTTCGTGCACCTTGCTTTGATAATTAAAAAATAGATATTTACCTTCATAAAGAAATGCTAATGTATCGTCCAATTGAAGAATGTATGTTTCTGGGATGTGAACACGAATTATTTCTGTTATTAAGATCTTCTGATAGAATAAGGATGTATAGTCACACTGTATAATGCGTCATGGGAATAGATAGGAAAATGAAAAATGTCACCTTTAGCAAAGTCTCCAAATATGAAGGTATGTATCTTGTAACGTGGGAGGAAATACGGACTATGTTGTGGACGACCGGAGGAATACAGACTTATATTTCATACCGGTATCCTATGAGAGATGATGAAATCCCGACACAAGGCACGACGTTGTCACCCAAAGAATGAACAGATGTTATATACCAAATGAGTAAAAGGGGGCGGAACAAGTTACGGGACGGAGAGGCCCAGCCTCCACCGTACACCAGGATAGCGAGGGCTGGACCCACCAACTGGTATCCCGAGCCACCATGAACTCTAGTGGTACAATGGACATGATCCACATTAGTAGAATTGACACATCAACAAGAAGACCATACCACCACACAAACAGGGGGATTAAATCTCAATACATCGAGCAAAAGGTAGACGGAGTAAGATACGGGACAGAGAGGACCAGCCTCCGCCTACACTAGGATAGAGAGGGCTAGACCCACCAACTGGTAATCCGGTCCACCATGAGCTCGAAAACATCACAAAACACAGCAATATATGAGCGGCACTTAATACAAGCCAACATGATAGGATACAATATATGAGTGCAAAGTTGTCAAGAAAAGGAGACTGGGATGATAATGCCACATGCCAGTATAGCGAGGGCACGACTCTCCAACTGGTACCCGGATCACCAAAAATGGCTGAATAATGGCGTAAATAAATAACACCCCGGTAGTGGATTGGATCAGAGAGGGCCACCCCAGGCCAATCAGCTGGAATGGTAAGACAACGATATTCATCAAATGATAAACCGAATAATATGTGGAGGTGGGCAGAATAATTAATAAGTATGGCTATTTCAATTTCAAACTCAGAATCAACGGTGCTTCGAATAAGAGACCATTTAGAGATGGAGTATATCGTACGGACGAGAAATAGACATTCCAGCAGTAGAATCCTATTACAGTGAACCAGAAAGAAGAAGCCACTGCATACTGTACCTAGAGGATGATGGCGGAAAGCACCAGCCTCAGCCAGCAAAAGAAGGCTGATTTGGCAAGAGCGCCAGTAAGCCAGCAGGACCTCAATGATTTTCTGGCCCAGATGAACAAGCAGCTAGAGTCCAGAATTCGGAGCATGGATGCTCTCAACACACTGGCGGAGACAACTAACCGCAACAAAATAGCCATCTCTAGCATGGACTTAAGGATTGGAGGGGTCGAGAGGACGAGCGAGGAGATGCAACGAAGGATAAACGAGATAGAAGAAGAAAAAGCTAAGATCATGCAGAGGTTGGTTGAGTTAGAAAAAACAAATGTTAAGTTAGCTGCATGGGAATTATTTGATAGAATAAAGCCGCATATCATGGAATTTGAGGAGCAGAATAGAATTAAGCATGACGTTAGGTTGATAGGGGTAGCAGAAAAACCTAACGAAGACACATACCGAGTTACCGCAGAAATAATAGAGACAGTTTTCAAAGAGCAGCGGAGCATCATAGTCAAAGCAGTGCGGTCAGGCCAATGGAGGGGTCGGGCGAGGCATATAAACCTGACACTTAGAGACATGACAGCCAAGGAACGGATACTACGCATGGGATCCAGACTAAGGAATGGAATCAAAGTGCAGGGAACGCTAACGGTCATGCAACGGCAGGGGCTACACAGAGAACTGGCCAGAGCCAGGGAATTGAACCAGGCAGGGATACATGCGGGAGTCAGAAATGGCAAAGTATACTTGCATAAGAGGATCAGGGAGCAGACTCTCCTGAGACAAGAGCAAAATATGGAGAGATCGGAGGCCATGAAATCAAAAGGGCTGGAGAAGGAGAATATCAACCCCTTGGTGGTCATGGTACAAGGACATTAAGGGGTAGCTTTGGGTGGAGCACCGATGGGGAGGGCTCTAGAAGCGATACAACCCGGAGTTGCAGAAAGAAGCGGAAGTGGGGCCGGCGAAGACCGAATGCCGCAAATCGGAAGCATGGGCCAAACCTCGATCACAAAAGCCAGAGGACGATCGAGAAGAGCAGTCAACGGGGCAGAGCACACAGAAACCCCGAAGGAATGGCCTCGAGGGAAGAGACGCTGACAATCTGGTACTGGAATTGCACCGGGTACCCTTGGGATGATGGAGAGAGGAGAGGCTAGAGGGAGCCCACAACCGCGACATAATATGTCTGGTAGAGACATGGGAACACAATATCAAGCGGCTGCTAGAGGAGGAGGGGTACCAGCTATTCACATGTTGGGAAGATAAGGACTTTAAGGTAGGAAGAGGAAGCGCAGGCCTAGCTTGCTATGTGAAAGAGAGCGTAGCAGAGGTGCATGTATTTTACATTCAGATGTCAATAAAAGATACATGATACTAAGTATTCATTTGCAAAACAAAAAAGATTTAATTTTGATCATAGCGTATTACCCGCCGAACTGTGACAAATTAGAATTGCTAGACCTGGGGGAGAGTATGATGAAATGAAAGGACCAGGGACCTATGATCCTAATAGGGGACCTAAACGCCAGAACAGGCTAGGAACAAGCACAAATCACGAGCATAAACGAAGAGAATGGATAGTGGACACATACTCCGAGGTCACAGGATTGGAAAAGAAGTACGGAAGACAAGACAGAGATCAATGCCAAAGGAGAATTACTGTTGGAAGTATGCACAGCGACAGGAGTCATTATAGCCAATGGGATACAAAAATGGTATGGATCCGGGAATTTCACGAGTCAGAATGCACATGGGAGAAGCATAGTAGATTATGTGATCTTGAATGACCAAGCAGTGATAAATGTCTCAAGCTTCGTGCTACTGGAATGGCCGACTGGGAAGAGGGAGAGCCACAGACCCATTCAGTTAACGTTCAGAGGGGTTGCGCAAGCACAGGGTGATAGCCCACGGGAAGAAAATAACATGAAAATGAAAATACAGTTCCAGAGTAAGTACGCAGATACATTCACGCAAAGTGTTAGAGCAAAAATGGGAAATTGGGCATGGGGGGAGCATAGAGCAAACGAGAATGGGAACGTGCTTAACGACATAATGGTGAAGGTGGCAACAGAGGTTTTCGGGAAACAAAAGAGGCCCAGGAGGAACAATGCATTCAAAGCCTCGGTATGGTATGACGAGGAGTGCAGGGAACAAAAAAGAAGAGTCAAAGCACACATAGGCAGAGACACATACAGAATAGAAAGAGCAGTATACCTAAGAATGTTGAAGTCTAAGCAAAACAAAAGCTTGGTACAACACCAATGGGGTTTGGCAATAATGCTAAAAAAGCAACCTCGGAATTTCTAGAGGGGGCTTAGAATAAAGGGAGAAGGGAATAGGAAAACCGAGAATACACGTCTGAATAGTATCGGAAGAGCCGGATGGGAGAAATACCTTGAGAAACTCTATAAGACGGGGGCATCTCCAATGCCAATACCCGCCCTATAGGAGATGGATAAACTATGCTTCAGCATGCAGGAAGTAATGATAGCGCTAAACAGGATGGCCAATAACAAAGCCCCATACCTCTATGAACTGATTGTGGAGTTACTCAAATGTGCGGATACAGTAATTGGGGAACAGGTTATCGACATTTTCAATGGCATAATCTATACAGGGCTCCCAGATAGATGGGCATACAACAGGGTAATACCTCTACACAAAGGGAGGGGTAGGGAAGAACCTGGGAACTATAGGACAATAATGGTGAGCTCTATCTTCGCGAAATGGTTCGAAAAAGTACTAGACGGCAAATTAAAACAGTGGGCAGAAACAAGAAACTTGAGGGCACAAGGATAGGCAGGCTTCAGGACGGAACACTCAACCACAGATCATCTAGTAACCCTCCGGATACTAATAGAACATAACATATCACATGGAAGGAAAGTAGTATGCTGCTTTCTGGACTTCAGAAAGGCATTTGACACCGTCCCAAAAGAAAAGCTCCTACATAGACTCATAAATATGCAGGCACCGGGGGACATGGCAGGAGCAATTGCTAGGGTGTATGCAAAAATGGAACAGGAAGGACATGCGATAAACTGCGATACAGGAGTCAAACAGGGGTGCCCTCTATCCCCGACATTGTTCGGCATATACATAGATGCACTACAAGGTTTCATAGCAGAGCAACAAGGGGATACGAACGCCCCAACACTAGGAGACACCAAGGTACCCATTATGCTGTATGCTGATGACTTGAGTATGATGGCTACAAAAAATAAGGGGATGCACAAGTTACTAAGGCTTCTAGAGATCTTCTGCGAGAGAATAGGGTTAACTGTGAACCTGGCGAAAACCAAGATAGTCATTTTCGGTAACAGGAACAGACACAAACCCTTCAAGTATATGGGGGCAGAATTGAAGGAAGCAACAGAATACAATTATCTGGGATATGACACACAGGGCACGGGGAAATGGGCTAAAGGTGCGGATGCCAGGTTTCAATCAGCCATTGGGAGCTACTTCACTATGAAAAATTTCTGTAATAAAAGCAGAATAATCGACTGGGAGATCAAGTGTTATTTGTTCAGTGCAGTGGTCATATCGACGCAACTGTATGGGGCTGAGGCATGGGGACCAGACCTACCAGATAAGAAATGGGACAAACAAGAAGGGATCCTTAGACAATGGCATAAATAGGAATTTAAGGTGCGAGCAAGCACGCCCCTGACAGTCATGATATACGAGAGGCCAGAAACCAATGGAAGTGAGAGTGTGGGAGAGAACTATCAGATATTTAATAAAAGACAATGCAGGGGGTCATCCAGGGAAGCTGTCAAGCATTGCAACCAACGAGTCAGCAAAATCACACATCATTATAAGCAGTGGATGGTTCAAGGATGTAGCGATATGGACTAGAGAAATGGGGATGAACCTGAGTGATCTAGTAAACGAAGGGAAATGGAATGAAGACTGGGCCGACAAGGCCATACGGGCATGGTTGCAAAAACACGCCGGACCCAAGACACTCTGGCTCATGATAGTTTTCAACCCAGAACAGCAGATAGGGCAACAGATGTACCGAGACAACCTGCTAGGGAAGGCCAGGAGAGACGTCCTGGTGAGATTTAGGATGGGGAGCCACGATCTAAGAATTGAAAAGGACAGATGGAGGAAAATAGGAAGGGAGAATTGGATATGCAGAATATGTGACACAGGAAAAGTAGAAGATGAGAACCACATGCTAAACGAATGTCCAATATACTGAGACGTCAGGAACAAGTACAGAGGCATAATATGGGGCAGCCAGTACATGCCCTAACGACAAGGGTAGGCACAATGAAAGATCTGGCAGATGCAATCCAGGAGATGATAACCAAGCATCATTGATAATGACGCACCCCCGCATGGCCATGAAGCTGATCATAAACGGAGTGCCGGTACTAATAGAAACTAAGAAAAGCCTTCAGAAAAGATTACAACATATCAGCATGATGTGCTAGTAGCGCCCTTTTGGGAGCTCGCCTATGCTACATCAGTCCAGGGGCCTCAGGGCAAAAGGGACAATAATTCTATTCTATTCTATTCTATAGTAATTAATTTCTATTAAAACTTTCTTTAAATATTTTGAAAAGACAATATTTTAGTCATATAAACTTTTTAACAGCTTATATAAATTTTAAAGTATTTAAAATTTAATAAATAATAGCTCATAAATAATAGTAGATAAATTTAATAGTTCAAAAGATTATTGTTTAAATTTTGACAAGTATCATGATCGTATTAGTTTATTAATTAGATAGAGCAGTAAATCTAAAACAATATTAGACAATGATTTTACTGAATAAAAATTAATAACACAAGAAATACCATTTATCGTACCATTTGTGCCTCATCCACAGGTCTCTTGACTTTGTTGAAGTCAATAACTTAAAATGCTACTTCATCTTCTGAATTCCCTTCCATAAAAAACTCCACAGCAGTTTCATCAACTAAGCGAATGTAATTTGCCTTTTATGACTTCAATATCCTTTATATTATATCCCCAATTTGCAGACCAATCTCCTTCAATTCTTGATATATGAGGAATAGTTGGGGAATGTCAAAGTCTCCCAACTTTCCAAATAAATAAAAACGAATGGCTATGAAACCACGTGACTTGAAAGCTTCGGCATGTAACTTAAAAATACTATCTGTTTTCTCATAAAATAATGCTTTAGTCTTATCAAGAATAGAATTAAAAACTGGTTTTTTGCATTACCATAAAAATGTTTGAATTGCTGAAAACAAACCAAGATTCACATTTTTCCTCAGTATCACTAAGTGCCTCAATATTACTTGCATACCCAAAGAATTCTGGAAGCCTGAATAATGAATCGTTGAAGAGAGAAGTCGTCTCCTCTATAAGCTCTGGATACATGGATTGTTTACTTCCTATAATTTTGCTCAATGGTGAATAATCTATTTTTTTTCTGAATATAACATAAAAGTCTAACATAAAATACTTGATCAATGGGCACTTAATGAGTGCCTTTATGTTGCATTAAAATAAGATGTTTATACTTAATGATGTACATCGCAGCAACCGTTGCTTCAAATGGGGCTTTGTTATTAAGGGTGGGCTCAAGACTAGGAGGAAAAACAACTGGGTTTTCCAAAGCAGGAAGGCACAGGTATCTGAACCTACTGTGTTTCTTCTTTCCTCTCCTGACCTTGGCCAATATTATATAGAAGAAACGTGATACTTTGTTGCCCCATGCTGCAAGTGGTGAATTTGTTTGGCTGGCTTCCAACAAAGTATACACTTGTCCATCTAGAACAAACGGCCTTGGTGGACTCTTATGACACAAAGCCTCTCGTGCTACATGAAAACTCAATAGAGGCTCAAGGATGTTTGCTATGTCACTCGCACTCGGGATACCACCAGCAGTCAAGGAGCTACTAGTGCCACTAGTATTAGCACAAAGTCGCCCTAATACGTCACAAACAAAGCTTCAGCAAGATAAAATAGAAACAGGAAAACAACTTATTTGCAGCAGAGCGCCCTCCTCGACTACTTGCCCCACCTCGTCTGCCACTTTTTCTTGCTTGCAGAAAGGAAAAACTAAACAAATTATACTCCGCTGCCTGCAAAAAGTATGAGAACAAATGCTAGGATCCAGCAAGAAGGAAATGAAATGCACTAACTCATAGAAAAACAAACATACATAAATGACCTCACTAACTCTCCTCACATTCAACTAACTCTAATTGTATTACGAAGATTTAGTTTGTCATCAGTTATCTATAAGGTATAGTATATCCTCATCAAAAAATGGACTTAATGTGAACCTAAAACCGATTCTTATGAGAAAATTGACTTATCCCATCATTTTCAACATCATCCTGGATGGACTATGGTTTCAGATGAAACCTCAACATTAATCCCTATTGTACCTTCTATGTACCTTGCATGTGAACAATGCATTCAGATTTCAAATCTGATTGTAAATGCTAACCTCAACATCACGGTTGGAGTGGTAATTGCAGGTTATATTTCTATAGGTCTCCAACAAAAGAAAATTAGCTTAAACCTCTTTTTTGAGATTCTTTACCACAAGTATCATATTCCCCACTTGAAGGTTTTTAGTAGTTTATATAATACAAAATCTAGAGATATCTTTCTCAAAGAAGGTAAATTATCTAATCGAGCACTCAATCATTGCTTATGCAACCTTGATGGTGCTGTTGATCCGACTGTCAAATAGGGATAGTGATTGTGTATGGTCTTCTGGAACTGCAGGTACTTCCCTTGGCAGAAGGGAGATAGTCTCAACTCCATCGTTGTAGACATGCATCTCATCTTCCTTATGAAAACTGCACTGGGCACAGGGACCGGACCTATCAGAATATTAGCACTATATATTGGTCGATGAGTGCATAGGCAAACGGGGACATGGGGGTGTTGTCTGCTACTACGGCACAAGCTTGGCACTATCAGTCTCTTTGCAGAAAACAAGTAGACACAACCATTACCTCTAGATCCTAGTGTAGAGCCACAATGGCGACAATCTTTTTCTAGCAGCATGCCACTTTCCCCACGCAGAGTCCAACTTCTACCGCTACAACATAGATGTGGATATAGATCCGTATGTTACATGATGACATACAACTACTCCAGACAGTTGGGTCGGGTTATATTGCTTGGAGACTTCAATGCACGCATGGGAATAGAATAGCTCGTTTGACTCGTTGGCGGAAGACGCTGCAGCTCTGCCCCGCAAAGACTGCATGACCACGAGGATATCAGCCGACGGAGCCCACCAAGTCACACGACATGGCCGAAAATTGCTTCAGATGTATAGCGTCTTTGACTTAGTCATCTGCAATGGTTTGGCACAATGGCCCCTATTTGCACTATCTGCTAGCACACGCCTATATACAGGCAAGAAAATCATGGAGATGGCTCTAGCGTCGTGGATTACGTGCTGGTGGTTGAGCAAGATCTTCACCTCATCGCTTAACTCCGGATGGGCGTAGACAACGGAGACGAAGAGACTGAGTCAGATCACCAATCACTCTTTCTCCAAGTAGATTGGCGGTCTGCTCGAACCACATATGACCCGACCCTTCACTTGCCTCAGTTATGGCTGGATTATGACCGCGCAGAGATGTATGCTCAGATGCTAGGAGCCGACCTAGAAGGAATTCTTCAACTCCCAGAGCAGTTGGTCACAATGCTTATGACTGCCGCAGAGAGATGGTTTGGCAAAAGCTGCCCATGGAGGACCTTGGGAAGTACAACCTTCCTCCATAATCAGTGCTTTGATGTTGAATATAGGGAGCTCAAGCGATTGCTTTGACAGGTCACTGAACCCACACTGCACCCCCTCCAATCAGACATTAGTGTCTTTTCGTGAAAGGAAAGAAAACGAGATACATTGCAGAGCATTAGAAAGAAATGTTTTACCTCCTAGACAGACATCCCAAGACATTCTAGAGAAAGGTGCTGAGCAAACCTCTGCAGTTTGCAAGAAATATCAATGTGGACCAATGGGTACAATACTTGCACCGGCTCTATAATCCTCCAGAGGTCCGAGCAGAGGTACCTCCACAGAGGTGCCCGTCCTTAGAAATCTGCAGCATCTTGCGAATGGCAAGGCAGCAGACTGGGATGGCATGTATGCTCAAATGGGTGGGACCACCAATAGTGCCCATCCTAACTACAATATTCAATAGGGCATTGCTGGAAGGATTTCTCCAACAGTGGACTATTAACAAGGTAGTTTCCATCTATAAGGCAGGAGATCCACACAGTCCAGCCAACTCTACAGAACAATTATAGTCAGTTCACTCTTTGTAAAATTAATGGCCAACATCCTTGAACAATAATTAACGATATGGGCAGAAGAGAAAAAGTGTGAGCACTCACACAGGCAGGATTCAAATCTCGGCACTCCTCATTGCCATATATTCACATGTCAGACCTTAGTTTTGAGGACAGCAAAAACCATCGCCAGAATCTTTACTGCTGCTTCGTCGACTTTGCAAAGGCTTTTGATATTGTGCCTCAAGAAAAGTTGTGGCAAAGACTAAGATAGTTGGGAGCCCTGCAAAATGCGGTATACAGCCTCTATGAGACATGTTCCAGCGGACTGACACCGACAAAAAAACTTGTCACCAGTAGTATTAGTGTCCGTCAAGGATGCTTACTCTCCCTAACAGTGTGTGACCTCTATATTGGCCAATTGGAAGGGTGGCTTACCAATCACCGGGGGGCAGGTGCTCAGATTGGGCATCAAATCATTAGGCACCTCATATACATAGATGATATAGACTTCCTAGCCCATACTTCAGACGCCATGCAGCATCATCTACACGTCCTGGATACTTTCTGTCAGGCCAATGGAATGAGGGTCAATTTGGTCAAGACTTGTCTCGTCTTTACGCCAGCCAAGGCTTCATTTCTTCACTTATCAGAGGGTGAAATGTGGAGATAGCACACACCTACAAGTACCTGGGCATAAAGTTCCCCACTACCATATACTAGAACACTTCCATTCGGTTACAAATGGCCGCAGGTTGGAAGGCACTCTATGTGGTGTACAATAACAGCTACAAAGCAGAGCTTTATAATTGGCCCCATTTGTGACACTTGTTCAGGGTTTTGATGGAACCCGTTCTTTTATATGGGGCCGAAGTCTGGGGTTTGATTATATCCCCGGCCACGTGGAATGAGTTGGAGCAAGTACAGAAAGCCTTCCTGGCATGAGCACTTGGGGTGAAATCCACAGTCCCATATCAGATCCTTTTGCAGAAGACATGTTCCTCGCCTCTTCAGCGGGCCGCACTTGACCGCCGGATTATCTACTTCCAGAAGGGCTGGTATGGGCAATGAATGTCTCCCCAACCTGGTTTATACAGTCGCCATGGTCAAGGCATGCTGGAAGGAGAGGCTGGCACAGTGGTTCCCTAGATGGAATATACAAGAGCATAGGTGCATATAGCTTAAAACTGAAGAAGACCATCACCACCTATGGCAATACCTCAATGCTTACTTCCTTAGCAAGCTTTGGGATGCTGATGCCCTTGAACATATTAAGATGGCACAATACAAGCTCTAGATCAACCTCATGCATACATGGGATCCAAAACACTACCTTCATACACATTTGCCACTAAAAAAGTGTAGATTCATAGCTTCCATTCGCACAGGTGCATATTGCATGCGAATTGAGACGGGTAGATGTGTTTCAAAGGCGCATGAGCATATACTGTGTCTGTGTTATCAATAGAATGTTAGTGAAGATGATCAAGCCACACTTTGCAATAATGTCTTGTATTTGGTCACATCCGAGCCAGCTATGTTGAGTTGATCATGCCTAACTAGCAGTTGCATGAACTGTTGGACACAACTTCAGTGGGTTCACTAGGATCCTATTTCCCAAGGCATCATGGATGCATGCGCTTAGTCATGTCCTTAAACGCTATACTGATGCACATCATAATGTACTATTGTAATATACCATTGTACAATCTCTCAGCATACCTATTACTGCCAAGATTTTTCCCTCAAGAACCCTCCGGGGAAGGGGGGAAGGGGGGAAGAGGGTAATCTTAGCATTAATACGCTTGCTATATTCCTTATTTGGGTCCACTAGGCCAATTAGTCTCTGCAGAGGATAAAAATCAATTCAACTAACATGAAAACATGAAGATTTTGTAACCTAGAAATGAACGGAGTATTTGCTTCTAAAAGTGCTATATTTTATGAAAATGAAGTCTATTCTTCTAAAGATATGTTCATCCAGATATTGATTATATTTATGTGATCTATTTTATTATAATCAGACTTCTGTTACTTCAGCATCAAGTTCTGTAACGTTCTTAACCGACATGCCCTTAGCCAACTGGGCAAAACCGTCTAGACGTTTATGAGTAGTCGCTTCTACCCATTTATGCGGTGTCACCGAACGCATGTGCGCAGATTCAAGGTTCGAATACTCGAGCGGTCTACCATGGGCCCGTTACAGTCTCTCCCACTAGAACTGTGCTCGTCCTCGAGCATCCAAGGCTATACCATGTCTATGTCATACCATGCCACAATGATTACCAAGTCTTTGCAAATTACCTATGCAAATTACCTATGCATATAGGCACCCATGGAGACTCGAACTCGAGACCTGCTCTGATACCAATTGTAACGTTCCTAACCGACATGCCCTTAGCCAACTGGGCAAAACCATCTGAACATTTATGAGTAGTCGCTTCTACCCATTTATGCCGGTGTCTCGGGAACGCCCCACAGGCAGATTCAAGGTTCGAATACTCGAGCGGTCTACCATGGGCCCGTTACAAATTCACGGTCTACTCAAGTTCAGTTCACTCAAGTTCAGTTCACTCAAGTTCACTCACATTCTTCTTCTCCATCTCTTTCTATTCCAACCAGTCCCACGGTTTTTCCTTCTTCACTTCCATTCTCCCATGTTATTTCTGATCAAGTTCAGACAACTCCCATTCAGTTACCTCAACTACCATAAAACCAACAGTCAACTCCATCTCCATTGTCTAATTCTCCTATTTCTGATATTCCATCAGCTGGAATTCCCCTAGTCTCCTCTTGTTTCTGTTTCATACCACCTTCACTTCCGTTACCCCCATTAATAATAGATCTTACGATGATTTTTGGTCTCTTGATTACTCTCAACCACCCCCTTCTCCAAAAACTTCTCCACTCACTCTCATTGAGCTAAATCAAGCTCGTGATCTTCAATATTCATCATCTCTTGCTTGCAACTATGCCCTTATGTCCAGAATTTTACATGATTTTCAACCTACCTATCTACAGGCTACTCCTCTCCTCAATGGATGAAAGCTATGCAAGATGAAGTTGCTAAGTTAAAAAACAAGGCATTAAATAGCTAAGCACAAATTGAGATTGGTAGAAAAGAGCTAAACAAAGCAGCAAGGTTTTGATTTTGAGGAGGTTTTTGCTCCTATTGTTCGTCTTGACAGACTCAAGCAGTTGTCAACTTAGCAGCTTATAAGGGTGGGCCAACTTGCATATCTGACTAAAATCCATGTCTACATCAAATTGACAAATCCATCGTAAAATTGATCGAAAATACATATTTGACATCGTTCTTGCAAAGATCTTAGAAAAAAGAAGCCGATCGCTTTATGTTCCTCCTCAACCATGATCATTTCTGCTAGCTCCACCTCCCCCACTACGACTACCACGACCACTTCTAATGGCTCCTCCAACCCTACTTCCACTTGCACCTCCAACTAGAAGAGTTGTAAGAGTATTAGCTTCACCAGGTTTTAAAGCATGTGGGTTGCTAGACATAATATCACGTGATCATAACATTCCTATAAAAGGGCACAACTATTTGTTCTACAAGTGCTTTCAGATCTGTGCATCCGTCAGGTTCCAGTCATCGATTAACATTACCAAGGTGCTAGCTGCCTCTAAAATTTAGACAGAAATAAAAGTCTTTAGTTAATGAAAAAATTCTTAAAAATTGAAAAGCACACGAAGAACAATAAGAACCGAGATCTGCCTTCCAGATCATTGGTTGATGTATTCAACAAGATATTGTAAGATCAGCAAGAGGCACTCTTAAAAGAATTTGCTAGCTGTGGTTCAAGAACAAGGAGCATTTGACTTTGATTTTCAACATCTTTGCCATTGCTCTTTTGGCCTGAGTTCCACCACCTTTAACACTGTCTTTCTTTATACGATTTTCAAATGATGGGCTTTGACTCTGTTTGCTCATAAGGAAGTCAATTGCTGGGATTATGGCAAAATTTGTTCGATGAGAAAAAAAAAAGATTTGGTTTTCCAAAAAGCTAGAAACCTTAGCCTCATCATCAAAAAACACAAAAACTTTTTGCATTACCAAAAATACACAATAATTTTGGCTATCAAATCACTAGCCGCCAAATTACTAGATATACCTTGGCCATCAAATTACTAAATATGCCAAAAATATGCCTCAAAATGCTGAAACCCACCCTCTCCCTAAAAGGGACAACCCAAACAGATCAAACCCATTGTTGTTTTAAAACATAGTGAATTAAGGGGAAGTGATTAATGAACAATTGAACCCCTTGCCTTCTATTTTAAGGGCAACTGCTTTACACCTTCGATTTTAAGGGCAATTGCTTTACCATAGAGCTATCGCATTTGAATTGTTGCTGAAATACTTCAGTTTTCTGTTAAGGCAGAGCAACCCCCACCACATGAAGATTGAAGCTGCAGAATTGTATTCTAAGAGCTATGGGAACACGCCAATTAGGCTTGGGTAGAATAACAAGTTCATTGTAAAGTTTAAGAATGTGGGAAGTTAAGGATATGGCAACATGGGATAGAGCTCCACCAAGCAGAAAAGTTGTACTGTTTCTGCTATGGTCTTGCTGGAAGAAAAGACGGAGTGAAATTGCAAGTGCCTTTCTACTATTCTTCCAAAGGGGCATAAGAGCTGATTATGTAGAGAGGTAACCTTCTATAATAACATACATTCCTTCTTGCTTGCTGGTTATCCCTTTTAACCTGATCAATCTCTGATCAAGTAAAAACTCTGGCCCCCGTCTCTCTTTACCTAAAAGAATTGGAGTTACTATCACAGAGAGCCTTTGGACCAATTCCTCTTCAAAAGTCTGCTTCCCCGGGAAATTATCTAATCCCGACATGTCTGGACCTTGAGAATCCAAAAGCACAGAACAAAAACCCCTCTCAAAACATAAGCCTAACACGGAATCCAGCTTAAGTTCTCGTAAAATATTCAGCTCCACCCCTTTCTGGAGAAGCATGGTCTCAGTTAGCTGGCCACCATTTCTCTTGCTTAGCATATCAGAAACTAATGCATTTTCTGTTGTGATTACAAGTGTCGGAGCAATTGATGTGTCAAATACTTGTGCATCAATTGGCAGGTCTAAAGATCTTGCCAGAACTATTCTAAGGGGTTGCTTTGCTCCAAGTTCAGATGATACAAGAAGTGGGTCATTATATACTGCTGCATCTGTAACAACAACAACATCATATTCCTGCAACTGCTGGCTCCAATGGCTACCAGGTGTTGTTTCCACAGTTTCAAATGAGCCAATAAAACCTCCATCCAGCGACACACGATACCTTCACAGCAATGCCCACAACAAATCAAAAAAGAACACAGTAGTGATACTGGAACCTAATATATTCAAAGTCAAGATAAAAAGAGGCTACACCTATATCATCTCACATGCTTGCAATACCGCTTCAGAGAATCATCTTATGTGAGCTATAAGCTTTCAACTTGTTTGTCAACTAATTTAAGCGAACTAAGATAGAAGCTGCTCGTGTGAAAGAGATATAGTTCTGTGATAAGCAAAGGAAGCTTAGAAGTGATCTAAGAATACAAAGATGAAAACTGACCATGTCATGTTCAGCCTTTTATTCATGTGGCTTGTATTTCTGAGATGGGGGGAATTAAAAAACTTGTGCACCTGTCAAACTATGTTATTCAGAACACTCGTTCTACAGATTGCTTGACAAGAGTGTCACGAACAAGCCTACAAATAGTCATTTGCAGGGATTTGAACCCAATCTCCACACAAAGAACTATCAATGTACTGGAAGCTTGAAGCCAATGACAAACTTCTTGAGCCATATGCTCTTTAATAGAGTATTTTGACTTTGTAACCATGGTGCAGTTTACTAGCCCACGAGCTATATTCAGAAGTAAAGGAAAGGAAGGCTCATGCCTCATGAAGGCACTGTAATTGCAATGTCAAAGTGACCTACTAAGCACTCTTATGGTGAGTAGGTCAAAGTATATCAATTATGGGCACATATTTTCTGGAGCAATAAACTAATGCAGCAAGTGATCCACATAGAGAAGAAGAAAAGGCATCCCATCTTCAGCCCATTTGAGATAAAAGATTCAGATCTGTATAGGTAGACTAATAGCCTTGTCGTGTGCACGGATTTGTGGTTCACAACATTTTGGATTTCATACCAAATGTCCTTTTTCTTTAATCACAAAGCCCCCAACTCATTATCTTCATTGGGGAAAAAGTGACTTTACATCCAAGACCACAATTGGGCCGCAAACCTGACTGAAACTAGACATGCAGCACACATAAAAAAGAAAAAATTATACTTAGCCTGTTTTGTGCTTGACAATGCTGCTATCAGGCATTCAATTTCGAAAACCCATTTGCAATTTAAGGGTCCCTTGCTGTTAGAAATATAAGCCGCGAGCAAATTGCTGGCATGCATTATGTCAGCAAATACATGTCATATCCAACATGCATGTTTGATGTGAGCTTTATTATCCATAATATAGTGTGTATTCCTTCACTTTTATTCTTTTGTCTTTAAATTAGTAAATCTCAGCTCTTATCATGGGTATTTTACTGAGATTAGCCAAGAAATACGGTGGCCCGATAACTGCTTCTTCAAGTGTTTAGAAATAAATAAGCCTGCAAGATACTCTCCATAACACGTCTTGGAAGAGAGAATCTGCAACTACAAATAGCAAAACAGGTAGACATTATGCGGAATGGCTTTGGGGGCAGCATTCTGGCATCAGGGCAGTGACCAGCAAAATGAGGCGTGCTGTTAGGGGCAAGAAAATCTAATATCGTAAAACCTGGGGGATCTATGCGAGAAGTACTAAAAGGGAGCACCAGGAAAGAGAGAAACTCACATTCAGAAAGAGTACCTTCCAATAGAGTAAGTTAGGTTTTGGTTGTAAGGCAAAGTGATATACCTGAGACATGTAAATGGCGTTCCAGTCAACATACGATGGATGAATGCCTCATTAGTGACTCTACAGAGTTCTTCCTCCACTCCAACAACTACTTCAATACCAGCATTTCTTAACGTTTCAATGCCTTTTCCAGCAACTAATGGATTTGGGTCTTCTATTCCAACCACAACGCGCTTAACTTTTGCTTGCACTAGCGCCCGGCTGCATGGAGGTGTTCTGCCATAATGGTTGCAGGGTTCCAGGCTCACATATGCAGTGGCACCATTGGCATCATCTCCTGCTTCTTTTAATGCATGCACCTGCAAATTTGCAAGCTTTAGGATTTGCTTATCAGAAGTTTGTAAAGACAATTTTAGGTTACCTCTGCATGTGGCTCTCCGGCCTTAGGATGATAACCGTGCCCAATAATACTCCCATTTTTTACAATTATGCAGCCAACCATGGGGTTTGGAGAAGTATGGCCAAGAGCTTTCTTTGCTAATTTTACACAAGCTCTCATGTATTCAGCATCCGTTTTTGTCGCACCCGTTGGAAGATCTGACATTACAGCTGCTGGAACTCTTGCAGTCTTCCTAAAATTTGTCCAGAATACGATTTGTCGATGTGGTAATTCTGTTGGCCATAGAACACCAAGTTCCGAACAAAGAGAGGCCATCTCGAATCAGAAAGCGAGCTTACATCCTCTGAGCAATCTCACACAACAAAACACCATGGGCAGAGACACTTCCCAATGAATATTTTTCTTGCTGAATTTCGGACTCACCTTGTGATAGTGATAGCAGCGCAGTACAGATGGCTAAAAGAAAGAGCACAACGAGATAATGAGGACAAGGCTTACGAATGGGGATTAAATTGTGTCCAATCTTTGGCACAATGAGGGGCGATGAAATCACATAGAAATGGCCAAGCAACAGAAAATATACAGAAACGGGAACGAACCGACAGAAACGGAACGAACCGATGGTTCTAAGTACGCCCGATTTGGGTTGGCCTCCCACGGAAACCCTTCCGGGTTTTAATGGAAACCCTTCCGGCTGTGACGTTCCAAGTATTTATACGGTATACGTATAAATACGTTGACACGTCACCCAGTATAGATACGCCACCATGGGGCATGGTAACCTAGGGGGTTGACTTAAAAAGGATTAAATTAGCTATGCTAATTTAATTGTTAAAGATAATAACCTACATTTAAGGGATCATTATTTATAAAGGGTAATTAAACTAATTATCCTTTGGGAACGCGCCACCTGGCCAAACCTGGTTGGCCAGCATGGTGAATGCTATTTTGGACCCATAAGGTGGATCACCACCCCCGTATCCACCATAATCGACCTGAGCTGAGCGCCTACCTTGGGATTGAGCTGAGCGCCACCTTGCCCAAGTAATTGCACCTGTGTGATCAGAGCTGAGCATCGAGTTTCAGAAGGATGGAGGCACCAAACGATAACGGGTCGAGCAGGAATACAGGTGGGTGGCTAGTATAGGCTGATATTCTAGGGTAGCGCCCCTTTTGGGCACTTGTGTGTTGTCTTGTATGTTCTCTGTGCTTTTATTCGTAGGAACTAACCCTTGGTTGAAAAGGTAAGTTCTCTTTATATTTCGATTCGGGTTTTGCTCTCAAAGGATGAATTGATAGTTCTTTGCTTAGTTAGCACTCCCGAGATGGGGGATTACGGGAGGGTAGAGACCTCTGAGCCCATATATTGTAGTATACTCCTAGATAAAGCCCTGTATTATCCCAATAATGCGGCCTGTGCACAAGAACCCACCGGGTCATAGATGCTATGGTACTGGCTTAGCACCAGACAAGGAACACAGTGGTGAAGTGGAGGTGGGGTCTTGCACGAACATAAAAGGCTCCTGGGACTCCTATAGCGAGCTAGACCTGATAGCCGGTCACGTAGAGGGCCGGGTATGGGTCTGACACTCCCTGGGTGGGAAGGTGTGACCCGTATGGGGCACCTTGCACTTTGAGTAGATTTAGGGCGAGTAAGTCGGGTACGGATGCGGGGGTCGCTGATGCGGCACGTATTCTCTAGCTCGCCCATGGAGCCACTGTGATTCTGGAAGGGGACGCTTCCCTGACCTGCCTCATCGGACCGGGGCTTCATGAACCCTGGAGTAGGCTCAGCAGGGTGATGCCTCGAGCCCGTCTCTCGGGAAGGCTATAGCGGCGCCATAAGCGTGAGTTGACCCATCCGCAAAGTGTGCACGGGGAGGGGCGGATGGAGTGGACAACCCAAGCCAATGTTCTATGCCGATAGCGCCATGTCAAGATTCCGGCTGCTGATCTCTTGAGGCCTAGCCGTCAGTCGATCCTCACTGGAGTCTGAACCGGGGTAGAACCATGGGTTTGGGGTGTTTTCTTAGGTTTAGATGCATATTCTTTGCCGTTGGTATTTGGATGGATATGCCACCCTTCGTGGTGGTTATTTATATGTGATTTATGCTGTGTGCTAACCCTTGTATTCACGCTTCCGCGACGTAGGAGCCCCATTGAAGGCGTGGGCCGAATGACCCCTTCGTGTCCTTCTTTCGGGCATCGTATTATAGATGGGCGAAATAGGCGGAGGGCCACGCTCATGGCGAAGTTGGTCGCCATGGGAGGGGAAAGTCCCCGTATGTATCGTCAGGGTCGTATATGTTGAGGGGCGTCCACGGTGGTATCGAGCATGGTTACGGGAAGCCAAACTATTTGACCGGGCCACATACTAACTTCGATAGATCGTTAGCTAGAGAGTGAGGATTTTGGAGTAGTACGAGTTTTTGGGTGGTGTAATGGATGCCGTCATCCTTGCTTTAGTGTGGTATAATTGTAATTGAGAGGGGTGTACCCGGTACCCAACCCTAACCCTAAGTGGCGGGCAGGGGGTACCCGGGTGTCGCTGGCGCCCGTAGAAACCTCGGGGTAGGGGGTGCCCGCCACCCGAAAAAAAAAAAAAAAAAAAAAAAACCCTAACCCTAAGTGGGCGGGGGTACCCGGACGGGGCCTTGGCCCGCCGTGGCGACGTCGAGGTAGGGGTGCCCGCCACCGAAAAGCGCCTCCGCCATTTTTTCATAAAAGTTTTTAGGGTTAAAATTTTAAAAGTGACTTTTTCTTTCACTTTTCTTAAACACCTAGCGCCCTTTTGAGCTCCGCCTGGCCGCCATAGCCGCCAGGAACTAGAAGCTTCCCTCTGCCATAGCCAAACCTCGCCCTTACCTTTCTCCCCCAAGCGCCTGCCCAGCGCCCACCTAGCGCCTACTCTATAAGGATGGAGACACCCAAAGCAAGTTTATACGCGTAAGCCTCGCTATTCCAAAACCCCTATAGAGCTTATAATGGCTGAATTGTCGCCTAACGAGACCCAAATACCGACGCAGGTTAAGACTGAAGAAATACTCGAGTATTTCGTGGAAACGCTTCTGAACGGGGTCGAGAATCCCATACCCTCTTTTGCTATAATGAGCGCTTTGTGTTCAAGCTCAACGCTATTCGAGACTCGCATGATAGTGGAACAGAAGATGGCGCCCGAAGTATGCCCGGTTCTTCCCGCCGCCAGGGATGACCAAGAGGAGGAGGCCTTACAAACGCAGGGCCCAAACAGTTTGCAAATGGCCCAAGAGGCGGATCTGCAGTGGTTGGCATTGGATGATCCTGGCCGGATACCGCTACCTAGGAAAGCGGCATGTGCCTCTTTGATGGGGGAGCCTATACTCTTCCATCGTTCTCATATGAAGAGGAGACCAATCGTATCCTTTGGGAAGCAGGATCACCCTCGTATTTCACAGATCACTTCCAGCGGGCTGTTGAACGAGACATGCAAGCTAATCCCCCACGTTACTTCATAGAGCTCACAAGAAGAACGGAGATTAGAATAGCCAAAGAGAAGCAAGCGGAGGAGCAAGCCACACTCCGGGCGCAAGCACAGAAGGCAACACAGTTGACGGAGGAGGCTGCCAAGCTTCGTGAGGATACTATCCATCAGCAGCAGGTAGAACAAGAGCAAAATCTGAAAAGAATGCAGGACGAAGCAGAGCAGAGAGCAAGAGAGGCAACCGAAGCCGTGATGGAGCGACTGAGGAAGGAAGAGGAAGAAAGGCATCGGCAAGAGCAACCACCTGCAGAAGCCCGTGTTCCTCGCCGAAGACAAAAGAAAACACCCCAAAGATCTGGTGCTCAGTATAAGGACCAGCTTAGAGCTCGGGGAGGAATCGCCAAGGCTGCAGGGGATAACCGGCGGGATAATATCATCCGTAAAGCCCGGCATCCTGGAACAGCAGGGAAAACTCTACCCGGAGCTGCACCCCAACCTAGGAGGAGGCATCGTTACAAGCCTGGTACCGTGGCACTTCGAGAGATAAGGAAGTACCAGAAATCCACTGAGTTTCTGTTACGAAAACTTCCTTTCCAGCGTTTGGTCCGAGAAATTGCCCAAGAATTTAAGACGGACCTTCGTTTTCAAACTCATGCCATCCTAGCACTTCAGGAGGCGGCCGGGGCTTACTTGGTGGCCCTCTTTGGCGATGCAAACCTATGTGCCATCCATGCCAAGCGAGTAACCATCATGACAAAGGACCTACAGTTAGCACGCCGGATCCGTGGGGAACGGTCATAATTATGTACATCACAATTTTGTATCTATGTAAATCGGTATATATATTAATATAAAACTGTTTGACTTCTTATTGTGAATTGTGAATTTTCCTACAATTAAAAATAAATAAAAATAATAATAACTGGAAAAAAAAAAAAAGAAATGATGAGCTGGCGCCTCGAACGCCGTGCCCAGCAAGTTAAATACTCAGATTCATTTTTAGGGTTTCACCATTTCTTACTCCTGTTTCCTTCTTCCTCCCCTCTTCCGCCTGCAGTGATGGACTACGCTGGCCGACTAGCATGGTACATGGGAGGCGAGCAATGGGATCCCCAGGTTCCTTACCCTCTCTTGGATCCTATGTTGCAGAGTTCAGTCGACCTCATCGACAATATGCGCGCCCACCCTGACTATGCGACCTTTGTAGAGTTCTATGAAGAGGAAATATTGCCTGAAGCGGAATTCTTTGGGGAACCGCCCCAACCTTATCTTCACAGAGATATTGTGGAGCATATGTTGGGAGATGATCGCCACAGCTATGACATCCTCAAGGGCATCATCAGACGTGCTAAGCACGCTCCCATTATCGATTGTGGCTCTAATGGGCTATACTTTGAAGCCCAGTTTGCTCTTGCTCTTATTATGGACAGGTATGTAGATGGTACTGACACCGCTTTAGAGCAAGCTAAGGCCCCACTTCCTCCAGATTCAGAGGAGGACGAGCAGATAAACTTTGCTGATTTCGTACGATGGAAGGAGTTAGCTAAAGAGAGGCCTTTACCTCGTAGTAAGGGCCAAGCACTGGTGGGATTGAGTTCGCTTGCTACCATCAAGGTTGGGGATCGGGGATTACTTGCTGGCCGGCGACATTCAATGGGCATATCAGCATATCGCAAATAAGGGTAAGCAGAGGACCGCTCACCTTCTTTATGAGCTGGCCGAATATTGTCAGGGTCAGCATGATTTCATTGATTACTCTCGCCCCAATTATGCGCCAGAGATACATCAGCTGCTCAACTATCAACCTCTTGATGTTGAGCCTATCAAAGACACTCTTGTCCTTGCGCGATTAATGATTGTGGTACCCCATCTTCAGTTCCTGAATCGGCTTTCCAGGCTACGGGGCCACATGTGCCCAACATCAACGACGTCGTCGTCAAGCTGGAAGACGACCCAACCATGGAGGATTTATGTGATGAGAGTCAGTATGCTCAGGAAGAGAAGGATTTTGCCATGGAGGAGGAGCTGCCCCGAAACTTGGAGACCGAGTTGGCCTCTTCAACCCATCCGATGGTTCAGGGGCTGAAATGCCATATTACTCGATTCTTCCTGTCGGCTTTCACAAGCAGACAGGTTCTCTTCTTTGCTAAGGCAATTGCCCCTGAAGCAGAGGCGGCTGTATGGGCATTAAGGGCACTTTCCACCACAGCGGGCCACAAGAAATTAGCTCCTAACCTTGAGCAGATCATCCTAGTGAACCGTGATCTTGCTATTGCAGTGTTTGACCATGAGATTGGTTCTTGGATGAACATGAGTCTGCTGGTTGCGGCGCCATTGGCTACAAATGTTCCTCCAGAAATAGCTTCATCAGCTGCCTCATCAGTTAGTCCTAGCGTGTTACTCCTACAGCATCGACCAGAGCCCCAGTTTGATACTCAAACACAGGATGTTGACGGATCGACCTCTTAGTTTTAGGTTTCATTGGGTCATCGTATGAAATTTTGTTAATTTTGATTGGCATTACCCCTAGTGGGCCAACACCAAAATCTATGTACTGTTTTCAATTTTATATATATTCAGGATATCTTCTTATGTTTCTTGCACTGTTGAAAACCACTTCATTGTTTTCTCCTTTCAATGATTAAGTATTTTCCTTAAAGCTCCAGTGGAAGGAAATTGTTTTCAATGTATATATAATTATTCCCGCGGCCGTCTTGCGGAAAAGAAACACTTGAGGAATACCGGGGCGGGATCACCGACCGATAAGAATGGATGAGCGGGGACCTCTGAACGGGGACTATGGGGAACGGTACAACGAGTATCCTGAACGGGAAGTTGACGATGACATAGCGGAGCTTAGGGTCCCGGAACAACCTTATGATCCTGACAAGGGCATGGAAGTAGTTACTCTTCTTCGAGAACGTGCTTACGATGATCTGAGATGGACTCTTTCCCGTACTTGGGATTATTGGAATATGACCCCACATCAAGCTTTTGATGATGCTAATGATCATCTCTGGCAAATCTTCTACGCACTGCGAAGGCTCTTCAACCTTCTGATTATTAGCCCCACTTGGGATTATCAACCCGTTATTATCCAGGCTTGGGCACGCTACAAGCTCGTCAGAGCTGTGCGTGAGAGTGTGCGCTATGCCGTCATGTATCCCTACGCAAACTCTTAAGTCACAATTTCCAGTTTTGTGTGTTCCTATGCTTCACCATGGCTAAGGAAATGGCTTGTATCAGGCCTCTTTATGTATTATATAACTATAAGTTTATAACTGTGTTCCATATAAACTTTTCTGATGTAACCGTTATCTCGCTTGTAAATTGAATCTTCCGTCCTTTTTTGTGTTCACTTTCTGTTTCTTGATACTATTCAGAATGACTTTGTTATAACACTTACTGTTATCGTACTCTTTCTTATATCATCGTATGTTTAATATAGACGGTGCACGCAATGCCGCCTGGCAGACACCCTCAAACGCCGGTCGGTTAACACCCGAACAAGAATTGATGCTGATGAAAAGACAGTTAGGCGAATTACAGGCCTACGTCTTGCATGCTAACCCACCACAGCATGTACAACAGGACGCACCGGAGTTACCTCCGTTACCACCTAGTCCACCTACACAGCAGCCGTCCCCACCACGAACTAGTCCGGTACCTGTGCGAAAGAGGTCCTACTCTAAACGCCGACGGAGCTCCTCTAGAGACAGTGCCACCTCTTCAAAGTCCGCCGCCGATTGTCATCGCATCATCGGCATCATCGGTGGCCATGCAAAGCGCGAGAGATAAGGAGTACCGCAAGAGGCGGTTGATCTGACCATAACTAGTATATGGAAGAATAGGAAATTGGCCCAGTTTGATGGGAAATCTAGAGGCGGCTTGAATGCCGAATCCTGGCTGGACGAAATGAAGGAGTTCGGCAGGTCCTATGGCATGACAGAGAAGGATACAGGAAAGGTTGCCACCACAAACCTTACCGGAGCTGCCCGTATCTGGTGCTAGGGCTATGCCAGAGCCAAACATCTGGACAGGAGTAGATGCAACTTCAGAAAGTTTGCCAAAGCCTTCAAATCGCATTATGTGCCTCATGCACATAAATGCCGCCAGATCCAGACTTTCTGAGGTTGGAGCGTAAGAGTATGTCGTCTGAAAGCTTACACGGATGAGTTTATGCTTTGAGACTGTATGTACCTGGTATGAATGAGAAAAGGGCAGTGGAGGGCTATATTGAGGGTTTGGCACCATCGATCAAACGGATGGTTAAGGCCATCGACCCGAAATCAGTTGCAGAAGCCGAGGCTAAAGCATTGAGCCTCGAGGAGGACATACCAAGAAATCAGTATCCGCGTCCTGCTCCTTACTCGCAGCCACGGCCGTCCACACCTTACAAACCCCGCTCTCCAAGTCCGGGGCCCTCTCGTGAGAACTCTTACGGGCCGCCAGGAGAAGAAAGTCGCTTTTAACACGCCCGGATAAGCGTAACAATGCGGGTAAGGAAGTTCAAACCTCTTACAGTCCATTCCTAAAGAGGCGAGAAGAACAAATTGCGCGGGATAAGGCATGTTACAGTGTATGAGGCCGGGACACTTCATGCACTGCCCATATGTTACCCGGGACGCCTAAACTGGCCATGGCCGACCTTTGATCGGGACGATATTGAGTCCACATTACCTGGCCGACGAGGACGCCCCGAAAGTACATTCACTGGGCGTCTCATATCCCTTTGCGGCTATAGAAACCGGGCAATGCTGAAAGCCACCGCCATCATTTCCACCATAGGCCAAATAGACAGTAAGCCTTTTGTAATTCTTATGGATACGGGGAGTACACATAATTTTGCTTCTCCTAGAATGGCCCAGGTCCTCCAACTGGAAACCCTAAGGTCACGACCGAGACCTGTCACTTTAGCCAGTGGTAAGGTTAGACATACTCATGGTCGTCGCATCAACCTTAAGATGCACGGTTGCCGAGCGCACCGGTTGGTATGGGTGCGAATTAATGGATATTGGCAACACGACCTCATTGTTGGAATGGAATTCTTGGCATCCGCAAAAGCCAACATAGATCATGAAGAGAAGAGAGAAGTTACCTTCAACGCGGATAATGGAGCCCGTGTAACTATAAAAGGTGAACCATTCAACCCTATCATGCAGTCTATGTCCATTCGACAGTTAGATAAAGCTATACGCAAGCAAAAGCTCCTCTGCCTTATTAGACTTGCTTCCATTGAGTCAGATGCTAAGCAAAACCAAGTAATCAACACCTTGCCACGGGGGATTGCCAGTATTCTCCATGAATTTAGCGATCTCTTCCCAGACGAGATCCAGAAGCTTCCTCCTTTTAGAGGGGTAGAGTGTGAGATAGCTTTAGAGCCAGGCACTAAGCCTACCAGCAAGGCCCCCTACCGGATGAGTCCCCCAGAGTTGGCAGAGCTTAAGAAGCAACTTCAAGAGCTGCTAAACCTAGGTTTTATTCGACCTAGCGTGCTGCCCCTTTTGGCCCCTATTCTTTTGTAAAGAAAAAGGACGGCTCCTTGAGAATGTGTATTGATTATCGGCAACTCAACAAGCATACCATCAAAAATCGCTATGCTTTGCCGAGAGCAGATGATCTAATGGATCAGTTGCAAGGGGCCAAATATTTTTCAAAGATTGACCTTCGCTCGGGATATCATCAGATAAGGATTAAAGAGGAGGACATCCATAAATCTGCTTTTCGCACTAGATATGGACATTATGAGTTTACCGTTATGCCTTTCGGATTAACTAATGCCCCCGCAACGTTTATGCGGTTAATGAACGATGTTTTCCGACAATACTTGGATGACTTCGTTGTCATTTTCTTTGACGACATTCTCATCTACAGTAAGACTCTAGAAGAGCATGAGAAACATCTTAAATTGGCCCTACAAAAGTTAAGACGTCATCAGCTTTTTGCCAAGTTCTCTAAGTGCAAGTTTGCCACTCCAAAGGTTGACTATTTGGGCCATATCATTTCTGCAGAGGGAATTGCTACTGAGATCCAAAGAAAAATAGAGAGGCCGTAAGGGAATGGCCTATTCCAGAAAATGTCTCCGAGGTCCGAAGTTTCTTGGGATTAGCGGGATACTATCGAAAGTTTGTAAAGGATTTTGCAAGGATTGCAGCACCTCTTACAAACCTTACAAAGCATGAGAAGGTGAAGGATTGGAAGGAGCACTGGAAGACTAAGGTTCGTGGGAAATTTCAGCGACAGCTTAAAGATGCCTTAACCTCAGCACCCGTTCTCACGTTGCCCGATCCTGATAGGGATAAACTAGTGGCCACAAATGCAAGTAAAATCGCCACTGGTGGGGTTCTAATGCAGGAGGGGAGGGTTATTGCTTATGATTCAAAGAAGATGAAGCGACGACCGGAACAAAAGCGATACCCTACCCATGATCAAGAGTTGTTAGCTGTTGTTCGCGCGCCTTTTAATATGGAGACACTACCTCCTTGGTAGAAGATTCCAGTTGGACACGGATCACCAAAGTCTCCGTTATTTATCCACCCAACCGAACCTCAACCTCCGTCAGAGGAGATGGATGGAATTTCTTGAAGAATATGATTTTGAGATCATGTATAAGCCTGGAAAGCACAATGTGGTTGCGGATGCATTGTCACGCCACCCCTCGGTAACCCGAACCCATTGTAACGCAATTTCTACACTCACCAGTGAGTTTGGAAAACAGATAGAACAAACTTTGGCCACGGATCCCGAGTTTTGTGAAATTTGGGCTAGTTTGAGTAAGGAGGCACGCACTGATAAAGAACGCGAAGCTTTCCGTTCATATAAGAAAGAGGGCAATTTGTTGTATCACAACGATAAGTTATGTGTACCTCTGACTTCCGGAGTGCGTAAGTTAATCCTCCATGACACGCACAACAGCCCTATAGCTGGACATGCGGGTTTTATGAAGACCTATTTTAAAATCCGCTCTAGTTACTTTTGGCCTTCCATGAAGAAGGATATTGCTAGATACATTAAGCAGTGTCAAGTGTGTCAGCAAACCAAGGCGGAGCAATTAAGAGTTCCAGGAGAGCTGCAGCCTTTGGATGTGCCCCACGCAAAATGGGAAGTAATAACCATGGATTTCATTGTCGGCCTTCCACGAACTCTCCGTGGCTATGATGCATTAATGGTGGTCGTCGACAAATTGTCAAAAATGGCTCACTTCTTGCCATGTCGTACCACCGACACTGCCTTCGACACCGCCTTGCTTTTCGCAAAGGAGATCTTCAGGTTGCACGGAATGCCACGGGTTATTGTATCTGACAGGGATCCCAAATTTGTAAGTGCATTCTGGAAGGATTTCTTCACCACCATACAGACCAAGCTTGCTATGAGTACCGCATATCATCCTCAGACAGATGGTCAGACAGAGCGTACCAACCGTATCATAGAGGATATGCTACGCAGTTATGTGTGGAGTAAGCAATCCCAATGGGCTGACTATATTTATCTAGTAGAATTTGCCTATAACAGTATGAAACAGGAGTCTTCCAAAATGTCTCCTTTCATGATAAACTATGGTTATCAATGCCTTACTCCTGACACATGGCACAACCCCGTGTCGAAAGTGGAAGTTTCTCAACAACTCCTCCTGGAGATGCAAGCTTTGGTCGACGAGGTACGTGGTTACTTGCTAGCTGCACGCAGTCGTCAAAAAAGTGTAGCGATAAGCCTGAGGACCCCACGAGTCTTCCAGGTGGGTGAATCGGTTTGGCTTAAGATTAAGGTAAAACAAGCCAAGCTTAAGATTGGTAATTGCAAGAAGTTGGCACCCAGATGGGCTGGACCGTTCAAAATCACTGAACGTATTGGGGAGCAAGCATATCGCCTGGACTTGCCACCCCGCTTAAAGATCCACAAGGTTTTTCATGTGAGTCTTCTAAAGCAGCACACCCCTGATCCAGAGGAGGTTTTGGAAACCCCAACCCTCCTGGAAATGACAGAGGAGCAGCTAGAGATAGTACCTGAAGCTCTTCTTGATCGAGCTTATAAACAGACCAGGAGAACTCAAATGCTACAATACTTGGTCAAGTGGAAACACTTGCCAGTGGAGGATGCTACATGGGTGATGGAAACAGATCTTCATGGGCACTATCCGGATTTCATGCGCCAATCTCAAGGTCCGCACTATCAACGATGCTATCAACCCCGCTCCCGGCGGTAAGCTTGAAGGCTTGATTCGCCGAGAATCAGTAGAGGGGTAGATGCATCGTAGTTAACAACAGTTACCGATGATGGGATCACCTCTGTGTTCCTTAGGACGTGGTGTACTGTCAATGTGGACATGACCGCGAACTGCTTGTAAAGCATGTAGTTCATAGCCGCGTTCATATTGGCTATAATAGGAACCTGACCAGTCCTTAGGCCACAATGAACTGCGAACTATAGGCATGATAGGTCCCTTGTAGATAAATTTTCTTTTATTTTCTTATAGGGGGTGGACCCTTCAACCACAATCTAATTATTTTTTATCTATGAAAACTGATATAGTGACATGTGCAAAGCCGCTGAGCAAGACGTGGACCGCCCATGTATAGGGGTTGCCGATGACCGACTTTCTCCGTTTTCATGGTGTTTACACATGGTTCTTTAGTGTTACTTCGCTTCTTGATATTGGACTTGGTCCTTGAACTTTTGATTATGATAATCATCTGAAATGCACTTTAGTGCTTGAACTGTTTTGAACTTCAAAAGTTTTAATATATTACCTTGGGAAACAAGGAATTATCTTCCTTTATAATGTGTTTTCTTTATTAGTATATCTTCAACTAACCCCAATGCTGAGGACAGCATTAATTCTAAGGAGGGGAGAATGTGACGTTCCAAGTATTTATACGGATAATGATAAACACGTTGACACGCCACCCAAGATAGATACGCCACCATGGGGCATGGTAACCTAGGGGTTGACTTAAAAGGATTAAATTAGCTATGCTAATTTAATTGTTAAAGATAATAACCTACATTTAAGGGATCATTATTTATAAAGGGTAATTAAACTAATTATCCTTTGGGAACGCGCCACCTGGCCAAACCTGGTTGGCCAGCATGGTGAATGCTATTTTGGACCCATAAGGTGGATCACCACCCCCGTATCCACCATAATCGACCTGAGCTGAGCGCCTACCTTGGGATTGAGCCGTGGCGCCACCTTGCCCAAGTAATTGCACTGTGTGATCGAAATGAGCATCGAAGCTCGAAGGATGGAGGCACCAAACGATAACGGGTCGAAAGGTGAATCTGGTGGGTGGCTAGTATAGGTGATATTCTAGGGTAGCCCTTTTGGGCACTTGTGTGTTGTCTTGTATGTTCTCTGTGCTTTTTATTCAGTAGGAACTAACCCTTGGTTGAAAAGGTAAGTTCTCTTTATATTTCGATTCGGGTTTTGCTCTCAAAGGATGAATTGATAGTTCTTTGCTTAGTTAGCACTCCCGAGATGGGGGATTACGGAGGGTAGAGACCTCTCGAGCCCATATATTGTAGTATACTCCTAGATAAAGCCCAGTATTATCCCAATAATGCGGCTGTGCACAAGAACCCACCGGGTCATAGATGCTATGGTAACCGGCTTAGCACCGGACAAGGAACACAAGTGGTGAAGTGGAGGTGGGGTCTTGCACGAACATAAAAGGCTCCGGGACTCCTATAGCGAGCTAGGCGATAGCAGGTCCGCGTAGAGGGCGGGTATGGGTCCGACACTCCCACAGGTGGGAAGGTGTGACCCGTATGGGGCACCTTGCACTTTGAGTAGATTTAGGGCGCAGTAAGTCTGCACGGATGCGGGGGGCCGATGCGGCACGTATTCTCTAGCTCGCCCATGGAGCCACCGCGGATTCTCGAAGGGGACGCTTCCCCGACCGCCTCATCGGACCGGGCTTCATGAACCCCGGAGTAGGCTCGCCAGGTGATGCCTCGAGCCCGTCTCCGAAGGCTATAGCGACGCCATAGCGTGAGTTGACCCATCCGCAAAGTGTGCACGTGAGGGGCGGATGGAGTGGACAACCCTAGCCAATGTTCTATGCCCCAACGCCATGTCAAGATTCCGTCTGGCGATCTCTTGAGGCCTAGCCGCCGGTCGATCCTCACCGAGTCCGAGCAGGGGTAGAACCATGGGTTTGGGGTGTTTCCTTAGGTTTAGATGCATATTCTTTGCCGTTGGTATTTGGATGGATATGCCACCCTTCGTGGTGGTTATTTATATGTGATTTATGCTGTGTGCTAACCCTTGTATTCACGCTTCCGCGACGTAGGAGCCCCATTGAAGGCGTGGGCCGAATGACCCCTTCGTGTCCTTCTTTCGGGCATCGTATTATAGATGGGCCGAAATAGACGGAGGGCCCTGCTCATGGCGAGTTGGTCGCCATGGGAGGGGAAAGTCCCCGTATGTATACGTCCGAGGGTCGTATATGTTCAGGGAGCGTCACACCGGCTTTCCATGGAAATCCTTCTGGGTTTTAATGAAACCCTTCCGGTTTTCAATAAAACCCGGAAGGGTTTCCATGGAAGGGTTTCCATGGTTTTCCAGAATTTGAAAACCCGAAAGGGTTTCCATGGAAAGCTGGAAGGGTTTCCATATTGGAAAGCCGGAAGGGTTTCCATTAAAACCCGAAAGGGTTTCCACAAAATTATTTTTTTTTTAAATATTTACACACGTGAGCCTTTATGGCTCACGCCTTTCCACACGGACGCCGGACATTAAGGCGCACGTCCATCCAGCGCACGTCACTCAAAATTCAAATTTTGAGTGGAAACCCTTCCCGATTTCCTTGCATGATGGAAATTGGGAAGGGTTTCCCTAGGAGGAGGAAAATAGGAAGGGTTTCCACATGAGGAGGAAAACAGGTTAGGTTTCCACATGAGGAGGAAAATAGATTAGGTTTCCACATGCAGTTAGAAACTCCATGGGGTAAGATTAACTAAGAATTGAGACCAGCTTTAATCTCAAAAATTCTGGCACTTAACACCCAATATAACATGATCTCAAAAATTCTGGCACGTAACACCCAACATAACATGGAACTTCTTGCAAGGTACAAATTATGGGAAGTCCTGGTTTTAGATCATGGTTCTTTCGGTCAAATTATTTTGTTATCAAAGCTTAAAATTGCATTGAATTGAAGGCGTGCAAACATATTGAAGTTTTAGAATCTCGTGTATTAAACTGCCATGCATGTACAATGTTTGACCAGGATAGTGCGTACGTGTGAAGTTGCACTCTATTATGTTGCATCATGGCACTATGCTCTACATAATCTCTATTGCATAACCTTTGTCTTTGTTAAATATTCTTCCGTCGTACATGCAAGAGACCAAAAGGAAAAAAGAAACAAACTTAAGTAAATGATAAATGTAACATGAAAGAACAAACTTAAGTATTTGATAAATGTAAGCAAACTTGAGCAGTGATCCCAACATCATCATTGAAGAACAAACAGTGTCCGAGAATAATAGTAGCTTAGATTACTTTAATGGTTCCGATTACATTGTTCATCTCCAGACAGACCATAAAGAATGAAGATTCCTCTGGTCGGATGCATGACATCGGGCCAAATCAGATGAAACTACTACAGAGACAATAGATTTATAAGAGGACTAAAGACCAGAAACGGAAGCTTGGATCAATTCAGAAAACAAATGGGTTTTTCTGCAATCTGCTGCTTAGAGATATTGCTGCTGTGCTTCAAAAATGACCATATAAACTGTTCTTCCTTGCTGTAGATGCACCGGACGCTTTCATAAATCGACATCACAGATGCTACATGGAGGACGGGTTCAAAAATGTGTGTGCTGGTTAGATCTGGAGGCAAGGGATCAAGAGGAGGAATAAAACTCAAGCAGATCCTCCATTTTGAGGTTTTTAACAGCTGGGTCGCCACTCTTCAGCAGATATAACAGGTGCACGACGTCACAGGCTATATTCAAGCCACCGGAATGCTCAAACCCGTACTCTTCAGCGGATCGATCAAGCAGAGCCTTGAAAATGGGATGATTCAAGTAGTGGGTATCGATGACGAACCTTTTTCTTTCCCTTCCAACATAGACGGCCAAAAATCCTTCAGGAACATTAGGTGGAGCAGCAGTATCATCGTCACTATCCATGTAGTCGCTTAAATCCCAGGAAGAACTGGAACTTCGGCCTAGCCAGTCTGATCCAAGGCTTGAAGTGCTGGAGAGATGAGAGACCTTATGAAGCTTTGGCATAAGCTTGGCCAATGACAGATCCTTTGATTCTGTAGCAACTATTTGAAGAAACGAATCCTATTTGAAGTGCTATGAATCGGTCTCCTGTTTTCCTCCAAAGAAATTACCATCAGTTGAAAAAATATCCAAGGAATTCCGGCGGTTTTGCTTCCAGCCTTAAGAAATTTTGCCGCTTGCTGCTAGATCTTCTTCTTTCCTGCAAAAAGAAAAAAAATCAAAACACAGGGCCAATGTTTTTTCTGTTGAAATCGTCCTGCTGTACCTACAATGAAAATAATGGCTGAAACACTTCCGCCTTTGCCGAATCCCCTTAATCCCCTTGAAACACTTCCTAATCTGCTTCTAATTCTCACTTACAGGAAAGAAATCGCCGGAAGAAGAGAGAAACAAAAAAGAACCCTTTCTCTAAAAAGCTTTTCAAGAATAGCCGTAGGAATTAATTTTTAAGCATTAATTAGCGGTGGATATCGCTTCCCCCAAAACATAATCTATTTATATTTTCTTACGGAAACCCTTCCGGGCTTCAAGATATGGAAACCCTACCGGATTTCCATGAAATCCGGAAGGGTTTCCATATTGAAGCCCGGAAGGGTTTCCACTAATTTATTTAATAACCCCAATGGGGGGAGATAGTGTGAGTGGGAACGAACGGAAAAGCTTTTAGTCGGTGGACAACAGATTGCTGAACCTTAACTTGCTTGTATGTTAGTAAACCGCCATATCATTGAAATTCCTTGATTTTTTTTAGCATTTGTTTACTTTAGGTAATTTTTGGGTTGCCCCTAAGGGGCAAACCCTCGTTCATGTGGGTTTGTGGCATATTCCAGGTATATGTCAGTATATGCCTAGAATATGCCATAACTGCTCCAAACCCATTACTGGCTGTAAACTGTCGGTCGTTTCCGTTGTTGGGTAGCCAGTCTCCGAACCGGCTAACCGGAGAGGCCTCCTCTGAGCAACTAGGGTTCTGACAGAAGTTCTATAGCGTGTTTTTTGCAGTTGCACTGTTACCTAGTTCAAAAAATGTTCCAATGCTTTTGATAGGGCATTCCTTGGGACGTAACAAGCTTGAACAGCTTCTGAAACAAGGCTGGCAATCAAAAGATGACATTAGTGCTACCTAATAGAATTTTGAGGCGCATTGAACTAGAAAAACTGTCAATAGATTCATCCAGAGTAGTTATCACTAGCACAAGACAGAAAATCCAGGAACAATGGGGCATGTACAATGGTTTTATGAAATTTGTACCGAACACTGAGAGCAAGGGCAAGGAATGGGCTTAGTTCCCATGATCATTAAATGCCTCTTATGGTGGTAGCCCGACCACATCCAAAGGAAGACCTTGCAACTATAATGCAATAAGAACTTTCTACAATCCAGAGAGATGCCCTCAGGCCTGACTTCGAGCCAGCAAAGGAGATTTAAAGAAAAATGTAGGCAGTTTAAAATGGTTAATGATATTCTATGTAAAGTCAACAGGGATGGACTATTGCTGAGGTGTGTCAGTGAAGAAGAATCTGCTTTGATCATTAAAGAAATGCATGAAGGAATATGTGGAGGCCATTTTGCTGGAGACACTACTGCCAAGAAAATTCTTAGGTCAGGATACTATTGGCCTACAGTTTTCATACTGCTATAAAGTCTTGTCACAAGTGTCTGATATTTGGCAAAAGGATCCTCCTCCCAGCTGCATTGAATCCCATCATTTTTCTAGGACCCTTTCAAATATGGGGATTGGATTATATTGGTCCCATTAATCCTCCTTCTGCAGGACAACATCGGCATATTATTGTAGCTACAGATTATTTTACTAAGTGGGCAGAAGTTATTCCTTTAAGACAGGCCAATGCCATTACAACTGCAAAGTTCTTACATGAGTATATCTGTGCTCGGTTTGGTATCCCTTTACAATTGCACTCTGATAGAGGTACTCCCTTTGTGAATGAAGTTATTGCTAACTTGTTGACTATTCTTAAGGTCAAACATACTAAGAGTTCTTCCTATTACCCCCAAGGTAATGGTCAAGCAGAAGCTACTAATAAAGTTTTGAAAGGTATTTTGCAGAAGACAGTGGATGATAACCAAAAGGATTGGCACTTCAAATTGGTGGATGCTCTTTGGGCTTATAGGGTCACTATTAAAGCAGCAACCACTCACACACCCTTCAACTTAGTTTATGGCATTGAAGTTGTGCTTCCAGTTGAGCTTGAGCTCCCATCTCTAAGGTTAGCACACAAGCTATGTTTACCCTTTGAATATGCCTTGCAGGAATTGGACACCCTTTTGCAATAAGAATACAGGATGGAGGCTGAGAATGCTAACCTGCTTAAAAAAGCCAAGGATTTAGCTGCTTTCAAAGCTGCTCATAAAATACAGGGGGCTTTCAAGGCAGGAGAGCTAGTTCTAAAATGGAATAAGTCAAGGGAAGACTCAGCTAGTATGTTTGAAAATCTTTGGGAAGGTCCCTATGAGGTGTTGGAACCTGCAGGCACCAACTCTTATTGGTTGAAGGAACTAACTTCAGGGGTGCCACTTCCAAATCCCATCAATACTATCCACTTGAAGAGGTACTGGGACCAGCATATATGTTTGTCCCTTTTTATGCTCTAAAATTTAGATAAGTTATAATTAGAATTAAGATTAGATAAGTTAGATTTCACTTTGCCTTTGGTTTCTAGATTAATGTTTTGATTGAGTTCATGTTTGCAGCTAGCCAGAGTATTGAGGATATATTATCAAATAGTTCTAAGACAGGAATCTCTACTAATGATTTATCAAGTGTCATATGCAGGGGCACCCTTCTTCCATCTACACCCATCTGCCTTACTGTGGTCCTACCCTCCATCTAGCTATTTATTCTTCTTTCCATTCCTTTAAACAGCGCTCTGCAAATCCAGCATCACCATCATAGCAGAGTTGCAAGGATTAAGATTAACTTGTTTATGTGTTTCCATGACAGGTGCACCCTTCTTCCATCTATATTCATCTGTCATAAGTGGTCCTGCCATTCATTTCAACCCTTTATTCTTGTTCTCATTCCCCAAAAGCACTCTGTACTTCACCTTCACCACCATAGCAGAGTTGCAACCTTTTTTCAGGGAAGGCTACACATTTTCTTATTTTGGCGAAATCATTACACTAGCACAATCATCTCATCTCCATACACTCCTCACACTTCATTCATACCATCTATTCTGGGTTAAGAAGATTGGAAGATGCTTTTTTGAAGATTGGAATTTAAAGTTTGGAAGACCCCATGGTACTTGGTTCCACCCCTTAGCCATTTTTATCCATCTCTATATTCATATCCTATTCTTACCCCTTTGAAATTTTCCTAGCCATTTTTCCCTTATTTCCTCCATACCTATATTCTCTTTTGCTCACCTTTGCATACCATACCATACTTTGCTTAGTCCTTTTTTTTCTCTAATGCACCTTATTCCCCCATGAGATGTGCTTCCCATTGTCTTTTATATTTTTTGCCTCATTTACACTTTTTATGCCACACCCTTGCAATACCCCTAGCCTAACTTCTCGTTTGCAATTTTCTATACCCCTATGTCTCACTTACCATTGTGCCATAAGTGCCCATGTCACACGTGTGTCCATGGAATATTCCAACCATGATGCTTGAACCTAGCATGCCCCAAAGACACCAAGTTTTTCTACTAGCTTGTGAAGGTCTTCCCATTTCCCAAATGATCAAAATCCTTCAACTATTTTATGGGGAACATCTTAAAACCATAGCCAAGATTTTCAAAATTGCAAAATACAGCATATTCCACGTTTATACCATGGAAAATACGGCCACCGTATCGCGCAATTCTTCGAAAAAATACTGCTGTTCAGAACCTAAAATTGGAAATCGGCTTGAATCACGCCAGAATGGAATCCTTAAGCTTTAATAACCATCTATTATTGGATTCCCGCTCCTAAGCATCACATTAAGCCTAAATTTAAGTCCTGAGATGCCAGAACCATCAAATCTAAACCTGTATATTGGGGAATCATTGACAGAAAACTTTTGAAGGCCCAGACGCACTCAAATTCGACATTGATCAATGCTGAGCATGATCTGAAGAATTCTTGAAGTCCCTGAGCATTCCTTGATTAGATTTGCAAAGATGTGATTGATATTATCTTCTAAATATTATCTCATGACCTATGATGGATATTTTACAGTATTTGAATCCCTGAAGCATCATTATCTATTGTTATTGTGATTTACTTACCTTCATATCAATATAATTCGACTGCCAAGTTGACAAATCTGTCTCTGATAACTTTCTTAGCAATTTCTTGTCTTAAAATATTTTACAGTAAATTCTCGAGTGTCCCAAAGTATTATTGGCCTACTTGCCATGCATCCTTGAGTTATTTGAAAGCTAAAGGCTTTGAAAAAATAAAAAAAAATATAATACCTAGCTCAAGTTAGAAAAATCAACATTCTGTTCTGACCAATTACTGTATTTTGCCAAATCAAATCATAAAAAATACTCCCAGACCTCCAAATGGAATTTTGACTGCATGTCTCCATTTCTCATCATCCTTAGGGTATATTTTCTCTGAGATTTCTCAACAAAATGCTCAGCAACTCTAAATCTCCTTTCCTGATCACTGTTTTCATAGTTTGACTTCTATTGACCAATTTTTGACTTTACTTTGAGATCGAATATCTCTCAGATTTTTAGTTGACTTGGTCAGAGACTCCTGAAAGAAATTGAATAGATAATAATGTCAACTAGCTATGTAGGATACACAATGCACTAGTTATAAATTCACTATAACTATGCAACCATTGTCATGATAATGAATATGAATTCAAATATGTATGGTATCACATTATAGACAATGAATTGAATTCTATGAATAAGTTCGACAGCACAAGCCTGTTCCCCTTGAACAGCTTAACCCCTCTGTGTATACGATTGAAACCTTCTTCTTAATTTATTTACAAGGATCCGGCCGCTTAGGCCAGATCCGGCCGCTCTGTGCACTGCTGGTTGAATCTCCATGGTTCCAGGGACTTTCCCCATTTGAATATGGATTTGGCTCGAAAGTATTGGACCGAGTTAGTCCAACCCTAACTTCAATGAATCTAAATCATATAACCATATGAACTTATTATTCATGCAACATCCTATCGAACCATTGCATGAACCTTTGGCATTGCACTAGCACATGAATTGCCTTCTGCTCTTTTTTGTTATAACTAGGGCCAATGGATTAGCATGACTATTTCTTCATTCCCCTTTCATGCTAACTCCATTACTGTCATTCCATTCTTGAACTCTCAGCTTGATCTTAAATTTCTGAAACTTGATTTCTGGTAGACCTTTAGTCAATATGTCTGCAACCTGTTCATGTGTAGAAATATATTCTACTGTCACTACACCTTTAGCAACCATTTCCCTGATAAAATGAACATGCAATTCAATGTGTTTAGTCATTTGATGCAGCACTGGGTTCTTTGTAATTGCAATGCAACTCATACTGTCAGAATATAAAGTTGTAGGCAATCCCTGAAATATCTTTAGCTCATCAAGCAATCTTCTAACCCATGCAATCTCTTTTGCAGCAAGTGTTGCTGCATTATACTCTGCCTCAGCTGTTGACATAGCCACACTTGATTGTTTTTTGCTTTTCCAAGTTATTGCAGCTCCTCCTAACATTAAGCAAAATCCTGAAGTAGACTTTCTTGTGTCAATATCACTGCCCCAATCAGCATCATCATATCCCTTAAGAACTAGATCATCATTGTTAAATGTTAACCCCTGATCTTGAGTGTACTTCAAATATCTCAATACTCTTTTAGCTATGGTCCAATGCTGTCTTCCTGGATTGTTACTGAACCTGCTAAGTAAGTTGACTGTGAATGCTATTTCTGGTCTCGTGCAATTAGATATGTATAGCAAACAACCTATAAGCTCCATATATGGAATCTTTTCCATTTCCTTCAGCTCATCAAGTGTTTTTGGACTGTCATCACTGGATAATTTCAAGTCTTGAACAATAGGTATTCTTGCAATATTGCAATCCAGCATATTGAATCTCTTAAGCATGCTTGCTATATTGCTAGTTTAGGATATTTTCAGTAGCTTCTCTCCTTTATTTCTGGTTATTTCCATGCCCAAAAATTTCTTGAGCTTTCCCAGATCTGTCATCTTGAATTTGCTGGTAAGAATTTGTTTGCAGTGATCTAATATTTCCATATTGCTTGGTACTAAAATGTTATCATCAACATACAATGCCAATATGCAAAACTGACCTCCCTTGTTGAGAATATATAAATTTCCATCATTCAAAAACCTTGTAAAGCCTTGTTCTAAAAGATATTTATCTATGCACTGATGCCACATTCTAGGTGACTGTTTGAGACCATACACAACACGATTAAGTTTCCATACCATGCCTTCTCCTGGAACTTCGAACCCTGGTGCTTGTTTCATATAGACTTCATCATTCAATTCTGCATTCAAAAATGCTGTGCTCACGTCCATGTGATGCATGTCCAGGTTGTTTGCATTAGCAAATACCATGAGAATTCTAATGCTTGTCAATTTAATTATGGGAGAAAATGTCTCCTCATAATCTATTCCCTTTCTTTGGGTAAATCCCTGTGCTACCAACCTGGCCTTAAATTTTTCTTCACCATTAATGCCCCTTTTTATTTTGTATAGCCACTTGCTGCCCACAACATTCTTCTTTTCTGGTTGTACAACAACATCATAAGTTTGTGTTCTTTTGAATGCTGAAAGTTCTTCCATCATTGCCTCTTTCCATTGTTCTGCATGCTCTGAATTTATTGCTTCCTCATAGGACTGTGATACGACAGGGTCAAGAATAGCCATGATTTGATGAATGTCTACATCTTCTTTTTGTAATCTTCTGCTCCTGCCATAATCCAATCTGCCATACATATCAGAATTCACTTTCATTGCCTCCATTGTCTCCTTTAATTTATCTACCTCTGTCTTTCTTTTCCTTGTATCTTGCTGGATTTCTGCATTATCAGAATTGTCTGCTTGGGGCAGCTGTGTGTTGTCTTCCCTTTAATTTTCTTGCTCCTTTTCTGCCTCAGTGACATCATGATCTGCATTTATTGCCTTTGCATTTTCCTGAAACTTGATTGCCATATCATTGTCATCATCAAGATTGTGCAGGCTATCTGATTTCAACAAATCATCACCTGGACAATTGATATCTTTGTTTGGTGTTACCTGTTGCACTTGATTTCTGTTTTTATAGACCACATGTTCATTGAAGACCACGTCTCTATTGATGTGTCTGTTCTCAGGATCATACATCCTGTATGCCTTTGCTTGTTCATCATATCCTGCTAGATAACATTTAGTAGCTCTATTATCTAGCTTCTTTATCAATTCCTTAGGAATATGTGCATATCCTAAACATCCATAAGTTTTGAACATTTCATAGGCTGGAGTATTTCCACTCCACATTTCCTCAGGAGTTATTCCCTTGGATGCTTACAGATGGGAGTTTATTTTGCAAAAGAACTACTGTTTTAACAGTTTCTTACCACAAGAAATTAGGCATACCTGATTGCTTGAGCATGGATCGAACAACATTGAGAATGGTCCTATTTTTCCTCTCTGCTATGCCATTTTGCTGAGGAGTAAATCTGCAAGTTAGTTGCCTTCTGATTCCATGTTCCCTGCAGTGATTGTTGAATGCCCCTGATAAAAACTCACCACCCCTGTCAGATCTAACACATTTAATTCTTTTTCCAGTTTGTCTTTCTACCTCCTGTTCAAAAAGTTTATATGCTGAGAATGCTTGATCCTTATGTCTTAATAAGTAACACTTGGTTTTTCTTGAGAAATCATCGATGAAAGTGATGAAATATCTCTTCCCAGTCAAACCTGTGACATTTATTGGGCCACATAGGTCAGTATGTATTAATTCTAAAATGTCTTTTGCCCTCTTATTTGATTTGACAAATTTCAGTCTTGTATGCTTTCCCAACATGCACCCTTCACACATGAATTCATCATCCTTTTCTTCTTCAGCCAAAATCATATTATGTTTGGCCATGTATTTGAGGTTGTTTATATTTGTATGTCCAAGTCTCTCATGCCATCTTCTTAATGTTGCAGTTGACACTGCATTAATTGAGCCAAGACATTTTGTATCATTGAGAGCAAATAGATTTCCAATTCTTTTTGCTAAAAATTTCAATGTATTATCCAAGTAAATCTTACATTGAGATTTCTCAAAGCATACTTTATAGCCAAGATCAACAAGTTGGCTAATGGAAATCAGATTTCTAACTATTGAGGGAACACACAAAACATTTTTTAAATCTACTGGCTTTCCAGATAAATCGAAGATTTCTAAAATTCCAGCCACTTCTACTTTTTGCAGATTGCCATCTCCCATTTGAACATAGCTGGATCCTTTAATTATTCTCTCCTTGAGTTGTTTAGGATCCTTAATCACTGATCTTTCAGCTCCTGAATCTAGAACAAGCATATCATCTTTAGAATCCAATTTTCTTAATGGTTTGCTAATGTTAGAATTTAGACATACCTCAATATTTTTGTCATCTATTTCTTCTTCCTCTGTAGTGACAGATTTTGCCAAATTTATTGCAGGGTTTCTGCCCCTGCCTCTTCCTCTGAAGCTTTGAGACCTTCCCCTTGTGAAAGTTCCTCTAGAATTATCAAAGCCTCGGCCTCTTCCCCTATTTAGATCTTTTGGACTTGAGCAGTTTGCTGCCATGTGGCCAAACCCATTGCAATTAAAGCATTTATTTTCTTGTGTTCCCTTTGGACAATTATTTTTTAAGTGTCCATATTGATTGCATGTATAACAGGGCCCCAGCCTGCCCTTATCAAAATTCTTAGCTTTTGTTTTTCCAGCATAGAGAATTTCAGCATGATCAGTATTGCCAATAACTAGAGATTTTTGTTCCAATTCTGTTTTCACCATAAGTTCAGCCTGATCCCTACTTTTTGCTACATTTCTTACTAATGTAGATAAGTGATCAAAATTTGAGAATGCTCTTGCTATGGTCATTACCTGGTAATCTTGAGTTATACTTGTGCCTGCTGCCTCCAAGTCTGCAACCAGATTATCCAATTTCTGAAAAAACTCAGTAAGATCATCATTATCATGGAACTTTAAGTTCCTTAATTCCCTATCCAAAACATCCAGCTGAGACGATGTCTTGTTTTCATAGGTCTTAATCAAATATTTCCAAATGCCCCTCGGGCTCATTCCCCTTACCTTTAACAGTATGCTAGATCCTAGCTTTACTGTAATTATGCTCTTTGCTTCAATTAGTTTAGCAACAGCATTAGCATCACAACTAGTTACTTCCATAGAACTAGATGTACCTTTTTCCTTTGAACTTGAACTCTCTGCAGTGACAATAACAGCCTCATCCTTGTTGTTTGACTCACTGACTTGTTCATTGTCTTCAACATCTCCACTGACATATGTCCACAACACAGAAACAGAATACGGCCGTATTCTTCTTAGAAACGGCGAATACGCAAATTAAAAAAAAACCGTATTCTAAAATTGAATACGCCGTAAGGATATGTTAAAACAGAATACGCCCGTATTGGAATACGGGCCAGAATACGGCCGTATTCAGTTTGAAGTAAAAAAAAAAACTCAAAACGCAAAGGAAAATTTTTTCCCTTTTTTCGACCTCGATGTTTTGGTCTGTGGCGCTCGATCTGCTGCTGTGCCGAGTTATCGACGTCGACCTGCTGCTAACTCTGCAACGACCCTAAGTTAATGCATTAAGACTCCTAAGAGTGTCTTCCATATCCATTCCGTGCTCCATTCGTCTGCGCCTCCTTCTCAGGTAAGGTATCACTCCAAGTCTCCAACTGATCAGGTAAGGTGCTTCGTTGTTTTATTTCCACTACACTTTCTGGAATAATGCAGAAGGAATGTGGCCATATATCTGATAGATTCTGATTACCTCTAAGATCAAGAACTTCCAGATTGTAAAGACGAATTAAAGCCAGCACCGGAAGCTCCCCTCCAATTCTGTTATTTCTAATTTCTGAGCAAAAGCTGTATCATATTAGGTGGAAGACGGTCTGGCATTGAACCACCGAAATGGTTATTGCTTGCATCGAAATATTGCTGGCTTTTTTTAGGCAGTCTAGAGCAGGAAGGTCGCCTCCCAATTCGTTAGAAAAGATGTATTCATGCTATCAGGCAATCTTTCTCTGGAACTATTTTAACAATGATAAACACCATCTTCAGGAGATCTAGGTCCAGTAAACCCCCTGCAGTGCAAACGGTTGAGAATGCTATGAGTCTTGTTTGTTGTGCAAGAATTTGGAGAAGTTGTGGTGCTTCATAAAGATAATAATACAAGGGTAAGGAAGAGGAACAGAGGTAGTCAGCATGCCCTAAAGAATGGACATAGTGATACTGGCCATGGGAAGGAAGGAATTCCACCATGGGATCTCTCTGTTGGTGGAGATGGACATGGAATACCAAAGTTTCTTTGTGACATTATGGTATGTAGGAAGCATTTCAAATGAAAAAATAAGAAATGAGTTTTCATTGCTGAGGTAATTGTGTTTCTGGGTGCAGGTAGAAGGTTTAGCACGGCAGCTCCGTTGTGCTGGTATTGATACTGCTTGTCCCCATGGCCGGGCGCCTTCTTCCAGGTTGTAGCTTATTTAATACTGCATTGCAAACCGTAATATGCTGAATACAATCTTGTTTCCAGATCTCTAGTTGAACAAGCTGAAAGAGAACAGAGGGTGCTTTTGACTAGGGATATTAAGCTTCTGCGACAGAGGCTTATCCCAGCAAACATGGCCTATCTGGTTAAAGGCTTGAAAAAGCAAGAACAACTTACAGAGGTAATCAATTTACAATCAAGGTTATGCATTATTAACTCCACTATCAGCTTAGAATAACATGTCTCTTCATGAAACAGATTATAAAATCGTTTAATCTTACTATATTGGAAGACCAACTTCTCTCCAGATGCATCAAATGCAACGGCGAATTTTTGGAGAAAAGACTTACCAAAGAAGAAGCATTAGCTTCAGCACCATTCAGTAAAGGGCTTAATAAGGAATCAGTGAAAGAAGACTTGGAGTTTTGGCAGTGTTCAAAATGCAGGCACATTTATTGGCAGGTGAAAGACCTTACATTACAGTTTTAGGGAGAAAGTCTTTCGGAAATGACAGGTAGATATCTCCAGGAGATGCCACAGTCCAATCACAGACGCAAATGGTTACATCAGATTGTAAAATCGTGAGTTGTCAATCTGACCTGAAAATTCTTTGGCATATCGGGACTATGCATATGAGTTCATCTTCTGGGCATACTTTTCATTTAATTGCTAGTTATGAGGATTTTCCTTCAAATCTGTAAGGTTTGTTTATTTGGTATCGACACCTCGTTACCTCTTTGACTTATATGTACACGGCTAAAAATTTTCAAACATTGGCAAGTGAAAGCTTTTTGAGATAAAAGATGGAATTAGAAGTTTGCTTGCAGCCAACGTAACTTTTGTTAAGAGCATTCTTATGTTTTGTATTTTCAGGATGTTTACTTTTATGTTTTCTTCCCTTGATGTTGTTATTATTGCAATAGAAGAATTTACAGTTTTCATATTTAAAAAATAGAGATTAAGCTGATAAAATCAAGTACAAATATGATATTTTATGGAATATTCTAAGAGAATATTCCGTATTCTCCGTATGCGTATTTCACGTATTCGTATTCCATATTCATTTTTGGGTCCCCGTATTCATTTCCGTATGCGTATTATGTCACTGTGGTCCACAAGCCTTCCACTTCTAATATTTCTTTGATCTTCTCTTTCCATACTTGAAATCCCCCTGTACCTTTGGAAACTTCAACAGCACTTAGTAAGGAAGCACCTAGCCTAGTTGACATTCTGGCTCTGATACCGAATGAAAGAAATTGAATAGATAATAATGTCAACTAGCTATGTAAGATACACAATGCACTAGTTATAAATTCACTATAACTATGCAACCATTGTCATGATAATGAATATGAATTCAAATATGTATGGTATCACATTATAGACAATGAATTGAATTCTATGAATAAGTTCGACAGCACAAGCCTGTTCCCCTTGAACAGCTTAACCCCTCTGTGTATACGATTGAAACCTTCTTCTTAATTTATTTACAAGGATCCGGCCGCTTAGGCCAAATCCGGCCGCTCTGTGCACTGCTGGTTGAATCTCCATGGTTACAGGGACTTTTCCCATTTGAATATGGATTTGGCTCGAAAGTATTGGACCGAATTAGTCCAACCCTAACTTCAATGTCATATAACCATATGAACTTATTATTCATGCAACATCCTATCGAACCATTGCATGAAACTTTGGCATTGCACTAGCACATGAATTGCCTTCTGCTCTTTTTTGTTATAACGAGGACCAATGGATTAGCATGACTATTTCTTCAACTCCATCAGTGGTTTCTCATGACTTTTTTGTGCTAATCTGAAGCAGTTGACTCAGAAAATCAACCCATTTCTCATCATTACAGCCATTTGAGTAAAGACTCCATTTTCTGGAAATGGAAAAGGTATGACACTTTGAGTTTTTTTTTGAACTTTTCTCTGGATTTATCTTGTACAGACTGATCACCTTAAGTGATCTGGAGGTTCTAACCCCAATTTGAGTGTAAGCTCAGGTTGGCTCCTTGTGGTTGACCTTTAAAGCCAGGTTGAGGGTCAACATACGTGTTGTGGTTCAGGGGACAGAGGAGCATGCAGTAGAATTCTCTACATAAAATCTCAATTACACCGACAAAGGTTTCTAAGGCAACACAACAGACACCAGCAAAAGTTTCCAAGGCTAACACAACAAATTTTCCTTCAGCTAAAATAACTGTGCGTGGAGATTGAAGGAGGTAGATCCAGTTTCAAATCCCTATGTAAATGTTAGGCCAAATAATTATGGAAAAGTGGCTGCTAGAAAATCCAGTATGGGAAATGTAAATCCCAAAAACGACTTGCAGAGGACGACGAATCAACTGATTATAAAACAGTTATTAGATGAATGTTTGGATATAACCCATCAGAATACGGTGATGAGGATTTTGATGATAGAGAAATGGAAGCAGACTTTGATAGCATGCAAAGAGAAGAAAGGAGAAGTGCTAAGATTGCAAGAGAAGAAGATGAACGTGAGCTTGCACTTCTTGAAGAGGAAGAAAGACGTGAGAAATCCAAAAAAGCAAAAAAGCAAAAAAGATGACCACCGTCGGCCTTATTTGTCTTGAATTTGCTACAATTTGTACCAACACCCATGTTATATTTTAATAAATGGATTCCCTTATATAAATTCTTACAACTTAGTTCTCAAATGCTCCCTTATCTAACCTTTTAACGTTAACATATGAGAGTCCTGATCTATCAGATGCAAATATGTTTGCTTTTCATTTGAAACTGTGGATAGGAGTGTTTTTAAGGCAAATAGACCTCCCTTTTTTTTGGGTTGCCCCTAAGGGGGCAAACCCTCGTTTATGTGGGTTTATAGAATATCCAAGTATATGCCAGCATATCCTTAGGATATACTGATGACTGCTCAAAACTGGCTGTTGCCAGTAAACTGGCGGTCAGTTACGAAGAAGTCGAAGCTAGCCGTCATTCAAGAGTAACAATTCAGCAATGGACCTTAGCATGATGCAGAAACTCCGACAGGTTTAGCTTTTTAGGTTTGTGAGTTGTGGCTATGGATGTAAAGAGCACTCTATTATGTCGAATAGTTTGCGAGGTGTGGCTATGGCTGTACAAGTCAGAGCGTTTTAAAGAAATCTATGTCAGTGTGTGGTGCTCGAAGCCTTGTTTACGTTTGGTCATTCTTTCTTTCTACCTTTGTCTTGGATGTTTTATGCAATAACATTTTTCATAGTTATTCTCCAGTCTGTTGCTGGCGGCTTCTATGGAGGAGCTAGCTGCATACGCAGCCATGGGAGCTGCCTCTGTCACCCTCGACGCAGGTCTGGAGCCATTCTATTTTAACCTCAAAATAGTTTAATTCTAAACATTTTGAATCCTTTGTGGGTGTTTTGCAAGGATCTTGTTTGCTACTGAGGATGATGGATCAGCATAGCTCAAGCCAAGAACAAGATAATTATTTTCAAAACCATACCATGACCATCGCATTGCTTTCTAGTGTCTGGCAAGATGAATTGGTTGCCTGTATTGCGGAGAGCAACCCTTCGAGGAAGCATGATCTTGAATCCCCTTTGGAAGATATGCTTGAATGCGAAGATGGGTCTTTTGGTGCCGCATGCTTTGACGAATAACGTTATCAAGCGAATCAGGTCAGATTCTTACTCATCATCTGAAAATGGGATAGAGTTAAATAGGAATCAAGAGTATTCTCTTGCAAATGAGTTTAATTTAGCATCAGGATATGATATAGAATATGGTGTAGATGGAAGTTATGGAGGTGAGCATGATGCCTACCATGTTGGAGTGGACGATAATGAAGGTATTGATGAAAATGGAGAAGCATTTGATGGGACCAGTTACCAGGACGATAATCCTGCAGGGGTTTGTGATGATTATTGTGGGGAAAACCCTGATGAGAAATACAATGTTGAGCAGGGTCATGTTGATCCTTCCCTGTTATTACACAGTATGCCTTATGAGCTGCAAGAACATGCAAAAGTGGAACCTTGCATACAAATTGGACTTGATGCGCAATCCCGAAACTTTGATCAGCAGTCTCAAAGCTTTTTGGGAATTGATCTGCAACACCAAGAGGGAATGGGTGGTTGAGATGGCTGAGAAGAAGGCGTCTGCATGTTCCTATGGCCATGGTTTTCATGTGCAATTATCTGGATGGATCTTCATGCTGATCTTGCACATGGCATTGTAAGAACTTGTTTCTAAATTTCCAGATATGGAATGTGAGTGGATGATGATGGTGGTAAGTTTTTGGTAGGTATCATGGTAGATTAACTCAATGTATTGTTTAGCTTAGCAGATTAAAATTACTTTGTAAATGCAGCAATGAAGAACTTAAGGTAATAATCTTTTTGAGTCTGCCATCCTTTGTTGTGACATCCTCCAGCAAGTTTTTCTTCTGTATTGGGCATTGTAATGTTGGCATTGCAAGGATAAATCTGGGTGGCCTCCACCAACAAATGAAAATCTTTAATCTGAGATTGCACTTGCCTCCAAACCCAAACTTTTTTTTTGGCTAGGCTAATAATAACTTGCCATGTGGATAAAATAAACTACACCATGCTGCCTAAAGTATAATAATGGCTTTTGGCATGCATTGAATTTTGAAAAAATTTCAAATATACCTTTGTAAACATTGGAAAAATACCCTTCGAAACATGGTATTTGACTGAAATGGCAATAATGTGTTTGTGATCAATCAAATAAAGAAGTGCCTTTGATGTATGGATGAGAGTAAGACCTATCTAATAGTAGTAGAATCATTTACAACAAAGCTGAAATCTTAAACAGTGCTAATGTGAGAATCATTGGTCTTCACTTCCATTGCTCTGCATTTGTGTCATGCATGGTAGTTATTTTCTTATGTTACTTATTATCCAATGCTTCGGTTATTTGCAATGCTAATTCATTTTTCCTCATCTTATGAATTCCCTTATTGAAAGCTTTTTCATGAAAACAGAAATGGAGGTAATTGAGTAGGGATAAAGAAACCATGAAAATATAATTCTTTGGGCATCGAAGGGCAACCCCTCGTGCGCAGCACCTTGTTTTTTTGTGTAGTGCTGTTAAAATACAGCATTTTTGGGTTGCCCCTAAGGGGGCAAGCCCTCGTTCATGTGGGTTTGTGGCATATTCCAAGTATGCCAGTATATGCCTGGAATATACCAATGACCGCTCGAAACCCATTATTGGTTGTAAACCATCGGTCATTTCCGTTGTTGGGCAGCACTCTCGAAATCGGCTAACCGGAGAGACCTCCTCTGGGCAATTAGAGTTTTGGCTAGAGTTCTATAGCATGTTTTTGCAGTTCATACTATAAGGAGGATTCATTCTGCTTCCCAACCTGTCAGAATAATTGCTCCGGCAGATGCAACATCTACAAGCCACGTCTCGGCAGTGAATTGTTTTGATCCTGTTTTGCAACCAAATCTGTAGTGCCCACAATTATGCAGCCTGCCATTATTTCTAGGTATGTCTTCAACTCTATAAATTTATTTCTGATACCCAATTCATAGAACCCTGTTCTAAAAGCTTTCTTCACAGTTTCCGTCTAGAGTCCAAGTCTATTGCATACCTTTACCATAGCCGAGCTGTATTCTTGGCTCAGAACAAGATTTAAGCCATATTCTCTTCCCCTTTCGTCTAAGACATGATCTGGAGTACAGATTGAAGTAGACCAGTTTACTGCAGATCCACCTCCAATAGTAGATCCGGCAAGGAAACTGAAAACGCCATCATTTTCTACAAGGAGTTTCTGTTTTGGCAAATCAGCTAGCACCTTCGATTTGATTTGAAAAGGATGCAATGCCACCTTTTGGAAAGCCTTTGGGATTCATTCTTCAGTACGTGTTGCTAAAACAAAGGGCAAAGGTTCAATTTGGCCTAATATTGTGTTCAAATTAAATAACAAGTGAGAAAATAGTGTGCAAAGAATGCTAGAGAGATGCGACGGGCTAAAGCAAGGTTATCTTACTCGCTATTCTTGCACGAGACGAGCATGCATGCATTGCATGCGTCGCATCAATTTAATTGCCTCGTCAGTTATGCACCTAGAGTTGCCGTGACATTGCTAGGCGTAATGGGACCTACTTTTGCCGGTTTCTTGTCTCAGAATACGATCAATGGACACATTTTTTGGTGGCTCCTCCATTTTGCTTAGATGCAGGCATTTTTTCTATGTGTTAGATGTTTTTATTCTTTTGGCATTGGTTCTTTATTGGCTATTCTAGCCTCGGGTTCTGCCATATCCTATATCAGATCCGGTGTGCACTCGATCTCGGAGCAGATCTGCTTGGCTCGGTCAGGCAAAAGGTAAGACCAGGGACCTGCAGGAAAGCATCTCGTTGGGAACACGGGCAACTTGCCAAGGCGGGTGCCACCAATTCCGGAGCTTCTCCTTCCCATGACGAATCTGTTCCTCCTCACAACGAATCTGCTCCATCGAATTCGCTTCATCCTCAGTGACTCTGCTTCAACGCATATTTTCAAGGGCAATATTCTGCAGTATCCTGTATGTTTCTCTTTTTCCGGATTTCCTGCAGAAAGCTTTGAAAGTTGTTTTGTTAACTTGTTTCGCGTTTGTATGTTCCAATGTGGCACTTGTTTCGTGGCTCTGGGTTCGTCCTTGTCTCTTAGCCTTTTATGTTTCCTTAGCTCACAATTTTATATTGTTCAAGTCGTTTTATGTTTTAGTTCGCTGCTTACATATTCATTTATACGTGGCCTGATCTTATCAATTTTGTGTTTTCCTATGGTTGTTTCCGATTTTTTCCTTTGCATTTGTGTTTTCTATCGGATGTTGATGCCGCCGGGAGATTTTGTAATGGGGTTTCTCGATTGGGTGGTGTATATCTTTTCATCTGTTCCCTTTTCCATTTTGGGTTTAGTTGCCAAGAGGTTTCTTTACATGTCGCATGATCTTATAAATTTTCTATTTTCCCATGGTGGTTTCGGATTTTTCTCTTTTGCAATTGTGTTTTTCTTTTGGATGTCGATGCAACTATTTATATGTCGCCTGATCTTATAAATTTTACGTTTTCCCATGGTGGTTTCGGATTTTTCTCTTTTGCAATTGTGTTTTTCTCTTGGATGTCGATGCAACTAGGGGATTTTGTAATCGGGTTCTTAATTTGGTTGTGTATATTTTCCTATGGTCTTCTCATGGGTGGTACCCTGTATTACCGTGGTTTCATTTCTTTTTATTCCCTGTATTGTGTGTCTGATGCTGCCACCTATGTCGTTTACGATTTCTTGACGCCTTTGTGCTCGGTTGCACTTTGTCTGTTTTTATATTTATGCATTTTACACATTACGATGCGTAGTTTCTTCTTCTTCATCTTCTTGCTTTGGTTCTTGATCATTATTCCGTGTTCTCAATCTCTAGCGGGATTGCATATATGTGGGCCTCATTTTATTCACTCTATGCATCTCCTCGCTTGTTTTTCTTCTCGTGTTGTTTTCCCATTTTATGCATACAGGACATTTCCTGGGTTTTCATTTTTCCTGTTATTGTCTCTGCGGCGTATTTTGTCTGCTCTATGCCCAGTGTATGTCGCTTCCACACTTTCCTAGGATAAGTTTTCCTCTTTATCTTCTTCCTCCTTGGAGCCTTGTCTTGCTACCGGCTGCATTTTTACCTTGTCTGCATTAACATGGTTTTCTTTTCTTCTCGTTGTTGTTCTTCTCGTTCGCCTGCTGGGGTGTCTTCTTCGACTCGTCGTCGTGGAGGACTTGTTTTATGGGGGCGACCTTTTTCTTCGTCTCGTAGCTGGCGTGCTTTTCTTTCCATTGTTTTTGTTCTCTAATGTCCTTCCTTTTTTCAGGTCACTGAGCTGATGCCGTCTATTGCGGGCACTTCCGGCTCTTCTCCCTCCGCTTCGCTTTCTCCCCCACGGCTCGCTCGTGCTGCTGGTTCTCGTCGTCATCGCGAATTTCATCAAATTTTCAACTTCCCTCTCCCGCCATTTTACATTTACCCTTTTTTTGGCTCGTCAGTCTACCTCTCGTCGGGCTCGCCCCCTGGTACCTTTTTTCCTCTCGTGCCTCAGCATGTACGCTCTTTTGTTCTCCACTTCCCGCATCCCGCGGTTTCTTTTCCCTCTCTGGCCCGCGCTGCTCTCGTCGTATTTTCCTTTGCCGCTTTTTTGCGCATCTCGGAGCCCCTTGCCCTCACTTGGCGTGACGGCTGCTGGCGGTCCGCGTCTTCTCACGCTCGCTACGTGGTGTGCGACTCTACTCAACCTCGCCATGTTTCTCGTCCGATCTTTATCTATGCATTTTTACATTCCTATGCGTAGGTTTTTTCCTCTTTGCCTTATTCTTTCAGTTACTTGTTATTTTTCCTTCTTATTTATCCACGGACCGTAATCTGTATTCAGATAAGACAAATATCCACGGACATAAGTCCGTGGTTTGCATTCATATCATATGTGCATTGTACGTATTAACGTGGTTTGTTTTGTCATCGCCTTGTTGCCGTTCTCGTTGGCATGCCAGGGCGCTCCCTTCGATTCGTCATCGTGGCGGCGTCCCTTTCTTTTCATTGTTTCTGTTCTCTGGTGTCCTTCCTTTTTTCAGGTCATCGTCTTTGATGCCATCCGGTGGGCGCTTCCTTAGATTAGATCGTCATGGTGGCGTGCTTTTCTTTTTCATTGTTTTTTTTCTCTAATGTTCTTTCCTTTTTCAGGTTATTGGGCTGATGTCGTAAAGTAGCAAAGCGCTTTTCGGCTCTTCTTCTTCAGCTTCGTTTTCTTCCCCATAGCTCGCTCGTGTTGCTCTAAGGTTCTTTCCTTTTTCAGGTTATTGGGCTATCGGCTTAAAAGCTGGAGGTTTCAAGCGGTGCCCTAGGCTTATAGTTGAGGAAGTCCTTTGGCGATCGGCGGTTTTGTATCTCGCGAGTCCCTTCCCGAGAATCCCATCGATCCAGAGCCAGCCGGATCGCCATTGAGGGAGGGGCGGCCTATATTAGGCCTTTTCCGTTTTGGCTCGGTTATCGGCGTCTTCTCACAGCAGCTTTTCTTCTCCTCTCGTGGCTTCCCTCCCTTCCCCCCTGGCGGCGGTGGCGCATGAGTCTTTTTCATTTGTATTTTTTGTTGTTCATACCTCTTTGTTGTTCTCCACCTGTGAGTGTTGCTATTCTTATGTTTCTGTTCCATCGCCCTCATACTGTGTTGTTCTCCACCTGCCGGTGATGCTGTTTATTTTCACCTCGAGAGTGATGCATATTTTTACATAATGGTTCTCCACCCGCTGGGTGATGCTTTATGCTGTTTATTTCCACCTCGAGGGTGATGCATATTTTTACATAATGGTTCTCCACCCGCTGGGTGATGCTATCTTTTTCTGTTATGTTCTTTTTTCCTTTGTTTTCATTCTCGGACTTTCTTGGTGCAGCTTGTGCTATTTGTTTTCTCTGACCATTTACGGGTGTTCTTTTTGGGAGTTTTTGTTGGTATTGCTTGCAGGATTCTGCCATTTTTTCGTCGTCTGCTGGGGTCCTGTTCTATTTCATTTCGCCATCACCCCCCCTCTCGCCGGTTCTCCATGGACACATTGGGGGGGGTCGCTTTTCGGCATTTTTTTGGGGTCGTGCTCTATTTGCGTTCGCCATCAACTCGTTTCTCTCCGTTCTCCAGGCAACACATTCAAGGTTGTTGGCGACCATTTCTCATTAGGGTTTTCCTCGAAAACCCGAAAGGGCGGGGTTTTTTTTATCCCGATGAGAAGTTGTCGCCATTACCCTTTTATTTTGCCTTGGCACATTTTCTTTTTAGGGGGTAGTCCGATATTGTTCCTATGATAGATAGGCTTTTCATTCATCTCAGCAGTTTTTTCTACAATGGTATAGGGTGGGTAGCTACACATCGCAGGCTACCCAAAAAATGAAAAACATAGGGAATATCCAGTTATAACACCTGGACCCCAAATAAAATTGTGTGCTATAGATGTGGGCTAGTGTACCTGCCGAGAGTTTATCCCGGGATTAAAAAACCCGCCCTTTTCGGGTTTTCGAGGAAAAACCCTAGCGATAAAATCGGCAAGGGGCTTGACAACGCAGGGCTGCTAAACGTTCCAAAAAACCCACGCTTTCGAGGAATACGAAGTCGCGATCACCCCGGACACGCACATCACCAACGGAAAAACCAATAGAGAAAAACCTCAAAAAAAAAAAGAGGGGGCTGGTCACGCAGCGTGCCAGCGACAAAAACAACATTTACACCCAAAAAGCGAGGGGGCTGGTCCGCAGCGTGCCCCGCGACAATTATAACAAATATGAACATATAAATAACAATTTTAAGGGGGGGAAGGGTGGGAGCCATGGATACTGCTGAGAGATGAGAAAGCGCCGATGAAATGTCGATGAAGAACTCTGTAATAAGTAGCGATCCCTCAACCTGATGGACGGCCTAGAAATGCATGCGATGCATGCATGCAATGCATGCGATGCATGCATGCAATGCATGCATGCTCGTCTCGTGCAAGAATGGCGATTCGCTACGCGAATCGATGGCATTCTTGCACTACGACTCGCATGAACACAACAACATCCCGATACCAGAGAACTTCAAATACTAGATCCGAGGAGAAAAGGTTGAAGATTGTCCTAGGCTGAACAGAAGGGCAAAAATAGAAGAGGTTAGAACGGATAGGAAAGGCCAAGAAAGCGTAGCTCATGCAAGAAGAAGCCCCTCCTCTGCATGAGATCAAAGAATAGAAGCCATGGATACTGCTGAGAGATGAGAAAGCTTCTACTTATCGGGTTGTCCATGTTCAATTGGTTGGCTTGAAACACAGGAATTGCAGTGGTTCCCGTATGCATGCAGATGACTTCTTGCATCAAGAAATCCATTCTTAGCCTGACAGAACTCATGCAACACTGTTAAGGTCAGAACATAGTTGTATTAGTGCATATTTAAAGTTAAATCCACAGATAATCTTCGGGACAAAAGGTTTGAACCGCGCATTTATTTTTACGAGACAACAAAATAATAAATATGCAAGCACACCTTCGGGGACCGGAGGGCAACCCTCCGTGCGCAGCACCTTGTTTTATTTTCAACTTGTTGGCGGCGCCGTTTAGAGCGCCGCCATGAAATCATAGGTAAACTCTTATAATTGTTATTGTTAACCTGTATAATTGTTACTTGTAATCTTATTGAACTGTGAACCTGTAAACTCTTAAATTGGTAAATTGTCAAACTTGTTTTCTCATTGATCAATGGATACAAAATTACAGTATTACAATGCCTCTAAACACTTGCATACTTTCAAAATTAAGACCTGTTTCTTAAATTTACAAAGTTTCATGAACACTGTTTGGCAAACAGTAGCTCATCAATTGGGCAAATTTGAAATGGTTTTTCCCTTGTCCAAGTAAGGAACTAGAGCATTAGAATTAGGAACCTGAAGAAAAGTACAATTATTGAAGGTAGCACCAATAAAAGAATGCCCAGTTTTGAAACTAACAATAAACAATTAAGAATAAACTTACCACCAACATTCTTAACATCGATATGGGAAGAAAATACTTTTCAAAATGTCGATTCGACTTCAGCAAATTATCAAACATCTCGTAATCAATTAAACCCTTATATCCAGGAATCTTTTCGACTTCGGCAACCTCAAGCATATCCTTTTCTTCAACAGCATTCCCATTTGCATGATCCCTAATCAGAGGATCCCCTGACAGGTTACTTGCAGGCAGTTCATGATCACTAGATGAACTAGCATGATGCAGATTTGCAACAACTTAACATGTTTAATAATCTCAAACAAAGGAAAAACTACACTAAATTTACCTGGAGCAGGAATATTTGTTGGAGGACTATCTGAAACCAAGCACTTAGAGGAATGTGAACCAAGCATTAAGTTTTGCTTCATTTTTTATCATCTCAGAAAGCACGTCAAAATATAATCTCAAACTGCCATCATCATTATACGGCTTGTTGTTCACACTCATAGCAGGGTTGATTTGGATGTCCTTGCTTCGATCATACCTGCAATAGTAAACCCCCATAATCAGTAAATAAAATAAATAAACAAACAAACAAAATTAAAGATAATCACATACTTTTCATATGACTCTATCTTCCTACGCCATGCAATTAACTTTCTAATTTCTGGAGGGACCTCAGCCATCGACATATGCATAACAGTCGACATGTGACCAATCTTATTGTATATTTCAACATCAAGGAATTCACCCATTTCTTTTATCCACTTAGAAATACCCTTCTTGCCAACTCTACCTTTGCTGAACCAAGGCTAAAATAACAAAAACAGAAAATTAAAAAGCAAATAAAACTTGAAAGAAATAAACATGAACTTACCCAGGTTTATAGTTTGAAACCGGCTGCAGAAATAAAAGTCTTAGTGCAGCACCTTCGGAGGAAGATGTTGAATGTACTGCTTATATATAAGCAGAAAGTCTTCCTCGAAGCTCCAAAGTTGTTTAGACTATATCTTGCCACAGATGTTCCCGATGTTTTGCTAGTCCTCTTATTATACATGACATATTCTGATTTACCATCAGATCCAAACGTCAAGTCAATATCCTTGACTTCATACAACTCGCTGGCTCCCCTAATGGCAAATCTAAAGCACAGGTAAAAGCACAAGTGTCTCTAAACACCTCGTGGAGTCTCAATCTTATAATCCAAACCTACAAGTAAATCCTTTTCACAATTTTAGGGAATGGCTTGCGCCTTCCTTTGCTTTACCCCTATACCAGCCTTCCTAGAGATGTCTGCAACTGCAACGAATGCGAGCCTAGCTCTGACAAACAAGGGATCCCTTAAGATATTAAATCCTTCTACTCTTATCCCAGTCAAAGCCGTCTTCAATTCATATCGCTTGCGCGCAATCCTCTCTACTGCCTTTAATAAGCAATTCAAACTGCAAGAACAAACAATCAAATAAATACCAACAAAAAAAAAAAGTTAAATAAAGGGTTATACATATTTACCTGCCAGCAAGAACCATCGTGCCATCTTTTTTAATGACCTGCACCAAAAACCGCACTAGCATCTCATTCAACTTGAGGTGAGGTATATTCTCAAGTGGAATTGACAGGTCAATCTGCGGAATATGGACTTAGTTCAGGAAATTCCCCGGAACCCTTGTAAGCTACCGTGTAAATCTGAAAATTCACACTACGGTTTTGAGATAGCAGGAAAATTTCCTGCTAAAAATAGTGATTTCTCTGGTTACTTCCGGAAGGAATTGAGTGGGAGCGTGGAGATGGTAGGCTGGGCTAGATCCAGCAGGAAATTTGACTTTTACGCTTAAAAATTTTTCCGAACCAAGAATATGGATGTCACCCTTGACAAAACATCAAAATTCTTCCTTGCCCAATTATTCTGTTTGCTTGATCCGTCCTTCCCACCCTTGTCTACTTCATCTAGCATTTGCTCATCCAAGTTAACAAATTTTTTTGACTTGCCCTTATCTAAATCTGGTTGTTCAATAAAACCTTGATTAAACCATAGTATCTGTTCAACATCTTTTATGAAACCTTCTATAGCTGCAGGATTTGTGGTCTCAATCATGTGATCAACAACAACACTTTCATCTTCAAGTGCATTATCATCCAAGAGTAAATCATCTCCCAGATCTAACGAGAATGAAGGACTGATAATCACACAAAAATCAGTGACCCGTACTATAATGAAACAACAAATAAACAACATCATCAACCTTGCTTCTCCCATTACAAATCTGCTTCAAATCTGCAACAAAGTCTATATGTTAGTTTGTAATCTTAAAAATTGGAGACCCTAAAACTTGTAACAAAGTTAAACAGATGAGTAAATCAAATTTCATGCAAAAAACACTCCAATATCTTTCAAAGAACCCTAATACAAGGTTTCTTGGAGATAAATCTTAACAATTTAAAAAAAATGCTATGGAAAATCCTGCAGAACAAAAAAAAATCGTCAGGAATAAGGAAGAGCAAAGAAAGCTTAAACAAATGTAAGAATTTTACAGGAATAGGCTTCCTAAGACCTCCGAACTCATCAAGCATCACAATAGAACTCCAAACTCATACATCTGAACTCTTGACTGGTCAGAACCTCAAAAAATGCAATTTCAAACTCGTAAATTAACTCCAAACTCGTAAATCCAAACTCTAGACTCGTCAAAGGCTCAAACTCGAACTTCAAGCTCGTAAATCTGAGCTCCAAACTCGTAAATCTGAACTAAACTCAAAAATGCTCAAGAACACTTGCAATCATCTGCAAAAATGCCAGAACCTATAAAGGATGAACGAGAATATTAGAATAGAGATAAACAACAAAAAACAAATTACCAGAAATGAAGGCGCCACACACAACATCACAAAAATGGCTTGCAATGCCTCAATGACGACGGAAGCGCCATCGTCAAAAGCTCTGGCACCCTCCATTGCCAAAGGAAAAGAGGAAAAGAAATGTCAGCCAGAAAAAATTAAAGTTAGGGTAGGTTAACGGAATTTCAATGACCTGCCGACTTACGTTTAGTAGCCGGCCAGATTTTGGGGTTTTCGGCTAGTAAACCTACAGACGGTTTATTGGCCGAAAACCCCGCAATCCGGCTAGTTACCTAGCACATATCAGTTCCCAGGATTAGCTTTGTTATATATCTATTGCAGATAGAATCCTTCGCTAATATAGATTCCTAGTTAGGTTTCAATAGAAAAAACTATTTAACTTAAATTTTCCCCTTGCATTACATCTCTCTGTCTTCTTTGTAGCACAATAGCCTAACCTCGACTGACACCTTATCTCAAAGCCTAAGCTATCCACGTGTCCAAATACTTTAGTTGGAACTACCTAGAGCCATTAGATTCTAATCTATCGAAATGAATGCCATGCAAAAGTAGTTCTTTGGAAACGTCATTGCCTTTTGGCGCATGATTTTTGCCCATCTGAATCATCATTAGAGTGAGGGTGTGGCCCAAGCTGGATGAGAGACATTTGTTTTAAGGCAAAGCATTGGGTTGGTTCTTATCTTGTGATCCATCATCTTCTGAGAAATGGTTACTCGTTCTTTCCACTATGCATCCTCGAGAACAAGCACTTCTGCTTTATTTTTATTAAATGCCACCTTGCAGAAGGCACTACTTGTAATTGCTCCCAATATGCACATAAAAGTTTAAGTTTCGAAAAACGTATAGCATGCTCTATCAGGATTTACTAGGGTGTCGTGGCTAATCGTTGAACTGCAAGCTAAGAATTATAGGTACTCTTCTTAATATATGAGATTTGGTTGTGGACTTTTCTTTTCTTTAATATTGAACACTCCTAGTTTGCATGATTCCAATCCCTAGATTCGTATATGGTTTAGAGGTGCCTATTTTGAGATCTCATACTAGGAAGAGCAAATATAACCAACAAAAAGCAAGTCGTTCAGGCATTGGTTATTCATATTCACAACCAGATCGACCTCAAATCAGTACTTTCCCTGCAATTTCAACTACATCCAGCCCAAATTCGGCATGTTTCCAACAGGATTCATGCTTCTTCTCTTCCTTCCAAGTATCTAAACCATAGCTCAAAAGCTTACACACAAATACTACTACATCATAGGAAACTTAACCCTTGATCCTATTTTCAATTCAATCCAATAGCATGCTTGAATTTGATCATAACCTGTGAAATCACAAATAGATCGGGGAAAAACCCTACCTGAAAGAAAACACTTGATGCCGATCGTCATGCGATCTCCAAGGCCTTGCATGCTCGGTGTCTCCAATCCAATCCTTCTCTGCAAAAACTTGCTCTCAAAAAGCTATCTCTCCTGTGCAAAAGTTTGCTCTTAAAAAGCCTCAAAGTTTCCAAAAAGATTTTACAAATATCCTCTTTAATTAGCACAACCTTCAAAAATCTATTTCTAATAAAAGGCAAAACGCGTGCTTATATGAGGCCTATATTGTATACATGTCAAGCATGATACATAAGTAAATAATAAATAAGTATGTTGGGCCATCAAGTGCCCAGGACTATTACACATTAGAACTCTTTAATCAACTGAATGTATTGCTATGCAATGCCCCATGCAAACTAGCAATATAGCAACATGTTCATCTATTACCAACATCCAATTGCGCTCCTAGTCCAATCATGTCACAGTGCACCATAACCTTAGAACTAGAAAAACGTATGACCACATAATTTTAATGCCAACCGCATCAATTTATTAGCCCCAATAACATGCATGTTATATTTAGAACAATGATCTGTCAATTAGGCATGTGTCAAGGACCCCTGGGATTCTTGTCCTCAAGAATCGGCTCCAGACTATTGAGTACATCTGGATACTGAGTCATGAAACGAAGACTCTCCCACGTCGCCGCTGAGACAGGTCTATGTTTCCAATTCACCAGAAATTCCATCTGATCCCTCTGGCGGATCCGCTCTATCCGGTAGTTTAAAATTCTCTTAGGGGAAGGGATTCTATCAATTCCACCATGTGTCCCTCAGAAATACAACATTTGCAGCTTTTCCAAGAGCTGGTCGCAACTAGCTCACATGAAAAACTCGATGAATGTCCACATTCGGTGGGAATTGCAACTTGAAGGCAACATCACTGTACTTATTTAAAATCTTATAAGGACAATTGTATCTTAGGAAGAGCTTTGGTTTCTTTCCTGTTGGCAATGGCAATATTGTTTTCCTTTTCAGATTTGCTGGAAAGACCACATGAAGGATACCATCTAACCTTCATGCAGCTCGATCGAGGATGGTGCATATTCTTATTGCTTGACTTCTACTACAGCCAAAGCTTCAACTGCTTTCACTAAGGCCTCCTTTAAAGCCAACACTTAATCTACAAGAAATTGTTTGAGACATTTTTGGGGTTTACTATATTGGTATGTCCACATTCACTTTCGTGTTGGCTACTTTTGCCTTGCAGTGAAATATCACAACGATGTCACTATCACTTCAAAAGCCTATGCAATAGCATCAAAGATAGGGTTTTACTGGCTAGGCATTCTAAGTTTCCCTCCACTACTTTGGGACATTAAAAATAGGAGGACAAAAAAGAATCTATGATGTTTCTACAAACGTGGGTGTGGCAAAAACCTTTTAAAAGCTCAACTCACCATTGTCTTCGTGCTATTTGAAGGATTTCATTCAGGAATAAATGTAACTAGATTGGCCATGCCAAAATTATTCTTATGCTAATAACATGCTAGTTTCTCACTTGGAAGTAGATTACTAAGTAGAAGAGCAGGTTAAAAAATACAATGGTACTTTGTATACTTTAAAAACTACAAAATAATGATCCCTTTTTGCTAATTTCCTTTGACCCACAAATCTCCTTTTTATTTTTGTGCAAGAAGCACTTTAACCCTTCTTCTGAAAATAGGAATCAGAAGTAGACCAACACAGAGTTCTAAGCATTAGTTTCACATCATCCCATATGATATGTGTTTTCCAGGAAATGCTATCTCTTCTATTGGCTATCTAAAAATCCAAAGCATAAACAAGAAACTATCATGATGATGACCGGTGCTGCATCTTCAATACTAGAAATTGAATTGTATATAGTCTAAGGCATAAAAGTCAAATATGTCAGGAAACCCCATAATTCGACAATCACTGAGGGTATTAATGAGTTACATAAAAAATCAGAGTCGAAACCTTATTAACTTGGATAAAAATCCCACTCTTACGGGTTTTTGGGGAAAACCATGAGTATATATAAAATTAAATCTAGGAGTAACTTTTCATAATATGATTGCACCACAACTTCAAACAGGTCGTTCTTTTGGATATCCAAAGTCTTAAAATGAAAGTACTAAGTACTCCATGCACGTCTTACGATCAAAATATAGGTCTAGTGAAGTACATCACAAGCCAACATGTAACTGGCACTTATCGAAATGCACTTCCTTTGACACTCCACCGCCTACGCCTAGACAACACCACCTTAACCTATAGGTGCCTCCAATGCCAGCCTCTCAAGCAGCAAGCATCAGGTCTCTGCCCTAGCCCGAGTCCTTCTGCAATGAGATTTTTCAAATAATCCTTCTGTTACAAACTTCTACAATGGTTCCTTCTGCATCGAGCTTCTACAATGAATCCTTATGCATCGAATGTATTTTCTTTCTACTGCAATCCGCCTGAGCCTTAGAGCCTGTACACATTGCATAAATCCTAGTTTAGATTCTTCTTTCTCTTTTTTGTCTTGTTTTGCTTCTGCTGCGCCTGCCCAGTCTCTCAGCTCTAATTCTTAGCTGTGACATGGAAGGCCAAGACATGGCTAGAAGGCTGGCAGAAGCCAAGCCAGTGCCATTCGTAGAATAGGTACTTAAAACCTTGAAACACTTGTGCTCTATTGCTTCAAGTCGTCAGACCGTGATATGATTTCAGGAATCTATACTAAAGCATTCTTCCAGGTGAGGGCTTTTGTATAGAGTGGAATACTAGTATGAATCATAGTTCTACTTTACTCTACTATTTTGAAGCATTTAGATTCGCAGCCACCTCTGGTTTCTAGTGCACCACCTCACATTAATGCTAGTGTTCAACTGAAGATCCTATCCATATTCATGCCAAGACGCAGGCTGATGGCCACATCCAATCAGTCGATATGGACATACAGACAGATAACATGCATACCCAGCCGGTGGAGATGCCAGGCTATCATGGGACTGCTGAGGAAGAGCAAGATCGAGCTTTGAACCTACGAGTAATAGGGATCCAGGATAGAGACTCATGTTCAAACATGGAGGCAGCAGCACATTTCTTTCCAAACATAATGCACATATGGAGGCCAAGTGCTTTTATGGCACGAAGAGTATGAGCGCACAAACCGGATCGGCTAGGCCATCTTCTAGTTCATTTCTCTGAGACATATGACCGGCTATATGTCCTATAGCGTGGCAGCCATCCCAGGGGTACAAACTTCTCCTTACGGGAAGACCTTTCCCTAGTGCAACTGACCAGGCGATAACAGGAGCTCTGCGAAGTGCGAGAGGTGAGACTTCAGAAAAGTTGGGAAGTGTACAGGGGAGGCACAACCCTCATTTTCGACTAGTGGCCTTAAAATCCCTAGTTGGGTTATCTTTAGTGCCTCCAATATCAGTGTTATTTCTATTCTATTCTTTTGTTATGTTGTTTGGTGATGGGGCCTAGGCTCCAAGTTTCTTTCGGGCTTTAATGCCCTTCATATATATTGATTGGTTCTCTTGGATGTTAAAAATCGCCTTATCTTATTTTATTTTATTGTTTTGTAACTATTTGTGTCATTATACAATGTTAAGTAAAAGAAGGGTCAAAGAAATGAAAGAGAAGACTTAATTTCAAGTAATATTCCATGTACCTATGAACATATGCACGTCATGACACAATTATGATGATCACAAATAGGTGAATGTATCATGAGAAAATGAGGATTAATTGATCATTGAACCATTGTGTATCAGCTTCCAAAATTTTGATGTTGGTCCAGCTAATCACAACAGTGTCAATTCCACTCAGCAACACTTCCAAATGCGTATTTGGCTTTAGATAAATAGAGATTGTCGATGCTCTCTTTTCTCTAGTTCTAAATACACACAAAATCCATTAACAGGCTATTCCCCATGCCCCCACTACTTGTGCAATTACTGAACAATGGATACTATTGGTAGCCTGGCATATCTATCCCTGATCAGCATGATCCTCCTTATGCCATGGAGTTCATGATGTACGCATTCTGCCATGGAAAGCTCCTACAGTTCAGGAGATCATACGCAAACACAATCCCTATCTGGGAGCATTAACATACGTGGTTGCAATATTCAGAGGAGTTTTAGCAACAGCAGGTGTGGTAACAGCTCTCAGATGGATTGCAGAAACATCAATAATTGTAGTGGTATTTGAGGGATTGCAGAATTAGTAGTGGCACCTTGAAGGTTTGCAAAAACAGGATCAGCTGTAGCAGCATCCTGAGGGGATGCGCTAGCAGCAGCAGTAGGAGCACCTGCATCGCATGGAATTGCTACATATGTAGATGACTTGGCTATTCTGTTTTGCATATCCTTTGCTATAGTATGGGGCAGAAAATCCTTACCTTATACTGAACTTGAGCAGCGGCTCCTCCAGCATTTCTTGTATCTCTCACATGGGCAAGCTCCTGATGGCATGACTCATGTTATAACGCTGTGAGGTCATAGTCCACATATAAAGAGGTGCCTTTTAACTTCACTTCCTGACAGAGTATGGCACCCCTAACTACTGACTCTGCCACTGTAAATTTACAATATGTGGCTAGCTGTGGCATTGCTCTAACAATGTGCACATGAACATGAAAGGTCATTTTGGAGAGTACCATTCTGTATATCTTGAGATCTTCATGTGCCTCCTCAAGGAGATCTTGGACCACCGCATTATAGCACCTGCACCTGCATCTCTGCTCCTAGTGCTAGCCCAATATCTTCTGTTAGACGGGCTAATGCATTAATAGATCTAGCTGAGTGGGTCGGCTACCTAGGAGGAAATTGTCTGTCTGGACTAGGTCCTATTTGGTCTTGCTTTTATTTGCTAGCAGCTGCCTGTCATCCTGACATCCAGGACGTGCTTGAGGTAGCTCGACATGGGCAGTACTATAGCGTCTACACTTGCCTTCAATATTTGAAGCTAGGAGTTTATTCCTTGGCACTTCGTTGTTTGGTTATGTAATTCCCATAATCGTGTGCCATCCATTAGGCGCAATCGTAAGATTGCTGACCGTCGATTTGAAGTCGATCCGCAAAATCTAAATAACCGCTCGCTTCTATCGGCCCATCGATCTAAAGTCGATCCGAATGAAACCCGTCGATCCAAAGTCGAATCGGTTAATCAAACTCGACCGTCGATTGCTTATGGAGTAAGGGACTCGAAAAGAACACAAAAATTGGCCAATAAATAAAATAAGAAAATATGCAAAGGCAAGAGGACAACGGCGACCACTTCTCAATGGGATAAAAAACCCCGCCCTTTCGAGTTTTCGAGGAAAACCCTAATGAGAAATGGTCGCCAATGGCCTCGAGGATGCCCTGAAGACCAAGGTAGGAAATTGGTGAAGCTAGCCAAAACGCGCATCAACGCCACGGAATGTGTGAAACCTGGAAAAAATGAGAAATGCCTAGAAAGTACCCGTTAAACATTAATAAAATAGGTACAACCATGGCAGGCGAGCACCCCCTAAGAAAATAATCCCCGCAAAGCAAAAACACCCATTAGACGGGTAAAAGCATGCTACGGTGTACCACTTTTGGAACCCTCAAAAGTACCTACACTGGGTACTTTTAAAACAAGTACTTTCTGTTTTTTCTTTCCATTAAAATCAATCGAATTTTTTTGAATTGAAGGTCAATAACATGCCAATCTATAGTACTAAAGGATAACAATACCATTGGAGACTAAAACAAATGAATTAACTATCAAACTTATTTTTTATTGTGACATTTATGCACCTTCCCAGTACCCAATGCTGGGTAGTTTCGCACTCCCTAAAAAGTACTTTATATGGTACACCCTAGCATGCTTTCACCCAGACATTAGGAACCATAAACAAACATATATAGAAATAGAAAACATCATCGAGAGGTGGAAAAGGAAAAATAGCATCACCAACAGGTGGAAATCAACTAGCATCACCCAACGGGTGGAAAAAAATATAGATAGCATCACCCAGTGGGTGGAAAATAATTTGCATCTGCCATCGGGTGGAAAAAAGCAATCATCTAACGGGTGGTCAGTACTGAACAGAAACATATAAAAAATAGACGACAATAATCACCATAGCAGCACCCAATGAGTGGATGATAACAGAGTTAGTATCGAAAAGGAAATAAACATGAACATGAAACAAACTCAAAACTATATAAAAGGGCGGGTAGGGAGGGAAGCAATGGGCAAGGAAGAGACACTGCTGTGAGAAGACGCCGATAACCAACCACAAGAATGAATAGTGCATATATAGCCCCTTCCCAGAATGCTGATCCGATGGCTCGGATCGATGCATATTCTGGTAAGGGACTCAAAGAACACAAAAATCGTCGACAATCAGAGGACTTCCTTTATATAAGTCAAGCTGACGAGAAACATCAAGACATTGAGTTAGAGTCCAAATGACATAGCAAGAGTGAGAAAACGACGACGGCCGTCCGCCTTAAGCATGAGCACCATTATGCGAGACTCCTTGGGCCGCTCCTACTGAGGCACTGTTGCGACGAGCAGAGTGCGTACCATGTGGGTGTAAGGCGAAGGTAAGATGATAGGGTCGGAATCATGGTCTAAGGATAAGGTAAGGTAATGATGAAGGATACGAAAAGGAACTTTTCTAAGCATAAATATTACAGAATGAATGACAAGCACCAATATAATGACAGATTGTAGAGCAACTTCTCGGAAAGAAGGGCAACAACATAACATAATTTAAGCTTAGGCAAAATATGAGAAAGGATGAATGTTGGGCATGGGAACAAATGCAACAAGAATAACCATAGGGTGCAAGGTGAAGGTAAGGTTATGGTCAATGATATAGGGAAGATGAAGGGCGAGAGTGCCAAGGTTAGAGCGAAATTCTTGAGGTTGACGATATGGCAAAGTGTGGCTAGCGAGAACAAAGGATCCAAAAAATGAAAAATCTGGACAATGTTGCAATAAGAATGTAAAAAACGTCAACGACAAGGATGGTGCCCATAGATCATGTCTATAGTAAAAAATACAAGGGAATGTCAAACACAAATATATCATAACCAGAAAAAGGAGAACCAAAGAGGATATATCCAATATAAAACCTATGCCACGAAAACTCAATAAAGTGCCAAATGCAAATAAGTCGTATAAAGCAAGTATAAAAGATGTGAAATGATATATGATAATGGGGTAAGGCTACAGCCTAAAACTGTAAAAAACAACAACAAGACATACAATATAAACTTAAAATTGGCCAAATAAAATGTACTTGTAACAAAAATGCGCAATGCATTTGGAAAGCAATATGAAAATGTGAACTAAAGAAAAGGTAGTTGTGAATGAGATGTCAGAAGGAAATTTGATAGCATGCCGAAACCTATGAATAGATGCCCTAATATAAATAACACTTACCAGAACGGGAATGAGGTTGAAGTAAAGGTGGAGCCATGGGAGCGCAAAGTCGAGAGGAAGGTCAAGAAAAAAAAGTGAGATTCAAGGCAAATCAGATTCCCTAATGAGGAGGTCCACAAAGTGCGAGGAATGTGCGTGAACAAGAATGAAAGAGCGAAGGTGGAGATTAAGAGTAGGCAAGGCGGGGTCAAGCTAGCAGAATAAATAGATAGATAGATAGATAGATAGATAGATAGATAGATAGATAGATAGATAGATAGATAGATAGATAGATAGATAGATAGATAGATAGATAGATAGATAGATAGATAGATAGATAGATAGATAGATAGATAGATAGATAGATAGATAGATAGATAGATAGAAGTGGGCAGTAATGCAGCTAATTAACGACGGTTTGGAAAAAAGGAAAGTAGTTTCTAAAAGTGGAATTCACTCTCAAGATCCAAGTGAGGCCCCCGGTAATACGATAAGAGGGTAGTGTAAACAACTGTCAAATATCAAGCTCACTTTCATACGAAAAATATGTACAGTATATAGTTAAAGCAAGTACCTAAAGCTCAAATGATACATTTAAGCTCAAATGATGCGTTTAAACTCAAATGATGTATGATGAGTATGCACACGATGTAAATGCACAAAAGATAAATTCAATAACAAACCTAGGTGCAATAATAGACAACTCGAGACATGTATCCTTGGAGATTTGGCCCAAATACAAAAAATAAAGCCACGACTGCCAACCCCGAGAAAATATGTAAAAGAAGCATGCAATCCAAAAGCAAACCTAGATCACCTGATATGTAATGACAAAATTCAAATCCAAGTGGAAATATAGATGCAGAAAATGGAATTCAGGATAGGCAAAATACGTGGAAATATAAAAGAGCAATAAACAAAAATAGTGGATAAAAATTTCCATGACCAAAATCAACACAAGAAAACCTATATTCTAAATATTCCGAATAAAAAATCACAAAAATAGCTAGATGAAAGCCAAAATCCAGATAAATCTACGTCAATAGATTGTAAAAATGCAGAACATGTCAAATTGCAATAGCATTGCAAAGATAGAATATCAAAGAGTGAAAAAGTATCGAAAATGGTAGTAGAAGAAGAAGAAGCAATGCTAATGTCATGCCACATCAGCAACGACAACAACAGAGGGAAGGAGGGCGAGAGGGAGGGAGAGAGAGAAAGGTGCTAAGGAGTAACGTAAAACGAGCGAGAGAGCGATAAAACATGGTAAATCAATGAAGCAAATGAGAGGGGGATGTGGCTATGCTCAAATGAGCCTGGAAAGGTAATGCAGAGCCAGATAAATGAGGATCTACGTAAAGTTGCGGTCGAACCAAATAGTCGAATGGCGCATAGGCAGTCATAGGAGATGGATCACTTCTACTGAAAAGAAGCTGAGGTCGAGGAAAAGGTCAAGACGACTGACAAGGTCGGGAACAGGCAGAAATCAAAGTCGAGGTCAAGGAAATAGCAACCTAAGCAATGAGATGCGCCTATGAAACAAATTCGTAAAAGAAATTGTTAGTGTGGGTTACAATCCAATGTAAGAAAATGCAATATAGGGACACACATTCAGAATATCTAAGGTAAACGACAAGAATGACGAAAACATAGTGTGCCAGAAAAGAAAAGAAAAGAACAATAGATATAGACTAACATGCCACAAGAACCATATTCACCCCATATTCTAAAAGCAATATACGTGTGCCAAAACATACCTTATGGCCTCTACTTATCAAGTTAAAACCTGCAAATGCACCCATAAGTTTAAAGTGAAATGCTCGCGCATCATCCGAAAGAAATTCCAGACCAACACGAATGGCACACATCCAGAACAACCTCATAGGAAAACACTTTCCAAAGTAATTTAGAACCATGCAAAAATGCCTTAAAAGTTAGGAATAAATGCCCCCAATCATCCTAAAGTCCAAGCCACAAAAATTCCCAGTAGTTCTAATAATGTAGAAAAAATCAATAGAATTTATATGCAAAGAAAGCCAAGGAGCAAAAATGGAAAGTAAAATAGCAAGATGAGCCGCATCCAGATTCAATTTCCACAGACTGCAAATCCAAGGGCAAGCATAGACACAAAAGAAGTGAAAGGCCTTAACATGAAATCCACGACAATTAATCAATGTAAACATGAAATGGAATGTCAACGTTAAACTCGAGTGGAGAAAGAGAGGTTGAAAGAATACTGTGACGCTCCCAGAACATATACGACACTCGGACGTATACATATGGGGACTTTCCCCTCCCATGGCAACCAACTCGCCACGAGCAGGGCCCTCCGTCTAACTCGGGCCATCTATAGAAAGATGCTCGAGTGAAGGACACAGAGGGGTCATTCGGCCCACGCCTTCAATGGGGCTCCTATGTCGCGGAAGCGTGAATACAAGGTTAGCATACAGCATAATCATATCATAAATACCACCATGAAGGGTGGCACATCCATCCAACTGATAACAATAGAGAAGATACATTTAATACTAGAGAAAACACCCCAAACCCATGGTTCTACCCCGGCTCAGACTCCAGTGAGGATCGACTGACGGCTAGGTCTCAAGAGATCAGCAGACTGAATCTTGGCATGGCGTTGGCTGGCATAGAACATCGGCTAGGGTTGTCCACTCCATCCGCCCCTCCTGTGCACACTTTGCAGATGAGTCGAATCATGCTATGGCATCATTATAGCCTTCCGGAGACGCAGACTCAAGGTATCACCCTTCGAGCCTACTCCAGGTTTCATGAAGACCTGTCCGATGAGGCAGGTCGGGGAAGCGTCCCCTTCCAGGATCACAGCGGTTCCATGGGTGAGCTAGAGAATACGTGCCGCATCAGCGACCCCCGTATCCGTACCCGACTTACTCCCCTAAATCTACACAAAGTACAGGGTGCCCCATACGGGTCACACCTCTGCACCCAGGGAGTGTCAGACCCATACCGGGCCCTCTACGTGACCGACTATCAGGCCTAGCCCACTGTAGGAGTCCCAGGAGCCTTGTATGTTCGTGCAAGACCCCACCCCCACTTCACCACTGCGTCCCTTCTCTGGTGCTAAGCAATCCATAGCATCCACGACTCGGTGGTCTCTCGTGCACAGGCTGCAATAATTGGGATTTAAAGGAGCTACTAGGAGCATACTAAGAGCATAAGGCCAGAGGTCTCTAACCCCCCTCTAATCCCTGCTTCACGGAAGGCTAACAGAGATACTTTCATAGATTCATCCATCCATTCATAACAAAACATCATCCATAATTGAAATGTAATCCTAATTATCAAAGAAGGGTCAATCCTAAGCAAGGACAACCAGAGAAGACTCAGAGAAGACTGACTGAAGCGCTAGCTCTAGAGATATCAAATTAGACTATCTACTAACCCAAGTTTCGACTGGATCCATTGTCATGGGGTGCCTCCATCTTCACTTGGGTGCTTAGCAAACTTGGGCGCTCAGCAGACTTGGCGCTCAGCAACTGCTCCTCCTGGTTCGATTTTGGGGCCAAATGGGGTAGTGATTCACTTTGATGGCCCAAGTTAGCATTCCCATGCTGGCCAATCGAATTTGGCCAGGTGGCACCTTCCTACTTAATCAATTATCCTAATTAAGTCAATTAGATATTATTTCCTTAATTATAGGAATTATCCTATAATAATTAATTTAGCATAGCTAAATTAATCCCTTTTAGGTCAACCCCCTATGTTAAAATACCCCATGGTGGCGTATCTCACACTGCGTGACGTGTCAGTGTATTTATACATATACCGTATAAATACTTGGAACATCACATTCCCCTCAGAATTAATGTTGTCCTCAGCATTAGGGTTAGTCAAAATATAAGAAATTATACAAAAAAAGAAAGAAAGAAGGTAATTCCTTATTTGCGAAGGTAATAACATTAAAACTTAAAGTATCAAATAGTTTAAGCACCAAGGTGCATTTCACATACTTATCATAAAAAGGTTTAAGGACCAAAGTCCGATATCAAACATCATAGTGACAAAAAGGTAACACATGTAGACAAAATAAAACTGGAGAAGTCGGGCCATCAGCAACCCTCGATACATGGGCAGATCACGTACTGCTCACTGGCCTGCACAATATAGATAATATAAGTAGGTTGTGGTTTAAGGGGCCACCCCCTATAAGGAAAAAAAGAAAACCTATCTACAAGGAAACCTATCATGTCTATGGTTCGCAATTCATTGCGGCGTAAGGAATGGGCAAGTTCCTATTATAGCCGGGATGAACGCGGCCTATCAACTACATGCTTTCCAAGCAATTCGTGGTCATGCCCAGAATGACAATACACCACGTCCTAGAGAACACGAAAGTGATCTCATCATCGGTAACTATTGTTACGGACGATGAATCTACCCCTCTACCGCATGATTCTCGGCGAATCAAGCCTTCAAGCTTACCGCCAGGTGCGGGGTTGATAGCATCGTTGATGGTGCGGCCCTGAGATTCCCGCATGAAGTCCGGATAGTGCTTCTCAAGGTCTATCTTCATCACCCACGTAGCATCCTCAACTGGCAAGTGTTTCCACTTAACCAAGTATTGCAGCATTTGACTCCTTCTGGTCTGCTTATAGGCTCGATCAAGAAGAGCTTCATGCACTATATCTAGATGCTCTTCTGTCATTTCAAGGAGGGTGGGTGTATCCAAGATCTCCTCTGGATCTAGGGTGTGTTGCTTCAGAAGACTCACATGAAAGACCTTGTGGATCTTCAAGCGGGGTGGCAAATCCAAGCGATATGCATGTTCTCCAACACGTTCAATGATCTTGAACAGCCCAGCCCATCTGGGTGCCAGCTTCTTGCAGTTACCAATCTTAAGCTTGGCTTGTTTTACCTTAATCTTGAGCCAAACTGATTCGCCCACCTGGAAGACTCGTGGGGTTCTGTGCTTATCTGCGACACTCTTCTGACGACTGCGTGCAGCCAACAAGTAACCACGAACTTCCTTAACCAAAGCTTGCATTTCCAAGAGGAGTTGTTGAGAAACCTCCACCTTAGAAACGGGATTATGCCATGTGTCTGGAGTAAGGCATTGATAACCATAATTTATCATGAAGGGGGACATTCTGGAAGACTCCTGTTTCATGCTATTATAGGCAAATTCGACCAAATAAATATAGTCAGCCCATTGTGATTGCTTACTCCACACATAACTTCGTAGCATATCTTCTATAATGCGATTGGTATGCTCTGTCTGACCATCCGTCTGAGGATGATATACTGTACTCATAGCAAGCTTGGTTTGGATGGTGGCAAAGAAATCTTTCCAGAACGCACTTACGAATTTGGGATCCCTGTCGGATACGATAACTCGTGGCATTCCATGCAATCTGAAGATCTCCTTTGCAAACAGCAAAGCGGTATCGAAGGCTGTGTCTGTGGTACGACATGGCAAGAAATGAGCCATTCTCGATAATTTGTCGACCACTACCATTAATGCATCATATCCACGGAGAGTACGTGGAAGGCCCACAATGAAATCCATGGTTATCACTTTCCATTTGGCATTGGGCACATCTAGGGGTTGCAACTCTCCTGGAATCCTTAGTTGCTCAGCCTTGGTTTGTTGACACACCTGACACTGCTTAATATACCTGGCAATGTCCTTCTTCATGGAAGGCCAAAAGTAACTGGAGCGGATCTTAAAGTAGGTCTTCATAAAACCTGCATGTCCAGCTATAGGGCTGTTGTGTGTATCGTGGAGAATAAGCTTACGCACTCCTGAAGTCTCAGGTATACACAACTTGTCTTTGTGATATAACAAATTGCCCTATTTCTTATACGAACGGAAAGCTTCACGTTCTTTATCTGTGCGTGCCTCCTTAGCCAAACTATCCCATACATCACGGAACTCTGGATCCGTGGCCAAGGTCTGCTCTATCTGTTTTCCGAACTCACTGGTGAGTGTGGAAATCGCGTTACAATGGGGTCGGGTTACCAAGGGAAGGCTTATACATAATCTCAAAGTCATACTCCTCGAGAAACTCCATCCATCTCCTTTGACGGAGGTTGAGATTCGGTTGGGTTGATAGATAACGGAGACTCTGATGATTTGTATCAAGATGAAATCTTCTACCAAGAAGGTAATGTCTCCATATACGTAGAGCGCGGACAACAGCCAACAACTCCTGATCATGGGTAGGGTATCGCTGTTCAGTCTCATTCATTTTCTTTGAGTCATAGGCAATAACCCTCCCTTCCTGCATTAGGACTCCACCGGTAGCAATTTTACTGGCATCCGTTGCTACTAGTTTATCCTTTTCGGGGTCCGGCAATGTGAGGACTGGTGCGGACGTTAAAGCATCCTTAAGCTTCTGAAAACTTCCCTGGACCTTTGTTTTCCAATGCTCGATCCAATCCTTCACTTTCTCATGCTTTGTAAGATCAGTAAGAGGTGCTGCAATCTTTGCCAAATCCTTAACAAATTTCCGGTAATAACCTGCCAATCCCAAAAAGCTTCGGACCTCCGAAACATTACCTGGAATGGGTCAATCCTTGACTGCTTCTATTTTTGCCGGGTCGGTAGCAATTCCCTCAGCCGAAATGATATATGGCCTAAATAATCCACCTTGGGAGTGGCAAACTTGCACTTAGAGAACTTGGCAAAGAGATGGTGACGTTTTAGCTTTTGTAGGGCCAACCGAAGATGTTTCTCATGCTCCTCCAAGGTCTTACTATAGATGAGAATGTCATCAAAGAAAATAACAACAAAATCATCCAAGTATTGTCGGAAAACATCATTCATTAACCCCATAAAAGTTGCAGGGACATTAGTTAATCCAAAAGGCATAACGGTAAACTCATAATGCCCATATCTAGTGCGAAAAGCAGACTTATGGATGTCCTCCTCTTTAATTCTTATTTGGTGATATCCGGAGCGTAAGTCAATCTTCGAGAAGTACTTGGCCCCTTGCAACTGGTCCATAAGATCGTCTGCTCTAGGCAAAGCATAGCGATTCTTGATGGTATGCTTATTGAGCTGGCGATAATCAATACACATCCTCAAGGAGCCATCCTTCTTCTTAACAAAAAGGATAGGAGCGCCAAAAGGCGAAACACTAGGCCGAATGAAACCTAGATTTAGTAACTCCTGAAGTTGTTTCTTAAGCTCTGCCAATTCAGGGGGACTCATACGGTACGGGGCCTTACTGGTAGGTTTAGTACCTGGTTCCAAGGCTATCTCACATTCTACCCCTCTAAATGGAGGAAGTTTCTGTATCTCATCTGGAAAGAGATCGCTAAATTCCCTGAGAAGATTAGCAATGCTCTCTGGCAGCGCATCAACTATTTGCTTCTGTTTAGCATCTGACTCCATGGATGCAAGTCTGATAACGCAAAGTAGCTTATCCTTGCGTATGGCCTTGTTTAACTACCTGATGGACATAGACTGCATAATGGGGTTTAAGGGATCACCTTTTATAGTTACGCGGGCTCCATTAGCTGCGTTGAAGGTAACCTCTCGTTTCTCGCAGTCTATATTGGCCTTTGCAGATGCCAAGAATTCCATACCAACAATCAGATCATATTTGCCAATATCCATTAACTCGGCACCCAATGCAACTGGTGCACCTGGCAGCTGCATTTTAAGGTTAATGCGACGGCCATGAGTATGTCTGATTTTGCCACTGGCTAAAGTGACAGGTTTCGGTCGGGACCTCAAGGTTTCAAGCTGCAATACCTAGGCCATTCTAGGAGAAGCAAAATTATGTGTACTTCCCGTATCCATAAGAATTATGAAAGGCTTACTGTCTACTTGACCTATGGTGGAAATAACAGCAGGCTGACTTTCAGCATTGCCGGTTTCTATGGCTGCAAGGACATGGGACGCACCGTGAATATACTCGGGAGCCTCCTCCTCGACAGGTGGTGTAGACTCGAGATCGTCCCAATCGAGGTCGGCCATGGCCAGCTGGGCAATCTGTGTGACATAAGGGCAATTCTGCATGAAGTGCCCGGGTCGCATACACCTGTAACATGCCTTATCTCTGCGGAGCTGCTCTCGGGCCTCTTTGGGAATAGACTGTAAGAGGTTCCGAAATTCCTTACCGACATTGTTCGGTTTGTCGGGCATGTTGAAGGTGACTTTCTTTTCCTGGCGGCCGTATGAGTTCTGCTGAGAGGGCCCAGGACTTGGTGAACGGGGCTTGTAGGGTGTGTACGGGCGTGGCTGGGAATAAGATGCAGGACGCTGGTACTGGTTTCGTGGTGTGTCCTCTTCAAGGCTCAATGCCTTAGCCTCAGCCTCTGCAACTGACTTCGGGTCTATGGCCTTAACCATTTGTTTAATTGATGGGGCCAACCCTTCAATATAACCCTCCACCGCCCTCTTCTCATTCATTCCTGGCACATACAGCCTCAAGCACATGAATTCATCTGTGTAGGCCTGAACTGACATACCCTTCTGCTCTAACCTGTAAAAAGTCTGGATCTGTTGGCATTTGTGCGCACGGGGCACATAATGCGACTTAAAAGCTTTGGCAAACTTTTTGAACTTGCATCTGCTTCTATCCAGATGCTTGGCTCTGGCATAGCCCTTCCACCAAATACGAGCGGCTCCTGTAAGGTTGGTGGTGGCAACTTTTCCTGTATCTTTCTCCGTCATGCGATAGGATTTCCCAAACTCCTTCATCTCGTCCAACCAGGACTCTGCATTCAGGCCGCCTCTAGATTTCCCATCAAACTGGGCTAGTTTCCTGTTTTTCCATATACTGGTTATGGCCGTATCAACCGTCTTACGGTACTCCTTGTCCCGACGCTTTGCATGGTCACCAGATGATATAGACGACTCTGAGGACACAGAACTGGCTGAATGTGAGGATGTGGCACTATCAGTAGAGGAGCTTCGACGACGTTTGGAACGGTGCCTCCTTTGTGCGGGTACAAGGCCTGGTTCTGGTGCAGGTGGCTGCTGTGGTGGTGGACTTGGTGGTAACAGAGGTAACTCCGGTCCGTCCTCCTGTATGTGCTGTGGTGGGTTGGCATTTAACACATAAGCTTGGAGCTCTACTAACTGCAGCTTCATCAACATGAGTTCCTGCCCAGGTGTTAATCTGCTAGCATCCGAGGGTGTCTGCCATGAGGCGTTACGTGCACCGTCTATATTGACCATAAGAAGGTATAAGGAGAATTATTGTGATACCACGTGTCACAAAGAAGATCATTCTAGGTAGTGCTAGGAAATAATAATGAAGACAATACAAGAGAATGAAAGAAAAGATCTCTATTATTAAGTCAAAGTAGCAGTTACATTGGAGATATATCTTTAACAAAACTTAGGGTCATATAGTACAAAAGTAGTGATTATACACATATTTAGCCATAAGGCTGTATATTAAACAACTTTTAGTCACACATACTTAGCCATAGAAGAAAAACTGAAGAGATTAGGACTAGGGCTGCGCAAAAGGGTACAGGATGGAGTAGCGGACGCTCTCCCGTACGGCCCTTACTACCTTGTAGCGAGCCCATGCTTGGATGATAACGTACTGGTAGTCTAATGTAGGACTTATGATGAGTAGGCTAAAAAGATCTCTTAACACATAAAAGATCTGCCATAAATGGTCATTGGCATCGGCATAAGCTTCATACTTTGTCATTTCCCAGTAATCCCAGGTTCGACGAAGAGTTTGTTGTAAATGCTCAAAAAGGGTATTTTACATTGATAGATCTACAAAATTTTACAACAAAACAAAGAAGGTCCCATAGTCACCGAAACTCCCCTCGGATCCTCCTTGCGAGCTGGATAACCTTGGGCATTATGGTAACCCTCTTTGCATGGATAGCGCAGAGGTTGGCGTCACTCAAAATCTCTATGAGGTAAGCCTCGGTAGCTTCCTGGAGTGCGAGTATGGCAAAGGCCTGGAACCTCAGGTCGGTTTTGAATTCTTGGGCGATTTCATGGACAAGCCGCTGAAAAGGTAGCCGGCGTATCAATGGCTCAGTAGTCTTCTGATACTTACGTATCTCGCGAAGAGCTAATGTGCCCGGTCGGAACCGATGGGGCTTCCTCGGCTTGACAGTTGCCCTCAGCAATGGCACTGACTTCCCGCCAGTCGAGGGATGTTTCGCCCACTGAACGATCTGCTCCCGTCGCTGGGCCGATGTTTTCTTGCCAATGACGACATCCTTCTGCAATCAGGTCCTGTAATTCACACCTCCCCTTATAGGTTTTGTATTCTTCCTCTTTCGGTTACCCCACCTCTCCTCCTTATCCGGGACATCATTCTGTGCTACCTCCTCCTGTACCACATGTTGATCTTTTTGCTGGACAACAGTTTGATCTACATTTTGATCCCCATTTTGATCCCCGCCCTGCTGGTTTTGGGCATCCTCCTATGCCTTACGGAGCCTCTCCCTCTCAGCATCCCGGGCTTCCTTGTCCAAGCGCACTTGTATCCGCCTGGCAATCTCCGTATGGTACCGGTCCGGGTAAGCTCGCATGTCAGCTTGCACGATGTCCATGCGGTCTTGTGTGAAGCTAGGTAATGCATTCTCAAAGATGAAGCTATTTAGCTCAGCATTCCAATGAAATGGAGGAAGATTATAGTGGTCCATGCATAGAAGCACATGGCCTCTACCAAGGTAGTAAAAACGGTTGGCACGCGCTTCTGGGAGGCCACTAGCTATTTGCTGGAGGTCTTCTAGCCTAGCCAGATGCATAATTCTTTGGGCCTCCATTCTAATGAGGTCATCGGGATCTTCCTCAGGGCCAGGCGAAGGGTAAAACTTGGTGAAGGCAAAAGCTCGGTCTGGCTGCTCCACGATGGTGTAGGGTTGGTTAGCAGCATTTAACTTCATGAGGAACCGCTCATTGAAGTGAAAAATAGGGAATGGGATGCGACGGTTCTCGGTGAAATGCTTGACAAACAAATCGAGGACCACGTCAATATCACTATGGTCCTCACCTAGGTGGTCTACTAGCACACAGAAGAGCTGGTAGACATTTAATGTCTTTAGGTCAACTGTGAGCTTGAAACGCGGCATGGCGACGTCTAGTGATGGACAGCAAAAGAGGAAGTAGGGCGCTCAGGCTTAGATAGGTGGCGCTAGCGGGTAGGCGAAGGCGCTAGGGGTTTAGGGTAGTTGCAAGGTGGCGGTAGAGGTCGGCTATGGCAGAAAAGGAGCTCAAGTCCGGCGGCTATGGCGGCAAGAAGGCGTCCCAACAAACACAGTTTTCAAAAAAAGTAACACAAAATTTGAATTTAACTTTTAACTTTTTGTAAAAAGTTTTCAAATTTTTTTTATTAAAAAAAAAAAAACGGACACGTATTTTTATACGCGGAACCGTATGGGACGCTGCTAGCATTATACGGTCATAACTTTGTGAGAAAAACACTCAATCCGACAGCAGCGCCCCTTTGACTTTTTCGCCTTGCTGTCGCCATTTTGACCTCGAGTAACGTGCCCCCTAGGGTATTTGGGAGGTGCCCGATCCATTGGAACCATTTTCGCCTTCATCCGAGCTACCTACAAAAAGGTTATAGCCCTTCCAAACTTGGGTTCTCCAGTCGCCCTAAACCTCTTAAAAACTTACAATCTACTACATCAACCTAGCACAAAACCAAACATCAAAGAGCTAAACAATCACACTGTGACGCTCCCTGAACATATACGGCACTCGGCCGTATACATACGGGGACTTTCCCCTCCCATGGCAACCATCTCGCCATGAGCAGGGCCCTCCGTCTATCACGGGCCATCCGTAAGAGGAGCCCGAGTGAAGGACACGGAGGTGTCATTCGGCCCACGCCTTCAGTGGGACTCCTAAGTCGCGGAAGCGTGAATACATGTTAGTACACAGCATAAATCATATATATAAATAACCACCACGAAGGGTGACACATCCATCCAAATACCAACGGCAAAGAATATGCATCTAATCCTAAGGAAAACACCCCAAACCCCAGGTTCTACCCCGGTTCAGACTCCTGTGAGAATGAACTGACGGCTCGGTCTCAAGAGATCAACAGACAGAAGTATAACCTGGCGTTGGCTGGCATAGAACATCGGCTAGGGTTGTCCACTCCATCCGCCCCTCCTGTGCACACTTTGCAGATGGGTCGATTCACGCTATGGCGTCGCTATACCCTTCCGGAGACGCAGACTCAAGGTACCACCCTTCGAGCCTACTCCAGGGTTCATGAAGCCCTGGTACGACGAGGCAGGTCAGGGAAGTGTCCCCTTCCAGGATCGCAGTGGTTCCATGGGTGAGCTAGAGAATACGTGCCACATCAGCGACCCCCGCATCCGTACCCGACTTACTCACCCTAAATCTACTCAAAGTGCATGGTGCCCCATACGGGTCACGCCACTACACCCAGGGAGTGTCAGACCCATACCCGGCCCTCTACGTGACCGGCTATCAGGCCTAGCCCACTGTAGGAGTCTCGGAAGCCTTTTATGTTCATGCAAGACCCCACCCCCACTTCACCACTGCGTCCCTTCTTTGGTGCTAAGCCATTCCATAGCATCTACGACCCGGTGGTCTCTTGTACACAGGCCGCAACTAATGGGATATACAGGGATCAACCTAGGAGTATACTACTAACATGGCTCAGAGGTCTCTACCCCGCCTTAATTCCCCCATTTCCAGAATAATACTATGCAAAGAACTATCAATCCATCCTTTAAGAGCAAAACCAGAATCAGAGATAAAAAGAACTCACCTTTGCAATCAAGGGTTAGTTCCTACAAGTAAAACACAAAGAGAACAGAAGAAATAAACACTACAAGTACCTAACAGGGGCGCTACGCTAGAAATATCAAGCTACACTAACCACCCACCTGAGTTCCTGCTGGATCAGTTGTCATTTGGTGCTTCCATCTTCCTTGGACTTGGCGCTCAGCTCTGGACACACAGGTAAAGGTGCTTGACAAGGTGGGCGCTCAGCTGCTGCTCCTCTTGATCGATTTTGGGAGTCAATTAGGGATAGGGGTCAAGTTGATGGCCCAATTTGGAAGTCCCCATGCTGGCCAATCGATTTAGGCTAGGTGGCGCCTTCCCAAAGCATTAATTAACCTAATTAATCCATTTAGACAATAATTTCCTAATCATAGGTTATTATCCTTAATGATTAAATTAGCATAGCTAATTTAATCCCTTTTAGGTCAACCCCCTAGGTTACAATACCCCATGGTGGCGTACCTTTACTGGGTGACGTGTCAGTATATTTATATGTATACCGTATAAATACTTGGAACGTCACATTCTCCCCCCCTTAGAAATAATGATGTCCTCAGCATTGGGGTTAGTTTAGCAAAGAACGGAAATAAGAGAAAGTATACTTAAGAAAGGAAGATAATTCTTTATTTTGGAGAGTAATTATATGAAAGTTTAAGCACCAAGGTTCATTTGACAAAATTTTTTGAGGACCGAAGTCCAATTTGAAACATCACAGCGACAAGAAAGCAACACATGTAAACAAAATGAAACTGAAGAAGTTGGGCCATCAGCAGCCCTCTATACATGGGCAGGTCACGAACTGCTTACTGGCCTGCACATGTCAATATATCAATATATATAAATCAAATAAATAGGTTGTGGTTGAAGGGACCACCCCCTATAATAAATAAAAGAAAATCCTATCTACAAGGGAGCCTATCATGTCTATGGTTTGCAATTCATTGCGGCATAAGGAATGGTCAAGTTCCCATTATAGCCGAGATGAATGCAGCCTGTCCACTATATGCTCTGCAAGCAATTCGTGGTCATGCCAACATCGACAGTACACCACGTCCTAGAGAACACAGAGGTGATCTCATCATCGGTAACTATTATTACTTACGATGCATCTACCCCTCTAGAGCGTTACTCTTGGCAATCAAGCTTTCAAGCTTACCGCCGGCTGCAGGGTTGATAGCATCGTTGATGGTGTGGCCTTGAGATTCCCGCATGAAGTCCGGATAGTGCTTATCAAGGTCTATCTTCAACACCCATGTAGCATCCTCAACTGGTAGGTGTTTCCACTTAACCAAGTATTGCAACATTTGAGTCCTTCTGGTTTGTTTATAAGCTCGATCAAGAAGAGCTTCAGGCACTATCTCCAGTTGCTCCTCTGTCATTTCTAGGAGGGTTGGGGTATCCAAGACCTCCTCTGGATCAGGGGTGTGTTGTTTCAGAAGACTCACGTGAAAGACCTTGTGGATCTTCAAGCGGGGTGGCAAGTCCAAACGATATGCTTGGTCTCCAACACGCTCAGTGATTTTGAACGGCCCAACCCATCTGGGTACCAGCTTCTTGCAGTTACCAATCTTAAGTTTGGCCTGTTTTACCTTAATCTTAAGCCAAACTGAGTCGCCCACCTGGAAGATTCGTGGGGTTCTGTGCTTGTCTGCTACACTCTTCTGACGACTGTGTGCAGCCAATAAGTAACCACGAACTTCCTCAACCAAAGCTTGCATTTGTAAGAGGAGTTGTTGAGAAACCTCCACTTTAGAAACTGGGTTATGCCATGTGTCTGGAGTAAGGCATTGATATCCATAATTTATCATGAAGGGAGACATTCTGGAAGATTCCTGCTTCATACTGTTATAGGAAAACTCGACCAGGTAAATATAGTCAGCCCATTGTGATTGCTTACTCCAGACATAACTTCGTAGCATATCCTCTATAATACGATTGGTACGTTCTGTCTGACCATCCGTCTGAGGATGATAGGCCGTACTCATAGCAAGCTTTGTCTGGATGGTGGCAAAGAAGTCTTTTCAGAATGCACTTACGAATTTGGGATCTCAGTCGGATACAATAACTCGCGGCATTCCATGTAATCTAAAGATCTCCTTTGCGAATAGCAAAGCAGTATCGAAAGCGGTATCCGTGGTACGACATGGCAAGAAATGAGCCATTTTCGACAATTTGTCGACCATTACCATCAATGCATCATATCCACGGAGAGTACGTGGAAGGCCCACAATGAAATCCATGGTTATCACTTCCCACTTAGCGTTGGGCACATCCAGAGGTTGTAACTCTCCTGGAATCCTTAATTGCTCAGCCTTGGTTTGCTGACACACTTGACACTGCTTAATGTACCTAGTAATATCCTTCTTCATAGAAGGCCATAAATAACTGGAGCGGATCTTGAAGTAGGTTTTCATAAAACCCGCATGTCCAGCTATAGGGCAGTTGTGCGTGTCATGGAGAATTAGCTTACGCACTCCTGAAGTCTCTGGTACACACAACTTATCCTTGTAATATAACAAGTTGCCCTCTTTCTTATACGAACGGAAAGCTTCACGTTCTTTATCTGTGCGTGCCTCCTTATTCAAACTACTCCATACATCACGGAACTCGGAATCCGTGGGCAAGGTTTGTGCTATCTGTTTCTCAAACTCACTGGTGAGTGTGGAAATTGCATTACAATGGGTTCAGGTTACCAAGGGATGGCGTGACAACGCATCCGCAACCACATTGTGCTTCCCAAGCTTATACATAATCTCAAAGTCATACTCCTCCAGAAATTCCATCCATCTTCTCTGACGGAGGTTGAGATTTGGCTGTTCGCAAAGCGTGAATGACAGCCAACAATTCCTGATCATGGGTAGGGTAGTGCTGTTCTGTCTCATTCATCTTCTTAGAATCGTAGGCTATAACCCTTTCTTCCTGCATGAGAACCCCGCCGGTAGCAATCTTACTGGCATCTGTTGCTACTATCTTGTCCTTTTCTGGATCGGGCAATGTGAGGACTGGTGCTGATGTCAAGGCATCCTTAAGTTTCTGAAAACTGTCGTGGACCTTTGCTTTCCAATGTTCCATCCAATCCCTGACTTTCTCATGCTTCGTAAGGTCGGTAAGAGGTGCTGCAATTTTTGCAAAATCCTTAACAAATTTCCGGTAATATCCTGCCAATCCCAAGAAACTTCGGACCTCTGACACATTACCAGGAATGGGCCAATCCTTGACTGCTTCTATTTTTGCTGGATCTGTAGCAATTCCTTCGGCGGAAATAACATGACCTAAATAGTCCACCTTTGAAGTGGCAAATTTGCACTTAGAGAATTTGGCAAAGAGCTGGTGACGTCTTAACTTTTGTAGGGCGAAGCGAAGATGGTTTTCATGCTCCTCCAGTGTCTTACTGTAGATGAGAATGTCATCAAAGAAAATAACAACAAAATCATCTAAGTATTGGCGGAAGACATCATTCATTAACCGCATAAAAGTTGCAGGGGCATTAGTTAATCCAAAAGGCATAACGGTAAACTCATAGTGCCCATATCTAGTGCGGAAGGCAGATTTATGGATGCCCTCCTCTTTAATTTTTATTTGATGATAACCTGAGCGTAAGTCAATCTTTGAAAAGTACTTGGCCCCTTGCAATTGGTCCATAAGATCGTCTGCTCTAGGCAAAGCGTAGCGATTTTTAATGGTATACTTATTGAGCTGCCGATAATCAATACACATTCTCAAGGAGCCATCCTTCTTCTTAACAAAAAGGATAGGAGCGCCGAAAGGCGAAACACTAGGTCGTATGAAACCTAGGTTTAGTAACTCCTGAAGTTGCTTCTTAAGCTTTGCCAACTCTGAGGGACTCATACGGTATGGGGCCTTGCTGGTAGGCTTAGTACCTAGTTCTAAAGTTATTTCACATTCCACCCCTCTAAAAGTTGGAAGCTTCTGGATCTCGTCTGGAAAAAGATCGCTAAATTCTCGGAGAAGATTAGCAATGCCCTCTGGCAAGGTATCGGTTACTTGCTTCCGTTTAGCATCTGACTCAAGGGAGGCAAGTCTAATGATGTAGAGGAGCTTATCCTTGCGTATAGCTTTATCTAACTGTCCGATGGACATAGACTCCATAATAGGGTTGAATGGATCACCTGTTATAGTCACGCGGCCTCCATTAGCTGCGTTGAAGGTAACCTCCCGTTTCTCGCAGTCTATGTTGGCCTTTGCAGATGCCAAGAATTCCATACCAACAATGAGATCATATTTGCCAATATCCATTATCTCCGCACCCAATGCAACTGGTGCACCTGGCAACTGCATCTTAAGGTTAATGCGATGGCCATGAGTATGTCTGATCTTACCACTGGCTAAAGTGACAGGCCTCGGTCGGGATCTCAAAGTTTCAAGTTGCAATACCTGGGCCATTCTAGGAGAAGCAAAATTATGTGCACTACCCGTATCCATCAAAATTATGAAAGGTTTGCTGTCTACTTGATCTATGGTGGAAATAACGGCAGGCTGACTTTCAGCATTGCCGGTTTCAATGGCTGCAAGGATATGGGACTCACCGTGAATGTATTCGGGAGCCTTCTCCTCGATAGGTGGTGTGGACTCGAGGTCATCCCAATCGAGGTCGGCCATGGCCAGCTGGGCATTCTGCGTGACATAAGGACAATTCTGCATGAAGTGCCCGGGCCGCATACACCTGTAGCATGCCTTATCTCGTCGGAGCTGTTCTCGAGCCTCTTTGGGAATGGACTGTAAGAGGTTCCGAACTTCCTTATCGACATTGTTCGGTTTATCGGGCGTGCTGAAGGTGACTTTCTTTTCCTGGCGGCCAGAAGAGTTCTGCTGAGGGGGCCCCGGACTGGGTGAACGGCCCTTATAAGTCGTGTACGGGCGTGGCTGGGAGTAAGATGCTGGACGTTGGTACTGGCTTCACGGCGTGTCCTCTTCAAGGCTCAATGCCTTAGCCTCAGCCTCTGCAACTGACTTCGGGTCTATGGCCTTAACCATTCGCTTAATGGATGGGGCCAACCCTTCAATATAGCCCTCCACTGCCCTCTTTTCATTCATACCCAGCACATATAACCTCAGGCGCATGAATTCATCTGTGTAGGCCTGAACTGACATGCCCTTTTGCTCCAACCGATAAAAAGTTTGAATCTGTTGGCATTTGTGCGCACGAGGCACGTAATGCGACTTAAAGGCTTTTGCAAATTTTTTGAACTTGCACCTGCTTCTGTCCAGATGCTTGGCTCGGGCATAGCCCTTCCACCAAATACGGGCAGCTCCTGTAAGGTTTGTGGTGGCAACTTTTCCTGTATCCTTTTCTGTCATACCGTATGATTTTCTAAATTCCTTCATCTCGTCCAACCAGGACTCTGCATTCAGTCCGCCTCTAGATTTCCCATCAAACTGGGCCAGTTTCCTATTTTCCATATGCTAGTTATGGCCGTATCAACTGTCTTACGGTACTCCTTGTCTCAGCGCTTGGCATGGTCACCGGATGATATAGACGACTCAGAGGACACAGAAGTGGCTGATTGTGAGGAGGTGGCACTATCCCTAGAGGAACTCCGACGACGTTTAGAATGGTGCCTCCTTTGTGCAGGCACGGGGCCTGGTTCAGGTGCAAGTGGCTGCTGTGGTGGCGGACTTGGCGGTAACGGAGGCAACTCCGGTCCGTCTTCCTGCATATGTTGTGGTGGATTGGCGTTTAACACATAAGCTTGTAACTCGACTAATTGCCTCTTCATCAACATAAGTTCCTGCTCAGGTGTTAGTCGACTGGCATTCGAGGGTGTCTGCCAGGCGGCGTTGCGTGCACCATCTATATTGAGTATAAAAAGGTATAAGCAGAATTATAGTGACATGAAGTCTCACAAAGAATGTCATTTCCGATAGTATTTAGAGAGAGAGTCAATAAAAGAGGACAATAGAAAAGATCTTTATTATAAGCTAGAACAGTCGTTACATCAGAGATCATTACATCGGTAGTGACAAAACTTGAAGTGATATAATACAGAGATAAATATTATACATTGGGCATTTTTTTTTTCAACTCACACATAACATAGAAAAGGAAACTGAGGGGACCAGACCTAGGGCTGCGCAAAAGGGTACAAGATAGAGTAGCGAACGCTCTCGCGTACCGCTCTCACTAACTTGTAGCGAGCCGAGGCCTGGACGATAACAGGTTGGTAGTCCAGTATGGGGCTAATGATAAGGAGATTAAAGAGCCTCCTTTGTGCAGAGAAAATCTGCCACAAGTGATCGTTGGCATCAGCAAAAGCTTCATGCCTTGTCATGTCCCAATAATCCCATGTTCGACGAAGAGTTTGCTGTAAGTCCTCAAAGGCCCGTTCTCTGAGAATGTTAACTACTTCCAAGCCTTTAGCTGGATCATAAGGCTCTCCTTCTTCTTCAGGTTCCCCTATCTCGTAATCACCGTCCCGCTCTGGGTACTCCCCATATCGTTGGCCGTAATCTTGTTCGGGAGGCCCTGGGTCGTCCCTTCGTATCTGGTTAGTGATTCTTTCTTCATATTCTTCGATTCCCTCGTCTGCAAGACGGTAGGAATGAATATATAATATTGAACAATTTTCTTATACTCCAACTTTAAGGAAGAGAGATAAGCATTGTAGGGCAAAGAAATAATTCAATGATATTCAACAAGACAGTGAAACATAGAAAACTAGCACATATATTATATGGTGGCTTATTAAAGGAAATGCCAATCAAAATTACATAGAACTGAATACAATTGTCTGATAGAACCTAGAACTAAAAGGTCGACCCTTCAACATCTTGTGATTGGGCATCAAACTCAGGCTCTGGTCGATGCTGCAGAAGTAACACACTAGGACTAATTGATGAGGCAGCTGCTGAAGCTATCTCTGGAGGAACATTGGTAGCTAATGGCGCTGCAACCAGTAGACTCAAATTCATCCAAGAGCCGATATCGTGGTCAAACACCGCAATGGCCAGATCACGATTTACCAGGATGACCTGCTCCAAGTTAGGGGCCAACTTCTTATGGCCGGCTGTCGTCGAAAGTGCCCTAAGTGCCCATACAGCCGCCTCTGCTTCAGGTGCAATTGCTTTGGCAAAGAAGAGGACTTGCCTGCTTGTAAAAGCCGACAAGAAGAACCGGGTAATATGGCATTTCAACCTCTGAACAGCGGATGGGTTGAAGAAGCCAATTCAGATTCCAGGTTCTGGGGCAGTTCCTCTTCCATTGCAAAATCCTTCTCCTCATGAGCATACTGACCTTCATCACATAGATCCTCCATAGTTGGGTCGTCTTCCATCTTAACTACGACATCGTTGATATTGGGAACATGTGGGGCCGTAGCGTGGAAAACCGATTCAGGAATTGAGGACGGAGTACCCTGAATGATTAACTGCCGTAACGATAACAGAGTGTTAATAGGCTCAACATCAAGAGGCTGATAGTTGAGCAGTCGGTGTATCTCCGGCTCATATACGGGACGAGAATAATCGATGAAGTCATTTTGACCCTGACAATACTCGGCCAGCTCATAAAGGAGATGAGCCGTCTTTTGCTTGCCCTTATTAGCGATATGCTGATATGCCCATTGAATGTCACTCAGCAGCAAGTAATCTTGATCCCCAACCTTTATAGTAGGAAGCGAGCTTAAGCCGACAAGAGCTTGGCCCTTACTACGAGGTAAAGGCTTCTCTGTGGCCAATTTCCTCCATCGTACAAAGTCGGCATAGCTTATCTGCTCATCCTCCTCAGGATCTGGGGGAAGTGGGGACTTGGCTTGCTCTAAGGCCGTGTCGGTACCGTCAACATACCTATCCATGATAAGGGCAAGGGCAAACTGGGCCTCAAAGTACAGCTCGTTAGAGCCGCGGTCAATAATGGGGGCGTGCTTAGCACGTCTGACAATGCCCCTAAGAATATCATAATTGTGACGGTCATCCCCAAACATGTGCCATAAGATATCCCTGTGGAGATAAGGTTGAGGCGGCTCTCCGAGAAACTCTGCTTGGGGCAGGATTTCCTCATCATACTCCAGAAAAAGGTTATAATGGGTATGTGCACGCATATTGTCGATAAGGTCGACTCTACACTGCAGCATGGGATCCAAAAGAGGGTATGGGACCTGGGGATCCCACTGCTCACCTCCCATGTACCATGCTAAACGCCCAGCGTAGTCCATTGCTGAAGAAGGAAAATAGGAGGAGAAAGAAAACAGAAGGAATAAGAAATGCACGAAACCCTAAGGTGAATGACACTTTTAACTTCTGGGCACGGCGTTCGAGGCGCCAGCTAATTATTATTATTATTTTTTTTTCTTTTTTTTCTAATATTACATATATAAAAGAAAGGAAATCACACTCTGAATAAAAAAAATCAAAACAGGATTCATATTAATATGTCGGGTTACATACATACAAAAATATTATTTTACATAATCACGGTCGTTCCCCACGGATCCGGCGTGCTAGCTGAAGGTCCTTTGTCATTATCGTCACTCGCTTAGCATGGATAGCACATAAATTGGCATCACCAAAGAGGGCCACCAAATAGGCTTCGGCCGCTTCCTGGAGTGCTAAAATTGCATGCGTCTGGAACCGGAGATCCGTCTTGTACTCTTGAGCAATCTCTCGGACTAAACGCTGGAAAGGAAGTTTCCGTAGCAAAAATTCGGTAGACTTCTGATACTTCCTTATTTCCCTAAGTGCCACGGTGCCAGGCTTGTAACGATGCCTCCTCTTAGGCTGGGGTGGGGCTCCGAGAATAGTTTTCCCTGCTGTCTTTGGATGCCGGGCCTTTCGGATCATTTCGTCCCGCTGGTTGTCCCCGGCAGCCTTGGTGACACCACCCCGAGCCTTTAGCTGATCTCTGTACTGGGCACCCGACTTACGGGCCGTACTCTTCTGCTTTCGGCGATGAAAAGGATCATTCGGAGGTGGGGGATCTTGACGATTTCGCTCCTGCTCTTCCTTCTTAAGCCGCTCCTTAATTGCTTCTGTTGCTTCCCTGGCTATACGCTCCGCGTTCTTTTCAGGGCTTGCTCCTGTTTTACTTGCTGTGCATGGATAGTACCCTCACAAAGCTTAGTAGCCTCCTCTGTCAAGTGGGCTGCCTTCTCTGCTTGTGCCTGAAGTATAGCCTGCTCCTCTGCTCGTTTTTCCCGGGCTATCCGAACATCCGTTCTGCGTTTGAGCTCCAAGAAATACCGTGGGGGATTGGCCTGCATGTCCTGCTCAACAGCCCGCTGGAACTGGTCGGTGAAAAATGGGGGTGTTCCGGCTTCCCAGATAATACGATTGGTTTCCTCCTCATACGAAAAAGATGGGATGGTGTAGGATCCACCATTAAAAAGACACATCCCATTACCAAGGTAACGGTACCCTAAAGCTTGCGCAGCAGGGTCGTCGGTTGCAAGCCATTGTAGGTCCGCTGCTTGTGCCATTTGCAGGATGTTATGGGCCTGCATTTGTATGGCCTCGGCTTCAGCTTGCTCATCCCCTTCCGGCGGAAAGAACCGTGTATACTTCTGGACACCATCTTCCTCTTCAACTACGGTGTAGATTTCCCGGATGGCGTTAAGCTTGCATAGGAAGCGCTGATTATAGCAGAAGAGTGGGTATGGTATCCTAACCCCTTCATAGAAACGTTTAACAAAATGTTCTATTAACTCCTCGGTCTTAGCTTCCTGTTCTGCCGATGAGTTTGGGCGTGGCAAGAGTTCGGCCATCAGAGACTCTATGGAAGATTTAAAATAGCGAGGCTTGCGCTTGTACACCTGCTTGGCTTCCTCCATCCTTAATAGGTGGGCGCTAAGTGGGCGCTTGGGAGAGGAAGGCAAGGAATGAGGTTTGGCTATGGCGGAGGGAAGCTTCATGTCCGGCGGCTATGGCGGCTAGGCAGAGCACAGAGAGCAATAAGCGTTAGGAAAAATGAAGGAAAAAGTTACCTTTAACTAAATTTTGAAATTTTTACCCGAATTTTTTTTTTAAAATAAAAAGTGGCGGAACGCGTTTTTAGGGTGGCGGGCACCCCCTACCTCGACCCCGCTACGGCCGCCAGGAGCATCCGGGTACCCCCTGCCCGCCACTTAGGGTTAGGTTTTTTTTTTTTTTTTTTTTTTTTAATGCAAATATGATAATTGATATTCAACATTGTGTGCATTTAATCAAATGATCACCTTGGAGTGCATGTTTACCTTTGGGTAAATTCAAGGACCATTGTCCACTAGGAGGCAATGTCTGAGTCGAATTATTTGTGTAGGTCCAATGGGAAATTTTTCCAATACTGAAACTGGACTATAACTCAAGATCTAACCAGATGCATTATTTCACATGGCAAGATGCACAATTACAAGATGTAGTTCTAGATTAGGGCAAGTTTGGCATGTAACTTATTGGCATTGGCCAAATGGTGGTTTAAGCATGACCATTTCATTTATTACATTTGTTGCACGTTTACCATTATGAAATGTTAGAACGATGCAATCCTTTCAGGCAGTTGCTTATACGAGCTCTACAAATTATCTTCAAGGACTCAACTCTAGAGAAATGCAAGGGCAATGGTCTGTTATGAAGATAATATTTGCAAGAGTCAAAATTCATGGTTCACATTGGCCAGTAGAGAACTAACGTTGGGGTTTTTTTCGGTTGCCCTAACATACATGCTCTTAGCGGCTGCCCTAACATGCAGACTCTTGGGCGGCTGCCTCTGACTGCCAGCTATGGATAAGAAAGGATGTATAGAACCGTATGATCTGGCGATAATAGACAGATTAGGCCAGGAACAATATATGCAATGGCTGAGTTGTAGGCCGATTTTTAACAAACCGTAGCTGGGGTTTGAAAGCCGATCTTCAAAAATAGAGGCGGAATGATGTGCTTCTCTAGATGGCGAGGAAGAATTATTTTAGAAGAGAGTGTGCGGATCTACGGTTGCCATCGAAGAAGCAGATCCCTGAATTGAAATATATGGAGTACTTTTCATTTGCACGGAGAATATGCAAATGCTTACCTCATTTTGCAAATGCATGGAGTCTTTGCGGTGGCTTGAGCGAGTCTATTCTCCATGCACGAAAGATCTTTGAAGCTTGAATGATATGGAGCAGCTTACAAAGCGGGTTCTATGCATATTTCAATCTTTGGTTTTACCAGTTTTGAGCAAGCATGCAAAATGGTAGATGTTCCCAGTTTAAACTACGTGAGAACTTAAGCCTGCACATGAAAGAGTGCGACATATAGATGTCTATCTAGAATTAATTCTAGAAGAGTATTCGGCAAGGTTTTAATCCCATTTATGTTTTGCTAGCTCCTAGTTGTTGCATAATATACAGATTTATAGATGAGGCTATTGCAGGAACAATACGCCAGAGATGCGATATAGGTCTGCGATATAATAGTCAGGTTCTATGATTATTTTAGAATCTGCAAATACATACTGCAGTTAAATAATGATACTGCAGTTCTAAATGTCATGTAAAATGTGTTATTAATGGCTGACAGATGTCTATGCAGTTGCATTTTATTCTCCGTTCATTCTTTTAGGCTTTTCTAACTGGCAGGGCAAGAGGCACAATGGGTAATCAGCGAAGAGCTGAAAATCCCAATGTACCTTTTGGCCCTTGCCCTGATACCGTTTTTACGCTAACAGGGTATTGATTGGCTGCAGGTACGGGATTTTCTTCCCATTGTTCCCTTTGCTTTTGTAGTTGGATTTGGCTGGAAGAATGATGGAGATCTTGCTCATTTTGTTGCTGAAGTTTGTCACTAAGAAGTTCACACTGGCAAAGGCATCACATAAACGGTTTTCTTTAAAATATTATCATTTTAGCTTTGCTTTCTAGCAATAGTCTGTGACTAGAAAAGATCAAGCTTGTAATTAAAATACTATCTGCTACATTAGTCTCCAGATATTGAAACAATATGATGCTTACTGGATAAATACTTCTTGCAATGATTTATGATCAATACATGCTGAAATGCTTAAATATTGACAAGACAGTAATGATAAGAAAAGTACTTTTGTTGAAATATTATGATTCTACTGTTGCTTTATGGATAAAAAATGCTATATTGGCTGAAACATACAGGAATGAACAACTAAAAATGGGTAAAAGGACACTGATCTAGAGATGCTCAGTCTAGTATCGGGGTGATAATATCTTGCCAAGGGATTGACCAGAGGCGGATGTCCGGGTCTAGGTTTACTAGTTCAGTTTGGGTTTTTTTAGACACTTCATCACACTGGAGATATCTGGTGTTGTCCTCTACCTATTGGCTAGTTGTATGAGCATTTAAGCTGTCCTAAGCTGCAACTTAGGAAAAGTAAATATATGGCTGATTGCATTGACATTTCTAGTAGACAACATATTGATTTTGCAAAGTTACTTTTCTGTTAGATATTATTTATGCGGGACGATATGATGAGGAAGAGTATGAGGTTATACCACCTACATGATACTATGGAAACCTGCAAAATGCAACCAAGATGAGATTGGCCATGAGGCTTGACACTATACTGATGCCAGTTGGCTCTATAGTTGTCTACTTTACATATGCCAGTTGGCTATATAATTATGTCAATATGACAGCACACAACAGCACAGTGGTGCTCTAGTTGGTGCTCTAGTTTCCAAAAACTCCATTAACAAGGTATGTTCTTAATCTAGAATCTCCTTCTGCTTTAAATTATGGGATGAGGCTTAACCCCTGCTGTGGCAGTGGGGGTTAGCTCTCCCCATGGTCACAGATTGATACTATCAAGGTGTGTTTACCCTCATTCCACGGTAGGTGGTAGGGTTTTTTTTATTAATGCAAATATGATAATTGATATTCAACATTGTGTGCATTTAATCAAATGATCACCTTGGAGTGCATGTTTACCTTTGGGTAAATTCAAGGACCATTGTCCACTAGGAGGCAATGTCTGAGTCGAATTATTTGTGTAGGTCCAATGGGAAATTTTTCCAATCTCTTGGCGGACTATAACTCAAGATCTAACCAGATGCATTATTTCACATGGCAAAGTTTTCTAGATGCACAATTACAAGATGTAGTTCTAGATTAGGGCAAGTTTGGCATGTAACTTATTGGCATTGGCCAAATGGTGGTTTAAGCATGACCATTTCATTTATTACATTTGTTGCACGTTTACCATTATGAAATGTTAGAACGATGCAATCCTTTCAGGCAGTTGCTTATACGAGCTCTACAAATTATCTTCAAGGACTCAACTCTAGAGAAATGCAAGGGCAATGGTCTGTTATGAAGATAATATTTGCAAGAGTCAAAATTCATGGTTCACATTGGCCAGTAGAGAACTAACGTTGGGGTTTTTTTCGGTTGCCCTAACATACATGCTCTTAGCGGCTGCCCTAACATGCAGACTCTTGGGCGGCTGCCTCTGACTGCCAGCTATGGATAAGAAAGATGAGAAAGGATGTATAGAACCGTATGATCTGGCGATAATAGACAGATTAGGCCAGGAACAATATATGCAATGGCTGAGTTGTAGGCCGATTTTTAACAAACCGTAGCTGGGGTTTGAAAGCCAGTCTTCAAAAATAGAGACGGAATGATGTGCTTCTCTAGATGGCCGAGGAAGAATTATTTTAGAAGAGAAAGTGTCTGGATCTACAGTTGCCATCGGTAACAGATCCCTGAATTGAAATATATGGAGTACTTTTCATTTGCCTGGAGAATATGCAAATGCTTACCTCATTTTGCAAATGCATGGAGTGCTGCGGTGGCTTGAGCAGAGTCTATTCTCCATGCCTGAAAGATCTTTGAAGCTTCGAATGATATGGAGCAGCTTACAAACAGGTTCTATGCATATTTCAATCTTTGGTTTTTTACCAGTTTTGAGCAAGCATGCAAAATGGTAGATGTTCCCAGTTTAAACTACGTGAGAACTTAAGCCTGCACATGAAAGAGTGCGACATATAGATGTCTATCTAGAATTAATTCTAGAAGAGTATTCGGCAAGGTTTTAATCCCATTTATGTTTTGCTAGCTCCTAGTTGTTGCATAATATACAGATTTATAGATGAGGCTATTGCAGGAACAATACGCAGATGCGATATAGGTCTGATATAATAGTCAGGTTCTATGATTATTTTAGAATCTGCAAATACATACTGCAGTTAAATAATGATACTGCAGTTCTAAATGTCATGTAAAATGTGTTATTAATGGCTGACAGATGTCTATGCAGTTGCATTTTATTCTCCGTTCATTCTTTTAGGCTTTTCTAACTGGCAGGGCAAGAGGCACAATGGGTAATCAGCGAAGAGCTGAAAATCCCAATGTACCTTTTGGCCCTTGCCCTGATACCGTTTTTACGCTAACAGGGTATTGATTGGCTGCAGGTACGGGATTTTCTTCCCATTGTTCCCTTTGCTTTTGTAGTTGGATTTGGCTGGAAGAATGATGGAGATCTTGCTCATTTTGTTGCTGAAGTTTGTCACTAAGAAGTTCACACTGGCAAAGGCATCACATAAACGGTTTTCTTTAAAATATTATCATTTTAGCTTTGCTTTCTAGCAATAGTCTGTGACTAGAAAAGATCAAGCTTGTAATTAAAATACTATCTGCTACATTAGTCTCCAGATATTGAAACAATATGATGCTTACTGGATAAATACTTCTTGCAATGATTTATGATCAATACATGCTGAAATGCTTAAATATTGACAAGACAGTAATGATAAGAAAAGTACTTTTGTTGAAATATTATGATTCTACTGTTGCTTTATGGATAAAAAATGCTATATTGGCTGAAACATACAGGAATGAACAAGTAAAAATGGGTAAAAGGACACTGATCTAGAGATGCTCAGTCTAGTATCAGGGTGATAATACTGCCAAGGGATTGACCGAGGCAGATGTCTGGTCTAGGTTTACTAGTTCAGGCTGGGTTTTTTTTAGACACTTCATCACACTGGAGATATCTGGTGTTGTCCTCTACCTATTGGCTAGTTGTATGAGCATTTAAGCTGTCCTAAGCTGCAACTTAGGAAAAGTAAATATATGGCTGATTGCATTGACATTTCTAGTAGACAACATATTGATTTTGCAAAGTTACTTTTCTGTTAGATATTATTTATGCAGGACGCATATGATGAGGAAGAGTATGAGGTTATACCACCTATATGATACTATGGAAACCTGCAAAATGCAACCAAGATGAGATTGGCCATGAGGCTTGACACTATACTGATGCCAGTTGGCTCTATAGTTGTCTACTTTACATATGCCAGTTGGCTATATAATTATGTCAATATGATAGCACACAACAGCACAGCGGTGCTCTAGTTGATGCTCTAGTTTCCAAAAACTCCATTAACAAGGTATGTTCTTAATCTAGAATCTCCTTCTGCTTTAAATTATGGGATGAGGCTTAACCCCTGCTGTGGCAGTGGGGGTTAGCTCTCCCCATGGTCACAGATTGATACTATCAAGGTGTGTTTACCCTCATTCCACGGTAGGTGGTAGGGTTTTTTTTATTAATGCAAATACGATAATTGATATTCAACATTGTGTGCATTTAATCAAATGATCACCATGGAGTGCATGTTTACCTTTGGGTAAATTCAAGGACCATTGTCCACTAGGAGGCAATGTCTGAGTCGAATTATTTGTGTAGGTCCAATGGGAAATTTTTCCAATACTGAAACTGGACTATAACTCAAGATCTAACCAGATGCATTATTTCACATGGCAAAGTTTTCTAGATGCACAATTACAAGATGTAGTTCTAGATTAGGGCAAGTTTGGCATGTAACTTATTGGCATTGGCCAAATGGTGGTTTAAGCATGACCATTTCATTTATTACATTTGTTGCACGTTTACCATTATGAAATGTTAGAACGATGCAATCCTTTCAGGCAGTTGCTTATACGAGCTCTACAAATTATCTTCAAGGACTCAACTCTAGAGAAATGCAAGGGCAATGGTCTTTTATGAAGATAATATTTGCAAGAGTCAAAATTCATGGTTCACATTGGCCAGTAGAGAACTAACGTTGGGGTTTTTTTCGGTTGCCCTAACATACATGCTCTTAGCGGCTGCCCTAACATGCAGACTCTTGGGCGGCTGCCTCTGACTGCCAGCTATGGATAAGAAAGATGAGAAAGGATGTATAGAACCGTATGATCTGGCGATAATAGACAGATTAGGCCAGGAACAATATATGCAATGGCTGAGTTGTAGGCCGATTTTTAACAAACCGTAGCTGGGGTTTGAAAGCCAGTCTTCAAAAATAGAGACGGAATGATGTGCTTCTCTAGATGGCCGAGGAAGAATTATTTTAGAAGAGAAAGTGTCGGATCTACGAGTTGCCATCGGGAATGTGATCCCTGAATTGAAATATATGGAGTACTTTTCATTTGCCTGGAGAATATGCAAATGCTTACCTCATTTTGCAAATGCATGGAGTGCTGCGGTGGCTTGAGCAGAGTCTATTCTCCATGCCTGAAAGATCTTTGAAGCTTCGAATGATATGGAGCAGCTTACAAACAGGTTCTATGCATATTTCAATCTTTGGTTTTTTACCAGTTTTGAGCAAGCATGCAAAATGGTAGATGTTCCCAGTTTAAACTACGTGAGAACTTAAGCCTGCACATGAAAGAGTGCGACATATAGATGTCTATCTAGAATTAATTCTAGAAGAGTATTCGGCAAGGTTTTAATCCCATTTATGTTTTGCTAGCTCCTAGTTGTTGCATAATATACAGATTTATAGATGAGGCTATTGCAGGAACAATACGCAGATGCGATATAGGTCTGATATAATAGTCAGGTTCTATGATTATTTTAGAATCTGCAAATACATACTGCAGTTAAATAATGATACTGCAGTTCTAAATGTCATGTAAAATGTGTTATTAATGGCTGACAGATGTCTATGCAGTTGCATTTTATTCTCCGTTCATTCTTTTTAGGCTTTTCTAATCGGCGGGGGGCAAGAGGCACAATGGGTAATCAGCGAAGAGCTGAAAATCCCAATGTACCTTTTGGCCCTTGCCCTGATACCGTTTTTACGCTAACAAGGTATTGATTGGCTGCAGGTATGGGATTTTCTTCCCATTGTTCCCTTTGCTTTTGTAGTTGGATTTGGCTGGAAGAATGATGGAGATCTTGCTCATTTTGTTGCTGAAGTTTGTCACTAAGAAGTTCACACTGGCAAAGGCATCACATAAACGGTTTTCTTTAAAATATTATCATTTTAGCTTTGCTTTCTAGCAATAGTCTGTGACTAGAAAAGATCAAGCTTGTAATTAAAATACTATCTGCTACATTAGTCTCCAGATATTGAAACAATATGATGCTTACTGGATAAATACTTCTTGCAATGATTTATGATCAATACATGCTGAAATGCTTAAATATTGACAAGACAGTAATGATAAGAAAAGTACTTTTGTTGAAATATTATGATTCTACTGTTGCTTTATGGATAAAAAAATGCTATATTGGCTGAAACATACAGGAATGAACAAGTAAAAATGGGTAAAAGGACACTGATCTAGAGATGCTCAGTCTAGTATCGGGGTGATGATAATATCGCCAAGGGATTGACCGAGGCGGATGTCCGGTCTAGGTTTACTAGTTCAGCCGGGTTTTTTAGACACTTCATCACACCGGAGATATCCGGTGTTGTCCTCTACCTATTGGCTAGTTGTATGAGCATTTAAGTCGCCCTAAGTCGCAACTTAGGAAAAGTAAATATATGGCTGATTGCATTGACATTTCTAGTAGACAACATATTGATTTTGCAAAGTTACTTTTCTGTTAGATATTATTTATGCAGGACGCATATGATGAGGAAGAGTATGAGGTTATACCACCTACATGATACTATGGAAACCTGCAAAATGCAACCAAGATGAGATTGGCCATGAGGCTTGACACTATACTGATGCCAGTTGGCTCTATAGTTGTCTACTTTACATATGCCAGTTGGCTATATAATTATGTCAATATGACAGCACACAACAGCACAGTGGTGCTCTAGTTGGTGCTCTAGTTTCCAAAAACTCCATTAACAAGGTATGTTCTTAATCTAGAATCTCCTTCTGCTTTAAATTATGGGATGAGGCTTAACCCCTGCTGTGGCAGTGGGGGTTAGCTCTCCCCATGGTCACAGATTGATACTATCAAGGTGTGTTTACCCTCATTCCACGGTAGGTGGTAGGGTTTTTTTTATTAATGCAAATATGATAATTGATATTCAACATTGTGTGCATTTAATCAAATGATCACCTTGGAGTGCATGTTTACCTTTGGGTAAATTCAAGGACCATTGTCCACTAGGAGGCAATGTCTGAGTCGAATTATTTGTGTAGGTCCAATGGGAAATTTTTCCAATACTGAAACTGGACTATAACTCAAGATCTAACCAGATGCATTATTTCACATGGCAAAGTTTTCTAGATGCACAATTACAAGATGTAGTTCTAGATTAGGGCAAGTTTGGCATGTAACTTATTGGCATTGGCCAAATGGTGGTTTAAGCATGACCATTTCATTTATTACATTTGTTGCACGTTTACCATTATGAAATGTTAGAACGATGCAATCCTTTCGTGGTGATTTGCTTATACGAGCTCTACAAATTATCTTCAAGGACTCAACTCTAGAGAAATGCAAGGGCAATGGTCTGTTATGAAGATAATATTTGCAAGAGTCAAAATTCATGGTTCACATTGGCCAGTAGAGAACTAACGTTGGGGTTTTTTTCGGTTGCCCTAACATACATGCTCTTAGCGGCTGCCCTAACATGAGACTCTTGGCGTACGCCTCGTACCCGCCTATGGATAAGAAAGATGAGAAAGGATGTATAGAACCGTATGATCCGGGCGATAATAGACAGATTAGGCGGGAACAATATATGCAATGGCTGAGTTGTAGGCCGATTTTTAACAAACCGTATTTGGGGTTTGAAAGCGGGTCTTCAAAAATAGAGGCGGAATGATGTGCTTCTCTAGATGGCCGAGGAAGAATTATTTTAGAAGAGAAAGTGCGGATCTCTGGTTGCCATCGGTTAATGATCCCCGAATTGAAATATATGGAGTACTTTTCATTTGCACGAGAATATGCAAATGCTTACCTCATTTTGCAAATGCATGGAGTGTCTTTGCGGTGGCTTGAGCAGAGTCTATTCTCCATGCCCGAAAGATCTTTGAAGCTTCGAATGATATGGAGCAGCTTACAAACAAGGTTCTATGCATATTTCAATCTTTGGTTTTTACCGTTTTGAGCAAGCATGCAAAATGGTAGATGTTCCCGGTTTAAACTTCATTGAGAACTTAAGCCCCGCACATGAAAGAGTGCGACATATAGATGTCTATCTAGAATTAATTCTAGAAGAGTATAGGCAAGGTTTTAATCCCATTTATGTTTTGCTAGCTCCTAGTTGTTGCATAATATACTGATTTATAGATGAGGCTATTGTAGAACAACAACGCAGATGCGATATAGGTCCGATATAATAGTCGGGGTTCTATGATTATTTTAGAATCTGCAAATACATACCGCAGGTTAAATAATGATCTTTGCAGTTCTAAATGTCATGTAAAATGTGTTATTAATGGTCGATGAGATGTCTATGCGGTTGCATTTTATTCTCGTTCATTCTTTTAGGCTTTTCTAATCGGGTAGGGGCAAGAGGCACAATGGGTAATCGGCGAAGAGCTGAAAATCCCAATGTACCTTTTGGCCCTTGCCCCGATACCGCTTTTACGCTAACGGGGTATTGATTGGTCTGCAGTGCGGGATTTTCTTCCCATTGTTCCCTTTGCTTTTGTAGTTGGATTTGTTTGGAAGAATGATGGAGATCTTGCTCATTTTGTTCTTGAAGTTTGTCACTAAGAAGTTCACACCGGGCAAAGGCATCACATAAAGCGGTTTTCTTTTAAAATATTATCATTTTAGCTTTGCTTTCTAGCAATAGTCTGTGACTAGAAAAGATCAAGCTTGTAATTAAAATACTATCTGCTACATTAGTCTCCAGATATTGAAACAATATGATGCTTACTGGATAAATACTTCTTGCAATGATTTATGATCAATACATGCTGAAATGCTTAAATATTGACAAGACAGTAATGATAAGAAAAGTACTTTTGTTGAAATATTATGATTCTACTGTTGTTTTATGGATAAAAAAATGCTATATTGGCTGAAACATACAGGAATGAACAAGTAAAAATGGGTAAAAGGACACTGATCTAGAGATGCTCAGTCTAGTATCAGGGTGATAATACTGCCAAGGGATTGACCGAGGCAGATGTCTGGTCTAGGTTTACTAGTTCAGGCTGGGTTTTTTTTTTTTTTTTTATAATATGTTTTTGCTTGTGCTCTATAGGGGTTTTGCACACATTGAGGTTAATGTCTAAGAGTGGCATTTTTAACCTTTGTAAATACATTTGTTAAACTTGAAGATTTATTTGTGGTGCGCCATAGAAGGATAAAGAGGACACCATTGAAATTACCTTGTATTGAAAAGGGAACCTAAACTATAAAATGAAAAATAGGACCAATAGAGTAATTTCCCCCTTTCTCTTTAAAATAAGAACATATGCTAGATTAAGGGACCGTGATAATTTATGGTGAATATTAGGGCTTTGACCATAAGGCAGCAGGTGAGCCCGATTCCAAATGTGGCTTTGATGACCAAATTTTTTTTCTAAGATTGTGGCTCAACATTCAGTAATGGGTTTTAATTCCGATGGCTGGTCTGGTAGCCATTCCTCTGAAGATGAATATGCGCCAGAGGTAGAAACAGAAAGAGAACTCCTTTGGTGCAAAAACACGGTAAAATTTGAGAGGTTAAGGATGAATAGGAGAGGTGCTGGTCGCGGCTATGACACCAAGCGTGGTTTTGAAGGAACTAGAGGTGGCTATTTGGCTAAAAGGGGCAGCAGCTTTAATATAAATCCGACAGGGTTCTACAGAAACAATAACAGTAATGAACATTTTGTGCCTGAGACACAGCCAAATGAGGAAGATTTGGACTCTGACAATGAAGACTTACAGGTATAATGTAATTTAAAAACTTGTTGAGCTTTGTATGAAGCCTTCTTTTTCTTAGTGTATGCCTACGGCTGAAACATGATCCGACCTGTAAAAAAGCGGGGTTAGTGGTAAAAGATTGCACATGCATGGAGGTAAGCATGGTAACAACATGTTTAATACATGCAAAGAGTAGGTACTTACTGCAATAAGGGACACCGATATTTTATGTTTTTATCTCTGAGGCAGTAAACAGTAGTCCGGTTTATGAGGTATTGATAAAACAAATGGGTTGACTACAGGCCAGTGCAGCCCCTTTTCTAAACTGATTACTGGCGATTTCTTTTGATAGATTATAATGTCTTAATAGTGGGTTAAGAATCTGTATGATAGGTCCTCTTGTGATCCTAAGATTATACTGATTTTTTTATTTAATGTAAAGTTAATAAAGCAATTGGATGGATGAAAATGTTAGACTGTACATGCTTAGTAGATTCTCAGGCATCAAGAGCAAAGGGTACATTAGGTGAAGGGCGAAGAGCCAAGAATCACCTAATGTACCTTTTGGCCCTTGGGTCGTTACCGAGTCTATCGCTAACGTGCTCATGGTTGGCTGCAGGTACATGGTGATTCTTCTCCTAATGTATTCTCTTTGCTGTTATGGTGTATGGGTGGTCGAAACGGATGTACTAGGTCTAATTGAATCAAGTTAGTGGATGGACTTAATTTGCTGCAAAAGTTAAGTCAGTTTTTCGGATAAACAGTTTGACATAAACAGTGACTATGGCTACTTGCACATATGGTATGATATTTTAAATTTTGATGTTTTGAGTGCTGTTACACAATGAGAATGGAAAGGCAGAACATTCTAGTGGTGATATCTGCACAGGTAACAGCATAACTTTTAACATGTATTATGTCCAAGTTTTATAAGTAGACGTTGATATATTCAAGGAGAAAGTATAAGCAGGTTGAATACTACAGATATGGCATGTTTTCTGTTGTGTCCAGACCATATTTTCTATTTCTAATTTGGCCTGGAAAGCTTGTACTGTATCATGACTATTTTAAGCCTTATTCTAAATATAACATGAGAAAACGTGCTTTTAATGCTATTTTTGTAATTGATCCTACTCATTGGTATTGCTTAAATATCCATAAGCTTAAAATGAGTATGTTGTTTGCTTTTGTTAACATAAATGAACCTTATGGCTACAGCATATCTAGTCAGGGATTTGATGAAGTAGCATAGTAATGCTACAAAATCCTATTGTTTAAATTTGGTTTTTCCGTCAAGTGAAAAACTTTTTAGATTTTTTTCTAGGCTAATTTTTCTAAGGTTGTGAGGGCTTCTGTTGCCGGTAAAAGTTTACGTCCTTCAAAAATCGGGCATTTTGCTCCTCTATGATTTCGAAATCCAAATTGGGAGGATTTATGCAGGTGGATTTTGCCCTCATTTCGGCATGCAGGCCATCGGGCAAGTTTGGTCCCTCTATGATTTCGAAATCCAAATTGGAAGAGTTTATGCAGGTGGATTTTGCCCTCATTTTGGCATGCAGGCCATGAAGAATATGTTGGCGGCCTTCGTTGCTGAAAACTGCCGTCTTCTCTTGAGTCTGCTGTGGTAAGTGATCCTCCCTAGGGTTTCAATGGCACCAGACTTCTTTTGATGGCAATCGCAAATTTTTTTTGTAATCTGTGGAACATTTTTGGAGCTTCGTCCTGAACCTTGGCTATAGAGATTGCCATTCTCCAGAGCCATTGAGTATTCTTGCCATTCTTGCCTCTGGAACAACTTTTCTCCACGTTAGAAAACCGAGTTGGAAGGCTGGTGTAATGAAGCAGATTTAGACAATGGGAAATATTATGGAAACCATTTGAGTATTTTTCTAGACACAATGATCTATTTTCTGTGCATTACCATAGAATCCATGTCTACAATGTCAGAAATGTTTTCTACATATCTTTCTAACGATAATCCTCTGTTTTTTGTGCAGCACAATATTTAAAGGATGGCTATGGCAATTTTTGAATTAGCATTTTTTATGTTCAATTGCAGCAGATGGTCACAAATTTGAGTGAGGCAGGTGATTTAGAGCAGGCCCTGTATGATTGTTCCTGTTTTTAGATTTACTATTAGTTTCATCATATTAAATTTGTACAGAGTGCTTTGCATAGTTTTATAGGCTAAAAAAATGATTGTAACTTTTGTGTAGAAACCAGATTCACGTGCCATCACCAAATAACATTGACCCAGAGGCAGATTTGGAATATCATTTATGGTGCAGGCTTATGAAGGTTGGAGAAAACAAATAGTAGGCAAAACACAACTTTGTTGTCTAATCTGGGCAGATTCAAGGGCTAGCATCTGATGTTTGTTTAAAGGTATGTATTGGCTTACATATATTCCTTTCATGCCATTCTTAAGCTTTTATTTTCCAAGTTATCTGGTAATATTGCATACACATTGCATACACATGCTTTACCTAGGATACTAGAGGTTTGTTGGCTACTTGATATTGTAATCATTTAGTTTTTTCCCATGGCTTCCTGAGTTTGTACAGTTTAAACATCTACATGCATTCTTTTCCTGTTGGCTCCAAATTAATCAGTGGCCCAGAGATTTTATTGTGTTGAATGTTGCACATGATGGCTCCTGCTTCAGAATAGGCCCACTAATATATTATATATTGGAGATGCATCTTTGACATAACAGTTGAAGATGGCATAAAAGGAAGAGCATGTATTTTCAGAGTTACCCATACAATTTTACCATTTGTACTACAAGGATATCGCACAATGCTGAGCTTTTCTGGAACTTCCAGTGTGGTTCCATTATGGCCTTTGATGGTTATGCCACGATTCCTGAGTTGCTTTAATGGAGTTTTTTAGGCCCCCCAAATAGATCTGCCCTGTCTCTTCTTTTTTCAGACCCATTTTCTTCCTTTATCGCGTGTAGCCATTTCTCACAGATAAAGTATGATTTAAAAAAATGCTCTTCATATCCTATGTAGCATGCAAAAGATGGACATTATACAGCCTTTATGTCAGGTATTGTTTGCTCTGCAGCATTTATAGAGAAGAAAGTAGGGGCATTTGGGCATCTGATAAGATAAGATGGACAGAGATGTATTTTACAAATACTTCAATCCCACTTTTTTGTTCTATTTAAATGAGTGTTAACGTTTCTTTGAGTTGGGTAGAGTTCTTTCTCCTCGATCAATCATAGTGGCTTCATAAGCGTTGCTTTAGGGCCTTTAGGGCCTCAGAGCCAAATCAAGTAAAAACATATAGTAATATTTGCAGGCCTAAGGTACGTTGTTTCCAGCTTGCTTTTCTTTCTTTAAAACTGTCAGATTGCATGTTGTTGCAATAAGAATTATGATCTTGCCGATGATAATTTCTTTCTTATACATAATGATTCCTAGATGTTCGAGTTGTGCAAGTTGTGTCTCCTGGATAAAAAATATGGACTCATAAGCATTGCAGACCAATCTTCAGGTCATGTGCGGTAGGGCCTGAGAGCCAGGTCAGGTAGAAGGAGTTAATGATATTTACACGTCATTTCTTAGGAAGTTGCCATGTTTTCTTCCACTACATAAGGCCTCTTGGTTATATTTGAGTTATATTACAAGTACATTTTGACAATGATATCTTCTTGCAGGTAGTAGAAATCCAGTCTGTGGGATTGCTTCAGATCAACCATCCCTATTACATCCCTATTACATTATGTCTATATGAGCATTGTTTATCATTACGTTATGCAGTGGGAAACCTTCAGGTATTCTTTCTAAAACACCCGCCAAATTAGCAATAGTGCATTCCACAAGTGTTTGATTTTGATATGGTTATGATGTGTGTTGTTCTCCATCCTGGAAATATAGGATTTTAGTTCCCCATTTATTCTTTTTTCCAGTCGGTTGCTGGTTCCCTATTTACTCTTTTCTCCAATCGGTTGCTCAGAGGCGCATAATTTTCTCATACAATATTTGTGTAGAGAATAGCTTTGGCTCTTACTTTGTCCATTCGAGCTTCATATTTTAGCCATAAATAGCAGTACGGGTAGCCATGAACAGCATATCCAAACCAGTTCCTGCTTCAATCGCTCATGTGCATGAAAAATAGATGCTTCGGTAGAACTTTTCAATGTTATACTACTAATTATCCAACTGTATGCCTTCAACAACAAATCTAGAATAATATATATTCAGCCACTAAATGCATTCATCTGTAGACTAACCAGCTCTTTGGTCATCGACCCAGCTCCAAATAAGCTGATTCTTTTATTGTCCTCACAAGCACACCAACCAACTTCCTATTCATGTCATCTTGCTAGAAAGACAAATTAGCAGTCACAAAATCCATGAAAGGCTTCTGTTCTTCAGCATAGAAGTAACCATGCAAACTAGAGGTGCTTATCGAATTTGTGGTTATAGCTTAGATGCAGCAACATAACTTTTGGACAGAACATATGATCATGAAACCACCTTGCCAAAACTCTTTATTCAAAGGTCTTCCGTTTCCTCTAGACTCTATTGTTTATTTTGCAAAAGGTCCTTAGTATCTTCTAGATTCTTTTGTATTTGATGTGCTGAAGATATTATATGCATTTATTAGAGGCAGCTCAAGAGGACAACACAGAAGAATGAGAAACTGTTTATAACAGCAAGCAGTGTCCTTTGATGAGGTAAACATTTGCGTGTGACTCTCTTTCTTATTTCAAACTTAGATTTGTGACATGAATCCAGCATATCATAATATCTGCATGAAAGTAGAGCACAAAGATTAGAGGTATCAGGAGTTTCAGAAATTGCAAAGCTTCTAGAGGATGATTGAAATGTTTAAAAGGTAGCAAATGCAAGATTTGCAGCCTTCTTGGTATGTTCAGAAGTGTTCATGGGTGCAAAGACCATGCTCTAGCACCAAGTTGAATGCGATTGTGCTATAGCACTTATGGCCTGTAGTAGATCACGACCTTTGTCTTTCAGGTTTGTTAGAACTGGCATAGTCTATTGTATTCACATTTGGTCTGTTTTGTATACAATAGAAACTGGAATGTAAACAACCCACTCTACTGATGTTCAAAATGCATGCAAGTCCATGGAAATTGTCATCAACATGGAACGATTGACTCATATCCTTAAATGTCAACAGGACCCTCATCACATGATGCAAGGGAGAAGTTTCAACTATAGGTGTATTGCTAGCAAATAATACATTTGGCTCGCCATCATTCTCTTACCATCGTTGTTATTCTGATTAAAATAACTAAATCCCTGATACAAAGGCAGTTAGGAGCTTCTAACTCATTCTCTTATTCATGTGTAGTCATGGCAGTATGATATGAGAAAGAGTTTATGCCTTCCTATTTTGGATAGACATGCATGGAATAGGAGAAATGGCATCCAAGATGTTGATCCTGCTTAACAATGGCTACTATGGTGCAGATTGGGGCGACAGTTTTAGCTTCATGTGCCCGTCATCATGACGAATCTTTCTGAAATAGAACATGCAAATCTAATGGTAACTTCCCAAACAGCTCTGTTGGTTAGGCAGCCAATTGATTGTAATATAGCCTATATCTCATACTAATTGCTCGCAACATCTGGTGGAGGCAAGTTGTATGGATGCAAGTTGTATGGATGCAGCATGATGTAAACCAGTTATGGCTGAACATGAATCAAATATATCTTGGAACTATTTGATCGGTCTTCAAGCTGCAAATTATGATTTGTTGTTGAGACAGTTGTTGGTTGGTTATTATAATGCATTGTCTTAGATTTTTTCAAGCTTAAATTGCTGCCTGTTTTGCAGGCTTAAATTGCTGCATGTTTTGATCATCTTAACAGTAAAAAAATTCGCATCACAATTTTGCAGAGTTCAATTTCAACTGTTTCAAATTCCCTGACATTTTGCCATAATTCATCCAGACCCGAATGTACCATGGTGCTCTTCATAATTCAGACTTATTTCATGGTCCATTGTGATGCATAATTCAGCCATACCAGTCAAAGATGCATGGTAAGATAAATGAACAGAAAACAAGAAAACATACAATCTCATATTGCTATTGGATAGGGAGCTCTGTATGCATACAAGAATGAACATAAATGTTCAGAAAATGCATACGCATGACCCATATTTCTCTTACACCATTGCTTGCTCTGAAATCTATATGCAATACAAATCAATCACTTTTCCTTGATATTTAAGTTGCATTAGAGCACTACTCCATAGTTCCACTTGGCCAAACTACGTTTCAATGAACCTTTAACGTCTTCTTAGCTGCAATGTGTTGCCATTAGTATAACCACCATAAATAAAATGAGCATTTTATAACTCTTATTATTCAAATCGTTTCACATTGTTGCCATTAGCATAACCACCATAAATAAAATGTGGGCTAATATGAAACTCATCAGCTTATAATTTTATGCCTTAATAGACGGCAATTTCTCCCCATACCCGTCGAGCAAGCGTCCAAATTTCAACTATGTTAACCCCAATATAGGACATTATTGGCTGTTTGTTAACCCCAATACAAGACATTATTGTGAAGGATAGGCAATGTATGGTGCAAATTTAAATTTGCTATTGAGAAGAATATCAAGTTGTTTGTTCAATCAGTTAGTATAAATACACATTTGGAATTTGTATACAATACAATTCATGATGCTTTTCCATAATTCTCTTGGAACTATATGCTTTAGTCAACTAACATTGTACATTACAACATGCCTTTGCATTGCATCTAAGTTAAACATACTATAACATATTTACAGTTCAACATTTGAGATGAAATTCATAATTTTGTGCACAATAGGCTTTTATCTTCATCCATGAATCTTAAAGGGTTGCTCTATAGTACCCTCTTGCTCCTCCTTTCCTCCCAAAAAGCCACATTTCCTAGCCAACTGTCAACAATCTCCTTCCTCCCCTCGCCTATCAAGTTGTTACTAAAGCCCGGCAACGCCGGGCACCATAACTAGTGTTTATCAAACATAAAAGGGTTAAAGGCAGTCTGCAATGACCATTGTTCTAAAAACCACCATAAGTCATAAATGACAGAAGTTATAGTCCTTTTAAAGTGGAACAGACTTAGTATTTCTAGTGTAATAGGTGGATAAGGGCTTACATTACTGTTTTGAACGTAGACCCCAAGAGTATTTCGAAGATGGTAAATTAAGGATCAAATACTAACATGGGGTGAAGATTAAATTAATATGAAGTCTAAGTTCATAGTGACCATTTAATTGGTAAGCCGAAATATCCCAAGTCTAGGATATTACTGGTTGTTTCTACAATATGATTTGCATGGTCATAGCTGTTATATTTAAGAATTAATTATGGGTTATAGTGGAACCACTATACGTGGTATAAAGTCATATTGATGGAGGAAAACCTTAATGATTAAGGCTAGAAGTTCCTCTTTTCTTAGCTATTACCTCATGAGGTTATGTATATATTACAATAAGTTGTATAAGCTGTACACTAGGGTGACTGCTTATTAGCATTATTTGTCCTCTGAGTTTTGTAGGGATGTAAATAGTAAACCTGTTGCCCATAGATTGATGTACCAGACTATGATCTGCTCGATTGTAGGATGGAATGATTAGGCTACGGAGGGATTGACCAAAGTAGTCTGATGAGCTAGTAGGATTGTTGTCCGAACTAGTTTTGTCCCGATTTTTTTTTTTTTTTTTTTTTTTTTATTAGGGCGGCGGGCAGACCCTATCCCGACCTCGCCACCGTCGCCAGCGACACCCAGGTACCCCCTGCCCGCCGTTTAGGGTTAGGGTTTTGCGCCGGGTACTCTTGCCAATATTAGACTTAAACCACGTTAAATTAATCATAACGGCATCTACTACACCACCCAAATCTCATACTACCCAAAGTTCTAACTAACGATCTAACGAGTTAGTATGTGGCCAGTGCATTAGTTTGGCTTCCCAAAACCATGCTCTGATACCACTGTGATGCTCCCTGAACATATATGGCACTCGGCCGTATACATACGGGGACTTTCCCCTCCCATGGCAACCATCTCGCCATGAGCAGGGCCCTCCGTCTATCCCGGGCCATCCGTAAGAGGAGCCCGAGTGAAGGACACGGAGGTGTCATTTGGCCCACGCCTTCAGTGGGACTCCTAAGTCGCGGAAGCGTGAATACATGTTAGTACACAGCATAAATCATATATATATATAACCACCACGAAGGGTGGCACATCCATCCAAATACCAACGGCAAAGAATATGCATCTAATCCTAAGGAAAACACCCAAACCCCAGGTTCTACCCCGGTTCAGACTCCTGTGAGGATGAACTGACGGCTCGGTCTCAAGAGATCAACAGACAGAAGTATAACCTGGCGTTGGCTGGCATAGAACATCGGCTAGGGTTGTCCACTCCATCCGCCCCTCCTGTGCACACTTTGCAGATGGGTCGATTCACGCTATGGTGTCGCTATAGCCTTCCGGAGACGCAGACTCAAGGTACCACCCTTCGAGCCTACTCCAGGGTTCATGAAGCCCCGGTCCGACGAGGCAGGTCAGGGAAGTGTCCCCTTCCAGGATCGCAGTGGTTCCATGGGTGAGCTAGAGAATAAGTGCCACATCAGCGACCCCCGCATCCGTGCCGACTTACTCACCCTAAATCACGCCAAAGTGCATGGTGCCCCATACGGGTCACACCACTACACCTGGGGAGTGTCGGACCCATACCCGCCCCTACGTGACCAGGCTATCGGGCCCTAGCCCATCAGGAGTCTCGGGAGCCTTTTATGTTCATGCAAGACCCCACCCCACTTCACCACCTAGCGTCCATTCTTTGGTGCTAAGCCATTCCATAGCATCTACGACCGATGGTCTCTTGTACCAAAGCCGCAACTAATGGGATATCTGAGGGGATCAACCTAGGAGTATACTACTAACATGGCTCAGAGGTCTCTACCCCGCCTTAATTCCCCCATTTCCAGAATAATACTATGCAAAGAACTATCAATCCATCCTTTAAGAGCAAAACCAGAATCAGAGATAAAGAGAACTCACCTTTGCAATCAAGGGTTAGTTCCTACAAGTAAAACACAAAGAGAACAGAAGAAATAAACGCTACAAGTACCCAACAGGGGCGCTACTCTAGAAATATCAAGCTACACTAACCACCGACCTGAGTTCCTGCTGGATCCGTTGTCATTTGGTGCTTCCATCTTCCCTGGACTTGGCGCTCAGCTCTGGACACACAGGTAAAGGTGCTTGGCAAGGTGGGCGCTCAGCTGCTGCTCCTCTTGATCGATTTTGGGAGTCAATTAGGGATAGGGGTCAAGTTGATGGCCCAATTTGGAAGTCCCCATGATGGCCAACGATTTAGGCCAGGTGGCGCCTTCCCAAAGCATTAATTAACCTAATTAATCCATTTAGACAATAATTTCCTAATCATAGGTTATTATCCTTAATGATTAAATCCCTTTTAGGTCAACCCCCTAGGTTACAATACCCCATGGTGGCGTACCTTTACTGGGTGACGTGTCAGTATATTTATACGTATACCATATAAATACTTGGAACGTCACACACACTAGCTTAAACTCCCACCTAACTACCGAACTGGCGAGTTAGGATTTGGTCAGTGCTATGATTTCGGACTACCAAAATCACGGCGCTGATACCACTGTGACGCTCCCAGAACATATACGACACTCGGACATATACATACGAGGACTTTCCCCTCCCATGGCAACCAACTCGCCACAAGCAGGGCCCTCCGTCTAACTCGGGCCATCTATAGAAAGATGCTCAAGTGAAGGACACAGAGGGGTCATTCGGCCCACGCCTTCAATGGGGCTCCTATGTCGCGGAAGCGTGAATACAAGGTTAGCATACAGCATAATCATATCATAAATAATACCACCACGAAGGGTGGCACATCTATCCAACTGATAACAATAGAGAAGATCCATTTTATACTAGAGAAAACACCCCAAACCCATGGTTCTACCCCGGCTCAGTCAGCAGACCGAATCTTGGCATGGCGTTGGCTGGCATAGAACATCGGCTAGGGTTGTCCACTCCATCCGCCCCTCCTGTGCACACTTTGCAGATGAGTCGAATCATGCTATGGCATCACTATAGCCTTCCGGAGACGCAGACTCAAGGTATCACCCTTCGAGCCTACTCCAGGTTTCATGGACCTGTCCGATGAGGCAGATCGGGGAAGCGTCCCCTTCCAGGATCACATCGGTTCCATGGGTGAGCTAGAGAATACGTGCCGCATCAGCGACCCCCGCATCCATACCCGACTTACTCCCCTAAATCTACACAAAGTATAGGGTGCCCCATACGGGTCACACCTCTGCACCCAGGGAGTGTCAGACCCATACCCGGCCCTCTACGTGACCGGCTATCAAGCCTAGCCCACTGTAGGAGTCCCAGGAGCCTTGTATGTTCGTGCAAGACCCCACCCCCACTTCACCATTGCGTCCCTTCTCTGGTGCTAAGCAATTCCATAGCATCCACGACTCGATGATCTCTTGTGCACAGGCCGCAATAATTGGGATTTAAAGGAGCTACTAGGAGCATACTAAGAGCATAAGGCCAGAGGTCTCTAACCCCCCTCTAATCCCTGCTTCACGGAAGGCTAACAGAGATACTTTCATAGATTCATCCATCCATTCATAACAAAACATCATCCATAATTGAAATTGAATCCTAATTATCAAAGAAGGATCAATCCTAAGCAAGGACAACCAGAGAAGACTCAGAGAAGACTGACTGAAGCGCTAGCTCTAGAGATATCAAATTAGACTATCTACTAACCCGAGTTTCGACTGGATCCATTATCATGGGTTGCCTCCATCTTCCAAGAACTTGGGTGCTTAGCAAACTTGGGCGCTCATCAAACTTGGCACTCAGCAACTGCTCCTCCTGGTTCGATTTTGGGGCCAAATGGGGTAGTGATCCACTTTGATGGCCCAAGTTAGCATTCCCATGCTGGCCAATCGAATTTGGCCAGGTGGCACCTTCCTACTTAATCAATTATCCTAATTAAGTCAATTAGATATTATTTCCTTAATTATAGGAATTATCCTTTAATAATTAATTTAGCATAGCTAAATTAATCCCTTTTAGGTCAACCCCCTAGGTTAAAATACCCCATGGTGGCGTATCTCTTACTGCGTGACGTGTCAGTGTATTTATACGTATACCGTATAAATACTTGGAACGTCACAAATACAAGACACCAAGCGTGGAAAAAATAAAATAGCATCCCAACGCTAGCTGAAAAATAGAACAAGCCAAAACAAATTGTGTGGAATGTAACCTTAGACAATGTATCTGTAAAGGCAACTGTAAAATATATCGACAGTATTTGTCAAAGAACCCTGGAATACATGGAAGTAAATAGGTTTGAGATCCTATTAACCAGGAAAGCTCCAAACTATGTGAAACCCACTTTAGAAACATAGGACATATATCCCTACATAGTCTAGAATAGTGAATTCAAAATGTCAAGATAAATAACCAATATCAATAAAAAATGTTCGAATATATAGCAAAAAAATTTAAAAAAATACCCACATGCATGTATCTAGAAAATTGAATAAGCCAACCAAAAGGACTCGGTGAAAGAAAAGGTTCAAATGAATATTTCCAAATGAATAATTGTTAGTTAAGGAAATGATAGCTGGTTATAGGTAGCTCTGTGGCATGTGGACGAACTAATGTTTAAGATAAGAACACAGTGGCAAAACTACAACAGTGGAGTTTGAGGTTGCAAGGTTCCATCCCTCAGTTAACGCCAATGGACCAAGGGAAGAGTGGAAACATTGAACAAAGCCAACCAAATGAAAATAACATATCACCTCGAGCTCATTATCTAACTAGAAGATGAAAAAATATAAGACCTCTAAGAAAAGAAAGATGACTCTATATAAGAAGAATAGAGTGCTCTAATCACAATACAAGTCCCAAAATAAACAAGGTGCTGCGCGCACGGAGGGTTGCCCTCCATGGCCAGAGGGTGATGTGGCTTAAGTCATAGTTTAAAACCAGTAAGAATGCCATTGAAAGCTATATGATATGATCTAAAACCAGTAAGAATGCCATCGAAGGCTATATGATATGATCTGATGCCACTATGCTGCATGTCTATGTGGGCAATCCTCTGTGTCTCTGATGTCACCAATTTGGGCATATCCTGCAATCATTGCACCCCATGATGATATATCTCGATTCAACATTGTGGCAAAGATTCGACGCCTCCTCTAGATTTCCACATCTAGCAGTATTTGCTAAAACAATGTAAACTAGTCTTATTTAGTTCTAAAAATTTGTTTATTCGGCTATATTCCTTAATGCTGCATTCATAACATTCAAGGGCAATAACACCTTCATCTTGTTGGGCATATCCTGCAATCATCATACCCTTGTAACTAGATTTCGGTTTGGCATTCCCTCAAAAACCCTCCATGCTTCTTCCAAGTCCCACATTTTGAATACATGTCTAAAAGTCCATTTCCCAAAACAATGTCATATTGGATCTCATCCATGATGATTTGTTCATGAACGCATCTGCTCTAAAATATTGAATGCATAGCAGAGTTGTTCCCATCTATAAGGCAGGTGACCCGCACTGCCCAGCCAATTACCGAACAATCATGGTCAGTTCGGTGTTTGCAAAATTGCTTGCTGGGATTCTCGAGCAGCAGCTGACGGGCTGGGCAGAGGCAGCAGAGATACGGGCCCTCACCCAGGCAGGATTCAGACCCCGACACTCAACCATTGACCACATCTTCACATTGCGAGCTCTGGTTGAAGACAGCAGGAACCGCCGTCAGGATCTATATTGTTGCTTCGTGGATTTTGCAAAGGCATTTGACACTGTGCCTCGGGAAAAACTATGGGCAAGATTGCGGCGGCAATTACCGGGGTTCCGTAGAGATTTGCGAGAATGCGATTAATGCTGAGCTTTATGAAAGATGCTCGGGTGGGTTGCGGCCGACAAGCCAACCATTTGATAGTAGTATCGGGGTTCGCCGGAGATGCCCTCTCTCTCCAACTTTGTTTGGGCTTTACATTGATCAATTGGAGAGCTGGCTTTTTGCCGATAATGGGGGCTGACGGGGCTCACCTTCTCTACCGGATCATCAAGCGGTTAATATATATGCTGATGATGTGGACCTCCTAGCTTACACACCAGCGGACATGCAACGACATCTCGATGCCACGGACACATTTTGTCAAGCGACCGATATCTTGGCGTCAACTTGGCCAAGACTAAGGTGGTTTTCATATCATCTTCACGACGGTAGAGGATCCCCTCCTTCCGTTATCGAGGGCGAGAATGTGGAAGTAGCATCCACATACAAATATTTGGGAGTGGAGTTTCCGTCTACTATGCTTTGGGACACATCCATGCATTTCACGAGTTTACGGGCTGGAAAGCACTATATGCAATGCAAAACAATAGTCATAGAGCGGAGTTGTATGATTGGACCCATCGGTCACACTGTTCAAAGTCTTAGTGGAGCCTTTTTGTCCTTTTATCACGGGGTAGAAGTATGGGGCCCAGTAGTATCCCTCGCTACTTGGAATGACTTGGAGCAAAAGTGAGAAAGCCTTCTTAATGACGAGCACTAGGGGGTGAAGTCCACAGTCCCATATCAAATTCTACTGCAGGAAGCGGGATTCTTGCCTCTTCGGAGGGCTGCCCTTGATCGCCACATTGTCTATTTTCGGAAGGTGGTCAACATGGGACGATGCTCGTCTCCCAAAACTAGCTTATATCATGGCAATGGGGCCTGGCGCCTCAAGGCCTCTTTGGAGGGAAAAGAGAGCTCAATGGATGGCTAGATGGAATGTGCGAGAACACAGGTGCATACATGTGCAAGCGAGGCGATCGCCATAGCTTGAGGCAATATCTTGACGCTTGCTTCATCGGCAAGCTTTGGGATGTCGGCCCTTGAACAGGTCAAGACAAAGACACTACCGGCGCCACATAAATCCCACATTGGAGCGAGGCCCACAATGCTACTGCGCACCCACTTGCCCATGAAAAGCCTTGAGACTCATTGCCTCCATTCGCCACGGGGGCACATCATCTTGGAATTGAGGCAAGGCGGATGGATTGGTGAGCCACGTCGGGGCGAGCTCTGTCAATCTTTGTCAAATGGGAGTCATTGAGGATGAATCTCATACCCTTCAAAGTTGCCCAAAGATATGATCAAATCCGGACGCTATCCGAAGTTGGTCGGGGCCACGGCCCGCTACATGTGACATTGAGCACGCGGCATCCGTCACGGATGCTAGGATCATACCCGAGGAGGTCATGGACATGCGAGATCAGCTATGTCCTCGGCACGATTTGACATGTACATACACATTTATTTCACGATGATGTATACTTATGCGGTTTGGCAAAGCATTCTTATTATCGCCCGCGGTTTTCCCTCGAAAACCGCGCCGAGGCGGGGTTTTTAACCGGACAAGTAATAAGTTTGCTGCGCTCCTTCTGGGTCCCATAGGCCGATTGGTCTCAGTGGACGATAAAAAAACTATTCTATTCTATTCTATTCTATTCTGAAATATAGAACCTATACTGCCACATGCATATTAAAGAATATGAATTTGTCTAGCTGAATGCCTTCCCGCTGCATGCTTTTGTAGCATCTTATAGCAAGAGCTCCCGCATAACTTCTGTCCTATCTAAACCACAGCATTGCATCTAATGGGTTTAGTAGAGAAAGTATGTTTATGCCCTTGCCCTTCAAGAGCATTAAAGTAGATGTTTCAGCAAATAATTATATGGTCTTGGCCTAGAAAATACTAGCTGTTAGATGGTACGAAACAAATGACTAGTAGTGACATCTTAGTAGTGCACAAGTCACAAGTCGTGCGCATGGAGATAGCATACAAACCAACATGCACATTATTTGGAAGTGCAAAACAGTAAGTTTACTTCCAATGATTTGTTCATCAACAAGCCTATGCATCTGTAGTGCCCGTACATAAGCACATGCATCCAAGACTCTAAAGAAGGTTATCTGTTTGGTCATTCATTTTGTCAAATTCGTCAATAAGGCAAGTTCCTCTGTCAGCCAATATTAATGCCCCGCCTTCTAAGGTCCATTCACGTGTAATGGGATCCTTGTGGACTGCTGCTGTTAAGCCAACAGCTGACGCACCTTTACCAGTTGTATATACAACCCTCTAAGCAGTTTTCTCAACGTACCTGCAGAAATATTAGTTAATGACCACCCCAACAAAGAAGAAAATAAAAAACTGAGACTTTGTTGTTCCAGGATCTCCCAACAGAAGAAGATTAATAATAGTTAGAAAAAGACATGGAGATCCCAATAAACATTGTGGTATGTGACATATGTAACTAGAATGCATGATGCACGAACTTAGAAGATTATTGTTAGAAAAATACATGGAGATCGCAATAAACAGCCTGGTATCTGACATAGGACACTATGTAACCAGAATGTGTGATGCACAAAACTTAGAAGATTATAGTTAAAGAAGTACCTGGAAGATTTTCTGTAGTGACTGCTTCTAGTATACTATCTCCCACTGCTTTGGTGAAAGCAGGGCCTCCAGTTACAGCACCTTCCTTTTGGGTAATGATAAGCAAAACAACGCCCTTCTTGTTTCCCTCTTCGATAGTAGGGTACCATTTCTCCAGTAACGTATCAGCAAATTCAAAAGCATCTGCCTTGCTCTACACAGCATAAAACCACATCGTTATACAGATTTGCAAGATAAAAACAAGCTTATTCAAACCCTAAATGCCATGCCCCATCATGCTTTTCTTACAGTGAGTTTGCGCAGTGTAACCACATTGATATGATACCCTGTCCGCTCTTCCAAATCCGTCAACAATCTCTTTAAATCCGATTTCGTGATCCGTTGCTGCAATCATATTTAACCTGTTGTAATTGGGGAAACACTCCAGAGCGCCGGGTTACAACACCGCCATCATCTTGTAAAATGACCTTCAGGGTACATTGCAGATTTCAGCAATGAGGTCTTTATACGAGGGGTAAATGCTGCCTCTTAGGAATACAACAAATAATTCTTGAAGCAGATGATGAGTGTCTTACATCAATTTTTTCTGTATTCACCAAAGAGAAGCCCAGGACTCTCCCTACTTTACGAGCTAGATCAGGTTACCCTGATCTTGGAAATTTTAAACTTTGGGATACATTCTCATCTCAAAAGTAAATGGCAATGTGTGGTGAAGTTTTGAAAACTTATCGTTCAATTTCTATATGGCACAGACTACCAGATCTGGAAGAATCACTTTTAAATTGTCTAGGTTTATTTAGTGGAATTATTTCCTTTAGCAAACTGGAGAATAAATGGTTGAGAGAGCCTTAGACCCCTTTAAGCCTTGGTATGATCCCAGCAGGCAACCCAAAACTTACAACATGCTAAGGAAAGTCCGGGAGTATAAAGAAGCATGTACTATCAGAGGCCTTAAGGCAAATGTTGATAAGAGGAAAAATTGAGCAGTTTATTCTAGATGAGACTATGGGCGTGGCGAGGATTATATTCACAAGATGGCGGAAGATCACATAGAAGTGGAAAATAAAGAGATTATTATTAAGAGTGTACCTCCACAATATAAGCAGTTTGAACATGCATAATAACTCAGAAGTTAAGTTGAAGCTGCTTTTATCTATATATCTATCCTCAAAAAGGAAGAAATGAGACAGAGCAAAAAGAAGACACCGTTTTATTATTCTAATTTTTAAGTCAAGAGAAAACACGGAGAAGAGAGCAAAAGTGAAGACAAATTAATCGGGGCCGATTGCAAGTAGCCTAAAGCTCAAGACATAGCATAGGACAAGAAACCAAAGAGAAATATATCTAATTTTTCGGTTTTCTTTGTATGATAATACAATAGAGAGAAAGTTTCTTCTGAGAAAACCACTTAGAAGTTACTTTCTAGTAAAAGCGGACATTACACGTATTCTTCATTAAAGCAAACAACATAAGTTGTTTTACCTTACGGTGCAATACATTGCCGTAAAACACTTGGAAATCTCATTTTGCTATAATTAAGATCCTATTTCTGGTCGGCAAAGCTAATCGTTATGTAAGACCATGAAACCAAAGGAAAGATGAAAGATGCATACACCATGTCTACCATTCCGCTCCCCGAGGTGCCAAGGCCATTATCGTAGAAAGAAAACGGCACTTTGAAGTGAAAAACGGGTAACATATTAGCTCCTCCTGCAATAACAAAGAAACGAAGTTAACAGCCAACAACCCATACTTACCATGTAATGTCCTGCCATGTATTTTGGAGTTGCCCCAACTGGAACTTGAGAATCATAAACTACAAGCCCAACCTGTTCGTAGATCACAGGTTTAAAATACTTCTATCTTACATATCCATAACAAATAAGCTTCTACTAACAGTGTACCTTCGACCATTTGCTCAAAGGGTCCAGATTGATGCCTCTATTAATAAGCACTCCTGCTAAATCACGTCTTCGAATCTATCATTGCGAACTGGAATTTTTCACATACCAGTTAACCGGTTTCACAGGGGCTGCTCAGCAACAGAAATGACCGCCACTTTACCCTGGGTTTTTAGCAGTCATTGGCATATTCCAGGTATATATTGACATATACTTGGAATATGCCACAAGCCCACATAAACAAGGGTTTGCCCCCCTAGGGGCAACCCAAAAAGTGTCATTGATCTAGCAACAACATTTTATCTCCTATGTGCACAACGATGGTCCACCATAATAATGCACAAAAAATCATACGAATAAATGTTTGAAGCACGACAATATGTGCCATGCAACAAGGAAGGAAATGCCCAAGAAAATACAACAATTTAACTCCAAAAAATGAAAAGAAAATAACAGTATTAGGGGGACTGAGTGGAGAACTAGTTTAAAGTCGAGGTTGAGGTCGAAGGCATAGCCAAAATTGCTAAAGAGGGCAGCACAACTGATTGGGCTAAAAACAATGACTCATTGACTTGGCATCAGCTGTAAAGCTTGTTCTAATATGAGAGGATCAAAAACATAAGTTGGCGAGAGGCCCAGCTAAAGCTATCTATTATGAGAGGATAAAAAACATAAGTTGGCGAGATGAGCCCCGCTAAAGCAAAGTCTGTTAAGAATCCGTCTTCTGCTTCTTCTGTGTAGAACATTCCCTTCTATTATAAAGAAACTTGATTGAGCAAATCTCCTGCAAATGAACTAGTATGGAGCCGTTTTTTATTTGTAATCGAGTTGTTGTTGCTGTAGTGGTTCCTATTTATGACAAGAAGTTATGACAAGAATTTAATGCAACTCACTTGCTCCCCAAGCGTAAAATACTTTATATATATAAAAAAAAGGCAAAGATCAAAAAAGGCAAAGGATAACATTTATTGCCCTTTTCCAAAAAGACACCTTTTTTAAAACTTCAAATAATACCTTTTGCCTTTGACCTTTTAGATATGTTTAAAGATTCGTGGAGTAAGGACTCACACAATTAACATCCTTTGGACTCTTGATTTGTAATGACGGAAGAACAAGAAAGAAGGCTTGCGGTTGCGCGAGAGAGGCATAGGAAGAAGCGTATTACAGAGATTGCACTGGAACGTGAAGTTTGATTGGAGAAACAAAAAGAGAATTACAAGAGAAGAAAGTTGCAACAGGCTATAGAAATAGAATACCAATGTCGACAAAGATTGGTCGAGCAGACCCAAGATCAGCGTCAATGGAGAGCCCAACGGGCTGCCACAGAAACAGAAGAAGAGCATCAATAAAGATTGGCTGAACTCGCCCAATATCAATGCCAATGAAGAGCTCAACAAGCTGCCACAGAGACAGAAGAAGATCGTCAAGAGAAACTCGATGAACTTGCACAATATTAATGTCAATGGAGAGCCTGTCCACCTACGTATAGAATAGCAAGTTTGGAGTCACACGGGTAGAACGACACCACTGTGGCCCATTCAACAGGGAATGCATGCATTGTAGGGCATTGTCATTCAAGGATGATGGTACAAAATGCTGCCACGATGGACAAATCAAGTTAGAGTCCTTAAAACCAATGCCCCATCTAATTCAGAAATTGTTGGGCCACCAACACCCGAAAAGCACTAACTTCCACCAACACATCAAGGCCTACAATATTGCTCTCGTCTTTGCTTCCTTTGACGCTAACATCGAGCAGTTCGAAGGACATAGACCATATTGTTTCAAGATCCAAGGATAAACCTACCATAGGGTAGGTCCAGCGTATGCCGATGGTACGCAAGCCGCAATATATTCCCAGCCTACATTTTAGATGCCGACTTTGCACATGAGACACGAGCTCAAAATTCTCAGAATGAAAATTACGACAAGCACCTCCTCAAAGAACTGGATGTCGAGCTACGCAACATCAGCCTTTATGCAGCAGCCCTCATGATGCATGAGGTAGAGGAGCACGCACAACGATCTGGAAAAGGCGTGAGGGACATCAGGATGTACCTTAACATTGCTCAAACCTGGACCTTAAGAGGCACAACCAAGCGGCTTAAGATCTGGCAAGCTGATAATCCTACTTTCTTCACATATTGGGAGCCCTAGAGCAATGCAACAAAACTAGCAGGATTCAATGGCCTTGATCCAAATATTTGGCAAAGCAGACCTCTTTGTAACATTTACATCCAACCCAATTTGAATAGAGATTAGACACAAACTGCTACCTGGACAATAGCCACATGATAGGCCAGATTTGATTGCACGTGTATTCTACACAAAACTCAAAGTGTTCTTCCATGACCTCTTTGAACATGATACCTTGGGCAAGGTGAAGACATACACGTACACGATAGAGTTTTAGAAGCGAGGCTTGCCGCACTGCCATATCCTCATGATTCTCGAACAAGAAGACAAGATCTGAGATAATGACGCCATTGACAGCATAGCATCACGAGTACTGAGGTACCAGGCCCAGAAAGCATATGGTCCATGGCCCATGTGGGCCCCTCAACCCAATTGCTCCCTGCATGAAAGCCAAGGAAGGTAGTCTAACAAAGAAATGCACAAAGGGATTTCCAAAGCCATTAATGACAATACCAAAGTCAGTGCAAATGGCTACTCAGAGTACAGAAGACAAGATACATGCCACTTAATGAGGGGCAACATGCCTATTGACAATAGATGGATAGTTCCACATAATTAGTAGTTGCTTGAAAAGTGCGAGGCGAATATCAATGTAAAACAATGTTTCAGCGCCGGCAGCGTGAAGTATATCTACAAGTACATCCACAAAGGGCGTGATCGAGCATCCATCAAGGTCACTATATAATTGACTGGGGAATCCACATCCACATTAAATTGGGACGACGTGGAGGAGTACCTTGACACGAGATACATCTCTGCAGCTGAAGCCATGTGGAGGCTATAGGCGTTCAAGATGCATGGTAACTCCCATACATGCCAAAACAACCAAGCTGCCTATTATCAGGAAGGCCACGAAAGAGAAGTCATCGAGCAACAGATGCAAATGCGAACAATGCTGACCGCATGGTTTGAGCTCAACAAGGACGACCTAGCTACACGTGAATACACTTATCCAGAAATCCCATAGCACTACACATTCATGCTTCAGACGTCCTGGAAAAAGCGAGAAAGGAAGTTCAAGCTCATCACACGGATGAACAATGTGAGCCCTAAGGATGGTGACCGTAATTACGTTTATCTTTTGTTGCTTCATATCAAGGGCGCAACTAGCTTTGAAGACATGCATACTATCAATGGAAAACTATGTTCAACTTTCAAAGAAGCTGCCAAAGAACTCGGATTACTGGAAGACGATGCTGAATGGGAGAAGACGCTCACATCTTCTAGATGCCAATGCAGCTACACCAGACATTCGCATTCATTTGCCTAAAAATGACTCACAAGGGAGCTCTTCAAGGGCAGCCTGACAGAAGATTACCAACGGCAAATGCCACAAGAGCAGGCTTATAACAATGCACTAAGGGACATCGATAACATCTCCAAATGAGCGGCTACACATGCCAGCAACTTGGTCTGCCAGAACCACGACTAGGTATTATAGGAAACTTCCCAAATGAACCGACCTTTGATGCAGAAGAGGAACTGAAAGAAGGGCAAGAAAACTATGGCAAGCTCAACCAGGAGCAGAATCACATAGCTGACATTATCCTTGATGCGATCAGTCAATGTCAAGCCCCATGTATCAATGTGGACGGCCAGGTAGGTACAGGCAAGATGTCCCTCTTCAAGAGTTTGATCAATATACTAAGAGAATGTGGTATTGGCGTTGTATTAGTAGCTTGGACATGTATTTCTAGCCTCCTCTTGAAGGGAGCACAAACAGTTCATTCGACGTTCAAGTTACCACTCAACTTGACACAAGAGGCAACCTCCGCACTACGTGCAACAAGCCAACAAGCAGAGGTACTTAGAAAGGCAAGCATCATGGTCTGGGACAAAATGGGAATGACACACACGCAGGCACTCACCGCAGTCGACAGGTTTTTATGCGAGATATGCCAGAATGACGAGCCATTTGGGGGAATGATAATGCTCACTAGCGGCAATTCTTGAAGTGTGTCAAGATGAACCCACTGTGGACTAACTTCAAGATCCACACGTTGACACAAAATATGCGGGTCGGAAGAGACGAGCAAGCCCTCTCAAATTGGCTGCTATGTCTTGGTAATGGGGAACGGATGAACAATGAGTTAGGGCTCGTCCGCGACTTGGTTGGATATTCGAAGAATGCGTTGTGGAAGACAACTTGATTGATACCATCTTTGGCAAGGAAATAACGAAGGCAAATGTACACCTGTTGTATGACAAAGCCATCATGACTCAGAAAAATGAAGACCTACCTACCAACGCCAGTTTTTGCCCATGGCCAGCTCTATGTCGCATTCTCGAGGTGCACCACACAACACAGAGTGAAGATATACATTCAAGACACCTCAAGACAAGGAGTACTGCTCAAAAACAATAGGAGGTTCACTCCGAATGTAGTCTACAAAGAGATCCTATGGGATGAAATAGCCCCTTAGTTCTTATAGATCTCTTACACTGTACTAGGCCCTACATCTGCAATATGTACTTTTGTAGATATGAAATATGAATAATATAAATTCAAACATGGATACTGTCTTGGTATCATTTACATGGTTGCCAAAGAGATCATGCGGGATGAAATAGCCCCTTAGATCTTATAGATCTCTTATACTGTACTATGCCCTAGGTCTGCAATCTATACTTTTGTAGATATAACATAAACTCAAACATGGATACCGACTTCGTATCATTTACAGGCTCCTAACTTATGTCCAGCAACGCTGGGCACCGTTACTAGTCTTTATAATAAAAAAATGCATTTAACTATTGAAAATTTCAATGTCAAGTATACATGAGCAGAATACATTGGTATACAAAATGAGCATGTAATAGTAATACTGGTAGCTAGTTTTGAATGCTTTAATTACATAGCTGAATTAAGGCATGAACATGTTTCTAAGTCATAAACATGTTTCATTCAAGGACCACGTAGAAGATATGTCATTTTGGATTTGCTTGCGTGTATGGGATGATAAGGCTATGGATGGATTGATTGAAGTGGTCTGGAGTGATAATAGAGTTGTTGCCTTGACTAGCTTGGTTTGTTTTTTCCCAAGCAGAAACTGCCTTTCAGGGATTGAAAGTTTTTCTCGCACATGCACATTTGGTTGTACCACCTCAATGGGACAAGCTGTTTCACGTTCATCTTGATGTTTTTGGCTTTGTCATTGAAGCGGTTCTGTATTCATTTTTTCAAACTGCTTGTTGGGCAACCAAATCAAATTTTTTGTGGATGATCGAGCTCTCTTGTATCTTATCAATAAATCCATACCTACACGATGCATTGTCCATTGGGTTCTTATGTTGCAAGAATTCACTCCATTCGAAATTATCCATAAATCGAGCAAATCTCACACTGTTCTATATTATCTCTCCACGCATGCATACTAGAGAAGCCTCTTTTGATATATATGATAGCTTTCTAGATGCTCAACTTTTTCTAGTCGCAAAGACGCCACATTGCCCCCAAACCCTCGGTTCAAGAGTGGGCATCCAGGCTGTTCATGGTGGCCAAGTTTGGAGGCATGCAACAATGTGGCGAAGAAAGATGAACAAGAATGTGCAACCCTCATACAACTTAATAGATTTTATGGAATGATGCCATTTTGCCAGATCACAACCACATAAACTTATCCTTACCATGATCCATCATAAAAACCAACAATAGACATATGACACGTCATTTGTCTCCATTACTATACCTATATTTTAGAAATATAAAAGAAATTAGGGTTTGCAACTTTTTACAAAAACCTTTGATAAAGCCTGCCACACGTTTCATTTGATTCTACACAACTGAGATATGAAAGACCCCATCTCAATTTGTAAAATTTAGAAAAGTTTCCTTGAGCATGGTTGGTAAAGCTAAATGTGTAGGTCATGCATTATATTTGCCTAGGAATAAAGGAAGAATAAAGGAACAACACACTATATATTCAAAAAACTTCATCTATGGTTGTTTGTTTATGTCTGTGCAAGTACAATATGTCCTCGTTGCCTTTTATGATATATCTTTATCCCACCTACTTGAAAGAATGCGTTCCTTTAATTTGGGAGTTCATGATTAACTAGCGAAGTTTGTTAACATCCTACATACTTGGAATTGAGAGAAGCCACTTTTGAAAAACAATCATGGGCCATGACATAATCTGAAAATGTTGTTTAAGTATGAAGTGTCACTTTCAAGCAACATAAGACCTAAATATCTCAAAACTAGTGGCTCAAAATTGGATGATGCAACTAGAATAAAAAACAAGATTTTTTGGAGTAGAGACTATTAAAACATAGAAGTCATTTTAGCAATTTGAACCAAGAAAACAAATTAACTAATACCTCGAGAAGGGTGGATTAAATTTAAAAATTCCAAATTTAACGCAAATGAAACTCAGTACATGTCCAGTTGTTCAAATTCCACTCGTGTTCGAGATGAAACGAGGAATCTACCAGTTAGGGGCGATTTACATGTGCCATTGAGGGAGAGTCATCCAAAAAAAAATGGCTGATCGTTATTTGCAACCGTCACTACTTTCAATCAACTTTTTTTAGGCAATGCAGGGTACGATCGTGAGGATGCTGGTGCATGTGAACCGCCCTTAAGATTATAGGGAAGGTAAGATGATGGATTTGCCACTACATATGGGTTAGTGAAAGGCAAAAATCTGTGCACTAAGCTTGATCGGTGGTAACTTGGTCAATGTATCTTTAACGTGGTCCATTCAATCACAAAAAACATGCATAACATAGAAGTGGAACGAAGGCCATGCAGATCGAAAATTTAACAAAAATGAAAATCAGTACATGTCCAGTTGTTCAAATTGCACTCGTGTTCGAGGAGGAATCCACCAGTTAGGGCTACATTGAAGCTTTGAGAAACAAGGAATCCACCAGTTAGGGCTACATGGAAGCTAAAATGATGGATTTGCCACTACATAGGCTATGGATTAGTGAAAGACAAAAATTTGTGCGCTAAGCTTGATCTTGGTAACTTGGGCAACGTGTCTTTAACGTGGTCTATTTCCATCTACAGGCAGAATGGCATGGAGGAATATTCCGTTAGGGTTGACAAGTATAACTCTTTTTCAATGGGCTGCCAAATTTTGATTTTATTTTACAAAGAGGAACGGATCCCGACGTTCACGGGGTTATTCTATACGGCTAACAAACAAACAAAAATACGTCTTCAATGACAGCTGGCACCTTCTACGGGCGGATGGTTGTCCCGTAAGAAGGGGAGCAATCGCTGCCGTGAAAGAGTACTCCAATCACAGCCGTCCATCTGACGGCCAGTCGCTCTTAAAAGATTCTGACGGCAATCCTGAAAACGAACTCGGGGGTAAAAGGGCAACCTACCGCCCGGTTTTACCCAGGCAAGAAAAGCCGCGGGCAGATAGGGTTGATCGAGTGACGCAGAGACGAACGCGTGGAGGGACGGGCAGGGGCGAGAGAAAAAGCAGGGCCGTTGGATGGGAATCAGACGGATGGGAAGCGATCTCGGGGACGGCACCTGCCCGAAGGATGCGGACCGTCGGATGGGGAGGAGACGGTTGAGATGCGAGTTGACAGCAGGCGCACCGCCTTTAAGACCGGCCCTCCTCGCCGCCCCATCTCCGCTCTCTTCCCTCTTCTCTCTCTTGCCTGTGTTTTTCTCCTCCTCCTCTTCCTTCAAAAATCCTGCTAGATCTGCCGGAATTCGGCCCCGCTCTTTCAAATCCGACCTTTAGGGTTCCTCCCCTGCCTCAATCCTCCGTCTGGGGCGCCTCCGTCGCCCCAGAGTGCCTCCAAGCCCCAAATCTTTCGCCCTTCTCCCACCCCGGTCGAATTTTCTCTCAGATCTCTCCTGACCGGAGGTTTTTCTCTTGCCCACAGGTTTTTTCGCGGTTAGTTTTTTTGGGTTCTCGAGTTCGACAGGATTATGGCTATGGCGCAGCTCTTGGTGTGATTTGGGGTTAGGTATGTGTTCCTAAGCCCGGTTTGTATGGCTTCTGCACTTCTTTACACTTATGAGTGTTATCAGAACGATCCTCTGAGCCATAGCGATTTGGCAATGAAGAAATCCTCAAAAGGGTCTCGGGGTTATGGCTTGCAGCATGCTGCGTACATGCCACCGGAACCTATGGATTTGGATGGCAAGATCCCGGGTTATGGTGTAGAAAGAAGTATGGAAAGCATAGGCGCCCCTTTGCATCATGAGGTTGAATCTACTTCTGATGAAACTCAGAGCCTGAAGAGAAAGTCTATCAGTTTAAACGCAGATGGTGTGAGTGATGTACAGATTTCTTTTGGCGGGTGTGCTATCACTGTTTCTAATATGTCCAGAGAAGAAAGGCGTGAGTTGAGGAAGAGATTGAGAGTAGATCTGGAGCATTTAAAACACCTATCACTCAAAATAGAGGCTAGGGAGCAACAACTGAAATCAATGTCACAGTCTGGAATGCATGCTACACATAGTGATGCCCATCTCTCTAGAACAGAAAACAGGGGGTCTGCAGAAAAAGAAGTTACTTCGGAGCCTCCATCTGCCTTGCCAGAATTGACAATACCTTCTCGTTTATCTCGTCAAGCTAGTTTTGTTTCCGACGGAAATCTGGGCACCCCAGGCGGTCCTGGAAAAGAAAAACGAACACCAAAGGCTAACCAGCTATACCTGAACTCTGAGTTTTTTTCAGGCAAGGATAAGATGCCTCCTCCAGAGAAGTTAAAGCCAAAGCCTGCATTAGGGTCTAAGAAACTTGGTCCTCCTAGATCTGAGTTAGAAGCACGCAGGCTGAAGGTGGAATCTGCAAGAAACAAGAGAATGGCCGACATAATGAAGCAGTGTGGCACTATATTAAAAAAGGTTATGGCCCATAGGCATGCATGGGTCTTTGCTGAGCCCGTTGATTCTGTTAAGCTTAATTTGCATGACTACCATAAGGTTATTGAGAAGCCTATGGATTTAGGTACCGTTAAAATGAAACTTGATTCTCAACAGTACCCCACACCTGTAGAATTTGCTGATGATGTCCATCTCACCTTTTCAAACGCTATGAAGTACAACCCAAAGGGACATGATGTGTACGTAATGGCTGATATCTTGAGGGGTCTATTTGACGACCGATACAGGGCTATCAGAGAGAAGTTAGAGGAAGAAAAATTGAAATATAGGGCTGAAGAAGAGTCTTTGGCTACAGCCAATCCTGGTCAGATCCGTGAATTACAGGATCTAAAAGATCATTTGAGGAATATTGAGGACCAGTTACAGTCTATGAAGACCACAAATTCTAAGGGAAAGCCTTCAGTAACCTCCCGGCCTGTTGCTCCTCCATCTAAGAAGAAGCCAGATGGCCAGAGGCGGTCAATGTCCTTTGAAGATAAAGGTAAGTTGAGGGAGCACATGGAAAACCTCCCAAATGAACATCTAGAAGGAATTGTCCGGATAATCAGGAAACGGTATCCCAACTTGAGTGAGAATAAGGAGGAAATAGAGGTGGATATTGATTCCTTCGATGATGATACATTATGGGAATTGCAGCGTTTTGTCGCAAATTGCTTGAAATCCGAAACTAAAAGCAAGAAAAAGTCATCCAGTCAAAGGCATTCAATGCAAGAGAATGAGGGTGCAGATGATGGCAAGGTATGGATTTCATTTACATTCTTTTCATGTATCCTTCCGTCCTTGAATACTGGCTGTCTATTGTGCAGGTTGCAGCAGAGGGTAATGTAGGCACCCCCAAGAAAACTCGCAGAGGTACCTTTGTTTACCAAGTGATATTCAAGTTGGCATGATCTTAATGATTGTTATATTCATGTAGCTGGTGAACCTGGAGATGAAGATGTTGACATTGATGATGATATGCCAACAACCAACTTTCCACCTGTGGTAATAGACAAAGATGCAGGTGCTGATCACAGCAAATCGAGTGGCTCTTCCAGTTCAAGTAGTGACTCTGGATCATCTTCTAGTGGTATCATCCTTCTTTGGCTGTTGTGATTAAATAGTTTGAATGTAAGTGCATGCTCTTTACCAGTACAAGTTAACTTATCATGCTAAAAATCACAGAAAGTGATTCTGGGAGTTCTTCTGGAAGCGAATCTGATGCTGAGGATGCGAAGAATGCTGGTGCCAGTAAGATGTCTCCTGAAAAGGTATATGTTGTACTTGACCCACGTTGGCTCAATTGTTATGCATGAGAATGTTGCTTGTGTGCTTGTTGGGGGAAATGGGTTTTGTCTGTTGATGGCATTCTGCATGCATGGAACATACATTTGCCTTTTGCATTAGTTGCTGATGTAGCTGCATATATAATTTGCTTTTGTAGCTGCATTTTTTTATCTTATGTTTTCATGAAATGCTGTAGGTATAGTTGTTTATTGTCAGAGGAAGTCCTCTGTATGTTTTTTAAGTTACTATGGAGGAGGCTGAAAGTGCCCTTCCTTTGCGGAATGTTCGCCCCCACCGCTGCAGGAACCCGTGGGTTCAGGTGCTGTCCGGGATAGCAAGGGCAGCCCAGCTTTCGAGAACGACGCTGCAAAAAGTGTGTGCCTATACAACACAATTTACATTTTGTTGAGCCCTATTTCATGGTTGTATCAATCCTTCATATTTGCAAGTAACTTCTAACACCATAAACATTCCAATGTATTCTCATTTTTTGCTCCATAAATGCCCAGGAGAAGATAATGACGAAAGTGCATCTGCAAATCCAGTGCCAGAAGATACAGATGGTCATATGGAACAAAGTAAAATTTCATTGTGCCCTAATTAATACCTTGTAGTTTAACAAGTGTTTCAAAATTGGACTGAATTTCTTCTCTATCTCCATGAAATACAGCAGGGGAAGAAGAAAGGCACATTTCTCCAGACAAAAAGCTACGTGCTGCTCTTCTCAAGGGACGTTTTGCTGATACCATTTTGAAGGCCCGGGAGAAGACATTTAAAGTTAGTATTAGGGAAATATTTGTCAGCATTTGGGAATATTATTTCCTTTATGTGGCAATGCTAGCTGCTTGTCTAAACTTTCATGAACATGCTGTTTGATTAAGAGTGACAACAAGGTGGATCCTGAAAAAGCTCGCAAAGAACGGGAAGATCTTGAGAGATTTCAGCGAGAAGGTTTGATTGACTCATGATATGTGCTGTTTACAGACAATTTTCTTGTTCTTTCTTAAATTGCATCATGGCAGAAAGAGCACGGTTACAAGCTGAGGCAAAAGCAGCGGAGGTGGCTCGTCGGAAAGTTGAGGCTGAAGCAGCATGTGAAGCAAGGAAAAAGAGGGAAGCTGAACGAGAGGCTGCCCGTCTTGCTCTGCAACAGGTGGTACTCACAAGTTAGCTAGATCTAGTTTCCTTTTTTTGTGCGTTTGAATTTGGGATTAAATGTTATCCTGCGCTGGCTAGATGGAGAAAACCATTGATCTTGGTGGAAGTGAGGTATTGAAAGATTTTGAGCTTTTAAGAACTACTTCCATGGAGCATCTGCAGAGCTCTGCTGGAGAAGTCAGTCCTGCTAGTTCACCTGATGGTCTTCAGTTCACTCTTCAAGGTGGAAATCCGTTGGAGCAACTAGGCCTTTTTATGAAGATTGATGAAGAGGAAGAAGAAGAGAAACAGGGTGATGGGGAAGTTGCTTATGCAGAGGGAACGGATGAAAATGGTGAGGTGGAAGAAGGCGAAATTGATTAGGGATGTGATGTTGGTGATGATTTTTGTACATTAAAAATTGTACTTCTGAGAGACTGATCAAGGTCTTTAGCAGGCAGGGCAGCTTTGCCTGGAGCATTTTGTAGCTAGTTATGGGATTTGAGGAGAAATTGAGACAAGTTATGCGACCTGTAGATTTGAGTGTAATTTTCCATGTCATTCCATCCTGAGCATAGGTGGGAGACTTATGGTTAGGATGAGATCTTGATGTCCATTGTGCATACTTGAAAAATGTAAATTATTTTTTGTTCTTTTTGAGAAAGCGCTCTTAAATATCATGTTCTCGGCTCTTGTATATTGTATATATGGGATGCATGTTTCAGAGCTTGTCCCTCGAAATGGAAAATATTGGCAATAGCTTCTGAGCCATTTTCTTCAAGGTCAGTTCTTGGCCGATCCTAATCGCTAACCCTTTTTAATCACTTTGTAAAAGGAAGTGTTCGTTGTTGCCAGCCGTATGGCAACAACTTACAAGGACGAAACAGATTCAGAAGTATGCATTGGCACTTCACATTTGCTTTTAATAAAAGCAGCCCAAACCATTACCAATGCATTTTAACATCAGAAGCAACACCAACAAAAGGAAACTTAAAGCGGCTCAGGATACTTTTACCCTTGATTCGGTGATCCCAGAGATAAATATGCTGTCCTCCGGGATCTGGGGGCGCTCTCGACGGGGTCCGTTGGGGAGACCCCGTTCTGACGTATGGCACACGCCACATCGGCCCGGTCCATCCCCGCCGTCCAAACCCGCCGTCCAAACCCCTGTGCCATCACGGCCGTCTGCGCCGCAGAGATCCCCGCCTCCGGGATCATCCACGCGATCCCCCCCTCCGGGATCCCCACAGCTGGTGGCTGTTAACGGCAGTGATGATCCCGCTCTCCGGGATCCCCGGGCATCCCGGACGTGGATCCCCTCCTCCGGGATCACCCGCCCGTGGCTGTTAACGGCGGATGCTATCCGCCGAGGTGATCCCCTCCTCCGGGATCCCCGGGCACCCCGGACGTGGATCCCCTCCTCCGGGATCATCCGCCCGTGGCTGATAACGGCGGACGCTATCCGCCGAGGTGATCCCCTCCTCCGGGATCCCCGATCGGGTGACGTGGATCCCCGGACTGGATCCCGCTCTCGGCCCGGGTCGCATTGGCGGGGCGCCATCCGGGCAGTGGGTGATCCTCCCTCCGGGATCACCCGCCGGTGAGTGGATCCCGCCCTCCCGGATCATCCGTCCGCGGTCGACGTGGAGAGCCGACGCGGGAGGTCGTAGACGACGGAGGTATGGAGTTATTCTCTTCGGCCGCTAGATGCACTCCCGAAAGCCGGTTTGTTGTTAGCCGCTAGATCCTGTGATTTACCGGGCCCTCCGGATCCCGTAAGCCGCAAGCACCTTTAATTTTAATTAAATTCGGATAGGCCATTAATGATGCGTACGCCAATCACCGCCCACCACGTAGCCGGGATACCGGGAGGGATCTGGCAGAGCACTCCGGGCCGATGTCAAGAGTCCAAGTCCGGGCGCCGGGAAACTCGGCCGCGGGTCATTCCCTGACTCTCTCGTACGTTGTTTTTTGTCGGGCGACGGCACCGCTGGCGGTGGAACTCGGTTAACCTCCCAGATAACGGTTACGAGGTAAAATCAACCCTTTCATTCTCGCTTTTATCAAGTTTTTACTATTTCCTACTATTCTTTACTAAATCTTATCTGTGGCTTGCGATGGACGAAGTCCATAACCTCGAAGTCACCTCAACACCGTTTTGGCAAGAATGTTTGTCTTGACTCAGGCCGCCATATGCATTCAAGATTCCGGAAGTTCCCAAGACCGGGTTTTAATCGGATGTCGAGGTGGAGTCCCCGGCCGCATGTGGCAACAAAATCGGATGTAGGGGCAGAAAAATCGGTGGGGAAGAATCCCAGAGGTGGAGGTGATCCCGGAGTTTCGGTGGACGCCAACCGCCGGGTGATTTAAATGAGGAAGGGGCAAAGAAAGGGTCGTCATAGACAACGAGCCGTTTTAACTTGCTCGAGGGTATTTCGAGCCCCGACACAAGCTATGTATCACCGGGCAAAGAGATGGAAGTGCTTAATTGAGGATCGCACCAAAACTTACTCCGTGAAGGTTGAGCTCGAAAATCACTGTGATTCGAAAGTGCATGCCTTGTATGATAGGTTTCGGGTTCCCCGATGCCGAGAGGGAGGATTCCAAATCAATTCATTTGCCCAATGCAGAGCCCGCCAAGACTAATGCCAATCAGCGGAAGAGGAGTTATGCTAAGATTTCTCGGGGCGTAAGCATGGATCCGTGACTATAAATATGCCCACAACCTGACCCGAAAATTGCAGAGGGCCAGGAGAAATGCTGGAGTGGTGGCCGATGAGCAAATTGAAATGTGTCTTCTCGATAAGAGCCAAAGAGAAGCCTTCATTAATTTACAAGTCCAGAGGAAGAAAACAAGTGAATTGGAAAGCCAACAATTGCAGATCGAGGAGATAAAGGCACGGATCAGGAACAACACCAAAAATTTAATCTCTGATGATGAGCTTTGGCCTCCACTAACCAAAGAGCAGGAGCAAAGCCAATTGGACGCTGATGATGTGAGCGAGGACGTGGCTGCAGCAGTAGGTAAGTATTCGTCCCCACAACCTAAACCTGTGTTGCCAAAGGTAGGCCCAAAAAATTCTCGGAGGTATCGTGTAGACCCAAAACCCCCAAAACCTCCCCCTAAATCCATTGAATTCATGGCCCCTAATCGGATCCTGCTGGAAACTGCTGAAGAAAATATTCCCAAGCCCAGCAAGATTATGCTGTATCATCTGTATTCTGTCGATCCACATTTTCTAGATTCAGTTTTGGACTACCAAAGAGGTGTTGATGCCGATCGATGGCAGTGCCCCTTCACTTTAAATTTCCCTGTGGTGGTTGAGAGCGCCTTCATCAAGGTCGGCAGCAAGTCAGCAAATGTCGAGTTTTACATCCAAGAAGCCGAGGCCCTTAAATTTATGACAATCCCTTCTGGCCTCGGGGATCTGGAGAGCGATGTGGACTCGGGATTGCATTGGTTCTTATCTCCTGTAAGTTTTTAAGTTCTAAAGTTTCTTGAATTTCAGTTGATCATTGCACTCAATTCGTTGTACAGGGTAATTCTGCACTCAATTCCTATCCAGAAAAGGTGCCATCATGTCTTCCTGCATCCTGCTGCATTCGGGCTGTTCTTGAGTGGAAGCAAGGCCGGGTTGGCAGGGGCTTATGAGCAGTTTGCCAAGCTCATCCCTGACAACCCGTTTGGTAGGGCACGCTGGAAGATCCAGACAGCACAATTCTATTATATTCCTGTCAATGCTAGGTAAACTCTTTGGCTTGATTAATTATGTTTTAAATCTATTTTAATTGCCTTTCAATTTGCTATTTCTTAGTGGCCATTGGAGCCTTTTCATCTTAGTGACTGATGGCCTGGCGTGTGCTCGGCTTGGAAAGCCTTGCCCTTGCATTCTGCACCTTGATTCATATGATCCCTTGCATGCATCTGCCCGAGAATTTGTCACACTGTAAGTATTCCTCTCTATCTCAAATTATTTAATCTTTTGCATTATGATTTAAGCTAATTTCTTATTGAATATGTAGAATAATAACAGGGGGTTTTCTTTGTATTTTTCTACGCTTTTCACTAAGGTTTTCCTATGATTTCGTGATGTATTCAAATGGATGTACTAATGCGTACATCTAGAGTGCACCATTTCTGAGCCATTGATTTTAGCCTTTTTTTTTTCCAATGGTCAACAACCAATGGCTCACAACAAAAGCCCCTTTTTTGTGCGTATGGTGTATAATGGTCAACAACCAATGGCTCACAACAGAAGCCCTCTTTTTGTGTGTGTGGTGCATAATGGGCAACAACCAATGGCTCACAACGAAAAGCCCTTTTTTGTGTGTGTGGTGCATAATGGTCAACAACCAATGGCTCACAACAAAAGCCCCTTTTTCAGGTGTGTGGTGCATAATGGGAAACAACCATAACGGGCAACAACCAATGGCTCACAACAAAAGCCCTTTTTTTCAGGCGCGTGTGATGCGATAACGGTCAACAACCAATGGCTCACAACAAAGCCTTTTTTTTCAGGCGTGTGGTGCATAATGGTCAACAAGCAATGGCTCACAACAAAAGCCCTCTTTTTGTGTGTGTGGTGCATAATGGGCACATGAAGGGCTTGAAGGGCGCATGTAGTGCAGTTTCCCTGCCGGCAACACATTTCTTATCATAACTTTTGATCCAGAGCTCTGTTTGAGATGATTTTTATTGTGTTGGAAAGCTCTCTCCGAGATCTTTTTGATAGTGTGTAATATGGATATGTTTGGTTAAGTTATCTATGCTAAAACAGCAATTTTTTGGCCGGGTTTGGTAGGCTTTCACATCCTACCAGCTGATTAATACAGGATTGCGCTATTGGATATTGTTTTATGGCTCATTCCGAATGAAGCTTGCAAAAAATTACCATGCATTTTTAGATTTTGAGGCAGTTATTAAGCAAATTCCAAGGCTTCCAGATCCTTGTGCCCCACTTTGGTTTCTCACCACAAGAATCCATGGAGGCCAAAGGCTGAATGGGATCAATCTGCTCTATCTTTATGGTAACTTTTACTTATGTTCTATTTGTTTTATTGTGATGAAATTCAAAAGCTACAGGTGATGAAAGCCTCAAATGAATTCTAGTTTTTTTCTGGTTTGAATTCTAAAATTTTTGTCACACCGGGCGGGGGGGACGTCCCTAAGGCCCCGGAGGGGCCAAAAAATTTTTTTTGCAACACAAACCATTAACATCCAACATATAAAAATTAAATCCCCCAACACATAACAACCAACACATAACAACCATTGACATTAACAACCAACACATAACTACCATTGACATTAATTAACACAACCATTGGGTCCAACACATTTAAATTAAAATCCCCCTTAAACCCCCTTTGGTTTGGGTGCATATTCACACGGGGTGACGAGGGGCGAGAGCCCTCATAATTGTATTTTGCACGCATAAAAATCAACACCATATAGTATTCTCGCTTTTGAAATCTTATAGTATTTTTATAACCTTGTTATACAAGATAGCAAATTTTGTACATGCATATCCCACAAACGAGGAATTTTACGTACGGTGTAGATTAAGGAATAAGGGGTGAATATGCCTATCCAACAGACTCTGTTCTGAGTCACCCCCCGTGGTGAATATGCACCCAAACCAAAGGGGGTTTAAGGGGGATTTTAATTTAAATGTCAACACATAACTACCATTGACATTAATTAACACAACCATTGGGTCCAACACATTTAAATTAAAATCCCCCTTAAACCCCCTTTGGTTTGGGTGCATATTCACACGGGGGGTGACGTAGGGCAGCGAGAGCCCTCATAATTGTATTTTGCACGTACAAAATCAACACCATATAGTATTCTGCTTGAAATCTTATAGTATTTTGCGAACCTTGTTATACAGTATAGCAAATTTTGTACATGCATATCCCACAAACGAGGAATTTTACGTACGGTGTAGATTAAGGAATAAGGGGTGAATATGCCTATCCAACGCTTCTGTTCGAGTCACCCCCCGCGGTGAATATGCACCCAAACCAAAGGGGGTTTAAGGGGGATTTTAATTTAAATGTGTTGGACCCAATGGTTGTGTTAATTAATGTCAATGGTAGTTATGTGTTGGTTGTTAATCTCAATGGTTGTTATGTGTTGGTTGATTCCTCACAGACGTGTTTAAGGGGTGGAGGCATGAGGAAAGTGCATTGCATAATGCACCCTGCATTTCATTAGAAACTCCCCAACAACACAATAAGTCGGACTGTGGTGTGTATGTCATAAATTATGTGAAGAAATTTGTTAGAGACATCAGTGGCAAGGAGGATAATGTGAGTCTTTGAGTTTATGTTTGTTGTTTCTTTTTTTTGTGTGCATGTTATCAGTTCATGGCTAAATTCATGTTTTAATGCAGGTTCTGATTAACCGTGATTGGTTCAAAAAAGAAGACATAGATTGCATGAGGTCAGGCTTCAAGATAATGCTCCAGAAACTGCACGATTGCTTGGCTGCAGGGAAGTCCACCTTTTACTTACCCCAGGGTGACACGGGTGATAGTAGACCCTAGACCCGCTTGCTGGTTCATGGTCCTTGACATTCTGGTAAAAATTTGTGAATGTGATAATCTCAAAACTTTGAATGTGAATATTTTCTTGAACACTTGAATGTGAATATTTTCTTGAAGACTTTAATGTGAACACTGGAACACTTGAATGTAATTTTGGCTTTTGAGTTAGTGTAATTTTATTGTTTTATGACAGTGCAATGGCTCAATGCACCAAAGTTTAATGTTTCAAAGCTTCCACCAAAGTTTCAACACCAAAGTTTAATGTTTCCACTGTTCCAAGACATATTTCAATGGTTAAGGGCTATGATAAATAATATATTCATAATTTCAATGGTCGGGCTATGATAACTAATATATTAACATATTCAATGTTTGTGATCCCCGGACCCGGATCGCAAGCAAAGGACGGGATCCCGGAGGTCGGGATCCAGTTTTAATTAGTGTGTGATCCCGGAGGTGGGGATCAGCAAGCAGGCGGACGCGGGATCCCGGAGGAGGGGATCCCGTTTTCGTTAGTGTGTGATCCCGGAGGACGGGATCAAGAACAAGGGACACCTGGATCCCTGAGGAGGGGATCCTGTTATTGTGTGATCCCGGAGGACGGGATCACCAAGCAGGCAGACGCGGGATCCCGGAGGAGGGGATCCCGTTTTAATTAGTGTGTGATCCCGGAGGACGGGATCACCAAGCAGGCGGACGCGGGATCTCGGAGGAGGGGATCCCGCACGTATTGATTTATTACTTTTTTATCCTATGGTCTAAGGCTCAATGATCTAAACTCTAAACCTTTTATCCTATGGTCGACTTTACCCTTAGAAATTGAAATCATGGCTTAACCGTTGTACAACGGATAGTACAACAGTTGATTCATGAGTATATATATACCCTTGCCTTACTTGTTCTTGGTAGAAAGTTAGTTGGTTTCGCTTTGAGTTCAAGATGTGGCCGAGTTCATTTGCTTACTGTTCAAGCCAAGTGACAGATGGTGAGGACCCGACAACAGCTTGTTGAGAGCAGTGCCATCAATGCCCACAGTCTTGAGGATATTCTCGTCCACTTGAATGAAATTCAGGAGGATGTGGGGCTACATCTCACCCAACCTAACAGCATCAAAACGTTCAGAAGTAAGCATGTTGTTGTCTTCCTTCATATTCATGTTCTACTTTCATATTAATCTTTTCATGATCCCCTCATGGTTCATGCAGAGACCGTGGAGAATGGGGAATTCAGATAGACCCCTAGACCTCTCAACTATGATCCCGGTAGGCCAACCCATAGGGCATTGCTTTGGGAATTGAAGAGGTGTATTATCCAGGGCAAGGCTTTGAAGCATTTGCTAGCTACGGACGTTGTCTGGGAAGGAAACACCCTAAAAGCCTGCTTCGAGGAAATGTATACTGCACGGAGGCTGCGAAAGAAGGTTCTGATCAGGGATGTCCTAGAGGGGTCTGATCCAACCCTATGCGATATCTTCGATCACATGATGTGGAGACTACCCGGTGCAGCCGATGTAAACGCTGAGGACGCCGGGCGTAAGCCATGGCAAATGTAAGTTTGAGGTTGATTCAGAGTGATTCCGAATTGGAATGTTAGTTTTAAGCCATTGTATTAAGTTCAATGTTTCAAAGCTTGTTAAAAGTAATACTTCAATGTTTCCACTATTCCAAGACATATTTCAATGGTTAAGGGAATTCAATGCTGTGATCCCAGAGGACGGGATCACCAAGCAGGCGGACGCGGGATCCCGGAGGAGGGGATCCCGTTTTAATTAGTGTGTGATCCCGGAGGACGGGATCGCCATAGGGACGGGGATCCCTGGAGGAGGGGATCCCGCTTAATTAGTCCGCGGATCCCGAGGACGGGATCAGCAAGCAGGCGGACGCGGGATCCCGGAGGAGGGGATCCCGTTTTAATTAGTGTGTGATCCCGGAGGACGGGATCACCAAGCAGGCGGACGCGGGATCCCGGAGGAGGGGATCCCGTACGTTTTTTTTATTACTTTTTTATCAGGAATATATTTGTTTGCATAGTTGCGGTCGTTTGTACCCTTGGGATTCTGATGAATAATTGATGTACTGGGATATAGGCACACCATGTGCAATTAAATATTTACTAGGTGGCTACCCCCTCGAATGGCTATATTATCTTAGCCATGAATACTGTGTGTCTACATATGGATGTATTGGGTCAGTAAACTATCACTCTGCAGTATCTTTACACTACATGGGGGCTGGGCATAAGAAATTATTGGACTACAAATGCATTTTGGTAGATTTGAGTGAACGTGACAGGTCTTTTGAAAGTCCAAGGGACTATTATGTGCTCATTAGGTGTTTGGGGGTATGCATATTAATTTTTGGATTTTGTTGGTGCTTGTAGCGTCCTATATGGTGCAAATGGTATACTTGGCTTTTCATGTTGGAATTGCCATATTTTTGTTACATAGGGATGACCAATATGTTAATATCTTTTTTATTTTTGGAATTTTCCAAGGAACAGGGATTACAAAATGCGGCGGGTACCAAATTTAACCTAATCCCAGTGCAAAACCCTAGCCGCACGTTGGAGCTCCGGCCAGGAGAGGTTTTCCGGAATCGTAGTGATGGATTTGATCTATGGCGAGGATTGTAACAAACTTTTCTGATCACATCACTATCTGGTGACTTGTATGCTTAGGTGGATACGATGGCAGACTGTCTCAGGTGACCAGTTACACGAATTTGATTCACCTTTCTTGTAAAACACATAAGTAGCATTGTTTGCTTTTTGAGTGATTAAGACTAACTAAGCAGTATTAGAACAATTAGTGGATCTATAAATATAGGCATAGAAGATGTGTTCTTCTCATTTCCATTCAGTCATGACCAAAGGGGGCAGACCCGAGGGAGCTCCTAATAAGGGGATTACCAGAGCTAAGCTCATGGAATTTCTCAGGAGAAATGGATTGGAGCATGATAGCACCCAGCCTTCTAAGGCACATCTGTTAGAATTATGTAGGCAGCATGGTCTTGATCCCAATAGGAGCAAAAGTGACCTGGGCATTAGGAAATTCATACCAGTGAATGAGCATAGCAGCAAAATTTCGAAAGGCCCTGAGGCTACCACCAGTAATGTTGAAGTTGTACCCCTGTCTGAAGAGGAAGATGATACTGAGGATGAGGACATCCAGCTGAATCAGGTCTATTGATAGGCTTTAAATTTTTGAAGAGTGCTTACTGGCTTTATAATACAATTTGTTCCTGGTTCTTTTGCTGTTTGTGTTGATTGCAGTATATGCTGGTTTCTCTGTTATAATATGAGTTAGCTAGTACTCATTCTCACAACAGGCCCTCCATCTCAACTTGCTTCCAACTCTTCTTGGTTTCCTTGTCTTTCCTCTTCCCAATTTCTATCAGAGGCTTCAGCCTTACCAAACTATTACCACACTCCTCTTCCACTGCATTAGTGGGGATACATGTTATGGTTCTGTTAGAGTTTGTGTGGCCAACATCATCCATTCTTTCAAGCCGCCAGGTCGACCGGGTCTCATGAGTGAATCAGCTTGCAATTAGCATGCCCGGATCTTTTTTCCGCCCTTGACATCACTCTAGCAATGACTTCTTGTAAGGATCTCTTTGTCTTATCTGTGTTAATCCTTGTCTCCTTTTTGAGAGGGAGACTCCGCCCAAGCTTACAATCTCAACCACATCTTTGTATGTGGTTTCCTCCCCATAAAAGGCCCCATGATCCTCACATGGCCTCAAGTAGTCCATGCCCCCACCAATTGTCCCATATTGTTGGGATCCAAGCACCTGTAAAAGATCTTGAACCCCAGAAGTTGCCCAACATTTGCATGACCTTAACTTGGTGCTTACATAAGTTGCCCTTGGCTCCCAGTGGGACACTCACAAAGATGCCCGCTTCTTGTGTGCCCTGCTCACAAAGTATGGTCCTTGCCCTAGAGTGCGCTTCACTTTGCACTTGGCCTCACCTTCTTCAAAGTTAGTGAATGTGACCCCGCTCATCAAGAATCTTCCTTGCCCAATATGGCACACTATACTATCTCTTCCCGGGAGGTGTTCACCACAAACCCCCGCTTCCTTCATGGACCTAGATGACAAGAGAATTATATTCTTTGCAAAATCAAAATAGGCTAGAGAAGATGATTAGAAGTTATACCCGATGTATGCCATGTGTGTCTCCACGCTTGTTGGTTAGAATGTAGAGGAGCCAATCAATCCTCCGGCCCCTGAGTGCTCGCTTTTGAAATGCCCAGCTTTTTTCAAGGCACAATGCCATGCCTCTATGGCTGCATTAGTCTCTTGGTTGGAGTGAGGGTACATCCTTGTAGCCAATACCCATTGGCAAATGTTTTTGGTCCACTCCTTACTCATGTAAGCAAATTAACTTGGGGTATTGAGGATACTTCCTCAATAAGTCTTCCATTTCCTAGTTGCCTCCCTCCCCACGCCTCCCCTATACTCTTTCACCGCATTAACATTGTCCCCCTAGAGGACCTTCGTCCTATACATAATGTAACCAAGTTCCTTGAACAGATCGTTACGTGCCACCTTGTTCTTGATGTTCTTCTGCAACCACTTGATCTAAGCCCTCCTCACATGCCATATGCAAATTTGCACGGGCACACTAGGAAAAACCTATGAAAATAAAACAATGTTAGTACGCTTATGATTTGCTTCCAAGGATTAGAGTTTGACAAGTTACTTTTTTCACGGCCTTTATCTCAAAGATGGGCATCATCCGTAATGATGCAAGAAGGTTGCCAATCGTGATCATCTCAAGATAAGGACTCCTTTAGTGCTTGCATCCACTTTGTTATAGCTCCACTCTTTTGAGAATTGGTAACAATGTAAGCCAATGGTAAACCATTGGAATACTCATCAAAGGCGATAAGTGTGAAAAGACAGAATCTACATTAAACCATACACTATAATCAAATCAACTCAACGTATGTGAGCACACACAATAAAAGTTGAGGAAGAACCGCACCTCTTGTCATTTGTTTTGAAAGTAGAGTCCATGCAAATGGCTCGTTTTTGCCAAATCTCAACATGGACTCCCTTTTGATTGGAGTCATAACCCCTAATTGAAACAAGTCTCCTTGCTCATACATGAACACGTAATCTTGATGTTATTGAACCCACATGTCAATGCTAGTGGGAAGATCTTCATGTAGCTTCCATGTGTTACTTAACAACTCCCTTTTCAATATTGTACACGCCCCTAATTTTCAACACATCATCCCTACACATGCTTTCCCGTCCATTCACTTCAAGTCTCAACCTCCACCTCTCTTCATGCATGTTCATGACAATACGTATGTGCCATTGGACAAGCTTCTCTCTTACCCATTCCCTCAATTTTGTGAGATCCGTGGTGCTAGCTTGAACTTAACTCCGAGGATGGGTCAACAAACCTACCATGGCATGGGGCAAACCTTGATATTCTTGTGATCAGACCCATAATAAGTGATATGTGAAAATTCGAAGGAAATAGAGTTGCCCGGTTGTGAAATGGCACCGGGCGGTTCCTACGCATGCCCTCTCCCCTCTCAACCCTTTTTCCTACGCAGTGCCCGGTGGACGGGTCTTTCCTCAACCACATGAGTGTTTGCTGCCTTGTCTTGAGGTCCATATGAACACCAATATCCAGATTGTGCATTACAAGTTAGTTTTGATCTACTAGGTGTAATCCTAATGACAAGCACCTCAAATGACTTAAAAAAAGAAAGAATTATAATCAAACACATAACCTATTGATGGTCCTATTGGATGTTGGACTCATGATTTAAAACACAAACACATGAATCAAACCAATACCTCTTCAACGCCATATAGGAATCCTTGTAGGGTCTTTTAACACTCTCTCGTGCACCGAACTTCTTAGATAGAAATTAAGGTGTGCTTCACAATTCCTCTCCGGCCCCCAAGAACTAAATCTTGAACCCGGCCTCAGATGGATGTAGCAAGTCCAAACAAGCATCCGCCACCCCTTGAATATCGTGTACAAAATGCTCTTCAGATACCGATGTAAGTTGCCATGATCAAACAAAGCCATTTGAGGTGATTGGCTGTATTTCAGCCCTAAGTCAAAAAAAAAATATTAAACATAAAATAACAATGCTTGTTTACAACCCTTGAAGTTTGCTATGAATGAAAAAGAATACTTACCTCTTCTCTCTTCTCCTCTAATTCGGCCCATAGCCGCCGCGACATCGACATCAACACGCTAAATGTGGAAGAACCACACTCGTGATGGTGATCCCGAAAGGGTGGTCTCGTAACGCCCACGTTTTCATTGTATTGGTCCGTCGCGCATGGGCCGGCAAAATTCAAACTTGGACCACCTATTTAGTCCACGCCGCTATCTCCACCGGCCCATACATTGTCATATATAACCGCCTCCCAAATCACGCTGTGGAAAGGACGGTGATCCCGAGGATTCCAGATAGATCACCGGATCTAACGGGCTATTGGCAAACCACCACGGTTTGCATCTAACGGTGATCCCGGAGGACGGATCCACGCCACGCCGACGGGATCCCGGAGGACGGATCACCTCGGGCGGATAGTGCCCCGCCGCTATCACCACGGGCGGTGATCCGAGGAGGAGGGGATCCACGCCGGGTGCCGGGATCCTGAGGAGGGGATCACCGGGCGGATAGCGCCCGCCCGTTATCGCCCACCGGGCGGGTGATCCTGTGAGGGAGGGATCCGCCCCGGTGCCGGGATCCCGGAGGGAGTGGATTACCTCGGCCGGATAGCGCGGCGCCGTTATCGCCCACGCGCGGTGATCCCGTGAGGAGGGGATCCACGTCCGGGGTGCCGGGGATCCCGGAGGAGGGGATCAGCTCGGCGGATAGCGTCCGCCATTATCAGCCACGGCCGGGTGATCCCGGAGGAGGGGATCCGTGTCCGGTGTGCCGGGGATCCCGGAGGAGGGGATCGGGCCGGGCGGATAACGCCCGCCCGCTAACAACCAACACCGCGGAGATCCCGAGGAGGGGATCGCGCGGATGATCCCGGGTGAGGCGGGATCTCTCGAGGAGGCGGACGGCCGATGATTGCACGGGGTTTGACGGGCGGGATGGACCGAGCCAACGCGGGCGCGGTGCCGGGTACATCGTAACGGGTCTCCCCAACGGACCGCCGAGAGCCCGGATTCCGGGAGGACGGTATATTTATCTCCGGGATCACCGAATCAAGGGTAAAAGTATCCTGAGCCAAAGCATTCAGAGCTCACAACCTTACAGAAACAAGGAAATCTATAAGTAGGCTCAGCTACAGATCAGGCCCCCATGGTGTTGGGATGATTGGAAGCAAGCTGCAGTTGCCAAAGCTTGGAGAGAAGCATGACTTGGACATTGCAGTTGCCAAAGCTTGGAGAGAAGCATGACAGTTGGACATGATTGACATCGCCTCTGAATACTCTTCTATATATATGAAGATCGGAATGTGCATTTGTAGAATGAAGTATAAAAGTACTAAAATTATATGGGTTACTTTGATAGTAACTGGACGTGCTTTACTAAAGGCTCTAGCTTTTGTGATACAGTGAGTATTAATAGATCTATCAGCACAACTAACTAAATGCTTCTGAAAAGCCATACAAATAGAAATTTACTAATATCTATTCAATAGAATAAATAAGCACGTTAATTTGTTAGTCGCATTGATTAAAGCGTTCTTATTAGGATATTGAATTATTTTGGTGGAGGTTCGAGTCTCCATATCTCAAAATCTGAAACCTTAAGCAAACCCGTATAGAGAGGAGTCTCGGTATTTCATATTCCAAAACCTTAGGCAAACATGTATTCCATGTTTCAAAATCATAGGTACCCAGTTATAAATGACCATAATCGACTGGGCCATACGATGGACAGATCCGACAACTGAGATTGCACCTCGTTTAGAATATGTAGCACAATAACAGGGGGTTCCATGGGGATTTGATATGGATGCATAAATCACTATCCTGAGACCATAGACCGTACTCCTAAAACATTTGAATATGTTATTATTGGAAAAAAAAACATCCCCCCGTGCAAGAAAGGTGCAGTCTACACCCTGCACGAGAATGCATCATCCATCCAGCACTCCAGGAACTGCTTCCCCTATTTTCGCCTCGCGAGTCGAGAATTTTCAACCCAGCAAGCATTGTTGTTACACTCTGCATTGTGTCATCCAGCCAACACTAGTCTACTCCCCCTATTCTCGACTCGTGAGTCGAGAATGTCTCACCCAGCTATCACTCCGAGATCTACTCCCCTATTCTCGCCTCGCGAATCGAGAATTTCTCACCCAGCAAGCACCGCTTTTGTTATTCTCTGAATTCTCGACTTGCGAGTTGAGAATGCCTCACCCAGCCAACACTAGTCTACTCCCCCCATTCTCGACCCGCGAGTTGAGAATACAACAAACAACAAAAACGATGTACTCCATGACTCTCGACTCTCGAGTTGAGAATGTGGCCATCCAGACTGGATCCTCCAGGATCTTTGAGGATAGGGGCTCAGTCTTGGTGGTCGCTACTAGATACCCGAGTCGAGAGGGGCTTCCTTGACTCGCGAGTCGAGAAGTTCTTTAGTCCAACACACAGCAATGCAGATAATCCCACATCGTCCCTCGACCTGCCCAAGCTCTAGTGCATTCTCCCGTGTTAAGTCGCAAGTGCTTCTATCCAGTCAGAGCCACTCTCCTTCGAACCATCTTCCTCGAATATTGCGAAGAGGAGGAGGAGCTCAGACTAGATGGAGGCCTCTGCGACTAACGATAGGGGAATGCATTCGAACTCCATCTCTATAGAGGGCTGGGAGCTTTCTCGACCTGCGAGTCGAGAAGGCCCTCGAGTCTTACACACAAAAATGCAGACTACTTATGCCACATCCTCCCTCGACATGCCCAAGCTCTAGTGCATTCTCCAATGTTAAGTCGCAGGTGCCTCTACCCAGTTAGAGCCCCTCAGCATTCATTTGATGATTTTTCCTTTGCCCTTCAGCAAAAAGTTGATATACATCTCTAGTTAAAGTTGGTGATCCAAAGCCCCTCAGCTTTTGCAAAACAAATCTAAGCGAGTAAGCTTGCATTTGACCAAAGCAAGGAGTGAAAGCATGGAGAGAAATCATGGAGATAAAGGTAAGCTCGTCAAGACGTAAAACCCAGTTATATTATATTCCGCCTTTTGTATTAACACGTGGAACTAATTCTTTTAAGAGATGTAACGTAGATTTTTACATTCAATTTTTACATGGCATTCCAACATTTTACTCCACATTCTACATATTTACTCAACATTTTACTCACAAAATGTAATGTAACTAATTTTCATAAAACAAAAATATCACGTTAAGTGACATTGCCTTCGCACGTCCGTGCATTGGCCATGTTTTCACATGTGAATATCACCTAAAGGAGGCGCGAAAGGATAACCTCCGTGCATTGGCAATGTTTCCACATGTGAATGTCATCTAATAACGTGACACTATTGTTGATGACTATATAGCACCAATGTAACGATATTGTTGATGACCATATAGATAATGTCGAAGGCCAAGGAAGCATTCTAGATAGCGTATTCTATTTACGTACCCAGGGATTGCTACGTGCAAGGCATAACAAAGGAACCCAATGGAAGAAGGAAGGTACTCCACACACCAGCCCAAAATCAATTCCCTCACTTAAACCACCTTATTTATGTAGCAGTTGCTTTTTATTTTGCATTGAAACAGATGGCACATTCATATACAGGATAATGATATTTTATTTATACTTTGTGCAAGCATTATCTTGTATTGGTATTTTCAAGCATTTGAAGGCACTGATGGATTCGTAATGAAGGAAAATGCAAATGAAATATATAATATCCACATTAGTATTTGGTCAAGATGATAGAAGGCTTTACCTGGCCATGTTGCGGCAAACCTTGCGCACAAGATTTAGTCGTGAAGGCTGTTCGACGATGCCAAAGATCACAGGGAGAAACTGTGTTGCTAACATAGCCTACTATAGACTACGATGAATCTCTTCCAAAGGCTCCATAGCACTACTATCTCAGCGTGGCAAGATGCTAGCCACAAGGCTACAAATTCATCGCCAAATATGGAGACGTAAATAGTAAAATAATAAAAACTATAAATCACCGCAATTGTCGGAGCACAACGCATCAATATCTGGAGAGCGCAAGCAGAGGGATAAGATTATCCCTAAAACCTCAAGAACTTGGATTCAGTCACTTCTAGAAACACCTCCACCCAATTTTCTCTGCAGATACGATCTGTAAAAGCTATGTAGCCACGAAATAGAAGAAAGAGAAGATTTCCAACTTGATTTGAAGCTAAAACTCGTCTCTTTGCTGGTCACATCTGTCATGAGCTGATGAAACAAATTCATGCCCAATGCCAAGGCGATGCTCCGCCAGGGATTGCTTGAACCTAATGGGAACTGTGACTTTTGTGCCTGACTTTGCCATAAGGCATAACGAAGCACTGAAATTGGGGTAATCGAGATGTCCCCTAAGCAGGTAAAGCAGAGTATAGAGAGATTGTTCGCAGGGCAAGAAATAGGAACATTCACGGAGGAATCTGCCATATCCGAAGGCTTAAGTTTGACTATAGTCTTCTCATACATGTCAAGCCCAAAATCATCTTGAGCGCAGAAAAATTAGGTTAAAAAAAATATTACAATCAAACAAAAAAGAAAGCTGCATTATAAATGTTGGGAAAGCTCAAGAACAAGGAAATCCCTCCATGTCTCTGAACCATGGAGGGTCCTTAGTTCCAATCCAATGAGAGGCTGCCACCCTCCCCAAGAACTTGGAGCAAGCAAGAGAGGAGGAGCTCGTGCTCCTCAAAAATATAAATAGTTTGCACCCCTTTATCTCCACCGTTCAAAAATGCACCTCTTAATCTCGCCCTTCCATATGCACCTCTGAATCTCAACCCTTGAACCTTTGTGTTCAAATCTAAGCCCTTGAATTTTAACAACTAGATCTAGGCCCTTTAATTGTTGGTGCCTCAGACCTTTACAATATTTGGGTTTTTCATAAAGGAGTTCCCTTCACCTTTAAGCATACAAAATTACATAGGTTTCCCATGTTGACCGACTGCCAAAAACCCAGTCAATACTTTCTTGCGTGTCAAACAAATTATATGCTTGAACATCTGCCCTTCCATGTACGAAATTTTGACCACCTTCAAGTTTCACCCTCATTCAACAAAATTTTAAACGGCAAAAAACTCTATTGATGTTCTGTCAAAGCTCTTTTGTGGCGCCGCCTCCTCTGCATTTCTGCACGAGCCCAATGCCCCAGCTTCTCCACTTCAACGATCGCCTTCTTCAACGCCACAGAACCTTGCCGAACAGACTAACAAATTCCTTCTTCTGCTGTTAACCTTAAACAGAAGCTACTAACCTTGTCGACAGAAGCTTGTGAGTCCGATACTAACAAATTGAATCTTGTCAGTGCTTTTTTCCTTCAGTGCCAAAGAAACTTTTGCCCTAAATCTGGCTACAGTAGAGTTTGTGAGACGAAAATCCAATGGCGAACCTCAAAAAATAGAACTAAGGGCAGAAACATGCTGCATATATCAAGATCTCTCAAGAGCTGGCAGAAATTTGAAGCTGGATCAAAATTTCGTCGGAGAATTTGAATGACCATAAAATTTGCTTCAGAAGTTTTAGTTCATTCAAATTACTTCTTCGAAATTTTTACCACCTTGAAATTATAAAGTAAATCGTCCTGATTTTATAACCGGAAATTTCAAGGTGATTTTAAGTTGATTTCCAACTTCATCTCATGAAGATTAAAAGAGTTTCACAACACAATTTCACAATAGAGTTTCATTTCATCAAGATTAACAAAGTTTCACAATAGAATTTCATTCAAGTTGCATTACAGAATTTCACAACAGTTTCACAATAGAGTCACAACAGAGTTTTACTATAGAATTTCACTACAGAATTTCATTCTAGTTGGAGTTCAACATTTAACAGAAAATCCAGTTCACCATTTAATAGAAAATCAGTTTGAGTAACCAGTTAAAATCCTTGCATCAACTATTGTGCAAGTTTTTCAAAATATCAAAAACTCTGCCTAAACCTCTCCAAAAGAGCCACAAGGCAATAAAGACCAGAAAGGTGGGAAATAGTGATCCAAACTCCCACACACGCGTGGCCAGTCTTAGAGGAATGGATAAAGAGGCTCGCATGGGTATCCAAGATTAATATCTCATTCTAAAATAAGGCTAAAATTTCTTGGCTGCGCAGGAAAGCCACAAAGACGAGGACAGTAGATGTGCATTTCATGACATCTAGAAGAGAAGCCGAGGGGCATGCAAGAAGATGATGGAAAGCAATAAAAGTAATGGTGGTACTGACGTGGGCTGAAGGATTCGAAAAGGAAGCGAATTGTGCAAAGCCTATCTGTTATGGACATCCTTGAAGAAAGTGCTCACTGCAATATTACCCAGATATTCACGTTTCTACGAGGATAGAAGAGTATTCATGTTTCTATGAGGATAGAAGAGTATTCAGAGACGATATCAAGAGGTATGCTTCTCTCTAAGAGAGGCGATGTCAATCACGTTCAAATGTTTTAGGGGTATGGTCTATGATCTCAGGATAGTGATTTATGCATCCATATCAAATTACATCCATATCAAATCCCCCCTGGAACCCCCTGTTATTGTGCTATATATTCTAAACGAATGTGCACCCTGGACTATCTCAGTCGTCGGATCTGTCCATCATATGGCCCATATTGTATGTTGGAGCCTCTGGGTGCTCCTGTTTGGATTATGGTCATTTATGACTGGGGTACCTATGATTTTGAAACATGGAATACAGGTTTGCCTAAGGTTTTGGAATATGAAATACCGAGACTCTTCTCTATACGAGTTTGCTTAAGGTTTCAGATTTTGAGATACGGAGACTCGAACCTCTACCAAAATAATTCAATATTCTAATAAGAACGCTTTAACCAATGCGACAAGCAAATTAACGTGCTTATTTTTTCGATTGAATCGATGCTTTTTTTTTCCAATAATAACCTATTCAAATGTTTTAGAGGTATGGTCTACATGGAATAAATTACTACTCCTATATTTTAGTGTAGCCAAAATAGGTTTAGCTAAACTACCTTCAAATTGGGGCTAGAAGTTTCTAACACTTGGCTAAACTAAATGGTTTTTCTCCATCACACTTTCTTGCTTTTGGCTAAACTTTCACAAACTGGAAAGGCAAATATTAGCCATCACGCATTTTGGCAAAGACATCGAATTCATTGTAAATACATAAATCAAGACATAAACATACATGAACATGTTCAAAAACCTAAAAAAAAGGAAACTACATTGTTCCTTTTCCTCTAATGCTGCAACTTTGTACTTGGAACAAGAAAGAAAGTGGAAAAAAAGAAAAAGAAAAATATAAACCCTATTTGAAATTTCTTAAAGTTAGTACATACATTGGTGTTGAATTTCAGGCTAATCTATCCATTTTTTCAAGCCCACTCTATCTTAGGTTTAGCTAATCGATGTCCTGATGGATATGTCTGGAGGTGAAGGTTTGGCTATTCAACCTAAAAACTCACTTGGGCGGCAAAAAACTTGGGCTAAAATTTTCTTTTTTTTAAGCATTTTTTCCATTTACTTTAGCCGTTTTTCTTGGCAAAACTGCTACAAAATAGCCATTTGGCTAACCTTAGCCGTTATTTTATTCCATGATGGTCTATGGTCTCAGGATAGTGATTTATGCATCCATATCAAATCCTCCTGGAACCCCATGTTATTGTGCTACATATTCATGGATCCTTCATAGGTGCTAACCAATCTAGCAAGGCCAAAGTCCCCAAGTTTGGCTGTGAACTCATGGTCCAGCAATATGTTGCTGCAATTGATGTCTTTGTGCACAATTGGCTCAGTGCATTCTATGTGAAGGTAATGAAGGGCAGCTGCAAGGTCAGATATTATGCTGAATCTCTTATCCCATGTAAGCACATTGCTGTTGTTATCAAGAAATGCATCAAGGCTGCCATTATCCATGCAATCATACACAAGGCAAAGATCCCTTCTATATTCACACCATTCCTATAGCCTAACTAGATTTTTGTGCTCCAGACCCCCAATTATGCTTGCTTCTTAGACAAAGTTCTTTCCCCCTTTGCAGTACGTTCCTTTATGCATTTTACAGCCACAACTGATTTATCCTTGAGGATTCCTCTGTACACAGTGCCATATCCACCACTTCCAAGTATGTTATCATTATGGAATCTGTTTGCAGCTGCCTTTAACTGTGCATATGAAAATACATGTGGAGCGTGCTTTCCTACTGATTTTTCAACAAACACCACATGTTGGTTCATTTTCTTGAACAATAAGAAAACACCACCTATGCAGACTAGAATAATAACAAACATTCCAATACATGCTGCTATCTCTTCCTCTTGGACTGAAAGAAGACAGATTTTGAAGAGCTTACTTGATTGGCCCCATTATTTATCCCTGGTGGATCCACAACCTTTATAGAGGTTATATTGGTAGCATCCACTCCAACATGATTACCATTTTCATCAAACTCGTTAAGAAATGTATCAAACTCAACTGCAACAAAATCACCACTACTGTCCATGTTCTGAGAATCTGTTCAACCTTTTTCTTCATGTACATCTTGTGAGCAATCTTTTGGTATGAATCTAGTGGTTTTGGCACCCTGCAGACATCCTTATTGTCTTTTGTGTATATCCTATCTTGCTAGCACAAAGATTCCATGTGTTTATCCTGATTGCTCATGGAATAGCAATTTGCTTGTAGCATTTGGACTGCTTGCAACAAAAGGTTAGTACATGGACATTTGAATTACAATTTCTTTTCCATTTTCAATAGCTAGATTCTTTTTTGAAATTTTCAGAAGCTGTAGTGAGGACTGGCTTGAAAATATGGAGTAAGGAAGAAGGGAAATCCATCTCCTTTGGTATAAGTTGGAGTAAAATGGAAGGTAAAATTGACGAAGAAGGAAATGGGGTGTCATTTTTGCAGTATGTGAGTGAGGCGTTGTAAAGAGCACGCCCTGTACTATTGTTTAGGGCTCGGTTGAGCTGCAACTGCCTGCTGTACCCTCCTGACCCTATTTGAGCGTCGCCCCATAGCCCCAATGAGCTATTTTGACGTAAAGGTCCACAGCAGGCAATTTCATTGTGTTTTATACGGTTTCATTGTGCCCAGCGCTGACCAAAAAACAAAGGAGCGCCATTGCTGAACTTAGAAAAAAACAGGCCACCATCACCGAAGTTCGACGACAATGAAAAAAAGGAAAAGCTGACATCAAGAAAAAAACTTTTATACCTCTGCCATGCCATTGCACACGTGGCAGACGAAATTGCCTGCAGTGGACCTTTTCGTCGGGTAATGGCGGAGAGAAGGCCATTTCGGCATATAATGGCCTGGCGGTGGGCCATGTGACATTCCATGTATTTAGATGGTATACATATATATATTATGACACGTCACCAGGTATAAGTAGACCCTTATGGGTCAATATGGGATGACTTGGTTTAACCTAAAAGGGTTTTTATTAACTGCTAAAATATTAGTGAGTAAATAACCTAATGTGAGATGTTCCATGTATTTATATGGTATATGTATACATACTATGACAAGTCACCAGGGTATAAGTAGACCATGGATCAATAAGAGATGACTTGGGTTAACCTAAAAGGGTTTTTATTAGCTATGTTAAAATATTTGTGAGTAAATAACCTAATTAGCCTAATTAAGTTACTAATTAGTAAAAGTCAGCCAATTAGGCAGTGCCACCTGGCTCAAATCGATTGGCCAAGGGGAACTTGTTAAGTTTGGAGGGCAAATTGGGGCCCTACCCCCGATTAATCGATTTGGAAGAGTTGGAGGAAGGAGAAGCTACCAGCTACTACAACCAGACTAGAAGAATGCAACCTTTCCTGACAATGGCTCTAGCCAAGAGACCCGTTAGTCCCTAGATATTTTGAGCTTCGACTGATGCTTCTCTGATTAGATGGAATGGTTAATTTCTCTTTTATATGTTATTAAGATGATGATGGATACTTTGATTATGATTGTGTTCTCTCTTTCTGTTTCTCTTGTGTGTCTGGGGTTAAGGGAGGGTAGAGACCTGAGAGCTTCCTAGAAGCAGAGATGGCTCTAGCTAGAACCCTTAAGACCCAGTAAATGCGGCCTGTGCACAAGAGCCCACCTGGCTATGAATGCTATATCGTAATTCATCACTAGATAACAGGTACGATGGTGAAACGGGGGTGGGGTCTTGCCTAGCAGGCTACATGACTCCTATGGTGTACTAGGCTTATAGTCGACCCTCGCATTGGGGCCAGGTATGGGTCTGACACCTCCTGGGTCGCAGGAAACATGCCTATATGGACGTCTTGGGCTCGATGGGTGCACCGAGGTGGCCCATGGGTTTTGGGGGGTTCAAGTTGGGTACGGATGGGGGGGTCGCTAAGCAGGCACGCATTCTCTAGCACATCTAGGGATCTATTGTGCCGGGGAAGGGGACGCCTCCCTAACCTGCCTCATCGGACCCAGGAGATGTAACCCAGAGTAGTCTCACAGGGTGATTCCATGAGATTGCATCTTCGGAAGGATACAATCATGCCATAGCATGTTTTATCCTATCTGCAAAGTGTGCAAAGGAGGGGCGGATTGAGTGGACTATCCTGGCCATTGTTCTATGCCAGCGAACGCCACGTTATATCTCTATTTGCTGATATCTTGAGGCCCTGACTGTCAATCGCCCCCATGGAGTCTGAGCCCAGCTGAATGAAACCTCCGTGTTCCTCACCTGGACACTTGGCCATCCCAAGAGGTCCGAGTTAGACGGAGGGCCTTTCCATGGTGATGTAGTTGCCACGGGAGGGGAATTTCCCATATTTGTACGATAGGAGCATCGTATAGATTTTGGGAGCATCACACACGTCACCCGGGTATAAGTAGACGCTTATGGGTTAATAGGGGATGACTTGGATTAACCTAAAAGGGTTTTTATTAGCTATGCTAACTATGACTTGGATTAACCTAAAAGGGTTTTTATTAGCTATGCTAACTATAAAATCCCTTTTAGGTTAATCCAAGACATCCCCTATTGATCCATAAGGGTCTACTTATACCCTGGTGATGTGTCATAGTATGTATATGTATACCGTATAAATACATGAAACGTCACATGCCAGGTCACGGCAGCACTGGCGCCGCCGTGACTTGGCCCCCCGCCAGGTCATTGTATGCCGAAATGGCCTGCTCTCGGCCATTACTCCCTCCTAAATTATTTAATCCAGAATTCTAACGCATAGTTCCAGCGGATTGACGAGAGAATTATCACCCACAATACTTGCCTCCCATTCATCGCATATGTACCAGCTTGCATATTAGTACTTGACCCATGCATTGTCATTAAATTATGCTTCGGCTATATGTCATGTCTATTTGGGGAGCTCGCAAATGCTACACATCAGTCCAATAACATTCAGGTTGTCATTGCACATGTACAAGTAGTTGCATGTTTGTACCTGGCCTATGTATGTAAATTCAACATTCAAAAGAATATTCAATTGGTCTGGGGTGCCAATTGAAGATCCCTTAATATGGCTTCCTTTGAAATGGAAATGCCATATTGTCTTCTCAGCGTCTTTCCAATACATCAAACGCACTTATGAAGGACTCTATGGATTGATGTCAAGTTGGTGTTAAAAAATCATACTATGTTTTATGTAGTAGGCCTAACTACTACATAGAAAGTAGTAGCCAACCCAACATTGACGCCAACTAAATATAAAAAGTAGTAGTTAGACCAACATTAATGCCAACTACCTCGTGCAAGATGCCTGATTATTGTCTTATGTAGGGTCCAATGTAAAAATGGTAAGAGTAGAAAGTGGTCATCCATGTACATAGAGAACAATTGAGTAAAGCTACAAATTTCCATAAAGAATAATTAAGCCAAGTTGCATATTGCATGTATTATTGAAAGCAATGTGAATCTTCTAAGCAACATCTAAGTAGTAAAGGCCCCATTAGGTTAAATTGGGTCAGATTCTTGCAGTTTGGACTTATGCAGTAAGGTGGGACTCTTGCAGAAGTAAAGTAAGTTTTGCATTGAATCACTATTAGATTTTCACATGATACAACAAGAACTGGCCTATGACATTTTTTTCACAATATTTACAAACAACCAGATGAGAAAGTTCACAACATTTACAGGGGACATATTGATATACTCTCATACAATGCTATAGTATAGAGGTTGCTCATGGCTTTGTCCATTTCCCTCTTTGGGATCTTGTGCGTCTTGTGTTTTGCAATATGACAAGTGGGGTATGACCATACCACACGCCGCACCAATTCTCTCCTCGCAAGATCATCAAGGTTTTTCTTCCATTTTTTCTCCTAGCAATCGGAGTACGGTTCGTTCAATTTCCTTTCTTATGCCTCCCAATGGGCTCCTAACGTCGGTGAGTACCATACATAACCATGTTGGACAATTCTTATCATTAGGCCTGACTAACACAAGATAGCTTTCCTTGATATCCTCAAAAGGATCCCATTCAGGAAGCTCAAACCACTTTGGCTTTAAAGCCTTTGCTTCCTACAAACCACTTGGAGCTATTATTGGGACCTGTGCAACTTTCTTTGATGTACTGGCTGCTCCTCCGACCTGGTCTCTGGCAAGAAACCGTCTCATAACTTTGATGCATTGCAAATGGATCATTATACAAACTAGCTCTATTCAGCCCAAAGCCTCTTTTTGGGTTGCCCCTAAGGGGACAAACCCTCGTCCATGTGGGTTTATGGCATATTCCACGTATATGCTAGTATATGCTCGAAATATGCCAATGACTGCTCCAAACCCATTATTGGCTGTAAATTGGCGGTCATTTCTGTTGCTTGGGGCCATTCTAGAAACCGGCTCACCGGTGTTCTGGCAATGATGGCCGTTGTAGCTACATAATCCGAGGCCTTCAGAGATTTGGAAGAATGTCTTGCTACCGGCGAAAAAGAAGAGTCTTGGAAAGACAACGGCAGAGATTGACTTGTGTTTTCACTGCGTGCCCTAGATCTTTTGATAGTGTTTTCAAACAAACCGTGAGGCTGCTTAAGCAGGCCTGGCGATGGAGCTCTTGATTATAACGGCTCTTGGTTCTTTGGAGGTTGGTTTTTCCATTTGTTGCTTTTGGGTATGGCTCTCTTTTCCTCTGCATCAAATGGAAGAAGCTACCGAATACATTACGGGATACATTACCAGATATGGTTTCCAATGTTGTATCTGGAGAACCATAAGGAAGTTTAGCAAGGCAAGTATATTTACTCTAGAATTTTAAAGGAATGCAGAGCTCCAAAAGCTTTATCTGAAGGGAGGTGGGTTTACAAGCTCATTTGTAGAGATGGATTTCATGGAGGAACATGATTGCAGCATTTACAGATAGTGGAAAGTTGAGAGAAGCACTTGAATTATTCCAGGATAGTTTCTTTTAACCGGATAAAGTTGTATTTGTTTCCATTCTTAGTGCCTGCAACTCTGGATACTTTACAAGAGGGTAGACTGATATATACATACATTACCGGCTATGGTTTTGGGTCTGACATCATTATCAGCAATGCACTTATTAGTATGTATAATAGTAGATGTAGCAGTCTGAAGGATGCTGTTAGAATATTTGAGGACATGCCAAAAAGACAATTGGTGTCTTGGATTGCTTTGATTGATGCATATTCTCATCCTGGACATGCAGATGAGGCATCAAGCGTTTCGAATGATGAAATTGGAAGGCCACAAATCAAATAAGGTTACATTCACAACTATTCTTAATGCTTGTAGTTGCCTTGAAACATTAGCTGATGGGAAATTTTTTATATTGTTGTATTTTGATGTTGAATCTTCAGGCAGACAACATTGAAGATTTGGATACATGTGTTCAGGTGCCTGGCCGGTCCATTATGGGAACTAGAGTAGCTCTATATTGCACAAACGATTATACGGTTATGTTATGCCTCCACCTCGCCACCATCATCAAATATCTGTTTCTTCCTTGAACCCACGAGAAGGCTTGTGTTTTTTAAGCACCTGGATTTGATGCCAAGGCATGCCGCAACATGATAGATCTGAGCTGATGGCTAAAGATCCACCACAGCCAAAGTTTGAGCACTTAGAATACAGCCTAAAAAGTATGTTCAGGGCCTTTGTTCGTATTCTTCGTTACATTCAGGGGAAGTATGATGGGCCCATTGTGGACGCAAGCCAGGATATGCTTTTTGAAAGAGCACAGGTAGCATGCATGGAGGCGATGAAGCATAGCATGTTGCATGGGGGCAACAAAAAGAGAAAGATTGAAGATAGGCAACCAGCTTCTGAAGAAGAAATATTACGTCAGCCAGCAAATCAAACGACACATGGACATGGATTAGCAAGACGTCTATGTTATTACTCCATTCATAAGTTCCATGTATATGGATATATGGAGCTCTATGACACAACTGATCTCGAATTCCGAAGGGGTGCAAATGAAAAAGGGAACCCTTTTTGGGAGTAAGTTATCTGATATCTATGCCAGCAGAACTTGTTATAGCCTCTCACATCAAATTGCAACATAGTGCTATTTAACTTCCTCCCCGTCTTTTGCTCATGATGGACATGTGCAAAGTGATATTGATGAGGGTAATGACGACACTGACACTGAAAATGATGATGAAATAACAGACAATGAGCTTACAGAGAGTGTTACCGTTAATATCGATGCCCATGCACAGATGGACCATTCGGAAGCTGATATGAAGGATCTTACTGTATAGATACGCAACGAATAACTTGCTTGCATGCACTCAGTAGATTTGTTGATCCTGAAGTGCCATGTCAATAGCGATACTTGGGATTGTAGCTTTCTCGCTTGATAAAATCGGTTGGTTGATTGCTGCATGTCAATAGTGTATACATGGGATTGTACCTTTCTCACCTGATAAAATGGGTAACTTCTTAACGACTTTGTCCTCCTTGTACTCAAGAGTATAAGATTGTAGCAAGGCTAATGATGTTGGCATACGGTTACACTTATAAGAATTTCAGGGTTCTTTCATGGATGAGGTACTTGCATATGATGTGCTTTGTTCTTTCTGTGCCCAGGTGTTTTGTTCATTATTTTCTGCGTAACCATGGTGCAAAATTTTCGTAACATATATAATTATTATAGGAAGATTCTTTTGGTATATTACTGTAAGATTCCTCTCTATAATCATGACACGTTAGGTATTTGCGTTCACAACACTTCTATTGTAAATTTTTTGACACGTTGCATTAGTTAGGTAAAGGAAAAAATTTGCTGGCTATGGCGTCGACACTACGGCATCTGCGCTCTTCCTCTCTCCAACTGGCATCTGCACTTCTGGTCTCTTTCACAATCTTTTCTTGCAGAATAAATCCGGCTATATTCCGACCATGGCTGGTTAGATTGAGAAAAGAAAAAAATACAGATAGCTTGCATGCTGAGGGCAGTAAGAAGGATTCTTCGTACAACGTCAGGCAGAAGGATTCTTCGTACAGCGCCAGGCAGTTGGGAAAGGCCGAAAAATTCGGGGTCTGCTAGAATGTCAGGTAGCTGGGAAAGGCTAGAAAATATGGGCCTGCTAGAATTGTGGATTTCTCTGTCTTTCTAAGCCCTCCGCTTCTGAAGCCCTCTTTTTTTCTAGTCCTGCTTCTAGATTTTCAGGGACAGATCGGCCATGCTGGCTATATGGCACCCTTCAATCCATGCGCCGATTTCTTCCAAGATAAAAAAGAAAGCTCGGATTTCTACCGTTTAATCCATTTTTTTGACCATTATGCTCCGGTTCAAAATGATTCAGTTCTTATTGCAAGATTCAAGGGTTCATGAGAAGCTATGGCTATGGTGGCTATGGCTATGATGGTAGTGGAGACACAGCGGTGGCGGTTCCATTGTGGAATCTTGCACCTCTCCAAGAAGCCCAACCAAATTACACCATTTTTCATGTAAAAATAACTGGGCCCTTTTATGTACTACGTAATTTTCGAGTGTGAGGCCGTGTTGAGTTTTGCACTGCCGTCTGATATTTTGAAGGGGTTTGAATTTAAGGGGTAAAGCACCTCCCCACGACAATTACCAAGCGTATGCCATGTTTTGGCTTTAATTGCATACCTATTAATGAGTTGCATTTTGTTGTAAACATGGTTTGTAAAACGTAAACGTCAACAGGGAGGAAATTTCTTGTTTTTTAGCCTTTTGTTCGAAACAAGAAAACAGGAGGGCGGTTCGAAGCTCTTCGGCGGCGCCGCCAATGCTCTCGCCAAGAAACGCCCGAATTTTTTTTGAGCGCCATAGCCGGAAGCTCAAGCCCGTTGAAAGCCATAGCCGTAAGACATAGCCATAGCTTCGGAAGCCCCGAAAGCCTTAGCGGAATCTCTAAAGCGGATTTTCATCGATCGAAGCCCGGAACCTCCGAAGTTTGGGATATTCAATCTATTCACCTCAGGAATAGATTAAGGAATGGATTTGGAGCGAAAAGCGGTGGATTTCTGTTTAACAAAGCAACATTTCGAAAAAGAAATCTACATTGCGCGGTATGCTTCATCCCCACTTACGCAATCCAAGATACATCCGGTGCAATAGATCTATTCACCTCAGAAATAGTTTAAGGAATGGATTTGGAGCGAAAAGAACCGTAGGCATCATTCATAGTACTACTTGGTAGAAGAAATTTTTTGCCTAGCAAAAATTTCCTCCCTGATTGACGTTCGATGGCGCATTAACCGCCAATGGCTCGGGGTTTCTGAAATAAACCCGGGCGGCGCCGCCAGCGGCCGCCGCCTTCATGGCGCGGCCCGAGGGTTTATTTCAGGAAACCCCCTCCCCATTGCGGTTTCCTCCATCATAAATTTCGACACGAGATTAAACACAAGAATGAATAGTTCATGATAGAGAAAGCAATAGGGCAAAATTAAAGTTGCCACGTGCAAAATTGGGCCTCCACAATTTCGACTCCACTGTGGCAGCGATCCTTGGCCAACAAGGGCAACCCCAGCATACTTTGTTTTCGAGGCACAACATGCATGTTTAACGATATTGTTCACGTCTTTGGACAAAGTTGTGTGTTTTTTTATGACAAAATTTTGTGTGTTTTTGGGTTGCCCCTAAAGGCAAATCTTTGTTTATATGTGTACGACATATTTTGGGTATATGTCAGTATATACCCAGATATGCTTTGTGACTGGCCTAAGTTGGCTATTCCAGGTGACTCTCCCCGTTGCCCATTCTTCTCGCTATGGTAGTGCCAGGTACTCCGTTCCGCCAAGGTCAAGAAAGCTTGGAGATTTGGCAGCTAGTCGAAGACTCGATGAGCAAGGAGGCATCTATTTGTGGCCATGTCTGTAGATGTATAATTGTAAGTGGACTTCTCTATCTCTTGCACAGTCACGTATGTGGCCTTGTTCCTAAAGAAAGCGCATTTGCCACTGAGGTTGCACCACTAGCGAGATTTGGTCGCTTTAGACGAGGCTCTCAAATAGAAGAGGAACTGGAAATAAAAAGGGTAAGGGTAAGGGAAATAACAAGTCATAAAATATGCAGATACGATACATTGATTGCTAGCATCACAAGCGCTGGTCATCTATCTAGATCTTGATCCTCCTAGAACGAAAATCCATACGATAGAGGTCATGTGGTATAATGTTGAGCCAATAAAATGAAGCTGCAGAGGTTGCTTTTGGAAAGGGGGATTATCACATCCATGTTCTTTCATTTAATAAAAGCTTCACATTGTATGCCATAAATCCAAACAATTTACAGTTCCTAAGTTCTTTTGCATCCCCCCTCCCCCCTCCTTCTTATTTCTCTATTTGGATTCTTCATACATTGTTTCGTATGTTATCAAGTATCAAGTATTCTATTGACTTGATGTAGCAATTTGAATTGATTGTCAAAACATGACCTTGAACTATGATTTAAGCCACTTCACCCTCCGGCCATGGAGGGCAACCCTCCGTGCGCAGCACCTTTTTCTTTTTTGCCTAAGTGGCAATTTTTTGCTCATTGGTTTGTTAGTAATAACATGTGAGAAGTATGTAGTTTGAATGGCAAGTAATAGATTTTGTTATGCATTTTGACTATATAGCTCAAATTGTTCTTTCGTTCTCCTTTTAGAGTTGTAGGCAAGATACTTTTGGGTTTATGGCATCTAAATATCTTTTTAGACCAACAATTAGTTTAGACTTACTTGGGTTTGACCTTTTGATATATAACTTCCTCTCGCAGGGCGTAGGATCTAACTCAAAGTTAGTCTTTTTGATTTTCTTTTGGCCACCTAAACTGGCTCAAAGTTTCTGTACCCTAGAAATCTTTACCAGCTTGAATTTTTAGAGAAAACTCTCAATGTACATATACGTCAAAGACACCTTGTTAAATGTCAGGAGCTTTTGCTTTAGTTCATCTTTCAAAAGTCAAAATAAATTGCTAACAATTCTTTAAGAGATGCTTAACAACCCTCCACCTGCATAATTTTTTCTTGTCTTCAAAAGCTTGGCTGCTTCTGACATGTCCACTCTTCTTTGTGGATAATCACAAACACATGAAATTCCTATTGTTACTAGTTGTTGGACTTCATTAGCAACAAAAGGCCCCTTCAATCTAGGATCAACAACAACAAGCAATCTACCTTGCTTGCGAAGTTGTTCCATCCACTCAAGCAACACTTCTACATCTTTTCCCTTCACAGCCAATGCACCTTTTCCACTCACAATCTCCAACACAACTACTCCAAAGCTATACATATCAGAGGCTGGACTTGGCTTCCTGCTCCCAAGAAGTTGAGGAGATAAGTACCTAGTAGTACCTCCCAATGTTGTGGTAAAGGACTTTTTGAAGGACTCTATTGAGATGTCTATGGATCTTGCAAGGCCAAAGCCTATAAGTTCAGTTAAGAATCAAGTGTCAAGCAAGATAATGCTACACTTGATATCCCTATGCACTATGGACAGAGGACATTCGAGATAATGTAGAGCATTTTCTAGATTATATAGAATGGTGAATCTTGTCTCCCAAGTGAGAAGATGGAAAAGACTGCTATCTTTAAAGAGAAAATTGCCTAAACTTCCATGAGGCATGCAATCACATACAAGGAAGAGCTCCCTTCTTTATTCACACCATGCTTGTAGGCCCACTAGATTGCAGTGTGAGAGCCTACCTACGATGTTTGCTTCTGATAGAAACATTCTTTCTCCTTCTGTTCTGTTTCTGATGCATTTTGTAGCAACCACAAACTTATCACATAGGGTTCCCCTGTAAACAATGCCATATGTACCACTCCCAAGTATGGTCTCTTGCTGAAACCCATTTGTGGCCGCCTTCGACTCTTCATATGAATATATCTGTGGAGCATATACAGATTCAAGATTATATGAACCAAGCAAGAGCTTCTTTCTGCGTTTTATCTATAAGACCAATCTTACAAAAATTAAAACCAAAGCAGCGCCAACAAAGGCTGTGATAAGAGACTCATATGACCTATGTGCCAAAGAAGACTCCTATTTCAAGAAATATCCTTCCAGTCTATGGTTATATAATTGTCTTCTACCTCTACTCTGCTTCTTAATTAGCCTACTTGGTTATTGTCTAGTTTGTTGAGTTTTAGCACTTCAACTAGGAAGTGAGAATTGTTCCATAGATGAATGAGGGATTGTGCCTTCTTTCTTAATAGCCTACTTGCTCATTGTCTAGTTTATTGAGTCTGAGCACTTCACCTAGATGAGGAATTGTGTACTTAAGTCAGTGGGCAATGTAGGTAACCAGAGTTTCCTAAAAAAGATCCTTTCAAATTTATGGTTATAATTTTTTGCTACCTCTACACTATGCCTACTTGGTTATTGCCTAGTTTGTAAGTTTGAGCACTTCAACTGGGATGTAAGTACTCATTCATAACGAATTAAGTGCAGATTTTGCCTCTCAAGTTTCTGAAATGAACCATGGTTCGTTGTCCTCTTGTATTCTGTCTAGAGACTAAATAAGATTCTTTTGTTTCATAGACATGTTGAATGCCTTGCAAACCTAGCCAACATCTTGCAAGCAAGTTTGATATTTGCAAGTTTTAACATTGATGCTTACAAGACTGGTTAATATCTCCTTCTTTGGAAGAGAAAAAGGACTAGTAGTATCCTGCAAATGGTTAATGGTTCAAGAAGTGAATTACAGATTCCTTTGTCCTTTTCCTTCTATTATTTTGCCGTTACCTTATGGTGGTGATGAGCTTATCTCATAGTCATAATTGTTTTCTTATGTAAGACTTGCCTTTCCCTTACCACATAAGTACAACCTCACATCCTAATCTCTATCTAAACTCCTAATATATCAGTTGAAAAGGTAGATATAGGTCGCATGATGTGATATATAGAGATGTTTAAACATCCTAGTGGGCAATGGTTGTATTGTTCTTCTAGGTTGATCTTCAAATTATAATCAGAACTTCTAGAAAGAATGTCTAGGCAGATCATGATTTATCTACCTTAGTAATATGATCTCTTCAAACTATGAGTGAACTGTCTATAGTTCCCGATGAATCTGATCAAGAGCACTTGTTGAAAACGATATTTATCTGGAGTGTTTTTAGAAGATTGATTGCATCCAATATTGATTCTTTCTTGGAGATCCTCGCAAACATAATAGATTCTCAACATTAGCATTTGCTGAGCTTTAATGGGTAGAAATTGATCTTGAAATTAGGATCAACAATATCAAGCAAATGATTTTGTTGGAATATGTAGCACAATAACAGGGGGTTCCAGAGGGATTTGATATGGACGTAAAAATGGCAATTCCTGAAACCATAGACTATATATCACTAAAACAGTTGAATGGGTTTTATAAAAAAAAAGATTCAAGATAGAAAATAATCACATTGACTCACTGGATATATTGGTTAAAGTAGTATTGTTACGACATTGAATTATTTTAGTAGAGGTTCGAGCCCCCGTATTTCATATTCTAAAACCTTAGGCAAAATCGTATTCAAAATCATAGGCGCCTCCAATCATAAATGATCATAAGCGAAATGAGAGGTGCCCAGAGGCTCCAACATGCAGTCTGGGCCGTAGGATCGACGGATCCGACGATTGTGGTAGTCCAGGGTGCACCTCATTTAGAATATATAACATAATAATATGGGTTCCAGGGGGATTTGATATGGATGTAAAAATGACAATTCTTGAAACTGGACGGAAGTAGAAGAATGTCAGGAGCAAAAAAATCCCATGAATATATATTGTGAGTTTCAAATCCTCCTTGTGTGCCTATGTAAACACTCTTTGTTTTTAACACTAAAAATCTAGCTCAACTTCTAAAACTGGTGCATCACACCTCTTCTTCCTGAACTTTGGATCATAAGTGCTTACCCATGAAACATTCTACAAGAAGGTTCTAGGACTTTTTAAAGCATTCTAGAATATTCCAGACCTATCTAAAACATTCTAGAATTTTTTCCGCCCTAACTATGTATGAACTTAGGTGATCATCTTGAGCATCTAGAACATTCTAGAACATTCTATTGACTGTTTACAAAGTTTTTTTGACTCTTTGCTAAATTTCAAAATCAATTTCTATTTTAGACTGAAGTGCTTACTCATATGCATATACTCTAAAAGTTCAGAATGACAACTTGCTAGAAAGTGTACAACTCTGGGCTACCAACATTAAGAATTGTTCCATCACTTGATCCTTATCCACCTATAAAGTTTGAATATTGTTAGGGAAGAATAGACACATTGAGTGAAAGAAAATACAAATTCGATTAGCACGTGTAATCAGATATTACTTGATTCAATATTAAACAAACTGCGCAAAAACATTTTTTGGTGTAAAACATATTGGAAATACAAATCACAACTAAAATTTAAGTTATCGAGAAAATGTAGAAAGATAATGGTGATTGGATGATAAAGCAGGGTCCATGCAAGATATTAATGAATGTCATGAATCAAACATAGATCTACAGAAAAATTACTTAAGATTAAAACATTGTACTTAGAAGTGGGCTCTAGCTCTAGATTTTATAGTGTGGCTATTTCTGAATGGAAGTGATTGATGCCTACTTTTAGTTCTTGAATGGGAATCCATACTTTTAGTTTACTTTTGGCATTACTAGAGTAAGCTTCACAATCAGTTCAGCAGAACTATCCAGATAATTTGAGTAGCTTTTAGCATGCAGTTGAGCAAGCATTTCACTTGCAAAAATTCCATTGAGCATGGTTCAGAGACTTAGCAAATGGGTGTCTTATGACTTCTTGAATCCAAATATGGGCTAGGCGGAGAGATTCATGACCAACAAGTTACCCTTTCTTAAGTTAGAAACAATGACCCGTTGAACATAACAAGTTAAATCTCCTAAAGCACGATGGAAAGATGTGCTAACAATACCAGATGATATCCTAGGTTCATAGAGTAAAAAAAAGGAACCTTGTCCTTGCATCGTCAATAACATGCCTACACAGGCCAGGGTCAACAATACATTTCTATTGTTACAAATGCATTCCTCACAAAACCTATATATCTATCCGAACCAGCCTTCCCTAGTATTGAGCTACAATATATGAAGTGGAGACATGCAACAAGAAATTGAAAATAAGCTGTTACAAAGCTGAATCTTCTATAGCTAGTAGATACAGCAGCAGTACACCACTTCATTATTCATTCCTTCATTGACATTAGATTGAAGGTGATGTTTGGATGAAACTACTGCTGATAACCAGAAATAGCCATCTGGATCAAGCCACCTTATTTCAAGACAGGTTTCAAAATGATGTTTTAAAATAACATGGCAATCTTTTATTTTTAATGGCAGTATACATGGAAAATAAGCATATAGCTTCAGTTGGTGGCAGTGAGTTGGTAATTCCTGTATACTCCAGTATGGATCAACGCTGGCTTTTTTACAACGCATGGCTATTTAGAACGAAAAGGTCCAAATGCTTCCTATCAGGCTCTAAAATTGCTCAGTAATGCTCAACACCAAGCCATTTTTGGTGGATTGCATTTATACTCTCAATAATGTACATGGAACGTATCATATGGCCCCAATTTTGTGAGAAAATTGTAGAAGTAGACACTATCCTTTCTGCTAATATAAACATATCTCCAAAATTATACAAAGAATTTGATCAGCCTGTTCACTCTTGATCATCCAATCTTGATCTAAAATAGGATGTTTTGAATGATTCTTACTCTTATGCATAGACAAATGGTGTTGGCCTTTTGCTTGTCTTAATTCCCTTTATAGCTGCAAAAATAATTCCTGTTAGAATGCTCTTAAGAGGTGGGAAGTTTAAACAATTCAAATATACCTTCAGAGTAGCTCTTTGCACCAAAGACAGCAGAACCAGCTACCAGAGCATTAGCACCTGCTTCGATAACCTTCAGCCCATAAAAAGAGCTTAGTTTTGAATGTCATCCATGATGATATACGTCATCAAAGCAGAAAACGAAGAACAAACCTACCTTATAAGCATTTGAAGGCGTTACCCCCCCATCAACTTCAATCCATGGATTCACTCCCTGCAAAAAGGCCAAGTTAACCTCTCAGTGCCTAGAGCGCTCTTTTGTAATAAGTCACAGGTTATCCTGCTTACCTGTTCTTCACACAACCTTCTGAGGTCCGAAACTTTCTTCACCTGGCTTTCTATAAAGCTTTGACCTCCAAACCCAGGATTAACAGACATGATAAGGACCAAATCTACAACTGTCTTGCATCAAAAATACAAGTGAGAAATCCCTTGTAATCCTTAAAATGTATGCAGACCAAGAAATAACAGTACAACAATTTCTAGTATGCTATTTTCCCCTTCCATTCTCCGTTTCTTTTGCAAATTCCAGTCATAAACCGCATATATATGATAAATGGCTTTTCATAACGTTCGATCTTTGATTTTGACCTTCAACATCTGAGAAGCAGGTTAAATTACCACATGATTGATGAAAGATATTGGAATATGTCAAATGACTTGTTGCATTTTCAGATGGATTAATATTCCAACTTTGGTAGTCTATTTGGATATATCTCCAAGCAGACATTTTGCACGTTAGAAGGAATTCTGTTTTATGATGTGATGTCACGTCATGCCATGAAGTGAGGCCAAAACGTTGTTTGAGGGGCAGTCCAGCCCTCAGTGAGACATAACAGATACACATAACAGATGCTCTAAGGGGACAGTACGGGCTGTTCTTCTTTAAAGGTTTGAAGGATTTTGTAACAATAATACTCCATGGTTGCAAGGCCCAGAGAAGGCAGGAGCAACAACCTAAAAAGAACTCGAATATGTAGGTGCTAATGACACCTTTCAGGTCTTTTATATGTCAATTATGGAAGAAGGCGTCCTTGAAAATACAAAAAGTTGCTTACCATCAAGAACATATTCAATAGTAGAAAGAGGAGTAGCAGGATTTAAGACAACCCCTGCTTTTGCACCCAAGCTTTTGATCTGCAGATAGAAAGAATAACAATTGAGAGGCTGACTTTAATATTTTACTAGTCATAGAACTGCACAATCAGTCACAAAAATTGCAAACCATATTCACAGTCCGGTGCAGATGTATAGTGGAAGCCACTTCGGCATGTACACTAATAATATCTGCACCTGCTTTCACAAAATCTGGAACTCTTTGTTCCGGTTCAACTATCATCTGCATGAGTGAATAAAATCTTGTGTTATTTTTTTGTAACCTGATATCTATTTCCTTTAATAAGCATTAGGTCTGAAAAGTGCCATTATCTACTCTATGAAAAATGCTGCAGTAATTTAAGTCACGAATATTTAAAATAGCCCCAAGTGTTAATCCATTTGTTTTGAAAATCTATCATGCTTGCAATACCAGGTGCACATCTAATGGCAGATCTGTCACAGGACGTAATGCATCCACCACCAATGGGCCAATCGTAATGTTGGGAACGAACCGGCCATCCATGACATCAACATGTATCCAATCGCAGCCTGCTTCAGCCACGGCTCTTACCTGTAAATAGCATTTTGCTATCCAGGATGAGAACCTACTTAACAAGTCTATAACCAAAATAATTAGGACTTAACCACCACGCACCTGATCCCCTAATTTTGCAAAATTAGCAGATAAAATTGATGGTGCTACAATAATGTCAGTCTTGTTAAACTGGTCGACACGGGCAGATGCTCTGATAATTGGGGTTGTTCTAGTGGAGCTGAAATTAGCAGAATTGGTTAGCTACCAATCCCAAATACTTTTCATTTTATAATTGATCTGAATTCAATGCACAAGTAAGACAAAGTCAGAATCACAAATACAAATTCACTCTAAGATGAAAAAGAAAGAACCCACCTGGAGAGTGATGAATTTGAGGTCAATCTACCCAATTCTTGCTTCTGACCCCAAAATGAGCCGTTAAAAGCAGAAGCAAAAACAGGCTTCATCTTGGTGATAGGGTATGAGGCATTGGCGGCCGGAACTTGCCCTACTGCAGCTGCCATGGCCGCCATTTTTCAGTAAAAGAATGAGGCGAATGCCCTTTGAAGAGCGCGGAAAATGCCTGAGCGTTTTTTGAGCTGGTGCATATCCGTAAGCTTGAGGCGCCGTGGTTTCCACATGGCGTGTTTTGATGGGCTGTTCGTCGCTCAATAATTTGTGGTGAGATAGGATTTTGGTCCGAAAAAAGAAAGTGAAAAAGCGTCATGGATTAAGGAAAATACAAAAAAATATAGCTTAAATATTTATATTATCTATACAACTATAAATGACAAATTGTCTGCAAAAAAGACATAGTCTAGTATGTACAACTATAGCTTTGTACATCCCACATTATTATATATGTGCTGGACCATAGTGATCAAAAGTACATGATACACCATAGACAATGATGAGCCGGGTCCTAGAGTTCCCTCGGGTAAAAATAGATAATAGACTGAGCATTGCCAACAATGAGCATGCTAGCCATTTGTAATACATCTATCTAATCACTACCTATATAAAGCAGTATATTTTGTTCTTAAAAAATTGATGTCTAATATTTCTGGGCTGAGAAGAGCCCACAGCTTGACACGTACCTTATTTTCTGTTTTCTTAAATTCAGAAAAGACTAATTTTTTTGTGCGGAGGATTGATGTAGAGTTAACACGTGGAGTTTAAAAAAAAAAATGAAAGATGCATTTATGGCGGATCTGACTCTGCTCTGCCTCCAGATCTGCTTTGCCTACATTGGGATGTTGCTTAATATCTCCAGATCTGCTTCCGGTTGATGCTCAAAATTCTTCCTATTCCACCCAAATCCAGCTTAATCTGGATGTATTACTCCATTTCAAGGATTCCATCACCCTCGATCCGCACCAATCTCTTCAAACCTGGAACGCCACCACCCATCCAGATCCTTGCTCCTGGTTTGAAATTCTGTGCGCCACAAACTCCACCCAAATCAGAAACATCAGCTTGCCTAATCTGGGTCTTGGAGGATCAATTACTCCCCAGATAATCAATCTACAGGGGTTAACATTTCTGGATCTGTCAAGCAATAATCTCTCCAGTTCAATTCCGGCATTTAATGAGGGAATTTCCTACCTGAACTTGAGCTATTCTCCTGATTATGGCACTATATTTGATTCATGGAGAATCCCTATTATGCCCCCCTTCTCTCCACTCCTCAATTCAAATCCGCCTCTTCTCCTTCCGGATCTGCAGCAATTTGTGGAGGATTCCAGATCTGCTGCAATTTGTAAAGGATTAATCGCTTAACTTGTGGGTTATTTGCTTCCTCTATGATTTTGCAGTATGTGAGCACAAAATGGGTGCAATTGTAGTGCAGCAGTATGATCAGGCTCCGATCCCATGAAGCCTCAAGGACCCCTTGCGCTTGGCAGATCCATGTTAGAGATGACCGGAGTCTCTTGATTTCAAGAAACAAAGAAGATTGGATCCACCCAGGTTGCACCTGTCATAGAGTCCGCAGAATCGGTTATGGTGGGTGCTACCTGAAGCATAATGGCTCTCCTGGATTTGGAAACTCGGCATAACCATTTCTACATCCAAAGGTATGTGCCCCAAGGGCCGCAGCGCCATAGCCAGAGCTCCTGGTGGAAGGATCTTAAGCAACTGGGCTGGACAGTAGGAGACCAGCGGCAAAGCAATGGGAACCCATTTCAGAAGAGGTACAACAGGAATCAAGAAGCAAAAAGGGGGGTTCTTTCTAGAAGAAATTTCTAAAGAAAGATGAATCATCCAAGCCCCAGGCTAGAGATTTAAAGAGAGATGGGTTCAAAAATGCGAAAGATTTCGATTTCTGGCATCAGTAGAGCTCAAATCCATCAAATAAGATGGCGATCAAATCTCAGAGTGTTTGAAATGGGTTTTCTACTGATTCTTCAGCGCTACAGCAGCAAAGCAGTGCCTCTTTGTGGCAACTAAGAAATATGGCCCCTGTTTCAGGGCTAGATTCTAGCAGGCTCAAGATGAACAGAAGTGCCAGAGTTGGATCTGTAACTGCCATCGCCATGGCTGCAGCTGTGCAAGAAGCTATTCCCGAATGAATCTCTAACAGTACCAATTCTCAGAACTTTTTACAGCGTCTTTTTTGCATAGAGATGCAGAGCATTCTTAAAATCAAGAAGGCAATTTGGCAGTAAAACCATTTGGGAATACTCAGTCTTCGATTCCTGACTCTTTCACACATGTGTTAGCCATCAAATTTGTGAGCTAAAATGCGTCAAATTAAGAGCTTCAGAAAAACTGCCTACACTTTGTATATCAAAATAAAATCCTCACCCTGTGCTCCAAGAGTCATGTTGGGCAAACTTTTTAGGCCCAACCAAAAAATTTACTAATGTGTTCTTAGGTAACATTTTGTTAAGTAATATGATAAGTTAAATTTAGAGTCTGGATTCGCATTATGTTCATAGAAAACTCTTAAGTAATTTTATTGGCTTCCTGCAATGCACTAACTTATTCCAATTTTTTTCCTAAACCCGTTGGTTTAATTGTCATCGGACTTTGCCCAACGCTCAAGATGGTATTGCTATAGAATCTAGATATATAAGATCATGCATGTATACAACACCTTTATAGGGATCCTTAAGGTCTATTTGATCATTAACGTAGCAATTCTTGATAGCCTTTCTCAAATCCACTTGCAACTAAATAATAAGGTTAATGTTCATAGAACTTGATGCCAAATGGCATGACATAACTCCTCCTCCTCAACACTGGAAATCTATAAACATAAACAAACGAGGAGAGTCTCCTCAGGCGACATCAAACATATAGCAACATTGCGGGTTCAAGTCCCACCTTACTTGAGTTGTCATATGAACTAAATATAATTCTGATTGAAGACAAAAGGGATGGAAAGGTGGACCATCTGAAGCGCTGATGAGTGCATAGGTTGAGGACATGGGGTCGAGAAAGAGAAACGTTCGCGGCGGCCTTGGCCGCCGCGATAAGTTTCTTGTATATGTTATTGCTACTGAGGCTTGCAGCCAATTGCCATTATAAAGAATACACTTTGAGCTTAGGGCAAACAGAAGGAGCCATCCCAGAGTATGTATTTCCATTTACAAAAGAACCTTCGCAGAGTATGTATTTCCATTTGGGTATTTTTGCATGTCTATCTTTTGTTCAAAGTATTTAATCATTCCCCATCTATTAATTTTTCAACATCTGTCAACATAAGATGACTATTATTGATTTCTTTAAATTGCAGTGCTCGAAACAAAAAAGAATGCATCCGTAAAAAGGTTAACCCAATTTGGTAAGTTCTTGTTATCCAAGAGTTGCTTTAAGAGCATTTATTTTATTTTTTTGTGATGCATGGAGCTGTAAGTAAGCATGTGTGATCTATGTCGCAGGACCTACTTGGATTTGTCAACGTTGTAATGCATGTGAAATAAATTTGCAACTCAATTACTAATTGGTTTTTTCTTTCTTAAATTTCTTGCTACAGAAACAACGCAAAAGTCTGGGCAGCTCTGCCTCATTGAGATAGACTACAACCATCGCAATGCGATTCCACATCTTAAGATATTGGTAAGAATAAAAAAAATCCATATATGTAGGAATGCTCATAGGGAGAATAGTGTAGATGCCTTATGCCTCCAAGGATGGCAGATTGCAGCACTCCATAATGACTTCCCCTTGCCCTTGGAAACATACATTTTTTGTAGGTTCTAAAGTTATAGCCGGTATCTAGGCCATAAGACTGAATTATTTTAGCTTACCTTAAAAGAAATCCTAAACATTATTTTGTAGATGTACTGTCTGAATTTAAACAGGAAAACAAATTGTGCTATGATGTGTCTAATAAATCCACAGTGTTGTATGCCAACCATGTGGCAGAAGCTAACTGTGTATTTTTTGACCCTTATCAATGGCTCCATGCTGCCACAAGTTCAAGCTGGACTCCAGCACAAGGTAATTCAGAGGTACACCTTCACGTCACATTAGGTAGTATGCATTTCACTTGAGTAAAGACATGATAAAATAATACTCTGCATATGTAGTAGCAAGGCATACAACATTTAGAGTATAGCATCTCAATTGGAAAAAGGGAAGGCAATAATATTCTGCATATGTAGCAGCAATACAAACCAAGATGGAAATCTCTGAAGTTATGGTAGTGTCCTACAGAGCAGCTTGCTGATGGGCTTATTAAGTTGCAGCAGGAGCTCTAAAGTTCCCCTATATGAATATGTATTGATCTCTAAAGATGTTTGCGTCTCATAGTTGAAACTGACCAGGCATAGACCTGGAAAAAATGAGTGAGAAGCAGATAATTGTTTTTTGTTTTGTGTAGGGCCTCTCTGTAAGCAATTTTTATATTCTTATGCAATTTTTGTGTAGGGCTACTTTGCATATAGTTTCCAGTTATCAATCATTAGCTTTTGAAGCTAACAATTTGGTGCAGGGGAATGAATATCTATCTACGAATGTTATTATCGAGCATTGGGAAAGAGTATATAGATGCCATATCAAGATGCCCCCCAATCGATGGTGATTTTATCAGCGCCATGATACTTGCCAATTATGCCCTCTAAAATAGGGCTATAAAAGACTATACAAGACGAATCTGGGCTGTGGATCTCCCTTAAAAGGAAAATTTAAACCGGGGATCTTCCTACGTACTTAAGTTTTGTGGGCACTCAACAAAATTGTCCACGCTTCTGTTGATGAAAACCATGTTGTATTATCAAGGGAACTCACGTTCTACATACATGTCGATCACATTGATTACGATAAAAGATCCTTCTTAAATCCATTTCTGGAACCATGCTGTGTATTTTTTGACCCTTACCAATGGCTCCATGCTGCCACAAGTTCAAGCTGGACTCCAACACAAGGTAATTCAGAGGTACACCTTCACGTCACATTAGGTAGTATGCATTTCACTTGAATAAAGACACGATAAAATAATACTCTACGATAAAATAATACTCTGCATATGTAGTAGCAATGCATACAACATTTAGAGTATAGCATCTCAATTGGAAAAAGGCAAGGCAACAATATTCTGCATATATAGCAGCATAGCCCCTACCAAAAGTATTCCGACAGTAGCCAGAATCAAACCTCCCCCCCACAGGGTTGAACCCCCCCAAACCCCCCCGTGCCAACCACTGAGGGCGGGTATCGTTTATGCTTATAAACATCTTTCAATTCTTCATAGCACTTTAACTCTTTAACCCCCATCCATACCATACAACTTCATGGCCCCTTCTGTAGCCCCTTGCCCAGACCCCCATTTGGAGGGAGACATCCCCCAGCCCCAGCCCACCTGGGAGAACTAGGGGGAGGGGCCGCCGCGAAAACGGGCCCGGTCAGATAACAAAGACAAGGGAGAAACCCCTTCCATGAGGAGGGAAGCTCGGGCAAAGGCCCAATCTATGAGATTGACTCAGGAGATGGATGAAGGCTGTTCAAGCCCCAAGACAATGCAGCGAGGACCATGAAACATTTGGAGGAACGGTCGAGAGTAACGTAACCCGGATTGCGGGATTGGCAGACATACGGTCCTCAAAGATCCCACATGCTAAAAAGGCGGTTGGCGTGAAAGGCAACGGGTTACGAGATGGAGACCCGTATGACGGCAAAGAAGTTAGAAGCGGGGCTTCGGCCCACTTTGAGAGGCAACAGGATAAGCAAGGCCTTGCCGAATTTGCGAAGCTTCAGCGTGGATTCCCTCCTCACCACCATGGAGACTATGGCATGCGACAAGCAGGGTGTTGAGCAGGATACAGTAGCAACTATTTCCCGCCTCAATTCAGAAGCTGAGGGGTATGCCACCGTGATACGAAACGTCCGAGCCATCGTCGAAGCCAGCCAGGCAGAGCTAAGAACCCTGCAGAGTAGGGCGGGGAGACACAAGATCGGGGAGATTCCGGGGAGCTCAAAGCAACCACTTGGCCAAACAGGCGCGGCCTCCATCTTTGAGGTCCATGAACACCTGCGGCACTGCACAAATGAGTTGGCTAAGCAGCAGAGATTCCAACAAGAGCTAGGCTCCCGACTCCAGGCAGCAGAGGCCGCAACATATGGACAGCCAAGCGCCGCGTGCCCCCTACGCCCACAGGTGCGACAAACGAGCGGGGCGAGACACCACCTCCTCCATCTCGCACACCACACGCCCTCCGCTGTGAGCGGCCCACACCTCCGGCCAGCAAAGCGTCACTGATGGGGCGACTAATGTTGCCCTTGACTCGGTGGAGCGCGGGAGCGAGCAGCACGGCGCCATAATGTGGTGGTGCGTGGACTCTCGAAGGAGGCATGAGAAGATCTCACCAAGCGCATCCAGGATGAGATCCTATCTCGAATGTCATTCCCAACTATGGTACACATTGCTAGAGCAAGCCGCCTTGGGACTCAACGCCTGGTCGCCCGGCGCATTGTCACCTTCCGCGATTTAGCATATGCGAGTATCGCGTGAGGCCATCAAGCGTCGAGTAGGCAAATCGAAGGGACTGCTTCGTAAGTCGAATTAGGATCTCACCCCGATGCAACAGAGTCCAGCCGTACGTATTTGCCGGCAGTCGTGGGCGTCCGGTCGTGTGGGGCCGCAGCTTGTCAGGGGCAAGCGCCGCATCAGGCCGGGCGCTGTTGAGGTCGCCGAGGCAATGCGTCGTTGTTCTTTTCCCTCCTGCTTTCCGCTGCTTCTTCTTTCTTCTTTTGCCGCCGATACCTCGCACCTCTTGCTTCCGCCCGCTCCGCCGCTTTCGGGCGCCGCGACACCGCTCCCTTAACCGGGCGGATCATCGAGCGTCCACATCGAATGCCAACAAATAGGAACTGTGCCTCCGGATGGTGTCTTGGAACTGTCGGGGCTTCCCCCGCGGCGAGAGTCTCAACGCTATTGCACCAGATATGGATCTCATTTTCCTCATGGAAACATGGGAGCATGCAGGGCATAGACTACCGGACCTCCCAGACTATCTGCATTTCTCGGTGTTCAATGAGTGCACAGGCAAGCGAGGGCATGGCGGGGTTGCCTGCTACTACTATGCAACCTTGAGGCACTCAGTCGTTGCACAAAACAGTATTGTGTACAATCGCTACTTGTGGGTGCGAAAAGATGACAGTGGCGACACTCTTCTCATAGCAGCATGCTACTTTCCACATGCCGAGAGCAACTTTTATAACACTCATTCAGATGTGGATCGATTGGAGCCCTATGTCGATCTATATGATGACATACAGTAGCACAAACAGTTGGGCAAGGTTACGTTGCTTGGCGACTTTAATGCACGCACAGGAGCCGAGCAGGTTCCAAAATTTGAGCCCCTGGCAGAGGACGTCTTGCAGTTGAACCCCGCAGACGTGGCTTGGTCAAGGATATCAGACGACAGCCATATTTCGCGCTATGACATGCAGTTGTTGTTGCTGGGTAGTATCTTTGACCTGGTTATTTGTAATGGGTTGGAACAATGGCCGTCTTCCATTTCTTGCGCACTTGTAGACAGGGGAGAACCAAGGGGCGGCTCCGGTGTGGTGGATTATCTGGCTGGTTGAGGCGGGATGCACTGGTTATTCATTTTTCCATCGGGACAGATACTCGGGACGAGGAAGTAGACTCGGACCACCGGCCCCTGTTCATGCATCTCCATTGGGAGGCTCCCCGTGCATCTACTACCTCAACACAACGTGTGCCCAGCTGCGCCTGGACTACGACCGTGCAGGGACCTATACCCAGTTGCTTGAGCATGATCTGGCGGGACTGCTGCAACTTCCCACACTTCAAGAGAAATCTGCTCAGCTGACGGCTGCAGAAAGATGCTTTGGGAGAGGCCGCTCACGGCGAACCTCAGGCACTACCACCTTCCCCCGCAACAGATGGTTTGACATTAGGGCGGATTTGGGGTCTGAAAATGGCCCTTATCTTGGGTTAAAGATTTCCACGTCAGATTCGCCAGGACCAATCAGGTTTGCGCCTTTTTTACGAAAGTCAGTATTACTTGGCAGGTAGAAGATGAGCAGGCTTACTTGGCATCCACGTGGCGTATTTTCATAGGGGATGCCTGCGCTTTTATTGCAACCATTTTAATGGCCCGTATTTTTCGGGAGTCGCTTCGCCGCCCAAAATAATGGTGACTTTGACCGCCTACTGTCAGCGTCACCAACTCCCTTGTCAAATTTTGGCGCCAAACCTGTCTTTGATCACTCCGTCGCCTCTATGTGCATCCTCTCCGCCTTCACTCCTCATCGCAATCCATGTCTCCTGTAATTTACGTGTTCTTGCCCCATTTCTGAGAACTCCCAAGGTCAAGAAGTGGGAGGTTTTGTCTCAATAGGTTAGGTGGGTGAGTATGCCGCCATCAACGAGGGAGGCGAGCATAGAGTTAAGCGACAAAGGCGATCAGACGTGCGGACACATTGGATAGGTAGGATAAAAGAGTTCAAGTTGAATTCTAGCGGCCGGAAAGTGGAAAGTATAACAATACGACATGCATATACCCCTTCTGATATGGCCAAAGAGCTAATCTCCACCAAAAACAGCTTCCCAAAATTGCCCGCAAATGGTAACCACCTTAATCGGAGCTACTTAACTGCGTAGAGATAGTTTCGCGTCGTGTGATCTCCTTATCTTTTCATTTCTTTCGTTGACACGTGTTTACAAACAAATTTATTGTGCAGGTTTATGTTTATCAGACGTCGTGGATGTCATTCCGGCCGAAAGTATTAGTAGTGTACTTGTCGTGTACAAATTTTGATATACTGTATAACACAGTTTGCGAAATACTATAAGATTTAAGACAATATACTATATGGTATTGATTTTATACATGTATAACATGATTTTAAGGGCTCTCGCCGTCCTACGTCACCCCCCGTGTGAATATGCACCCAAACCAAAGGGGGTTTAAGGGGGGATTTTATTTTTAAGTGAAATGCAATGGTTTGTATTAATTAATGTTAATGGTAGTTATACTAAAAAAAATTTTTGGCCCTTCGGGCCCTAACAAAGAAGGAAAACTTTAATGGCCTTAGGAATTGTGTAAAGATTGATGAAAAAAATAGAAAAGCAGTTAATACAAACCAAACACTTGCATAATTCTCATCATATGATTATCTAAGAATGGATAGAGATATCAACATATTGCCACAATTGAACTTACATAGTATAGCAAATACTGTAGCATCAATATAAACATATTGAATATGCATGGCATAGCGAATACTGTAGCATCAAACATCCACTGTAGTATGAAAAAGGCAAGCAATGCAATAGGACATGCTACGGGACTTGAACCCATCTTGCTACATTGTAATAGGTTTGTAATACCATAATAAGGCACGAAATAAACACTCCTTTGAGATTTAATAAACGTGTGTGAATAGCACGACATTTGTCTACGAATGCTCATTAATTTGGTAGCGTAAATCAGATTAATCGAAACAATAAGCACTGAAGAGATCTGCAAATAGGAGATCTGATTTCTTCAAAGTGGTGGAGTTTTTACACGCCTCTCTTTTTTACCATCTATGCATGAGCCCAAGAATGACCCTGTTGAACATCTTTAGCATTTAGTATTAGTAACAATATGGATGCAGAAAGAAGCGAACCAAATCTTCTGCTGTATTCAGATAAACAAAGTTCCATTAGAGATTACTCACCAGTATGCAACCTGTCAAGTGTTGGTTAGAAAGCTCCAGACGTGTCACCTTGTCTCTCACACGTGAGAGCGTTTTGTTCTCATTTGTCATGTGATCCCGATAGCCTTTGAGGCTTCTGATAAGCTTTTGTAATCTTCCTATCTCTTCGGCATACACATCTCTTTCAACTTTCATTTCCTGAATTTGAACTTTCATAAGCAAGTGATAAGGCCATATTATGGCTCAACCACGGCAACTTTTAACAAGACAGAAGATACTAAACAATGTGAACAATAGACTTACTCTGCTATGTGTTACACGTATATCTTTGCGCAGGAATAATATCTCTTCAGCTTGAACTTCAAAAGTTTCTTGCAGATTTCCTAAGCGTGTCTTCAGCCCTATACACAGTATCCACCATTAAGGGAATTCCAATGAAACTTGTAAAAGACCACTTGGCTTAAGTTACTTTTAGTGTTGATCTTCCTGTACCTTAAACTTGACAGGTTCCCGGTGCAAGGAGCTCCTTCAATTCCTAACATTTCTAACTCTTCTATACTATTCTCTAATTTCCTGCATTGCAAGGACAATACATAAGATTGAAATGTAGACAACCACAATTGCTTTTAATATGGATGGACCACTACCTATTCTCATTGTCAACGTTATGGATATTGAGTTTGCTGAGTTCAACAAGCCGAGTCTGTTCTCTCAAGGCCCTAGGAGATTGCAGACCAGAAGCACCTGTGCCTTCGCTAGGAACTGCTGCAGAGACCTTAACAGGGGTAGAAAATGTAGGAGCGAGACAGAATGCAATACCGCCATCAACGGGGTGGGCAAATCTTTGCCTGTGTAATCACGGAGGGTGAAATCCATCTTTCTGCTCCTGTAACGCCGCCCATTGGGCTACCAGGACCTGGGCTGAGGGAAGATTTTTGTTTAAACCCTAAAATCCTTTCTTCCATGAACCCTAAATGAACCCTAAAGTAAAGGCTCTCGATACTTGCATGTGTTTTGGGAGTAAAAGAAATTATTTCTGAAGAATAAATATGCAATGCAAAACCATTGTAAAACCATAGATAATATGCATGCACTCTAGATATACTGATTAGTATGCCTCGTGCAATACGCCCATGAAATCATATGAAAACCATGCCAAAAAGCGTATAAAATCACAAAAAAAACCCCCTGTTATAATGCTACATATTCCAGATGGCGCAGGAAGTTCGAAAAGCTCCGAAGACATATACGTGCTTTCTCCCCCCTGCCGATTTTGTGGATGGCTTATTTTTGGTTCCGACCTGGGATGTTCGATTCCACGAATCATCCGGTCAACTAACAGAGGTCCGCGTAGTTAAGTCCTCCTTTAAGTTCAGATACTTTCTTCCAAAACAATATTTATACGTTAATTGTCAACTAGAACGAAGGAAACAGAAAAAGAGAGGCTGCACAACTTTTTGGGAGCCGTTTGAGGACCATAACGCAGACACTCCGTCGCGGTGGATATTCGAGTATGGAGAGGGGAGGAAGTCATTTATACAGCCACCATGGAAAGTTTAATGGCCATTATCGAGCTAAGAGTGCTAATGGAGACAGAGGAGATTCTCGGCGACTTCCATTATTTTATTGATGGCATTAGGGTTGGTTACGAGGCAAGAGGGAAATGTAAAGTTTAGTGAGTTCGCGATCAACAAGAAATTGTCTATCGGCTAGCGCTTTGAATCTCGGTTTTTATTTGTGTTTTTGTCTGATGTTTTTTTAGGGTTCCATATTTTGTCCGATATTTTTTTAGGGTTCCGTACAATTATTTGAAAACGTTACCATCAGATTTTACTTTAACTTCTGTTTTTTACTATTTATCTCTTGCCAGTTGTCTATTTTTGTCGGTGTTAAGTAGTATAAAGCCATCCATTTGAGAAGCCATGGCAAGAACTAAACAAACAGCAAGGATCCATCCGGTGGTGTAAGGCGGTGATTACATTAGTCCGCCTTCTTCATCGACGAAGTCTCGATAGAGATTCTCCTCCTCCGACCATGCCTAATGAAGACCCAGGAAAAGAAACCGCGATGACGGGACGGGCGGGAGAAGCAGCTCCGGAGTAAGTAGGGAGGTGCACTCCGGTTGGAGATGAGAGGATGAAAATGTGAGAGAGTGGGGCGAGAATATATGACCGGATTAATTATTGGGCAGCCGCCTCTTCTTGCTCTTCCTGCTCCTCCTGCTCCTCCTGTGGAGGTGCCAGGACCTTCAAATCAAAGGAGGAGGCCCAACGCCAGAAAGGGGAAGGCGACCAGGAATGTGAGGAGACGGCCGGAAGAGTCGGCCGAGGAACAGCCTGCAAATGCTGGGGTGAGGAGGCGGCCGGAAGAGTCGGCCGAGCAACAGGCTCCAAATGCTGGGGTGGGTGAGGGTAGTGGCCGGAAGCGGAAGACGAAGCCTGGCATTGGGGGTATTTCAGCGAGATTAAGAAGTATCGAAGAGTTAATCGAGATGGTCATTCCGCGTCTCCCATTTTGCCGGGCTCGTGAGAGAGATTACGCAAGAGTGTGGTGCGATACATCATACCGATTCTAATTCAAGCAACCGCCTTAAATGCTCTTCAAATGGCTTGAGGCGGTTGGTGTCGGAATACGTTCGAGGACTCGCTGACTTTGCAACAATACATGCCAAGCGGTGATTTGTCATGCCCAAGGACATGCGCCTCGTCTTACGCATAAGGGATCCCGAGTACTATGGTCAAAATTTTATGGCTGAATACAACAAGAAGAAAGACCCCCCAGAAAAAAGGCCGTGAAGTGCCTTTGTGTTTTTTTCATATGTATAATATTTCTTAATGTAATGGCTTTATAAGCTTAATCTCTTAGTCCATTTCTTTCTTAGAAGCCTAGCTTAGACTTTGTATTTTTTTTTTTTTTTTAATGTTATCGTGAGGATCACGACGTAGCGGTGACAAGCATTGTGCTTTTTGTTGCACATAGTAGTCTTGGCGTCGTGTGATCCAACCCTAACCCTAACCCTAACCCTAAAATGTATGCGGAGAAATCTCCCCCACAACGGCTGTGTCCCCTTTCATAATCGACAACGGCTACTTGAGTTCAAAAGTGACGCGCTTTACCGGCTCCTAAACATCTTCTTGTTTTCATCGTTTGCTTCGCCATGGATTGTTATGTGAAGTTCCTGGAATGGTATGCATCCGCCCCTCATGACAACGAGGAAGTTTGCGCCGATTGCGATTTATCCGTTCTATTGCAAGGAGTTGGACATCATGGCAAGCGATGGCGAGCTTGGATGCTATCGCGAGGTTGCCTTAGCTTTCACCGGACCGCTTGGTCTCGGGCGCATGTCCTTTGCGGATGTCCCGGCTCGTGGATTCCAAAACCAGCTCTAGAGGAGGCGGCTTCCCATTTGCAAACAGGGAAGATGTTTTTCAAGAATCTTTGCGAAGCGGGCTCCTCTCGGCTGCGTCCTTGTGCTTAAGAAGGTATCTTATTTCTCTTTGCCGTTTGCATTTGCTAGTTATTGCATTACGCTTTCGGCCAAACCGAAGATACACTTGGAAATAATGAAATCTTTAAGCCAAGGGGGTCGGTTATGTGTGATGATGCCGACTATGACGTAGAAATGGAGATAGATCTACAAGAAGAAGAGCAAGAATGTAGGAGTTTTAGCCGACGGCCTTTGGCCTTGGGTGAACGGAGGAGGGAGATGATTCGAAGGTGATGAGGATGGGGATGAGGATGAAAAGAAGTTGTCGACATAACGCCAATTTTAGTGGAAGGCAAAGAATACCTATTGCTAAGTGATATCTTGAGGAACCCGTCTTTGTTCTGAATGTGTGCTAGGGAAGACGAGCTTATCGATTACCTTGGCCGAATGGGTAAACTTAGGCCTAGATTTTGAAGAGGATTTGGACAAAGATATGTTTGAAGTGTCTAATTATACGGCAATGCTATAAAGCTTAAAGAAGCCTATGAGAGGCTGGAGTCTCGATTTGCTCAAGATGAGGCGAATCTACCAATGGAAGAAGAATTCCAGCGTCTCGTGCAAAGTCGCCAACAGGATCTCTGAGGTTTGGGGCCCTTGATCAATCAGCGGCAGATAAGCCCGGTAGATGAGGATAAATGTGAAGAAGATAAGCTTGAGGGTTCTTATTTGTGGGAAGTAGATGATTTTTCTTGCCGACATGCGGGGGCGGGGAAAGATTGAAGGACTCTACATTGTTACGATATATCTCAAGATTCGTTAATGGGGAGATAATCATCTTCAGTGAGAACTTTCAGTCCAAAAGGGTGCAGAGTTTGTCTATTACATCCGTGCATTATGCATGTTAGGGAACCATTCCCAATTGGCATCAAACACGAAAGGGTGATAGCAATTGGGCGGGATGTTGTGCTACAATATTTTGGCGACCAAGCCGGTCTCTGGGCGAGCAATATGTTAAATTTTTAGGCTGGCGGCTTGACTCACCCAAGGTTGGAAGTGGGGTCGATAACATGGAAGTCATTGCCTTGTTGGATCGGTCTGGCCGGGGATTGAAAGAGCATGAAATTGACGACGAAGCTTGAGAAATTGGAAGTTATATGTTTTCCAACTTGTATCGGTAAAATTATTTATGTACTGATTGTCCTTCCGAAATTCCTAATAAAAATTATTTTATTTCTATTTATTCACATCGCTTGAAATACATCGGTCGATTTTTACTGTCATATCTAGGTTTTCGGCGTCGTGTGATATCTATCTCGAAGAAATGAAATATTATTGGAAAAAACAATTAATTTATTTATTCCTCACCACGGCCGAGAAGCAACTCGTGTGACTCATGTTATAAATAGAAGACCGATGTCCACACCGACCTCGATGTCGCCTTCGCCTTACGCTCATCTTCTACTTCCGGCTTCCGCCTTCCACCTTCTACTCCGATGGCATCATCATCTTCCTCTAGCAAGCGACCACGCCAAGGTAGCACTCCCCAGCGCCCAGAGCTGCCCGTAGACATCACCCTTGCAGTGGTGATGAAGAGATTCAATGAGATCCATGATGAAAACAACCGTCTCGTCGCCGAGAACAATGAGGCGGTCGACAGATTAGCCTTCACGAGGGAGCTGCTGCACGCCCGAGGCGTTGAGCTCGTGGAAACATGAGCCATGTACCAAGAGGCGGCGAAAGGGGGCGGCAGTTGAAGCTGCTCACATGATTTCGCAGGCCTTAGAAGATATGGAGAAGAAGCTCCGAGCTGCGGAGGATGAGAACGCAGCCTTACGGCTTCAGCTGCAGGACATGAAAATCAGCTAGAGGATCATGAAGATCCCTAACCGTTGTATCTATCTATTTTTTGCTTCAAAGAAAAGTTTTCTCTATTTTTTGCTTCTATCTATCCTCTTGTTCCAATGTATGTTCTGTTTTATTAAAATATCACCACGCGAAATGCCTTGCTTGCAATTAGGTAGCAATCAATGGATTTCGCGTCGTGTGATCTCCATGCCGTTCTATTTTGCTTCAATGAGAAGTTCTATCTTTAGTTATGTATCAGTAAAATTACTTATGTATAGATTGTATCACCGAAATTATCAATAAAAATTATCACACGAGCTTTCTACGGAAGAAAAGGCGTTAGAAGAAATAACGGTCCTTTTTCCTCACCACGGCCGAGAAATAACGGTCCATTTTCCCGACCCACGGCATCCTTCGTGATCGTGTGACTCAAGCTACTACGAAATCCCTGTTATAAATAGAAGACCTTCTATCTTGCCTTCGACCTCCGATCCTCTTCCGCCTTCTGCTCATCTTCTCCGCCTTCCGCCTTCTCCTCCGATGGCATCTTCATCCTCCTCCAGCAAGCGACCGCGCCCAGAGCTGCCCGCGGACATCACCCTTGCTGTGGTGATGAAGAGATTCAAGGAGGTTCACGACGAAAACAGCCGTCTCGTCGCCGAGAAGATGGAGGCGGTGGACAGGTTAAATTCACGAGGGCTCTTTGCATGAGCGAGACCTTGAGCTCGCTGGCAACATTAACCAAAAAGAGAGGCCAATAGCCGTAGGGTCGGAGGCGCTTTTAAGCGCACACAATATTTCGCAGGCGCTAGAAGATATGGAGAAGAAGCTTCGAGCTGCGGAGGATGAGAACGCAGCTTTACGGCTTCAGCTACAGGATCATGAAGATCCGTAGCCATTGTATATATATTTTTTGTTTCAAAGAAAAATTTGCTCTGTTTCTTGCTTCTATCTTTTCTCTTGTTTTGTTTTATTAAAAGATCACGACTTGAAATGCCATTCTTGCAATTAGGTAGCAATCAATGGATTTCGCGTCGTATAATCTCCACAACATACACCTCGTTGTATGTATAAATTCTAATTTATTAATGGAAAAGTATATGTAACACAAATATCTAGCTAGATTATGTGATAACTTGCGGGGTAAATGCGAATTGGCATGTGGATGACAACGCGTCTATTCACATCGTGGCTTGTGGATGACAACGTCATGCCAAGGGCGTGGCATGCGCTGCCACAATAACACTTGTCTTTTATGCGGCACGCATACGATGCGGCTGGGATATGGCGGATCCCATGATGCGAACATAGGCTACCGTTGCCTAATTGCATGCTATAATTTAGCCTCGTAGGATTATTACACAACTTTATCGGTATTTTTCTTAACCGTAGATTCCAACGTATCTCTAGTTTCTATATAAAGCGTGGGAGGCCTTTGTCTTCTTTTATCCGCCATCTCTGTTCTACCACATCCGCCCCTCAGCCATCTCTCCTGTTCTCCCATCACTTTCAATGGCCTCCGGCTCGGTTCCATCCCTGCCGAGATCTTGTCTCAAGTTTTGGTCAAGGAAATTCAGAACATTCGTCTTTGAAGCGGAGGAACGGATCCGCCTTCTAAAAGAAAAGAATGATGAAGGCGTCGCCAAGCTGGTTGCGCGGAGGAGAAAGGGCCGCCTTCTGAGGGAGGTGATTTTAGTGCGCGACAATCAGCGGGCTGCCTTAGACCGCGAAGTGCGGCGCCCGCGAGATATAACCTCCAAGAGAGGCTTAGGGCGCAATCGAAGCGGGAGAGGCTGCCCGAGCTCAACTTCGATGGCGGGAAGATAAGGTTGCGGAATATGAGAGCGTGGTTGCGGGGGCGGGCAATCATGTTGGAGGAGCAAAAAAAAATTATCACCGCCCTCCGGGAAGAGCTTGCCCGGGCGATCATAGGCATCGGGCTCCTCCTAGAGGGGCCCGTTTTTTAATGTTTGTAATGGTTTTATTTCTCAATGGGAAAGTTTTTTGACAAATGTGCGAATATTACGTTTCCTATTTTTAATTTTCAATATCCGTGGTAGAGAATGACAAGACAAATCACACGAAGCGAAACCCTTCATAGGGTTTTAAAGCTCGCAAGCGATTTCAGCGTGGTGTGATATCTGAGTGTAGTTAGAATAGTTATTAATGTGTTCCGGTAGACGGTACCATTAATGTGTTCTAGCAGACAACCGACAGAATCCATTTCGACACTGCGGCCGAAATGAGTGTGTTTAATATGTTCAAGCGCTAATATGTATAAATTGAGGTCCTTGCATTGTGCTCCTTCCGCCCGGTTAGAGTCTTTGCTCCTCACTTCTATAATCTTAACGTCCCTCCCATTTGTCATCTATGGCCTCCACATCCTCAACCGTGATAAGGAAAAGCGCAAGAGGATAGAACTCCCTCCGACATAGTGTTGGGTGTTCTAATGAAGAGGTTGAAAGAGCAAGATGATCTTCTAAAAGAAAACGCCGTTACAATTCAGCGAGAAAGAAGAAGAGAATGAATTCAACCTTCTCATGCTTCGTAGAGGGAGAGGCAAATCGGTGGTTAAATAGAAGGGTGGACGGGGATGACATGCCCCAACAATTGACCGAGGTGGTTATGGCGGCAACGAGGATGCTAATTCAGCGAGAAGAACACGTTGTGCTATTGGGACAGGGGGCGGGACATGTACAAAGAGATGGTGGACAGATCGGAGGAACGTTTGGATAGGGTGATTGCTCGCTTGAGGGGAAGAGATGAAGGCGAAGGCGAGGGGACGGAGCTGATGATGATGATGAAGATAATGAAGAAGAGCTCGCTTTGGAGCAACAATGAGTCGTTGTATTTTGTTTTCAATGTAACATCTTTCACAACTTTAATCAAAAGTAACCCTTTTTATTATTATCTTGTAAAGCTTTCACCGGCTGCGAAGCCACATAAATGCAAGCAATAGCGAACTCCCTTTATTCAAGCCCGGTATGATAAAAATAAGATCACCGCGCCGAAGCTTCTGGTTGTGCAAACAAGGTTGGAGGCAAGTACTTGGCGTCGTGTGAACATGCTACACATTACAAGTATACTTTATCGATTCTTTGTCTCTTAGATCTCCTTTGTTGCGATGCTAGTGGGGCCCTAAATTTTGCCAAGCAACTTTCCGTTTTCTCTTGACATTATGCCAATGGTGTTTACGACTTACGGGTTGCTCCTTAAAAGCGACCTTCTTGTAAATATTTAGCCATCGCCCTTCTATAAAACCACTCTGTCATCTGTCTTAGAGGGTTGGTTCCCACATTTCCACCCCCCTCTTTGAGTGTTACGATGAAAGGCTATTTTAGCTTGTTTATGCGACTTCTCCATGCCTTGTGCACTCCACCTTTGCTAGGCTTCCATACTTCCTAAAAACCAAGGTGCATGAGCCCAAAAGATGTGCAAGTAGTGCGTGACTTCACTCTCTCCCCATGCGTCTATGAGAGCTTTAATAAATTTGTTATTAAACACACGAACATTTCTGCATCTTCTCTTGTGAGGTCCATTCTCACGAATGTATGGGAACAATTCGGACAATGCATCCCATGCTTTTTTTTTCCTCAATGCGAGCGAGCGCCATCATGCGGTCCTGCTCGCATCAACCAGCAATTTTCCAAATTCATAGACCTTTTCTCCCATCGGTTTCCGTTCGAGCCTCTCTATGATTCTTTATGAAGCGTCGAGCTTTCACCCCTCAATTGACACCTTACGAGGCACACTTGTTCTTCTGCCCGTTTCTCATCGAGCTCTAATCTTACATTGCCACCATGCAAACACGCTACGATAGAACATGTTCAACTCTACGAATTCCTTCCTCTCTTCTCTTCTTATGCGAAATGTTTCCACAGAATCTGCGGCTCAAAAATATCATCTTGTCGATGATTCTCACAAAGCCGTGCAAAGTGCGGATATGAACCCTCTCTAATGGAATGGGGAAAATGCCATGGAACTTGAGATCTTCTTCTCCTCTATTAGGAGCATTTGCTTGGTTAAGGGACAAGGTTGAAAGCAGTCTTCCCGGTACTTGACTTCCTTGCATGATTGCGGTCTGAGACAACTTTTGCATGTTCCTTGTCCTCCTCCACTTATGTTGTACATTGCTTTCTCGGTTTTTAAATCGGGCGCCAAGTGAAAAATTACTTTGTAAGATCCATAGTGATCTACTTGCAATTTTCCCCTCCCTCGAATCTAGATATTAGACTCGGGATGTCGGTTTGATTGAACACCCATTTCAATACCTCGTGGGTTTCTTTACGAACTTTAAAGAGATCTAACCACCGGTGTCATCTTGATTGACATGAGAACCATTTTTCCATGCGCTTCTTCTCCTCGTCCAGTCACCACTACATCTTTTTTATTATTCTTGTTGCTCTTTGATTTAGCATGTGCAATTGCATTCTCAATTGCTCTATTCATGATGACAACGGATACCCTCTCATACTTCTCAAACTTGGTGGAGTTCCATTTCATCCAATTTTATGCAAACTTCAATCTCACCATTAGTTTACTTATTTGTTAAGTCATAATATTTGACGAGGAATTGTAAGAGAGTAACCAGGTCAACCCAAAGATTATTGCGTTCATTCATTCCAACTATATCACAACAATCCTTGCCATTCTTATCTTTTTATGGCTATGGCGGGACCAGACACATTCAACGTGGTGCATCTCTCCTAATATGGCATACACCATCTTTGTCCTAGTAACCCTTGTATTCTCGATAATTTGTGGGCGTGGGGCGAATACTTTTTGTGCCCATTCTTTTCAACGCTTCGTGGAATGGCTTGAATAGAAACGGTAACCAAGCCACCGATGCCTACATCATCACAAGCAGTATGTACATCTGTCGCTTCTAACTTCTTGTAGATCTCCCCTAGTACCATTTCCAATACCATCTTCTTGAGAGGAAAGTTGTAGGGGCTGACAAATCATGTCCACTATCTCCCCGTTCGTCGCTAGGTTCTTCACTACGTAACCAAGATTGCTTCTAGTTTCCCCGGATCTAAGCGGCCTTTGCTAGTGTTGTAAATGGACCTTGTGGCGTGACCCTGCGTCTGAATGCACCTGATCAAACTTGGTTCCTCTATCGGTCGATAATGCTTCTTCCTTTTCGCCAAGCCAAGGGGTGTTTTCTTCAAATTCTTTAACCTACATTGAAGCCCAAAGTTTGCTCTTTTCGAGCTCTTGGATCTTTTCTTGCAGCTGCCCTATCACCAATTTGGACTTGTCCGCCATTATCTCAAAAAGTTTCCCTCCCCAAGCCGTCATTCCTTTCCTTCATCACGGTGGAGTAATGAAGCGAGAGAAAAAAAAGCTTTGGTTTTAAGTTATAATTCTCTTGTGACAATCGGAGGCGGCTCATCTCAAGGAGCGTATTCGATTAGAATGCCTTCATCCTCTCTCAATCTCTCACAATATCCCAAGAGGCGAGTTACCGTCACCACAAAATCGGACTAAACTTGAAGCGCCCCGAAATGGCGGTTTCTTGCCACTCAACGGATCAATGGATATAAAGCGCCATCCGCCCGGATGTCGACACTTTTTGAGCACGCAAGGCGCAACATGTCGAGGTCTAAGTTCTTATTTTTAGACCTCCTTTTTGCGATTGAAGGCTGGAGCATATTCTGAAGTGGGTTGGATCCTTATCCACACATCATTTGGAGCTTCCATACAGCGTGGATCGCGGCGCGAAATGAATGTGTACAATTTGTATGCCCCAACACAATTCGCCGTTTGAGGCTCGGTCAGGTACTAATCTCGTTTTTGAAATTTGCAGCGTGCATATGGAAATCGAAAAGTCCATTCTCCTACAATCCATGCTTTTATACAAAAGCAAATACAAAATTTGAATTGTAGGGGGGTGGGAAGCCTGTATTGGGATGAAGTAAAGATCCGATTCTGAACTTTTAAAAGGCGCAATCACAAATAAAGCGAAAGTCTAATACAAAGCTTCAACCTACACATTCAAATTTTGAAATGTAGAAGGCGAGAATGGACTCTAAATGAAAATAGGGCAAGACAAGAATCGGTGATGCGCATGATTGGTATCTGACAAACCAAGAGACACCGTCATGAGTTGCGGTATGCTATAATGCAAGTGGCTTTTAGAAGCGCCACGTGTTGCGTCAATCTGTCGACAACCAACGAAATTAAATACATATGGCGCCATAGATATCACGATTCCCCTTATTAGGAGAATATTCCAAGCAAATCGGACGGGAAAAAAAAAGGGGCGGAAATATGGCGTGGAATGGCTGATAGGAGGCCATTTTAGTTCATAAAACATAATATAACTTGGAGTGATAGATATTTTATATGCAAATGGGAGACTATTGATGAGGGACTTGTGTTTAATTTTAATTTGACAACAAATAAGAAAGTGGATCACGATCACGAATTTAGTGTGTTCCATTTATGTTGCATATGTACTATTAAGCTTGGTGTGATCCTTGAAAAATAATATGCTCTTTGAAAAGGGATAATGACTTATGTACTTAAGAGTGGTAACACATGTACAAAAAAAAAAGTTAGGTATTCAAATGGAATTAGAAGCAAAAACTTTTACATTCAAAAATTTTTATGGCCGTATGGCTTTACATCATTTTGTAAATTTAAATGCGGGAGGCTTCAACTATTCACAACAAAAAGCCCGAGGAGGCGGTCATATATATGGTAAGAAATTTGGAGGCAAGGCTGGAGGCTAAGAACAAGGAAAAAAAATAAGAGGTGCTCGCCCCTAACAAATTTCATTCATCCGCTTCACCATGCAAAAAAAAAAATAAGAAATAACCGTTAGTTGAATGCTTAAGAAAAGAAAGAAAACATGCATGTACCATGAACTAACGCCATGAGCTCCTCGAAGTCGGCCGGATTTCGTCTTCAACTTCTTCATCTTCTTCATCATCTTGGCTTCTTCTCCGTCGGTGAATACTCATTTTCTCGAACAATCTCCTATCCGACCTTCAAGAACACTCGTGATGAACTCCTGCTCCGAAATTTCCTCTCGATTCCTCATTTCTCGATTCCTCGTCAAAGGAATCGAGGAGGAATCAGAGGCATCTGAGAAAGCAAGAACCGTGGGCGCGGAGGGAACGGCGGAGGAGGGAACACCTAGGCGCCTCTTGGAGGACACCTCCGGCTCTTAGTAGCTGATCTCTTCATGGCGTTGGACTAGAGAAATTGGGCGGAGGATCTAGCGAAGATTGGGGAGAATGGGCCAATCTAGGCTGGAATAGATATAGGCTGGATTAGGCGTGAAAATCGTAGGAATGATTAGTATTCCAGTCCTATCAACCATCATTACATGCCATTATGTGCATATCTCGAAATTTGAGCCATATCTAATATCTTCCTTTTTAACCTTATACCTAAATATCCAATATCTTCCTTTTTAACCTTATTCCTAAATATCCAATATCTTCCTTTTTAACCTTATTCCTAAACCTATATGATTTGAGTTTAACACGAAAATGAACAGATATAATTGAATTTAACATACTATTTAATACCAAGATGCTACGTCACACTATGTCGATAATTGGGATTTAAAAAAAAAACACTCCAAACCCTCCTCGAGAAAACCACGTAAGTGCCGACCTCACTTGTGTTTAAGTTTAATTTGACAACAAGCAACTTCCATCTTTGTGTAGATCGCGGTAGCCGAAATCAAGGTGTGGTATTTTTATGCCCCAACACAATTAAAGCCGTGTGAGCGAGCGTCCGTACTAACCGTTTTTGAAATTTACAGCGTGCATATGGAAATCGAAAAGTCCATTCTCCTACAATCCATGCTTTTATACATTAAGCAAATTCAAATTTCGAATTGTAGGGGGGAAGCTGTATTAGGATGAAGTGAAGATCGGTTAAAGCGCCGCCATGGCCCCTCGAAATGAAAGTCTGATCTGATACAAAGCTTCAACCTACACATTCAAATTTTGAAATGTAGAAGGCGGTGACGCGCACGCTTGGTATCTGACAAACCAAGAGACACCGTCATGAGTTGTCGGTATGCTATAATGCAAGTGGCATTTTAGAAGCGCCACGTGTTGCATCAGTCCGTCTGACAACCAACAGAATTAAATACATATGGCGCCATGAATGTGCAATCCTCCTTATTCCGGAAGAATATTCCAAGCAAATCTGTAATTATGAGAGTTTGGTATCCTAGGTGGCATGGGAAAAAGGGAGCGGAAATATGACGTGGAATGGCTGATAGGAGGCCATTTTCAGACCCCAAATCTGCCCTAATGTGATGAGTGTCGGGAGTTCAAAGGCACACTGATCCGGCAAGTCACTGATCCCATCTCCCGCCCACAGGCCGTCAGTCAATACCGCTCCTTTCTCAAGAATAAGAAGGCCAGATACCTCGCAGAGCATCAGCAACAGATGTTTGGTCTCCCGGACCGCACCCCGGGACATTACGGAGAAGGGTCTTGAGCAAGCTGCCCACGACATTACGGGGAACATCACCTCGAGCAATGGGTGCAAGATGTACCTTATTTGGTATGCGACCAGCTCGGGGGGGCCGAACACCGATCCCTCCACAGATAGGCATGGGCGTGGTTATCACGAGAGGGGGATGTCATCATGGGCCTACAACGTCTAGCTAATGGGAAGGCAACAGATTTAGATGGCATGAGGCCGGAACTTCGAAATGGGGTTTGGGCCTCCACCGGTGCATGTCCTCCTTTGCATTGTTCAATAAAGCATTGCGAGAAGGCTTCCCACGCCAATGGACCACTAGTAGGGTAGTGCCCATATATAAGCGAGGGGGACCCTCAATGCCCGCCAAGCTGCCGTACTATTATGGTCGACTCTTTCTTTTGCAAAATCGTTGGTGGCATCCTTGAGCGGCGGTGACAATATGGGCGAGAGGAAGCGGAGGTCGCGAGCTCTTACAGGCGGGGTTTCCAGCCCGGACATTCCACCATTGATCATATCTTCACTCTGCGCACATTGATTGAAGATAGCGAGGAATCGCCGTAGAACACATATCTTGTTGTTTCGTGGATTTTGCAAAAGCGTTCAACACGATTACCCGCAACAAGCTATGGGGCCATTTGCGGCAAGCCGGGGACCCCCGGACTTGCGAGAATGCATTATATAATTTTCATCGAGGCATGCTCGGGCCGTATCACATCGGCTGACACGACCCGGTGATCGAGTAGCATTGGAGTGCGTCGGGGTTGCCCCCTCTCCCCCCCGATCTTTGGCCTATACATTGATCAGTTGGAAGATTGGCTCTCTGAACATGGAGGTGCGGGCACACATCTCATGCATCACACAATCCGGCAACTCATATATGCTGACGATGTCAACCTCATGGCCTATACTCCAGAGGACATGCAACGTCACCTGGATGCTCTTGACACTTTTTGCCAGTTCATTGGCATGCGAGTTAACTTGGCCAAAACTAGGGTGCTGCTAGTTGCATCATCCCGTCAGCCAAGGCTTCCCACATTCACTTACCAGGGGCAGGAGGTAGAGGTGGCTCCGACCTACAAGTACTTGGGGATTGAGTTGTCAACTACCACTCATTGGGATGCAGCTATTAGGTTGCGGGTCACGACGGGTTGGAAAGCACTATATGCCATGTAGAACAACAGCCACAAGGCCGAGTTGTATGCCTGGGGCCACCAGTCACATTTGTTTCGGGCCTTGGTTGAGCCGGTCCTTTTGTATGGGCCAGAAGTGTAGGGTCTGGTGATATCCCTCAACACCTGGAATGACCTCGAGCAGGTGCAGAAGGCCTTCTTGGCGGGGGCCCTGGGGGTGAAGTCCACAGTTCCGTACCAGATCCTACTCCAGGAGACATGCTTTCTACCCCTTCAACGGGCTGCATTGGAACGCCATATTGTTTACTTCCAAAAGATGGTCGCTATGGCTGATACACGCTTGCCCCACCTTGCTTTGGCCACGGCAATGGGTCCCCAACGCCTGAACTCCTGCTGGAAAGACAAGCAAGCTCAGTGGTTCTCACTTTTGGGGTGTGCGGGCAAGCAGTGCGCCCGTCAGTCGGGACAAAGAAAGATCGCGAGGCACTTAAACTGTACCTAGATGCTGCTTTCCTTCGCAAGCTCTGGGATGCAGAGGCTCTGACACACGTTAAGCTGGCACACTATCAGTAGCAAGTCAATCCTAGGCTCACAAGAGGCCCACACCAGTACTTGTACACCCAGCTGCCCATGAAGAAGCGCAGACTTATAGCTTCCATTATTGCCGCGGGTGCACATCGCCTCCGCATTGAAAAAGGCGTTGGGCTCCGGGGAACCACGAGTGCAAAGGCTTTGCGGTGTTGTCACCGGGCGATTGAGGATGAATATCATGCCCTCGGATCGCCAAAGATTTGCCCATATCCGAAGGCGATATGTTCGATTACTAGTGCACGGCCAACCGTTGCATCGGTTATTGACTACGGCGTCGATTGGGATTGTTGGGGTCATACCTCCGTGGAGGTTATGGATGCCGGACTTCGTTTGGGTCCCTACGGGGACGGTATTGAACTGTCCTATGCAATTGTACAGTGTGCCAGCATGCTTATTACTGCTAAGATTTTTCTCTCGAAAACCCTTTGGGGCGGGGGTTTTTTAATCCTGTCAGTAATATGCTTGCTGCTCTCTTTTTGTTTGGGTCCCATAGGCCAATTGGTCTCCGTGGACGCTAAAAAACTATTCTATTCTATTCTATTCTATTCTATTCTATTCTATTCTATTCTATTCTATTCTATTCTATTCTATTCTATTGTTCAAATACAAACCATTGTGACAATATATCTCAAAATTATTAAGAATGTAGAATGTTATTTGCTAACAATGTTTTGACATGATACAACAATCTTTTTAATTAGCGTGAAAAATGGCCTAACAATGTTTTGACATGATACAACAATCTTTTTAATTAGTGTGAAAAATGGCCTATTTACATCATTTAATCATAACCATTGAAGGATATGTCTTTTATAGAAGACCCATATTAGAAATGCAGGTGAAGTGCCAACTCACCTGCCAACTCATGTATTACAGATGCAAGTCCACATATGTGGTGAGTAGTTTTAGGGCTTTTAGAGGTTCCAAAAGTTTCATAATTTTTTGAGCAATTTTATTTGACATATCACATTCCATTAGTGGTATTATTGAAGTCTTTCGCATTTTGGGAAGGTTGGATGATTTGGAATCGCATGTTATGCATTAAGGGCAATTATTTGATGGACAAAAAATTCACAACTATATCTATGTAGAAAACACTTAGATAATGAAAGTCCAGGCTAGCAACTACTTAGAGAATACCTTGCCCATATGTGCTTAAACTTTTTCCATTCATTTAGTAACTCCATCTTGACAACTCCATTTCACCACATGCGTAAGAGCTAGAATTCCTTTTTTGGGAGCTCCCTTCTTCCATTCCCTTCATGGCAACTCACTTATTCCACATATTAATGCTTAAACACTTACCACCATGCGACCTTAAACATCAATATGTAATGTTGCAAAATACATTGGTGTTTTTCATATGTGGTCCAATGTTTAAGGTTACCCTTCATAAGACCAGTCCTAATCTTAAGTTTAAGGCACATATAAATGCATGCCTCTACTTATGCACGATGTTGTTCAAGCTCCATAAACGCCGGGAACACGTTTTCTTCGTTATCAATTCGATTAACGTTGTTAACATTTGCCCAATCTTGTTAATGTTGGCCACATGTATTGGTTTCAGAGTTGCAACTAGGGACTTGGGGAATCATTCTAGACTGCCCTAACTAAGATAGAGGCTCTTAACTTACTTGAGGCATTCAATTGGCTCCTACAATCAATTGGGGATCTTGAAATTGCTTGCTATGCAGAAGACGATGATCTGCTACTACCAGTTTGGGAGCTTGTTGTTGCATCTCCTTTGAGTTTGCAATAGATTGTATAAGAAGCTTTGCCAAAGCCACGTTTTCAAAGACGTTTCATGGGTCATAGAATTTATGTACTTCTGAAAAGAAATGACCATTGTACATCAGACCACATCAAATAATGACTCTTAGTTTCTTGAAACCTTCCGGTTGGTCATGTTGTTCATTCAATTACTGACATAAAATGCATATTTGACCAAGTTACATCCTTATAATATAAGATACTCTATGTGCCTTGAGTGTTTTTCGATGCTTTAAAGGAAGGCCATGGCACAACAATGACCTTAATCATGTTGGTCGTGTGGTTAGTCCACTCGTCTAGCACATTGAGGTCTCGTGTTCGAACCTCACTAGGATCTTGGCATCCTAGGACCTTTGGCCCCTGGTATCCTTGATTGCAAGAACATGCCATGTGCTGTCGTATGTCTTAAGGGATGCTGGCTTGTGCTACGACGTAAAAAATACACCTTCCTTCCTTAATCATTTTGGAGTTCCCTATAAGTTCTCTTTCATAACTCTTGGCAATAGAGACCCAACTTACAACTTGCCACGCAATGCATGTAAAGAAAAGCAATATTTCTAGATAATTATAAGCAATATAAATATCTCACACAATGGAGGGTGCAAGACAAATGAAGGTAGAATCCAACTGTCCAATGGTTGGATATAAAACTTTATAAGGTTCAAGCTTTAATATTTATTAGGAGATAAATAAAGGGTTTTAAAAAAGCTGCATTAAAATTATCAAATTTTAACATGTTCTTTACTTTTTATCCATCATTTTTATTAGTTCTTGAATTTATACCCGACGAAAAGCCCCGCAACTCTGGGCACTTTTTCTAGTATACCATATATCCCTTAAAAAAAAATGTAGATTCAAGATAAAAAATAATCGCATTAGCTCACTGGGTATATTGGTTAAAGTAGTCTTACTTAGGACATTGAATTTTTTTGGTAGAGATTCGAGCTCCCGTATTTCATATTCTAAATTCCTAGGCAAAGTCGTATAGTGGTTCAATATTCCCTCAAAATCTTAGACGAAATCGTATTTCATATTTCAAAATCATAGGTGCCTCCAATCATAAATGACTATAAGCGAAACGAGAGGTGCCCAGGGGCCCCAACATACGATCTGGGCCGTAGGATCGACGAATCCGACGACTGTGGTAGTCCAGGGTGCACCTCATTTAGAATATGTGGCAAAATAACAGGGGTTCCAGGGAGATTTGATATGGATGTAAAAATAACAATAGACTATATATTGAATAAGTTATTATAAAAAAAGGACATAGATTCAAGATAAAAAATAATCGCATTTGCTCACTGGGTATATTGGTTAAAGTAGTCTTACTTAGAATATTGAATTATTTTGGTAGAGGTTCAGGCTGCCGTATTTCATATTTTAAAATTTTAGGCAATGTCGTATAAAGGTTCAATATTCCCTCAAGACCTTAAGCGAAATCGTATTTCATATTTCAAAATCATAGATGCCTCCAATCATAAATGACTATAAGAGAAACGAGAGGTGCCCAGGGTCCCAACATACGATTTAGGTCGTAGGATCGACGAATCCAACGACTGTGGTAGTCCAGGGTGCACCTCATTATCAAAATAATAGGGGGTTCCAAGGGGATTTAATATGGATGTAAAAATAATAATTCCTGAAACCATAGACCATATATCCCTAAAACAATTGAATAAGTTGTTATAAAAAAAACATAGATTCAATATAAAAAATAATCGCATTATCTCACTTGGTATATTGGTTAAAGTAGTCTTAGTTAGGACATTGAATTATTTTGGTAGACGTTCGAGCTCCCGTATTTCATATTCTAAAATCTTAGGCAAAGTCGTATATAGAGGTTCAATATTCCCTCAGAACCTTAGACGAAATCGTATTTCATATATCAAATTCATAGGTGCCTCCAATCATAAATGATTATAGGCGAAACGAAAGGTGCCCAAGGGCCCCAACATATGATCTGGGTCGTAGGATCGACGAATCCGATGACTTTGGTAGTCCAGGGTGCACCTCGTTTAGAATATGTAGCAAAATACAGGGGTTCCAGGGGGATTTGATATGGATGTAAAAATAAAAATAGACCATATATTCCTAAAACAATTGAATAAGTTGTTATAAAAAAAAACATAGATTCAAGATAAAAAATAATCGCATTAGCTCACTGGGTATATTGGTTAAAGTTGTCTTAGCTAGGACATTGAATTATTTTGCTAGAGGTTCGGGCTCCCGTATTTCATATTCTAAAATCTTAGGCAAAGTCGTATAGAGGTTCAATATTCCCTCAAAACCTTAGGCGAAATCGTATTTCATATTTCAAAAGCATAGGTGCTTGCAATCATAAATGACTATAAGCGAAACGAGAGGTGCCCAGGGGCCCCAACATATGATCTTGATCGTAGGATCGACGAATCCGACGACTGTGGTAGTTCAGGGTGGACCTCATTTAGAAATATGTAGCACAATAACAGGGGGTTTTTTTTGTGTTTTTGTACGCTTTCCACAAAGGTTTTCCTAAGATTTCATGGCGTATTCAAATGGATGTACTAATGCGTACATCTAAAGTGCACCATTTCTTAGTCGTTGATTTAGTTTTTTTTTTTCCAATGGTCCAACATCCAAGGGCTCACAACAAAAGCCCTCTTTTTATTTTAGGGGCTGAACATGCAAGCCTTAGTGGAAACAGATTTGGAGTGCAAGGGGAAAAGCTTGCGGCTGCACCCCAATTATGCGAATCAATTGGTCAATCTTTCTGCTTGAATCTTTTGCAGATCTAATGTGAGATCTTTTTCGTTTTGCTTCAATTCAATCTGTGGACGATCTGCGCATTTTAGGTCAAAATCTGCATACAATTGCAGCTGCAGCCGTTCACCCGATCTGTGGAGCAGTTCTGGCATCAGGGACAAGTCTAAATCCAGATTAAAATGGTGGAAATTCTTCTAAATCTTTGTCCTTCGGCAAGGCAAGCGTTCCAAAAGCTTTATCAGCTACCTACGGTCTCAAATCTGCTTGGAGTTCTTCTTGGGCAGAACCCATCTTCGGCAATGCTGATCTTCTTAGACGCAGGAAGCATCAGAGCTTAGAACGAGGAAATGCAGGTGTTGCCATGGCCACTTCGTCCGGGGCAGCTGCTGTACCAGTTTCGGCGCCATCAGAAAAGCCTGTTCCAGTACCACAGCCATGGCAAGGAGCTAATCTCAAAGCCCTAGCCATTTCTTTTGCAGTAGGTATTTCTCTTTGGTTTATTCCTCCACCTGCGGGTGTGACAAAATGCATGGCAGCTGCTTGCCATATTCTTGGCCACCATAGTGGGTATTATCACACAACCTTTGCCCTTGGGGGCAGTTGCTCTAATGGGTCTTGGAGCTTCAGTTCTCACCAAAACATTGATATTTGCAGCTGTTGGAGATCCCATTCCTTGGCTCATTGCTCTTGCCTTCTTTTTTGCAAAGGGGTTCATTAAAACGGGTCTTGGAGACAGAGTTGCTTTACCAATTTGTGTCCCTCTTTGGTAAAACAACTTTAGGTCTTGGATACAGTCTTGTTTTTAGTGAAGCTCTGTTGGCTCCTGCCATTCCGTCTGTATCAGCTATTGGAAAAAAAACATGCTATCTGCCGGCAGGATCGAGTGTTCTCCATCCTCTTATTCAGCCTGCGCCACAAAACTTGTAGCCGGTGAATGGAGCATGTCCTCGATCTTGAAGCGGAAAGCTTTTTGGTAATTATGCTGGCTATTTCGTTTACTAGGTTAAAACCGTACCAAAAGGTTTTTGCAGGTTTCAATCGACTAGAAAGAGGAAGTGCATTGTTAATTGGAGTAAGGAGCTGTTGGTTGGTGGTTTCTGTAAGCCAGGCTTTCCTGGCATACTTATAGTTGAGGTACATATATGAAATGGTTTTGAATGCTTTTGAGGTGTGCTTTATCTGAGAGTTGCCCTGCTTCAGGCTGAAGATGCTAATCTTACCGAATATCTGAAGAAGGTTAAGCATTTGCATTGGCAAGCAATGAATCTGAGAGCCATCGAAGAAGAGCAGTGCAAAGATGGGCAGAAATACTAGCAATCTGATATGTCTTCCTGTCATATTTTGCAGGATATGATTTTCAAAAGGGTCCCCACATATATTTCGATTACGCAGGAGTTCAGGAACTTGGGGAAAATGCAATGTCTGAACTTGGATTGCAATGCCGTCAAGCCAATTTAGAGCATCTTTTACTTGCCGTTCTGAATGTGTGGGGCGGTGAAATAAGTCTCTATGTCTTGCATGTGGAAGCAGACCTGGGGATGGCACAGAAAGGTTACAAGGTTGTGTTTGTCATATTGTTTTTAAAATTACTAGTTATTAACAATTGTGTTTTTTTTTTAATGGTAGATATTAGTTCCAGATATTACAATGAGGCAAATGGCACGAAACAAACGAGGCCCAGGCTCAATATCACGAACGGGAGTCATGCAAGCAGAAGGCATCACGTACGAGATAAATCATCCTGCACAAGAAAATGTCGCCGAAATTGAAGAGGCGCAAAACACTTTTGCTGTCTTCAATGACTTAATAAATAATATGTAATAATATGCTTTTAAAGTGTATGTAATTAAATTACATTATCTTGTTCTTTAATTTTCAAGTTCTATCGTATATTTGCTTTTCTTAGGGCCCGAAGGGCCCAAAATGTTTTTTAGTATAACAACCAACACATAATTAAAGTTAACATTAACTAACACAACCATTGGGTCCAACACATTTACATTAAAATCCCCCTTAGACCCCCTTTGGTTTGGGTGCATATTCACACGGGAGGTGACGTAGGGCAGCGAGAGGCCTTTTAATTATTATTTGCACGTAAAAATCAACACCATGTAGTATTTTGCTTAAAATCTTATAGTATTTTGCGAATCTTGTTATACAGTATACTAAATCTTGTACTTGCATACCCCACAAACGAGGAACTTTACGTACGGTTTAGATTAAGGAATAAGGGGTGGATATGCCTATCCAACAGCTCTCGTTGCCCGGAGTCACCCCCTGTGTGAATATGCACCCAAACCAAAGGGGGTCTAAGGGGGATTTTAATGTAAATGTGTTGGACCCAATGGTTGTGTTAGTTAATGTTAACTTTAATTATGTGTTGGTTGTTATACTAAAAAACATTTTGGGCCCTTCGGGCCCTAAGAAAAGCAAATATACGATAGAACTTGAAAATTAAAGAACAAGATAATGTAGCAAAATAACAGGGGGTTGCAGGAGGATTTCATATGGATGTAAAAATAACAATTCCTGAAACCATAGACCATATATCCCTAAAACAATTGAACAAGTTGTTATAAAAAAAATATAGATTCAAGATAAAAAATAATCGCATTAGCTCACTAGGTATATCGATTATAGTAGTCTTAGTTAGGACATTGAATTATTTTGGTAGAGGTTTGGCTCCCGTATTTTATATTCTAAAATCTTAGGCAAAGTCGTATAGAGGTTCATATTCCCTCAAAACCTTAGGCGAAATCGTATTTCATATTTCAAAATCATAGGTGCCTCTAATAAAAAATGACTATAAGCGAAACGAGAGGTGCCCAGGGGCCCAAATATACGATCTGGCCCGTGGGATCAACGAATCTGACGTGGTAGTCCAGGGTGCACCTCATTTAGAATATGCAGCAAAATAACCGGGGTTCCAGGGGGATTTGATATAGATGTAAGAATAACAATAGACTATATATCCTTAAAACAATTGAATAAGTTGTTATTAAAAAAAAACATAGATTCAAGATAAAAAATAATCGTATTCGCTCACTGGGTATATTGGTTAAAGTAGTCTCAGTTAGGACATTAAATTATTTTGGTAGAGGTTCGAGCTCCCATATTTCATATTCTAAAATCTTAGGCAAAGTCGTATAGAGGTTCACTATTCCCTCAAAACCGTAGGCGAAATCGTATTTCTTATTTCAAAATCATAGGTGCCTCCAATCATAAATGACTATAAGTGAAACGAGAGGTGCCCAGGGGCCCCAACATATGATCTGGGTCGTAAGATTGACGAATCCAACGATTGCGGTAGTCCAGGTGCACCTCGTTTAGAAATATGTAGCAAAATAACAGGGGGTTCCAGGGGGATTTGATATGGATGTAAAAACAACAATTCCTAAAACCATGTACCATATATCCCTAAAACAATTGAATAAGTTGTTATAAAAAAAAACATAGATTCAAGATAAAAAATAATCGCATTAGCTCACTGGGTATATTGATTAAAGTAGACTTAGTTAGGACATTGAATTATTTTGGTAGAGATTCGAGCTCCCGTATTTCATATTCTAAAATCTTAGGCAAAATCATATAGAAGTTCAATATTCCCTCAAAATCTTAGACAAAATCATATTTCATATTTCAAAATCATAGGTGCCTCCAATCATAAATGACTATAAGCGAAACGAGAGGAGCCCAGGGGCCCCAACATACGATCTGGGCCGTAGGATCAACGAATCCGACGATTATGGTAGTCCAGGGTGCACCTCGTTTAGAATATGTAGCAAAATAACAGGGGTTCCAGGGAGATTTGGTATGGATGTAAAAATAATAATAGACGGTATATTGAATAAGTTGTTATAAAAAAAATATGGATTCAAGATAAATAGTAATCACATTAGCTCATTGGGTATATTGGTTAAAGTTGTCTTAGTTAGGACATTGAATTATTTTGGTACGAGGTTCGGGCTCCCGTATTTCATATTCTAAAATCTTAAGTCGTATAGAGGTTCAATATTCCATCAAGACCTTAAGCGAAATCGTATTTTATATTTTCAAAATCATAGGTGCCTCCAATCATAAATGACTATAACGAGAGGTGCCCATAAGCGAAACGAGAGGTGCCCAGGGGCCCCAGCATGCGATCTGGGTCGTATCGACGAGTCCGACGACTGTGTTAGTCCAGGTGCACCTCGTTTAGAATATGTAGCAAAATAATAGGGGGTTCCAGGGGGATTTGATATGGATGTAACAATAACAATTCCTGAAATCATAGATCATATATCCCTAAAATAATTGAATAAGTTGTTATTAAAAAAAAAAAAAAAAAAAAAACATAGATTCAAGATAAAAAATAATCGCATTAGCTCACTGGGTATATTGGTTAAAGTAGTCTTAGTTAGGACATTGAATTATTTTGGTAGAAGTTCGGGCTCCCTTATTTCATATTCTAAAATCTTAGGCAAAGTCGTATAGAGGTTCAATATTTTCTCAAAACCTTAGGCGAAATCGTATTTCATATTTCAAAATCATAGGTGCCTCCAATCATAAATGACTATAAGCGAAATGAGAGGTGCCCAGGTGCCCCAACATACGATCTGGGACGTAGGATCGTTGAATCCGACGATTGTGGTAGTCCAGGGTGCACGTCGTTTAGTACATAATGCTTCAGGCTCGTGCTTCGGGAGCATTGCCTTGTGTTTGAATAGCTAGGTGAGATTTGTACATTTTGTAATGTTCTTCAGGCTCGTGCTTCGGGAGCATTGTCTTGTGTTTGAATAGCTAGGTGAGATTTGTACATTTTGTAATGTTCATCTGTGATTAATAAACTTGCTTTTCATCCTTAATGAAAAAGAAAAATCAAAGTCATGAAATTAGATTAGGATGTCCCTCATGTGCATGTAAGACCTAGCTAAGGAACTTAACATTGCAATGTTCACAATATAAGTTAGAAATGAAGCAAAATATATTGAATATGTGACAATAAAATGGCTAGAAGCTCTTTGGAAAAACATCAAAGATAAAACAAAATAAATCCTGGCATAAATTAGACAAAGTGAGACTAAGAAAAGAGTGGACATTAAAAATGTACTCCTACAGAAGACATAAGAAAAAATAGAAAAAAGATGACAAAAAAAACAAAAAAAAACACAACGACCTCACAACACATGAGCTTAGCAAAGCAAAGGGAAGTGGCTTGAGATTTGAAGCCTAAAAAATGTTTATGGAAGACATAGTGCAAAATAGGAAAATGACGACATAAAAACACAACGGACCTCACAACGACATGAGCATAATAAAGCAAAGGGAAGTAGATTGACATTTGAACTAAAAATGTTTATCGAGCTATGAAACCCACTAGAGAATAGAATAGAATAGAGAGAGCATCTAAAAACTATAGCACACTCCAAAAGGAATGAGGGCATCTAACGAGCTATAAATCTTGCATCAAAACGAAGGAAATGATACGTGAACAATGATGGAGTATCTAACTTAGAAAGCGAGCTAAGGTAGAGGCCTAGGGTCAAGATGACAATTTAGATGAACTTGCACAAGAGTAGAGGGATAGACAAAAAAAGGACAATGTTAGGCTTGGGCTCAAAATGACGGCTCTACGCTCTGCACAACCCTCAAATTAACCATGACTACTTGTTAATTTCTTATTCAAACAACACGATTTATTATTCCAATTAATATTTTTTCCTTCTTGTCAAACCTGGAAATGCAAGAACGACACAATTTCTTAGCACACTACCTCAAATGTACCTCCTAAAGCTTGGCTAACAACAAATGCAAAAAATGATACAATTTCTTAGCACACTACCTCAAATGTACCACCTGAAGTCTCTCTCTCTCTCTCTCTCTCTCTCTCTCTCTCTCTCTCTCTCTCTCTCTCTCTCTCTCTCTCTCTCTCTCTCTCTCTCTCTCTCTCTCTCTCTCTCTCTCTCTCTCTCTCTCTCTCTCTCTCTCTCTCTCTCTCTCTCTCTCTCTCTCTCTCTCTCTCTCTCTCTCTCTCTCTCTCTCTCTCTAAATCTCTCTCTCTCTCTCTCTCTCTCTCTCTCTCTAAAATCTCTCTCTCTCTCTCTCTCTCTCTCTCTCTCTCTCTCTCTCTCTCTCTCTCTCTCTCTCTCTCTCTCTAAATCTCTCTCTCTCTCTCTCTCTCTCTCTCTCTCTCTCTCTCTCTCTCTCTCTCTCTCTCTCTCTCTCTCTCTCTCTCTCTCTCTCTCCTCTCTCTCTCTCTCTCTCTCTCTCTCTCTCTCTCTCTCTCTCTCTCTCTCTCTCTCTCTCCTTTTGTGGTCCTTTTTTTTTGTATTGAGATTAAAGGTAACAAGGCTTTTGTGGTTGCTACCCCAAAATAATCAATGCCATAGACAAGATCAACGTACCTATTGGAGCTCAAGCCGTAGCTTTGATAAACAAGTTGCTACCATTCTAGCACATGATAAGGCTTTCTTCATAACAATAGTAGGAAACATGTGCGATGAGACGGGCCTGCCATAGTGTCGGACCATGTGGACAGGGTAGACATGTCCGCACAGATGTCGTCTGAGGACTTGTTGCATATAGTAGAATGAGTAGCATGGCCTTCTGAGACTGGTAGTTCACTAGAGGACAATCATCATCCGTCTGGACTGAACCTGTATATCATCGGTATTGCGAAGGTGACCGACTGTCCTGGTCAGCTGCTGGTTCCGTTTCAAGATGCTATTTCCCGTCTCCATATCCTGAACCATGATCATCTTAAAGGGATCACCTTTTCCATTCAAGAGCATCTCACCCTGTTAACCTCAAACCTGGTACCTGAGGTTAACTAGAAAGACATAGCTGAAAAAACGAGAACCTTCAAGCTAGGTTAGGACCTCCAGATCACTTAAAGTGAGCAGTCTATCACAAAAACTCACTGAATATTCAAGAAAACACGAAATAACATACATTTCCCATTTCTAGAAAAAGTTAATCCTGGTAAATCTATCACAATTAGCTGAAAAAAAGATGTTTTTTTTGGAATTTTTTTTTTCAATAGGCACATTCACAAAATATGGTGAAAAGATGTATAGGAAAAACTTGAGTTAGATGAGAAATATGAGAGATATTTGGGTCCAAAAGATAGGGCAAAAGTTGGCCAATGGAAGTCAACTGCAGTGGCAGAGGGCAAATTTCAAGAACTAAAGTTTGGATGCATGTTTTTGGAGTTTTTCAAGTTTAGCAATCATATATCCAAGTGCATATCAAGTGCATATATTTGGAAGAACTATAGGATGTTTGCATTTGAATAGTTTTTTTGCCATGCACTATATGACAACAGAGAGCAAGATTCAAGCACTCGAAAATAATTTATTTTTGAAAATAATTTATTTAAAATGTATATTTTTGTGTTTTTTCAAATTTGACTAATATATATAGGAATGCATAACAAGTGCAGATGTTAATGGAATAATTCAATTGGGAATGGAGGATTTCCGCATCCGAACTGTCTTTTTTTGCATAAAGATCACGGAAGAAAGAATTTGAATCAGTTGGGAGTTTTCATTGATATAGAGAATATGATCAACAATATATCAAGTAATAAATTCTCAGGTTGATAATCAACCCAAGAGAATGCGTCAGTAATATAATAAGACAGATTTATGTCGATCTTTCTTGAAGATTCAACAGTTCTTCAAGAAATGGAAAACAATACAGTGTTCTTAAGCAAGAATCGATGCTTTAAACCAATTTCGGGCACCAAATCATAGTACAGAGCCTTCAAATCTAGGATGATGCAGGTGGGGATGTTAATGGAAAGAGTGGTGTATGACAGGCGAAGTCAAGGCTATTTGGCATTTCTAGACGATTAGGATTCAAAGAAATTACTGGAGATATCCTACATGCATATATAAAAAAAGTAGACCAAGATATAAATAGGGAACTGCAAGCAAATTATTAATTGCTTGTGGGGTGTTCCATGTGGAATCCAATCCATTGCCGACCCACACGCCTGGAGTTCCACATGCCCTGGGGGACGGAGGGTGGAAAGTAGGCAAAACATATGCGTAGATAGGCTAGGAGTAGGTAGGCTAGTTTTGCATTTTTTACTTTTTGGCATGCATGCCAAGAATCGAGTTTTAGAGGGCTATATAAGGTCGGTTATCATTTCTCCATGTGATACTGAGTAAATATAACAGTTCATTTTTTAGGGCCTCGTGTAGTGAAGTGGTAGAAGAAAAGCTATGAGGGTGCTAAGGCGTGCAGGAGGAGGAAAAAAAGAACAATCGAATCGGCGGGCTGTTTAGATACTAAAAATTAGGTCATGTCATATGTGATGTCTAGTCAATGGTCGGTAATCACATGGCATAACTGTTAGTGCCCCATGGCATGACCATTGACATCGCTACGGTGTCATATTACGAGAAAAATACTGGCGTGGGGTGTAAATATGGTAATGCTACCCAAAAAAACGCGAAAGCACTTAGCACCTAAAGCACTTCCAAGCACTTAGCAACCCGTAGTTATACCTCCCACAATCTCGACCTCGGTTCCCGCGCGCACCTAGCTTCCAGGCACCTTCCTTTTTTTTTGATCCCAATTTGTGTTTCTTTTGCTCTGTTTTTCTCCCGCTCACATCATAGATCAATTATCCGGAACTTACATTCGTGAATCGATTACAATGGTAGAGGAGGCATTCACGGTGAGGATTTGAGAAAGGATACGGCCTTTCAAACCATGGTTTGCAGCCCCTCGAGCAGATTCAATTGGTCGGCAAATAATGTTACACAAGAACAAGTGGGAATCGGGTTTGGCAAGAACCCCTCAATCCCAAGTCGAAGGGTGGCACTAAAGTTGTCGCTATTCACCACATCCGAAAGCCAAATTGGACAGCTTTTGTTAAGGATTCTTTATCCGGATGGGGTTTCAAACAATGAAGTCGGGGAAGCAATTTGCCCTTGCATTTGCTTGGGAAAATTGCCAAGAAGGTCTTGAAGATCCCGAAGGCCATCAAATCAATTGGGTGCATATGGTGCAATGGGTTATGGTTTACGTGCATAGCGGCCGAGAGTTCGTGGTGTTAAAGAGAAACAAGAAATTGATTCAAAGCCTCAGTTTCGAAAGCAAAAGAGGTAGCAAGTAGTAAACTTGATCGGACTTGAAACCTAATCCGCAGATAGTGACAGAGAAGAACGGAAAAACTTATGATCAAGAAAACTCGGATGGAAAAAGAAATGCAAGATATAGTTGTTAGCCCGGCGGTGAAGAAAAGTCAAATGACAAAATTTTTAAAAGGCTAACCTAAAAAAAGACACAAAGCATGGAACAATTGAAATCACTGCTTGTTGAAAAGAGGGGCCTGTTCATGACACAGGAAGTAGAACAGGAAATAAAGGAGTTGGAGAGAAAGTTAATGTTTGAGGAGTATGTTGCAGAGTCCATGGAGTCATTATGCACTGAGATCGGTGATCGGATCGATTTTGAAGAAGGGAAATTTGGAGGCAGAATTAATTCAACTGGATGGTGACATCAAGGCAGCCAAGGAATATGCAAAAAACCTTGACAGTCTAGGAGACATCAAGAATTCAACTTTCTGCATCAACACCATCAAGAGAAATCTTCCAGGTTTTTTACAAAATTTTTGTAATGCTTGTGGTTTGGGATTTCCTGATAAGTACAAGCTTTCTTTAATTCTTGATTGCTCACATGAATATCATGTGATGTGTGCTGCCTTGTTAAAGGAAGGCAAATGTTTGAAATGTGAATGCCTAGTTCCTGAAGACCTTTATGTTGAGCTTGGTTTGAGCATTCCTGTTGCAGTTGAGCAGGTTGCTTCCTTTGATCCTAGATTAAGTTTCAGGAAATCAGATTTGGGATCAAATACAGGTCGGGCAATTGAAGATGTAGTAGATGTGCAACCGACCAATTGAAGTCCCCTTCTACTAGCAACTAAGAGAAGAAGGTTGAGACATGTCGGGGATGATTCTCGATATTGAAACAGAGAATGTTCGGGACAGGTGACCCCAATGCGCTTAAGAAGTGGCAGTAAATTTCAGGAAGAAACAAAGGCTGCTTCAGATGAGGAGATTGAGTATGTCTTAGACACTCCAACCAGGAAGAAGCAGAAGCAAGATCAAGAAGAAAAAGCTGATGTGGTTGTGAAGAAGACATGGAAGGAAAAGAAGACATTGAATAAAGAAGAGACTAGCAAAAAGAAAGGAGGTGGCAAGGCCAAAGCAGCTGTTCAGACCCAAGCCAAGGTTACTAGAAAGTATCCTTTGAGAGGGAGAGGTCAAAAGAATGATGGGAATGATGCAGGGCAACAGAACTTGCAAGGCAATGAAGAAGAGGTTGAGAAGGATGTCATGGACAACATAAACTCAACCCTTTGCCGATATTGCAAAAGAGTGGTTTGAAAGTTCAAAAGAAGTTCATGAAGAGCAGCCAATACTAGAACCTGCACCAAATGTACAAGCTGCAGCACTATCTGTACAAGCAAAAGGTACAAAACTTGCAGCAATGATTGAATCCATGAGGGAGAATAACAACATCCCCTTGAGCAGAATAATTCATTCCTGATTGTTTAATTTGAATTCTTAAATTATTGTATTCATTATTTGAGTTGTCTTCTGTAATCTTCAGGGAGTGACCAAGTAGTCCAAAGTGATGCGGACTTAAATGTATCCCAATTAACTTCTAGGTCTTGTGCTTTTTTAATTTAATCTCAATATTTGTACTTGAATTTGGGTGTGTATTCACTTGATTAATGTTGTGAATGTTAGGTCCACTGAAGTACAAAGTGTAAATGTAGCTTCAAGTTCCACTGCACTGCCAATTGTTATTAGGCAAAAGAGATTGCTGATTCTAGATCTTAATGGCGTTCTCGTGAAGAGCTTTAGAAGAAGCAATCAATTGAGGGATGATCTTAAAAAGATAAACCCTCAATTATTAAAATCATCAACAACTAACAAAGTAGTTGTATTCAGGCCGGGAGTACATGCTTTCTTGGAGGAAGCATCTTACTGGTATGACTTAGCCATTTGGTCCTCTATGAACAGATTTAATGTTCATGAGGTGCTTGATGTCCTATGTCCTGCTAAGAAAGACAAATTCATCTTCATTTGGGACCAGAGTTTCTGTGATGAGATGCCTTTCAAGTATCCTTTGGAGTCTTCTAATCCTATTTTTATGAAGCCACTCCATAAGGTATATGCAGCTTTCCCTGAGTATGGCAGAAATGTAATTATTGCAGATGATGAGGTTTACAAGACATTTCTGTCCCCACCATTTACTTCCATCATGGTGCCTACTTTCACCTGTCAGCCAACTGATGAAATTCTGGATGTTTATTTGCTTCCAATACTTAGACAGGTGTCACATGCTGAAGATACTTTAGTCAGATCAAGAATAACACTAGAGCGTAATGTTATACAAGTATTTTCTGGGTGTTCTTGAAGAATTATTCAGCCAGGACATTGAGCAGATAAGAAACCGGCTGGTCAAAGCATACTGCAAGGGCCAGATTCAGTGGTTAGTTGATGCACATCGAAATGTCTTCAGTGCAGACCAGTTGGTTCATCTACAGAAGTTTTTAGATTCCTGATCCTGGTATAAACTTTGTAAATTGCCTCAATTTTGTTACATAGAGGCATGTAACGATGTGAGTGCAGATTTGCCTCCATTTTGTACAGATACTATGAGAGTGCAGATTTGCCTCCATTTTGTAACTACACAAGAATTTTGTACCATCTTGCAATGTAATATATCTTCATTCTCTTTCATTATGTGTTCTCGTATGAATTTTCTTGAAATTGCAAAGTTAACTGTGCAGATGTATGGCAACAGTTTTTCGTGGAATAGATAGAACCCTTGAAATTGCAGATTGATTGATCCCTGGGCCCGAACAGGCTGCCATTTGTAGAGTGCTCTTTCTTGCTTGCAAAATATCAGTTTTTCTTTGCATTTTTTGGGCCTGCATTGTCTCTCGGACATTGGAAATCATGGTATGCATTACAGCCAGGTTCTTGGGATCTGGTAACTCTCCTTGCAATGGTAAATGTGTATTTTTCTTCAAAAGTCTTTGAAGAATTCTCTCTTTGTCTAAATCCTCTGAAACATTCCTCACAATGTGATTAAAAGAGTCAGTTAGCTCTTTTGACAGCTCTTGCAACCTTCTATCACTGAGAAAATGTTTTCTCTTCTTCTCATTTGGTGCAATGTTTTCTTTTTCCTTTAGTTTCAATCTCTTTCTCGATTCTCTCTCTTCCTCTTGGCTTCAAAATCCGGATAAATTCTCCTTTCCCCGACAAGAATGCTCTCGAATTAGAATTGGGATTGGCATTCGGATTGAGAATTGCAAGTGAATTATCAGCCATGAGAACAGATCAAAGATTGAATTGGATTGGAATTGAAGACAGCCAGGAAAATCTCGTTACAGGAAATCTTCGAAAGAATGACAACCAAGAATTTCCCTCCAAGAATCCGGCCATCTAGAAATCCCGCCAAACATGAAAATTCATCTCCCAATTCGCGCGGGATCATCCATGTCATCGATCCCTATCTCCACGGGATGATCCGTTCTATTTCTGGAGTAATCATCAAACGATGGCGTTGAACGAAAAAGCACTCGAGGGTAAAGCACCTAAAGCACTTACAGCACTTGTCCGGACAGTGCTTTTTGGGTAGCATTACCATATTTACACCCCGTGACAAATGCAACCTCTTCATAGCAGCGTGGTGCCAAATGTCCGCTTTGTCATGTCACGACGTCGCAATCTACATCGCATGTGACGTATAGTGGACGTGACATCACGTTTGTTACAGTACACATGACGGTGATGTGACTCAGTCGTGCCAAATGTGACGTCACGTGACAAATACGTCACATTTCCATGTTGTTAACTAAATGGTCATTTTGTTGTTGTGCTAGATGATAGCAAGAATATCACTAAACTAGTGCAGAGAATGCATGAAATGGGCTGGATAATGGATAATCGACAAACTAACCTACAGGTGCAACATGCAAAGATCCAGCTCTGTATATCTGCAATGCACTTCCATTGAAGTTTGATGCTTCGATACCCTAAGTGCAAATTTTTGATATAATAGATGTGTCTTGTCCACCGCAGAAGCAGGAACAAGTAGGAAAAAGGATTCTTTGGCGGGCTTGAACTCCACCGACAAATTACCTGCAAGAATATTCCCAAAAAGAAAACTAATAGTTTAGAAATATTTTGTACATTAAATGACTTGGGAGTCAAGGGAATGTTCTCAAGTTCCTACACACCATTAAACAAGTGTTTGCCCCTTTGGGGCAACCTAAAAGATTATATCAGCATGGGAACGAGAATTGGCGTGATAGTTCATTGTAATGCGAGTGATTGTTGAGTTGAATATGCAGCAAAATAACAGGGGGTTCTAGGGGGATTTGATATGGCTGTAAAAATAACAATTTCTGAAACTATAGACCATATATCCTTAAAACAATTGAATAGGTTGTTATAAAAAACTATTGATTCAAGATAAAAAATAATCACATTAGCTCACTGGGTACATTGGTTAAAGTAGTCTTATTAAGACATTGAATTATTTTAGTAGAGGTTCGAGCCTATTCTAAAATCTTAGGCAAAGCTGCATTGAATTATTTTAGTAGAGGTTCGAGCCCCCGTATTTCATATTCTAAAATCTTAGGCAAAGCCGTATAGAGGTTCAATATTCCCTCAAAACCTTAGGCGAAATCGCGTTTCATATTTCAAAATCAAGAAAAAGACCTTAAGCACAAGCTCTATTGCCCATGTTGCAGACTCCGACTGTGGGATTCGAACAAAAACAACAAAACACAAATGGGAGGATCCCAAGGAAAAATGCCAATGGTGCAGATCCCGGACAACTCAAGGCTGGAAAAACCACAGACTCCCTATAAGCCATCTCTGGCTGTGCTCGAACTCCGTCTATGGCCTCTGCCCTCCATTCCTGAAAATTTAAATTTTCAGACCAAAACCCTGACCTGCCTGCCGCAACAGCTCCTCTATGCTCGACCTACTGGAAAAGCAAGACAGAAAGACAAGCAAACACAAAAACAAAATTCCCTCACCTGGGCACTCCATGCCGCCGCCAATGATCCGGCGAAAATGTAAAGCCCCTCGCCGAAATAGTCAACATGCCATTCACTAGGGACCATCATCTCCCTGTTCCAAATCTTTCCCAATTTCACAAGATTTCTTCCCCTTTTGGAACCATTGCAAAAATATCAATCCAGCGAAGCCTCAAATAGAAAATTTGCAACAAGCACCTCAATCCCTGAAAAATGTACGGGGTTGTATACAATACGATAAGGGAATCGTATTCCCAACCAGTGCGAGAAAACCCTTCCACAATACGAAACAAATTGGGCAAACTTAAACTTAATGGCTATATTTTAAGAATATGTATAAATACTAAAATTAGAGCCCCGTGGTTGACCATAAGATGACACTCTATGTGCCACTCTCTCGGGGGAGAGATTAAATATTATATAGATCACCACGTAGGCTAGTCATTCACTCCACGTTGGCAAAAAAGATTTTAACTTATAGCCACGCGGGATCAAAATGTTGCCACGCGTGCATGAAATGATGGCCAGGCGTGCATGCAATGAGTTCACGCGTGGTGAGATGCACGCGTCCAGAATATTCCAGAGCATCTCCCGTTCAGTTTCCCACTCGGATACTGTCAAATTTGAGTGGCATTGTTTGTTTGTTTGTTTGATCTAGGCTATGGCGTTACCTTCAAATGTTGGTAACGGCGTGGCATTGGCTACCTCTGATTTTCTTGCGCGTTCGGATCCTTTGCCTCCGTCTGAGTATTCTGCAAGGGACGTGTGCGCCCTGCCCAAAGTTCGTGTTGGCTGGTTTGTTCGTGTAGACTGGTTGGAAACTTCTGAAGCTCATGTTTTCACAGTGGATTTGCCCGGTATGTACTTACTTACTAAAATATTGTAATTCTTGGAATGGCTGTATAACTTACCTGCTCCGGGAATTTATGCGTTCCTCTTGTAATTGTAATATTGCAGGATCCAATGCCATTGTTGGCCTGTTAGAATCCAGGATATTCTTTTAATCCTTCGAGGATATCTGGAATCCAATGTTCTTTTCTTTTTGTGCTCTTATTGCAAATCTTTAAAATGCATTTCCTTTCCTCTGCGTTCTTGTTTATACTGTTACTGAAATCTTTAGGTAGCTTATACTTATGTATGGCTTAATCTTTGTTTAACTGAAATCCTTAGGATCCAATTTCCTGTCCTCTATCTATGACCATAGATAGAACTTTATTGGAAATCTTTAGGTTCCATTTCTTTTCTTCTGTGTTCTTATTTATACGGTTATTGAAAATCTTCAAGATCTTCGGCTGCCTCCATGATCCCGTTCTATATAAATTTGCGTTGCTTTGGATTTAAATTAATTGCTGTTTTATGACAGGTTTGAAGAAAGATGAAATTAAAGTTCAGATTGAGGATGGCCGTATTTTGCAAATTTTTGGAGAGAGGAAGAAAGAGGATGTGCAGGAAACAGACAAATGGCACGAAACGGGGCGTGGTAAGGGCAGTTTCCGCAGGAATTTTCGGATTCCAGATAATATCAAGCTTGATGAGGTGAAAGCTCAAATAGCTAGCGGTGTTCTTACTATAACGGTTCCCAAGGAGCAGAACAAGCCTCACGATCGATGTGTTGAAATAACTGATTGACAGATCCATTGACGTATACTACACTTAGTGTCATCCTTCGCCATATTCAATTTGGTGCTGACACCTGTCCTTTTTTTTGGGTTGACATGTAGACTATATACTCTCCATTTTTTCACTTCCATTTTATTTTTTAGTTGTATCACTTGCATTCTAGTTTTTCAGTTGCATTCCAATACTTCACATGGACATATCATTCTACACAAAATTTTACGGATCATTTTAGACACATTTATAGATCATACACATCATTTAACACTGGTCATTACACATTGCTCATTTCACACTGATAATCAGTACATCATTTTACAGGTCATTTCACAATGAGTTACAGAGATGATATACACAAATCACAGATTATATTCCACTATTTCACATGCACAAATCATAATACAAACATTACGGATCATTCCAGTATTTCAGTTGCACAAAACATATCAGAGATCATATCCAGTATTTCAGTCTGCATATACGAGAGCACAAAATATGACAATATATCAAATTCATACAAGAGTATTAGAACAACAGGCCTAACTTTTACGATAGAAATTAAAGACGCAATTCTAAAACTTGCCGCCAGAGATATTCATGGCAATCTGATGCTCATGTGCAGCCTGTTCCAAAGATTCCCAATGGCAATTGAGGAAAGCGCCATCTGCAAGATCATTATTTGCTTCAACTGCCTGAATGTCACCTGCAACTCCTACATTTTCCATGGGAGAAACTCCTACATGTTCCATGGCAGTTCCTGCGCTTACTACACTGTCTTTCTTGATCAACTACTGATCAATGGGCTGTAGTACTGTACCAGCATGAGAAGGAATTGAAGCAGAAGGAGAGATACCATATAAGGCATTTTGAACTGTCGCTCCATTCTGAACTTTATCGTATTTCTGCAGCCCATCCTTATAGACATCCTCGTATAGCCACCTAGACCCGTCAGGATTGAACGACTGTCCTGCTATTTCCATTGTTGCTTTAACCTGCAGTTCTGCGCACTTGTCATATCCGCAAAATAGTTTACATTAATAAACTAAAAAAAAAAAACAGGAACATTCTACCAATACTAATAATAATAAAAAAATAGAAAGAATAATGAAAAGAAATGGACAAGTACCTGTGGAATGCTTCTGACATCCTATGACCAGCACGAATTAACCTTGAAACTAAAGTTGTTCCACTCTTATTGCTAAATGAACTGTCAATCCCAATCAACTTTATTATGTACTTGAGCCATTGTGATATTTTTCTTCCATTAAAGTGATGTTTCACATTATACCATGCCTGTCAAACAACACTGCTAGAAATATATAACAAAAAAGAAACACAACAAAAAATTGAATGCTTACAAGTTTGCGAGGTGAAATTATTGGTTGCTTGAATAACCAATAGGAATCATCAGCCACAACAAGATAGTGTCGAAAAAATTGCTTGAAGCTTAGAATAACATCTTGTTCAAACACACGAAGCGGCATTCTGAAACTCTCTTCCTGGTACCTATCTATGCTGACGTCATATGCCTTGGACAACCGCTCATTATACTCCACCAAACTCTTTCTCATTCTCGGAACCTATAGTAAAATCAGAAACCTTCGAACTGCTAGTTCTTTTCACCTCTAATTTCAAATCTAGAAACACAATAAAACATTATCCTCTTTTGCAAACCTGCAAAACACAATATTAGAAACATGTACTTAAATAACAGAAAATAAATATGAAATTAAATATAAGAAAAGTTTTATCTTTAGAATGATTTATTGAATGGTCAATGTCCGCCAATAATGCTTTTTCATTTTGAATGAGATCTCGTCCATCTTTTTTTCTCTTTTTACATACCTCTGGAGTCATCCTAGAGCGTCGCATGGCAGCAACACAAGCCAATCTGGCTCTCATGAAGTCTCAGTTAAAACTCGGTTCCGCAATACCCAGTTTCTGCAATATGCCGCTTCTGTTCACATCTAACCAGATCTCTTAAACAAATCCTGAAGCCTGCACAAGAAATGTAAACTATTATAAAATGCATGGAAATAATTAAAAAAATAAATATAAATACTTATGATTCTGCCGGGAACAAGCTTCCATCCAGCTTCACAACTTGAATCATAAATGGCTCTATCATACCTGGGTAAAAGAAAGCTAGGGTGTCTAAAAAAGATGCCCTTACATTATGTATAATGTCATGTAGGCACCCGTTTTTGTTATTTTTTTGAATTTTAGTTAGTTGGGATATGTAATCATTAGGAGTAGCCACGTCAGCAATTCAAAATTATGAGTGGCAGTGGCAACCAGAACGGACCTTCATTGCAATTTTTCGGAGGGAGATTGCGAAGAGTTTCCTGTTTAGGAAAAAAAATTTGCCGCCGTTCCAATTTTTTGTGTTTGTGAGTGATCAATGAAGTAATTCGACTGTAACTTATTCTTCTTCCTCGAAATCCTTGCCCAAATCCAAGCAATGGATGCCTTTGCCTCCCTGAAGTCACCCAGATTAAACAAGAATTTGAAAACAGTCGATTCTAGCAAGAAAGCCGAAAAAAACAAGAGGAAGGTTCAAGCTTTTGAGGAATCAAGGCCAAAAAGAAGATTTATTTGTGAAGAACCCGCTGTTGTGGAAGCAAAGCATGTAAGATGTGTCAATGCAGATGAAATTTTTCCAGATTTACAACAGATCATGGACGAGCAGTGGGGGCGCAAAGACATATGGGGGTTCAAAGAATCTAGTATGAAGCCAGAGTGGGCCGAGAACTTCTACAAATATTATGAAATTGTTTTTGGTAAGCGGGAGGTCACAAATCGCCATGTACCTGAGTACTTTGCTCGTGCATTTGCCCTTCAATTGACAGGTAAAAAAGTAGATTGGGATACTTTTAAAGTTTTGGCCAAAGATTTGGCAAAGGGAAGAGCAAAAGAATCTGCTATTACAGAAGAAATTGGGACCTCTAAATCCACATCCAAGGTTCCTAAATTTCAGCAAGGATTTTACCCTAAGGAAGAGCTTGAATTTGCAGAAACTCTGTTGCAGCAGTGTCATGAAGAGTTCCAAGGTTGAAGAACTGAAAATTCAGCAGGCAGAACTACATGACAATATAAATAAGATTTCAGGAAGAAAGGATGCACATGAAGAGGACCTAGCACAGATACAAGAAGACATCAATAGTGTTCTCGACGGCACGCCAAGCGTAATAAGAGAGACATCAAGGCGTGCAAAGAAGAGGTTGACCTTTTGATGAGGGATAGAATCGGGGAAGGAAGAAATGTCAAGAGAATTCAGGAGCCATTGGAGAAAGCCATTCGGGAAAAGGAGTTATGTGAAAAGAGGATTGCGTAACTTGAGGAGGCTCACAAAGTTCGGTTTGAGTGTTCGCAGACGCCTTGATGATATGCATAAGTACATGATGCATTCTCGCAATGATTCTCCTTCAGCCCAAAACAAGCTTAGTGATCTCTCCGAAGAAGAAAAATTCATATATGTGCATGGATGTGTGTTTTGTAGTAATGGCTTTGCTAATAATGAACCTATCCTAGTTGCTCCATGCAGCATTCATTTCATATCTTCGTTTCTCATATTCTATTTCTCTTTGGACTATCCCGCGCCAAGAGCATGCAAATGGGACGAAAAACATTTCAAAGATCTTGGGTGTGTACACCGGAGATAAGCAAGATTTCATGATTTATGTTTAATTTGTCGCACCTGTGATTACCGCAATGTAGAATCCATTTACATGTAGATTGCTGCACTTAAGGTTTTGCTACAGCATGTAGGAGTGTACTGGTTATTTTATACTTATAGTTCCATGGCTTGCATGTCATACATATATGTGTTTCTTACATACATGTTTGTACATTCACAGTGTACTGAGTTTTGTGACATAACATTTAGAGGTATTTTATGTAATGTCTGATGTGTACATGTGCATACATTGGAGCACATGCATGTACATTACATGTACATTCCATCTAGATAAATAGCTGTTTACATGTGTAAGTACTCAAAGTACTTCAATGTAGATCAATTCTAGTAATATGTACTGCTATTTTTCAACAGAATAGTTAGAGACTGATTAGTTTGAGACTGATATCTGACTGTTATGTGATTTATTTTCAGAGCTTGAAAGTGCCAAAAAAACAACTGAGCAGAAATTACACCACAGATCAGGTGCGCTTGTTTTCAAATTGTTTTGCATTGTGTCAGAGGAGCAATTTCTTATTCTTGGTTCGGTTTTCACAGTTTTGGAGGTTCCAAAGAAAATTGAGGTGCAAGATGTACCCGAGGGAAGTGACGTTTTCCTTCGTTTCAACGATTAGAAGGAAAACGCGCTTCTGGAAATACGGAGACAGTTAGTTGGTTAGGTATTTTTCCCCTTTCCTATTTATCTGCTTTCTCGGCTTGTTCTCTCTTAACAGCTCTCTTGGAGCGTTTCCTTTCCTCTGCTTCCCACTCCCTACGGTTTGGCCCAAAAGGGAGTCTCGGTGCTTCTGAGTCTGGTGGTTCTTTCCCATCCATCTACGTCCACGCTTCTTGTTATGGCCCCAAAAGCTGGTGGGTTAAAGTTCAGGAAGAGCCATGCATCCGAATCTTGTGAGCAGGTTCCAGCTTGGCTTAAAGCCATGGAAGACAAATTGGAGGTGAAGTTTGACGATCTGAGTGGCCTACTGGAGAGCAGGTTGCAGGCTAAGATTGATGATCTGGGTAGCGCAAAAGCGGAAATTCTTGCGGCCCTAGAAACCAAGGTTTCATCTCTGCAGGAAGAAATTCAGCAGAAGAGCAAGAGAGCAAAAGCCCCTCTCTTAAAATTTCATGAAAATGTGAAACTTTATGATTGTTTGAATGAGTTGGAAGACTGTTTTCTTGATTTGGAGAGGCATTTGCAGTCGCACGGATCCCTGGATGCAACAGCCAAGGACATTATCGCCAGAGGTAACTCTTTGATTTGTAAAAGGAAAAAAATAATATGCATCAGGGATAGGGAAGGGCCAAGAATTGCAGAATTCTATGAAATGGGGGAGTTTGGCCTTTTCGATTTCAAGAACAGCCCAAGATTAGGGCTCGATGGACCTGTGGTGACCCTGTCATAACCCTTTTTAATATGTGTTGTCTGTTGTTTCCGTCTCTGTTTGCAGTTAACCATTTAAGAGCTTCCAGTGTTCCGGTATCTCAGATTTGTGGGGGATTTAACCCTGTTGTTTTGGGAGTCTGCCCAAAATGGGGCTTTAAGAAATGGGCTTTCTTGTGGTTGGAGGGAATAAACTTGTCTCTGTTTCATTGCTTTAAGGAGCAGAGTTTCAGAAGGAAGGTTCCTCTTATTAATACGTTATTTTCTGGAATAGTTAAGCTTGTTTCTTATTGTCTCTGTGTCAGTGCTTTAAGGAGCAGAGTTTCGGGAAGAAAGCTCCTCTTATTAATACATTATTGTCTGGAATAGTTAAGCTTGTCTGACAATCTTGATTCACCGGCTGCATGTGTAGTTTCTTGTTGCTCTGCATAAGTCTGTTTCCTGTTGTCTGTTTTCTTTCTTATCTGATCCATTCTTAACTGACCTATCTCATGGAGTTCCCTGTGCAGACTCTGACTCGAATTAAGCTTGAAACATGCATTTCTTAGGTGTCCTGGACGAAGTTCCTCTCTCTTTGGTGTCTGTTTCTTAGGTGTCCTGTTGTCTTGCTTCACCTTCTCTGCCGCCATTGTAAACGCAGCTTAGATTTTGCCGCCTTGCAGCTCGGATATGGCCGCCTTGCTCTGCCGCCATCTGTAAACGCAACGATGCTTTTTGTTGGAGGTTATTTTAGCTTTTCTTGACCCTTATCGGAAACTGCCAGGATTGGTCAAGATTAACCCTTAACTATTCAATGAGTTATTTTTTTTTTTTTTTTTTTTTTTTTTTTGTATTTAAGCATATTTTTTTGTTGTGGTTGTTGACACTTTTGTTGCATGTGGTTGTCTTGGTTAACTTCGATTGCTCACTAAGAACCCTTATGAATAACTTGAGAAGAAATAGATCTGTGGTAGGAGGCTGGGCTTACAAAGGGTAAGGCAGAATATGAGATTTTTAGTAAGAGTCCATGAATGTAACTTAAGACTTTCATCTAAATTACTTTGCTAACGAAATGAATCTTTTGAAGCATTACATCTATATTATTTTCAAGTGAGAACTTCTGGCTCCTTGGGATGAGGTAGCAATGATGAAGTTATAGTGCATGGGTTCAACGTGGAAACAACCTTTCGTCGCTAAGGTTCTAGCCCGCAACTAAGGTGTTGCTATTAGATTTATTATTCTATTCGATGCTTTTATAACTAAGATTTTTTATTTCTTAACCCATAACTTTTAAGCCCTCCTTATACTCATAGAGGTTTTCTTAGTTGCTAGTTGAAGCAATAGTTGCGTGCCACCTTAGCTTTGGGGTCGCTTGACCATTGTCTGCGCTTTAATAAAGATTTGTATGCCCTTGCTTATTGCGCTCGTTTTTCCTTTTCCCCATGGTTGGTGCACCATAGAAATTGTTTCAGATTTGAAACGTGATTATTAGGTGATCTTACAGCATGATGTTCTATCACTCAGCTGCTAGGCTTCTTACATTTTAGGTGTGCATCTACTGTCGATTTACGCTGCTTTTTTGATTTTATTTCTTCTGCCTCTGTTTCAGCATTCTTGTCCATGTCTGCCCGTAGTATTTCTAGAAGTGACGTTTTCCTTCGTTTCAACGATTAGAAGGAAAACGCGCTTCTGGAAATACGGAGACAGTTAGTTGGTTAGGTATTTTTCCCCTTTCCTATTTATCTGCTTTCTCGGCTTGTTCTCTCTTAACAGCTCTCTTGGAGCGTTTCCTTTCCTCTTCTTCCCACTCCCTACGGTTTGGCCCACCCCCCCACCCTTCTCCTGTTTTATGACTTGTTGCAAGCTAATATTTTGTTGGAGGCCTTGTGCCTAGTTGGAGGCCTAGTGCCTGGTTGGGGCCTGTGTGCCTGGTTGAGGCCGGTGTGCCTGGTTGAGGCGTTTGTGCCTGGTTGGAGGCCTTAGTGCCTGGTTGGAGGCCTTTGGGCCTGAATGGCCTTGGTGGCCTTTGGTTTGTCTTTTTTGGTGTATGCAGGTTTTAGCGTGGCTGTTTGGGGGTGAGATTTGGATTCGGAGCACAAGATGAAGATCAATAGAGAAGACAATTCAAACATGTTTCGTCTTTGGCAACTTCATTGCTGTAGTGTATTTTCACCCGATAAGGCTAGTCAGCATGAGGGTACAAGAGTTTTTATGTTTGGACCTAGCATTGGTTAGTGATCCCATTATTGTCAGGGTTTTTCCTCGAAAACCCGAAAGGGCGAGGTTTTTTAATCCCGGCCATAATGTTTTCACTAGCTTGCTATCAGCATGTACTTGTGTTGGTTATTAAGGAAACGCCCATGAGCAGCATTAACAGCAGCATTCTTGTCCATGTCTGCCCGTAGTATTTCTAGAAAGAAAGCAATGATTGAAGGAAAAAGCAAAATCACTATTCCTACGGTGATACAGGTTGAGGAGGCTGGCACTTCAGGTCTGCATGGTGACATTCCAGATTATGACGAGGAACTCGAGAGATTGAGGGAGCAGACTAAGTCCACATCTTCAAAAGTAAAGGCAGCAGCAGAAAATGTGACTCCAAAGAAGAAGTCCACGCCTAAAAAGCCACAGAAGAAGACAATTAAAGCAGTAGAAACGGGTAAGAAAGCATTTTATTTCAGTGTACAGCAGCTGAGAAGTCGATGACATCCTATGTTTACAGGTCCAAATGAAGAGGAATCTTCCGAGCGTCAAGACCTAGAGCAGGATACTCTTAAGTTTGTGCCAAATCTTGCTTCTGACATAGTAAAGGAGGCTGAAGTTCATGACAATGAGAAATCAGGAGAGGTTGAAGACGAGGATTCTGGATTCTTAAGTTTGTGTCAAATCTTGCTTCTGACATAATAAAGGAGGCTGGAGTTAAAAACTTTAAAATAATATGGATAGCAGTAGACGAATGTAGATGATTTGTGTAAATGTACTGGTCATTGAACCCAGACTGCAGTTCTGAATACAGGCCATATGATGCCTTGCTCAACCAAATGATGAAGCTCAAGAAGGCAAGGATTTTCCCAGGATCTTTGCCTGAAATGGAGTGTTATTTATTTGAACAAGATGTGCTGGACATGGATGTGGAAAAATTTTCCAACTGGCATGTGGATATGTATGCCAGGTACTGGACTTTGAACTTATTCATTTATATGTATAAGTCAAGTTAGTAATTTTATCCTTTTCAACTTGTTATAGGTACCTGTAGCTCTGTGTTCCAGATGATAAGAAGGCCGACGTCTGGTTCTTCCCACCGGACAGCTTCATGGAATTTGCAGCACACTGCAAGGCAAGCGAAAAAGATAAATCTATGGCAGCCTCCAAGCATGGAAGAGATATTGTAAAGGTAGTTCTTACAGGGATAAATTGGCTGAAGTGCAGATGGATCATGATTCCAATGCTATGTAGAGTTACTGAACATCACACTTTGGCCATTTTCAACATGGCACTTACTAAGAGTAAGAACACCATTAACATTCAGATCTTCAATTCGCCGAGGACATTGACGTTGACATGCTTGCACTTAAGAGGTATTTTGTATTTCACATCTCCTTTTATTAATATTGAGTAGATTGGATACCATGTTAGCAACTTCTTTCATTCATTTGCTACAAAGTTGATCTGGTCTTTTGTAGGCTCCACATCCTCACTATGGCACGCGGTTGTGTCGAGTGTCCCACGTTTTTGAAGCATGGACAAAATCCTTTAAACCATCATTCATTTAAATTGGATTTATGTCTGTTCCAAAAGCACGCCACTTTTGCATACCCTTTTCTCAATATAGTGTTTTGTTGTGTGACATGGTGTTTTGCATTGTTGCAAATTTTTGCATTGTAGTAGTGGGTGGTTTAACATTTTCTTGTTTTAGTGAGAAGAATGTGGTGTTTGATTAGCATTTGTAGATAACAACACATCAATATACAGAGAACACTTTTTATATTGTATTCACTATCATGGAGGGACTAGTCCTTTCTTTGTCAAATAACTCTCAAGATAGGGATCCATCTCCTTAGTCCGATCTAGTTCTGGATGCGTTTTGACAACATCTGATACTGTTTTACCAGAAGCCAAGCCACTCATGATGGACATGAATAGTACTAGAAACTCATCTGTTGAGTAATCTTGTGGAGTATAAGTTGGTGGATTTAGAGCCTGACCTTGATTATAAAAGCACTTAAGAGCATCATCATCTACTATTATGATGTCCTCTTTCTTTTGAATGCCAAGCTGATCCATCATAGTACCAAGATGTTTCACGAAGACCAGTTTGCCATCCGGATCTCTTGGATGTGGAAACTTTATACACTTACTTTGGTCCCAAATCGTCACAAAGTCTCGATTCATGCCTGGTAACACCCTAAGTACTTCATCAACATTTCTGCGTTCCATTGAGGACCAGATGGCAACTCGAAACAATCTGAACGCCTCATTCATCATATCTTCTAAGTGTGGACGAGGATAGATCCACTTAGTATTCAATTCTAGAGGGACTTGCTCGAAGTCATCAATGTTAATAAGCTTCTTAGGAAACGTTTTACACAGGACACCATTCAGATCGAAGACAATGATTTTGTCACAAGCAGGTGGAGCCCTGAACCATGGAAAACAAAGAGTTCGCCATGCAAAAGTGTTCTGCAATACACGCCAAGCGCGTTTTATCCTTCATAAATAAGCTACATATCGCGCCTGGCGTGAATTACCTTTCATCGTCGCCGTCATCCGCAGCAGTCGTAGCGTCTACTTCACTCCCCGGATGCTTACTGTCAGAAGCATGAACGCCACCGTTAAGTTCAGACACGTTCTCTTCTATGAAAGCTACCATAGGGGTTTGATTCCTAACCTCAGTGGTTGCATCTGAGCTTGTATGATCATCCTGGCTGGTATCAGGAACTGCCGCAGTCGTACCCCCAAGCTGGACATTACCAGTTGGAATGTTATCAAGCATGGACGCCAAATTTTTCTCCATGGTCTCACGTTCCCGCTCTAGCATTTCGGCCTTCTCCTCGGGGGTTGCATTGCTTTTTGAACATTCTGGAGTTGCACTCGTAGGCTTTTGTGAACTAGTATTCTGCTTCTGCCCTTCGTAAGGTACCAAAGCCAACGGTTTTTTATCTTTGACAGGACCCCAATCAGCCGTGGCTAGTACCTTTTCGAAAAACACTTCAAGGAAATCCCTGGACTGGTCATCGTTGACGAAACTTAAACATCTTTATGATGTCTTCAGGGCCTCTCTACCAATATACCCTCCAACATGGAATTCACAGCAAGTGGTATCAAGTGGTGCAAATGCCTCAACAAGATAGCTTGCCAGATTGATTGCAAACCCATGTTTATTCAAGGGTCCCTTTTCTTTTGTCAGCAATTCCAGAGTGATGTCTTTCCGGTAGAGGTTAGGAACATCAAATTCCTCGCATTCATTTGCTTCATACTCATCATCTGCTTTGTAGAAGACATTTTTCAAGTTGGGTTCATCCAAAAGAAAACACTGCCATGCACCTTTATCCGATGCCCCTTTGCTCTTAGCTACCTCATAGTTGTCATCTGGCACAAGGGATATCATTATGAAGATTATACAAGCGCTTTTATACTGCATCCTCAAATCAGTATCCTTTGTCTCAAAGAGAAGAGAGCCTTCCCTAACGACCTTTAGGCATTCCAAGCAAGGGGGGTTCACCTTGAATTCCCGTATGAACCATCTGAGATAAGAAATGGGTTATTTTTGGAGAGCTTTCGTATGAAAATATATGAAAAGGGGTGGTTTTTTATCACATTTTGCAATTAAGCCTGTAGATTTTCGATATGGGTATTCTTCTAGTTCTTTTGAACCGTATACTATGGGTTTTCTTGCTACTCCAGTAACGCAGATGGCATGTCCATATTGTATATAGGTGAATCCCCCGGGATTCCAAGTCGTATGAAGCCACAAAGCATGCATATGAGGCTCTCCTGGGGAGCATATGATGACAATAATAAAGAGCTTCTGAGTTGTTAAGCCTATGCAGCTACTAAAAAAACTGTTGTACTCCTGTTGAGTCATCCTCTTCTCTCCTTTTGCAGTCCTGCTATCCAATACAAACAGAGAAATATTACGAGGGCCTATTGTTGTATCGGGTAGGAGACCTTTATAGCCAGTAGAGACCAGGTATTGGAGTGCAGGTAAGTCACCACCAACATCTTTCAGGACGGCAACCTTTCTTCTCAGCTCAGCCATCACCTTATCAGATAGCTTTGAGGTGTGATGTTGGTGCTTTGATTTCCTGTTTTGCAGAAATTCCTTCGACCAAAAGACGTATTTCTTGATGTCATCAGCAGACACGCCATACTTGTCTAGCAGGCCGACTTCAGACAATGTTACATCACCAGATAGCTTCAAGTTCTTCACCAACCGCTACCTTCATAACTCGTGATGTTCTTTATATGAGTGCAACAATCAATGAAGGACATTTTGTCCTTAACTGAAGAAGCCTTCTTGTACAGAACTTCTTTGTTTATGCATTGATTTAACAACCAAATGATTTCATCATCTTGGAGGCCCTGTACTTTCCTCATCTCGGTAGTCTTGAGATCAAATATTGAAGTATCTTGAGGAGGCACTCGTCCCATTGGGTCTGGTAGCTGTTTCTGAGCATAAGCATCCCAGAACTCGTTCCACTTCGCCCAGACTTCGTCCTTAGCGAAGACGATCTTGTAGGCATCTGTGAGGGACCTCTCGAAGTCGCCCGAGGACGCCTCACCGCTTCCTCCCCTGTTTTTTTTCCTGTTTTTTTGGCTCTTGGTTTCCTATCTTGGATGATAGTCTGAGCCAAGGTCTTTTCCAATGCCTTAAACTCCTCAGACTTCGTTCCTCCCTGTTTTGTTTGCAGGGGTCTTCCATATTCTATCCATTGCTGGCGGGCATGACGGAGGTGTTCCACGAAGGGCTGCGGTCACCAATATGAGCAGTGGCATACAAAATTAACCGCCTTTTAGATCAAGCAAAAGGATAATCGGGGGAAACGCCAAAGGCATTGAATCTTTGCCAATTAATTGGCGGGCGTGAATTCATCGCCAATTCGCTGGTGTGTGTATTCGCCCGGTATGAATTGGCAGCAAATTGGTAGCATGAATTCACTCCACGCGCGAATTCACACCTGGCGTGTATTCGTCCGCGAATGGGCAGCATGAATACACGCCAGCGCCGAATTGGCAACGCGATCGCATTCGCTTTTAGATCCTGGCGTGTATTCGTCCGCCGATGAAAATGCAAGACATTGGCAATTCGCTGCGTGGCGTGTATTCATGCCGACAACCGCGACGAATACCGCCAGCGTGTGAAATGGCAAAGCATGAATTCACGCCATGCGCGAATTGCCAATGTACCGCCTGATCAAAATGCAGTACATTGGCAATTCGCGTGGCGGCGGTATTCATTATTCATCCCGCGGACCTGCGACTGGACCTAGTCTACTAATGTTATTGCTACTTGATATATCTGACTCTATTTCACCAAATATACTAACCTTTTATAAAGAAAAACTTCGCCCATTTCGTTCAATATTGCACTAATCTCTGCCAGGTCCTCTGCAGGGGTATGGGGGCTTAGAAACTGACACCTCCTGTGGTTGTAATGTAGCAGATACATTGTTTGTCCGGTTTGCAAAGCCTGGTTGGATAGGGATCGTTGTGCCTCAATAGAATGATGTCCGTCAATAATAAGGAAGCATACATTAGGGTTTTCCACTGTTAGCTCTTCTAGTGTTGTCCACTGGAGTGGAGCATCCTTTTTCTTATCCCAAGGAAGCACGTCTGCTGGCATAGGAACTTGGCCTGGATTCCTCACCATCGCCCTCAATATTTCTCTTGCATGCTCAGGGTCATACCTCCTGCTAACAAGACTTGACTTATGTGATCTCACCAGACGGTCAACATGGATGGGATGTGTAAAAGATTGGCCAAGTGGGTAGTTGTCTGCATACTTGACTAGCCTACTCATTGCCTCTAGCTGCAATTTCTTTTCGGAGTCATTTTCTGCCAAAATGCCATCAACTGTTGCAGCGGGGATGTCCTTTCCTAAGTCCAGCAATCTTCCTACATCCCTGATATCATTTTGATGCTTTATCTCCTCCAGGTAGTAACTTGGAGAAGGTCCTCGCAAAGCTCTCCTCACTGCAGACACCCCTTCACTAATAGAAACTGGAGTGAGGACAGTATTTTGACGCCATCCATACTTGAAACATGACTCAGCACCCACGTCCTTCTTCATCAGACCATCTTTGAAAGCAGTTGCCCTGGAATGTGTAAATCTGACGAGATCTTTCTTGTGGTTCTTCACAACCTCCACTAGGAGTTGACAACAGATGTCATCCTGCTCCTCACAAGCGATAAGAATACCTTGTTTCTTCATAAGATCGGTCTCTTTCTTTCTGGAGTGTAACACAAGATCCACCTTACCATTTGTTTTGCCTACATCAACATACCACTCCGCACTGTCATCCATCTTCTCCTCGGGGCATGGAGGATCTGTGTCTGCTCTGATAATGGATCCGCTATCATCTATCGACAATGCATAGGATACTGCGTCATCATTGGGCTTTCCCTTCTTCTGTGAGCTGGAGCTCGCTGGAGTATCTTCCGAGCCTCTTGCTTTCTTAGGAGGAGGTGTAGGAGCTACCATTCGGTTTTGTCTCTTCTTCCCTGCAAACGAGGGTGCAATACACGCTTAGCGCGATTTCGGGTGGTCATCAATTCCGGCCAGGCTAAAGCACAGAATGGCATACAGTCCCCAATTATAGACATGCACTCATAAGGCGTGCCAATTACAGCATGTCGACCAGACAGTCGAAGGCAGGCCAACTAAACACGGTCATACTACTTTACAAATTATAGACAGAACAGTTAATCACGAGCAGGACAATTTAACACAGGAAGGACATTTATTATGCAGATGCAAATACAAGTCACAACAGAAATGAGCAGCTAAAGAAATAATAGACAGAAGTGTCAACAGCTATAGAAATTTAAGTCACTGCTACAGAAATAATAGACAGGAGTATAGGCAGAAGATACAGAGCAAATACAGTAAATACAGTAAATACAGAGCAATGAACATAGAATGAATAACACACAGAATGATGACAATACTGACCTTGAGCATCTTCTCTCGCGGCCCGGCCTGAGTTTGGAGCAGCACGACCTTTGGGCGGCATCTTCGCGATGATCTTGAGCGCCTCGGAGTTCTTGAGTTCCTGAGCGCCTCGGAGTTCTTGAGCGTCTCGGAGCAAGTCGACAATCAAAAACCAAGAAATGGAATTCAAAAACTTATATAGATTTCCATAAGGCGATTAGGTCGGCTTTCGATCGACGGGTTTCATTCGGATCGACTTTTCATCGACAGTCCGATAGAAGCGAGCGGTTATTAAAATTTCGCGGATTGACTTTTAATCGACGGTTCGATAGAAGGGAGCTGATATTTAAATTTCGCGGATCGACTTTTAATCGACGGTTAGCAATCTTACAATTGGGCCTAATGGACGGGACGCGATCGTACGAGCAGTAAATGGCTCTACGACCGCCGTATTGTCAAATCCCATAATTAGATTTCACTCAGCGGCTAGAAAAGCAGTACAATTAACGGATAATTTGAAACTACCACCTAATCTTGCCGCCAGCCTTTCTTGTCATTCGAACTCGAAAGAACTTGGAAGAACAGGAAGAACTCGAAAGAACTCGGAAGAACTGGGAAGAAGCCGGCGCCTGAGCGATGTCGAGCGCCTTCATGTAAGTTCATGTACTCTTCCAGAACCCAAGCTCCAAATTAATCCCATGATCTTGCGACACTGAACAGCGTTGGAGAAGAATGCTACATGCTGACGACGAATTTGAAGAGGAGGGTGGGAAATTGCAAGATAGAATCACGATCCCGAAGCAACCGCCATGGAGTTCCTCTTGGAAATGATCATGTGAAGATTCTAGTAACCGATTGCCATTTCAACGATTTAAGCATTACCCAGAAGGCATCCTGATGGAGACACAGTGGGTGAAAGCATCGGAACCTTTGTTGCATGGCCAGTAATTCGCTTAAAGAAGGTGAGTTTCATTTTCTTGGAGGACATAGAGGAAGATTGAGTGCTCATACTAAAATGCACAAGCTGATTCTGTCATATGTATGAAATTAAAACGCTTGCATGCCAGACCATTCATTCAATATTGCAAAACTATAAGGCCTGCAGACCAGAGCATTCAGGAATTTAAAAAACACTGTATTCTTTACATGGATGGGATATTCTTTAAAAAACCTGCATTCTTTACATTGTTTTAATTACATCCGCGGTGTTATTCATCTATGTGTTATTCATCCGCGGTGTTGTTCCTCAAGAGTCTCTAATGCCGCACAAGTAGTCTCAAATCTTTGTTGAAAAAGATAAACTGGCATACAAGATTCTGGCAACTAAGATGGTGCAGCTATTGGGATATTACCCAAAATGGCTTCGAGGTCTGCAACTCTAATTATCAGCTTAGCATTCTCCATTTCAAGCCCCTAAATAGCACGACACTACTCATTGAATAAGCTTATGCTTGTAGCCTATGCTGGCACAGGAGGAACTTCAGTTGAATACGCGCCATGCATATGTTCAGTTGAATACGCGCCAGGCGCGAATTCATTGAAAAAATAAATTAGTGATTTCGCGCCATGAGCTAATACCATTCACTTGTAATTTAAATGCCATGCGTGTATCCTGTATTGTACTTTAAAGCAATACTGTAATTTCTTCAGAAGCTGTACTGTAATTTTTAAATTCGAGAGAGCTGAAGTGAAATCATGCCAGGCGCGAAATATGTTTGTGTGCAAAATGTTTAAATTGTCAAGCAGTCCAATACACGCCTGACGTGAACTGCATAAAGCTAATTACTGTATGCAATTCACACCAGGCGTGTATTGGACTGCTTGACAATTTAAACATTTTGCACACAAACATATTTTGCGCCTGGCGTGATCTCACTTCAGCTCTCTCAAAATTAAGAATGAAAGAGCCAGAATTCAAAACAGCTTCTGAAGAAATTACAGTTATGCTTTCAAGTTAGAGTTGACACTAAGGAAACATATTGCAGTCATTAGTCCTTGTATTGCCATTGAAAATTTTTACATAAGGCCTTTTATTAGAGTTGCCAGAATTCAAAGCGACTTACTCGCAGAAATTACAGTTCTGCTTTCAAGTTAGAGTAGAAACTAAAGAAACATATTGCAGTCAGTAAATCCTTGTATTGCCATTGAAAATTTTTACATAAGGCCTTTTCTTAGAGTTGCCCAGCTCTGTGTTACAAAATTACAGAAGTTCTAGGCAGTTTAAGGAGATGCCTAGCTCCATTCATAATCCTCATTTGAGGCCTTTTTTGGAGATGCCCAGCTCGCTCTTCTGAACCAAAAACTAAATAACAAAACAAAAAAAAAAATCAGCCCTCTACCTCCTCCTCTTCTTCCTCCTCCTCTTCTTCCTCTGAGCTTTCATCTGCCATCTCCTCAAGGATGGCTTCTGCAACAACTTCATCATCGGAGGAGGAGAGGGCGCCCATATCCTTTGCTTTTTTTTTCTTCTTCTAATTCTTCCCGCCATTCTTCATCTGCTTCCTCCATTTCTTCTTCTTTCTCAATCTCGTTCTCCATCTCCTCATCTGAATCAAGGGGAGTATGGGGGGACTCGGGGCTACTGGTGCTGGTGCTCAGATAATCTTTTCCCGGGCGAAGCTTGCCCTGAAGAAATAACTCCTTGCAATTATCCGGACTGTGGTGCGGAGAGCAGCCACAGCGGCATCTGCGGGAGGGGGGAATGGATTTCTTTATCAATTTTTTTGTCTGCCTCTTCGCCTCTCGGAGGCGAGTCCGGCGGGATGGAGCGGGACGAGGCCGGGCAGCATGGCTCACTATGGTAGAAGGAAGAAAGGAAGAAAGGATTGGCACTAGAAGGAAGAAAGGATTGGCGGTTGAAAGAATGGAGGGTTTCTTATAGGCGCGGTTGTAATTATGATTCCATCACATCATACAAGATTTATATCATATACGAATTACCTATCATTACTTCTATTGAATTAATTATGCCCTAGGCTATCATTAATTCTCTATAGAATTACCCACATGTCAGCTATACTTAAAACCTATGTTTTCATTAATTTTGTATAATTACCTAGACCCCAGCTATACTTACAACCAACTTTGGCCCATCTAGATTTACGACCTATACTTACCTCATTAGTATTACTAGCATACACCCTATGTTACCATTAATTTTGCAATAATTACCTACACCTGAGCTATACTTACAACCTATTTTTGGCTGCACTTACAACATATATTTGTCTATTTAATGGTTTTTTTAGTATTTTTTAAAGTTCCCTTTAATCGGTTCTCAAAATTACTTTGTCCTTTTTTCGAACTAATATTAAGACATTTCACTTTATATAGGTGAAGCGTGTGGATCCTAAAAAGGGTAAAAATGTAATGCCTATCCCCCCAACATGTTTCAACATTGTCACCACATGTTCTTATCACATTGTTACCCCATTGTAAACATTGTTAAGGAGCTAGTAGGTGAAGGAACTATCATACTAGCTGATCCTATCCAGGCTGTCAATGATGAAAGGTTAGGAGAGGATAAAGTGGGTGTGGCCATAACAAGTTTAGAGGAAAAATGGAAGGAAAAAGGATCAAATCACCAGGATTGCACTGCATGTATTAAACAATTGGAGGTTCCATGCATCATGCCATGGCCTATAGCCTGCATTGAGTTTATAAGAGAATTCCTTTTACCGGAGCCAGAGGTTGTGGATGACACTGATTTTCTTAATGCACCTCCAATAGCTGCCAGGACCACATTTTCAGAGAAGAGGGCACACTCAGTGGTGAAACATTATCCTAGCAAGAGGTCCAAGTCAAGTAGTGATTGTTCACGTGAAGCTCTGACTAAGGTAAGGGGAATGGAATGTTGTTGGGCTAATTGTGTTCAGAAGTTTGAAATTGATGAATTGATGGAAGCAAGAGCCACCTTCCAAGAGTATACTTGTGATGAGAGGAGGACTTACATGTACTCCATTCATGAGCTTGCACTTCAAGATGAAAAATTTCCAAAGAAAAAAAATACCCACTGCTAGGGACATGGATATGTAAAGTTGCATGGATACATATTCATGGCATTCCAATTTCATCTTGGCAAAATTGGCAAGCAAGTCATGCAAAGGGGAGTAAAATTGCATTACATGGAAATAATGGCATGTTGAGGCCAACTTCTAGGATCCTGGCTGCTAGGGAGGTTTTTGAAAAATATGTTGAATTCAATGCTGAGAATATGCCACATAAAAGTAGGAAAGATCAACAGGGAAAAATAGTTGTCGAGAAGAGATTGCCATCCCATTGTACCCAGAAGAGCATATTGGAGGAAGATGCTTTGCTTCGAGAACTACAGGTACCTGCAATATCTCCACCCAGCTTCAGTAGACCATGGAGCAAGCACTTCAAGCATGTCACTATAGACACTTCGAACAACTTTGCAAAGTGCAACTTGTGTGCTAAGTTGAAAGAGATTCTTGATAAGACCAAGCAACCAAGCCAAAGGGCTAAGATAAGGGAGCAAATGAAAGATCACATGACAGACCAACTATCATGTAGATCCACTTATTGGATGTGGAGAACATTATCATGTTTGGAACCCAATAACTATGTTTGTATTATACATGACAAGATGGATCAATCGAAGACTTGTTTGCCACAGTATAGTTACATACCCAAGCAAATCAATAGAGCTTATCCTTTGCAAGTCTCTCTTTTCCTGAATTGTTTGAACTGCCAACTTGCTGAAAAGTTGTGAATAGTGAACTTTGTAAGGTGATGAAACATCTTGTCAAGCAATGTACCCGGACTCCCGCTTTCAGTAACAAGCTTCAACCTCCTTGAAGTGCCAGCTTTGGAAGGTTCGTTCACGTACTTATAAACTTGCCATTCAATGTTCTCATTCTGCGACTCTTTCTCCTTAGGACAGATTTGAATATTTTCAGTGCCACAGTTCTGGCACTCTCCCTTGACACAGTCCAAACTATGCCACTCTTCGCCTTCCTTGTCACAGACCGTAGCTCTCCACATAGCACTAACATTTTGAAATGTTTTAGAAGGAGCTTGGCAGACGCCATTGTTGTCATCTGCTGCACAAACACCACAAGAACATGTACAATTGGCATGAAATTTGCTCCTCAGGACGCTAAAAGCTTTTCTGTATAGCTCAGCTTGTTCATGCGTCACGCAACAGCATGTGTTCCTCTCTTTCAACCTTCTCACACACGTAGGCTTAAGCAGCTCGAATATTCTGATGCTAATCTTCACTTCAGGATGTTCATCTTTGAACATCTCATACAATTTACTCTGCAAGGAAAAAAGCGGCATGTATAAGTAAAATATAAATTAGAACTACTTACGAATTCAAAGATGTTGCAGACATTGCATTAGTTCTATGGCATTCAGATCATGATTTGATATACATTCAACTATTACACCACAACATCGTACATACTATGTACATGATATGTATATATGTAGCAAAATAACAGGGGGTTATTTTTGTATTTTTATACACTTTTTAACATGGTTTTCATATGATTTGGCGATCGTATTGAATGAGCTGTACTAATTAGTACTTCTAGAGTGCGCGTTGTATTTTGTTATAAAAAAAATCCATGTTGTAATGGTCTACCCCCTTCATTTTCCTATTTCGTTCCCTCATGCATGCAAAGCTCGAGCATTTTTGTATTAGGGTTTTGAACCTTCTCTCTTTTCTCTCGACCCTAAAATTTTTTTTAAGGACGCTTCTGTGATCTCTGTTTAGGATTGGCTTCCATGATTTTTGTGTGGTGGCTTCCAGAATAAACCCCAGGGATTTTGCAGGGTTGAATTTATTACGGCATGCACAAGTCCACAAATTTGCAGGGCCGGACTTGGTTTGCTAGAGTTGCCTTCTTTTGTTTAGGAGGTGGACCGAAAGGATTGGGGCCATTTTGCTACATATTGCAAGACGTTTAACTGGCACCAGAGTAGAAGCCCGCCTCTGGCTATGTTCCTGTCTGCAAGATACCGGATAGCTGGTGTCTGATCTGTGGGTCCAGAAGGAAACATGAGCTTTTGGGATTTTGATTTCATGTGTTGTTTAGCAAGCAGCGAGCTTGCTTTTTGGTACTTTCAGAGCTTGAAACTTTTGGGTTTAGGTCTCTGGCAGCAAGGGTTCTTCGCACTTTCAAGCAGTTGAAGACCAGCTTCCTTGGTTTAGAGCTTAAAGACGATCTTGGATAGGCATATTCACCCCTTATTCCTTAATCTACACCGTACGTAAAGTTCCTCGTTTGTGGGGTATGCAAGTACAAAATTTGCTATACTGTATAACAAGATTCGCAAAATACTATAAGATTTCAAGCGGAATACTATATGGTGTTGATTTCGTACGTGCAAAATACAATTATGAGGGCTCTCGCTGCCCTACGTCACCCCCCTTTGAATATGCACCCAAACCAAAGGAGATTTAAGGGGGATTTTAATTTAAATGTGTTGGACCCAATGGTTGTGTTAATTAATGTCAATGGTAGTTATGTGTTGGTTGTTAATAGTTGTGTTAATTAATATCAATAGTAGTTATGTGTTGGTTGTTAATGTCAATGGTTATTATGTGTTGGTTGTTATGTGTTTGGAGGATTTAATTTTTATATGTTGGATGTTAATGGTTTGTGTTGCAAAAAAATTTTTTTGGCCCCTTCGGGGCCTTAGGGACGTCACCACCCCCCCCCGGTGTGACAAAAATTTTAGAATTTAAACCAGAAAAAAACTAGATTTCATTTGAGGGTTTCATCACCTGTAGCTTTTGAATTTCATCACAATAAAACAAATAGAACATAAGTAAAACTTACCATAAAGATGGAGCAGATTGATCCCATTATTTTGAAAGTCATAAAGTTTGCAACACCCATACACAAACATTTTTCAACTGGAATTTAACAGCAGCCTTTGGCCTCCATGAATTCTTGTGGTGAGAAACCAAAGTGGGAAACTTTTCTGCTTGTTAGCACAAGGATCTAGAAGCCTTGGAATTTGCTTAATAACTGCCTCAAAATCTAAAAATGCATGGTAATTTTTTGCAAGCTTCATTCGGAATGAGCCATAAAACAATATCCAATAGCGCAATCCTGTATTAATCAGCTGGTAGGATGTGAAAGCCTACCAAACGCGGCCGAAAAATTGCTGTTTTAGTATAGATAACTTAACCAAACATATCCATATCATACACTAATAAAAAGATCTCGGAGAGAGCTTTCCAACGCAATAAAAATCATCTGAAACAGAGCTCTGGATCAAAAGTTATAATAAGAAATGTGTTGCCGGCGGGGAAACTGCACTACATGCGCCCTTCAAGCCCTTCATGCGCCCTTCAAGCCCTTCATGTGCCCATTATGCACCACACACACAAAAAGAGGGCTTTTGTTGTGAGCCATTGGTTGTTGACCATTATGCACCACACGCACAAAAAAAGGGCTTTTGTTGTGAGCCATTGGTTGTTGACCATTGAAAAAAAAGGCTAAAATCAATGGCTCACAAATGGTGCACTCTAGATGTACGCATTAGTACATCCATTTGAATACATCACAAAATCATAGGAAAACCTTAGTGAAAGCCGTACAAAAACACAAAGAAAACCCCCTGTTGTTATGCTACATATTGATTATTAAGTAAATTGGGTACTGGCAAAAACGTGTCTATGGTGTGAAGCCATGGCAGAAAAGACTTTCATAGGTATTTTTGTAGCTATTTATGACCTACATGAGCTCCACAGGCCGCTGTCTGATTCTGAGTTAAGTCTTTGTAAGGATCAGTCTTGTAAAGAATTGTATACTAGTGGCTAAGAAGTACATGTTCAAGCTCCAATCTTCAAGGCTCAAGCCAATGATGGAAATGTCGTTGTTCACAAGTGGGTTGGAATTTTATACCAGAAACAGCCTAGCTGGGCTATCAAAGTTGTGTTTGTTGATCTGTCATTCATCCCTCCATTTTTCTCAGGTTGGTTCTTTTGCTCTATAAACTGTAGAAGTTTCTGTGCACACAATTTTCTTTTCGTACTTGTACAGTGATATGATTGAGATCAAATTTTGCTGATGATAAGGAAAATATCCACTCTTTGAACTTCTATATAACAAATTTGCCAGACATTTTAGCACCCAAATATTACATTTTGTTCTTAGATTTCCTTGTGCATTTTGTTTGCTTTTCCTCTCCCAGCTTGCAGCCGGTACTAGCTCTGATCCAACAGCATAATCGGATATGTTTATTAATGGCATGATTTATGTCTGAATTTTATGTTGAAGTAATAAGAAGGCTGTGGCAGTCCAGCAGGATGTTATTTGATCCAGCATGTGATTGTCATTTAGCATGTGATTGTCATTTGATCTATTCAAGATTCAGGCGCAGGATGCCATGATAGTTTGATATAGATAGACAAATGCACTTATTTTCTAGCCACTTTTTCCCCTTGGATTATTTTAAGAGTTAAAGGAAGCATCTAAGGAATTGGCTCAGGGCTTGTGTTTTAAACTTCTGTGACCATTGAAGGTACATTTCTTTTTTCAAATATATTGTGCCATTATCTTAACTCGAGGATTCAAGTTCTGCTCCATTTCATCAGTTTGACAAACCTGTGGGAGCATTGTCTCCAGAGAGAGGATGCACTTTCTCGAGGCAACCACAGATGGATACACCGATGCTTAAAAATGCAAACATAATCATAGAATAGAGGTCTCACATGATTTGTTGAAATCATCATGGTGTTTCTTAAAATAATGGTGATGCATACCTCTGTTCCTATTGTTGTCGCGATATACAACTCTCTTGTTTTTGTAAAGGGCTCCGAAGGGGCCAAAAAAAATTTAATCAACATAAACTATTACATTCAACACTTTTAAATTAAATTCCCCCTTAAACCCGCATATTCACACGGGGGGTTACGTAGGGCAGCGAGAGCCTTAAAAAATTTACAATACATGTACAAAATTAACACCATTAAGTACATTATCTCAATCCTTATAGTATTTTGCAAACCCTAATATATAGTATACAAAAATTTGTACATGCATACCCCACAAACGAGGATCTCTATATACGACCCAGATGTTGGAATAAAGGGCAAATATGCCCATCCGACAGCTCTCGTTGCCCGGAGTAACCCCCCGTGTGAATATGCACCCAAACCAAATGGGGTTTAAGGGGGAATTTAATTTAAAAGTGTTGAATGTAATAGTTTATGTTGATTAAATTTTTTTTGGCCCCTTCAGAGCCCTTTACAAAAACAAGAGAGTTGTATATCGCGACAACAATAGGAACAGAGGTATGCATCACCATTATTTTAAGAAACACCATGATGATTTCAACAAATCATGTGAGACCTCTATTCTATGATTATGTTTGCATTTTTAAGCATCGGTGTATCCATCTGTGGTTGCCTCGAGAAAGTGCATCCTCTCTCTGGAGACAATGCTCCCACAGGTTTGTCAAACTGATGAAATGGAGCAGAACTTGAATCCTCGAGTTAAGATAATGGCACAATATATTTGAAAAAAGAAATGTACTCCAAAGAATGCACTCCAAAGAATGTACTCCAAAGAGTTCCAGATGTACATAAAAAACTCAATATGTAACCAGGTCACAGACAGTGTCACTGTATTACAGATGTATGTATTCAATACTTTTCTTATGGAAGGAAGTACATTTAAATACTTTTATGTATCACCCTATTTTTCAAAACTATCTTGAGATCAGGAAAGCTTAAAATGTACTATAATGTACTTGGGAACTACAAAAATCAAGACTATAAAAACACAGCCTGCTTATGCCACATTGGATGTAATTGGAAGTACATCCAAGTACTTTTCATGTTAAACATAGCTCATTCAGTACCTCCAAGTGTAAAAATATAATTACTGTAGTTGGATGTACTTCAATGTATATCAGATACATCCCTTGCATGGAATGCAAATAGGATTACTAAACTTATCCAGGATGCACAGAAGCTAGCTTCTATCAAGCTTGCAAAAAAGAGGATTAAAAGACTTAAAACTGACCTGGGGCATGTCCAAAAACTGGATTGGAAGTGTCCTTTTCTTCCTGACATCCCTGTACTTTGGAGAAGTTTTTGTGTGGGTTAACCAAAACTCATTTACCAACTGTTTGGTTGATTCCGGAAGCATGTCTGCCCTAGGTTGCCTTCCTGCCAGTGCCCACATATTAGCACCTGATAATGACATCCGCTTTCTTCTAATTGCAGTTTTTGTGAGGTTTCTTGCTTGCACTTGAAGAATTCTGGAGGCTATTCCTTTTTGCTTGAGTTTTCCATTCTCACCAACAATCATTGATAACAGGGAATGTTTAGCTGCTAATTTATCATTGCTATTTGCTTGTTTCACTTCCTGCAGACCTTCACGGATATTTTATAGCATAGTATCCTTCACAATTGCTTGCGCTAGATTTCCAATGGCAGGTTCAAAAAAGAAGTGCAGCCTTTCATCCCGAATAGTTTTCACTGCTAAAGCTCTCCTTTGCACAGGACGTAAATCTTGAACCTGATCATATATAAATTTACAAATTTCATCAATCTTACGCTTCATTTCTTTGTCACATTCCCGATATTGCAATCTTCTTGCGCCATTTCTGTTCCTTCGTTGTTCATCATGGTTCTTGCGTGGTTTAGGGTTAGCTGGAGGAATTCTGGCAAGAAGGAGAAAAATCCTGGAGCTGGGTGAAGTTTTAGCCAGAAAGTGGGAAATTCTCCTAACGTTCAGGCGTTTCTTGGAGTGGTTAGAGCGGCAGGAATTGAAATCTGCTTCATGATTGCGTTTTAATTGACGTGGCAAGTAATTCTAAAAAAAAAGATTCCTTAATATAGCTATTATGTACATACTGAAAAAACGGTTATGTATTTGAAATGTGATACATCTCTTACTCTACATTTGGCCAAATGTAAGACACCCTAGCTTTCTTTTACCCACCTGTAAATTCCTTCAACTCGGGCTGCTCAATTGTTTTATCAATTGGAATTTTCTTATGAACTCTTCAGCTATCAAACCGCCTCCTTGCCCATTGCAACTTAGCCTCATATTTGCTGATATGGCCATTCTGGATTTCACTTACTAGATCCTGATCCAATTTTACGAATGGTACTACTTTGCCATTCTCAGACTTGTTTGCATCATGTTCATTGTTACAGAACTTGTTAATCTCCAAATCATTATCATTACTTGATTCTTTCAAAAACTGTTCCACAGCTCAACAGGAAACTCATCTTCCATATCGCTATCTTGATCATACTGCATGTTAGAAATATCTCCAAGCACAGGGATTCTAGAAGTACAACCATCAGAACTAAGAATGTTGAAATCTCTGTTGAATAAGTGATCATCACATGCTTGTTGATTCACGTTAAGTTCACCTTGGGTACAGTTTATCTAACAGAGAATTATAAACAGTTACTGTTAAAAGACCAGGTGAACTAGATCTAAGGAAATGATCTATGGTCAGGACATTAACCATTGGAAATATCTTTGTTACATGGTCAATGGTTAAAGTTAAAGCCTAAGGTCGAATATTGTGGATATACATCGAACCGAATATGGAATAGGTTATTCAGTTCAATGACCATAAGACAAATAGCCAAGTTACTATGGAAATATGATCAAGGATCATGGGACACGATGTCCTTAGAGGCCGGATCGGTGTCTGCTTGGCCGGATCTGGCCTCAAAAATAAGTGTAAGATGGATGTATAGAATTTGACCTGCAGTTCGATGTATTGCTTGAAGGTTTTAAGTCAATTTTGTATGCATTCTGATAAGTGAACAGTATTGTGAAATTATGTGAAGATAGATAGATAGTAGTTTTAACGTCACGCCTAGGCAGCATCCAACTGGACATGTGACCACACACCACACTACATTGCTTGGTTGGGCCCTGCCCCCAACCACCTTACATTGCGTCTGTTGGGATTTGATTCCCAACAGTACCGAGTGAGTCTGGGCGTTTGGTCTAGTGGTAACACACTAGTTCCTTAGCAATGTTATGTTATTGTCACGATGTTCTAAAGCCTATAAAATGGAAATATGATTGCATTGCTCCATGTGTAGTTGTATTGCTTAAGCATTAGTTGAATTGCCTAAGCATTGTTGTTTGGGATCTGGGTTCGGGAGCTCCTGCAAGACAGCCCTCTGTGAGGACCCTTGGATCTAACAGGAGAATCCGGGTAGCTATATCACGCGGGATTTGCAAGAAAGAACAGGAAAAAGAGAACAGAAAGCAAAAAGAGAACAATGAGATCAATAATGAGAACAACTTCCTTGATGTCAATGAAGATACATGAGCTCTCGTAATCGAGAGAAAACTGGAGTGAGACAAGACTCAAAACTCATCTAAAAACTCATGTGCTAGCTCTACTCATATATATAGTACAATGGCCTTTGGCCCAATATAGACACTCTGACTGATTTCGGTGCCGACTCCTGGAAGGAGGCCTGATTTGCAGGAACACTGGCGGTGCCTCTTGAAATGCCTGAAATCACGCTGACGCTGACGCGGGTGGTGACGGGCCGTCACTTGTCTGAGCGCCTCCTCTTGACGCCAGGCGTGACCTTTGACTGCGTGGTTTGCTTGGTCTTCTGCTGGGCCTTTGACGACTGACCTGTGCCTGGCTGTGGATCCTTGGCCTTGACTTGGTCCATCTTATGCATGAATAGTCCTGTACCAGTACGTACAGGACTAACACTCCCCCCCACCAAACGACACTCAGGGTGAAGAAAAGGAGGAAGTGTTTCCGATGGCGGGAATCCAGCAGTTTGAAAATGATCCTCACGGGAATGAGGACGGGCGCCATTGTGATAATTGCCAATGAGATCCTGTCGTACTTGGAGAGCTTCTGGAGTGTTAAGCCCAAGGGCAGGATGAGCGTCAAGGAGAAATCCTGAGCGTACCATGTCTTCAAGGGCAGCATGTGCCTCAGAAGGAACGAACTGGCACTCCATGAGAAGGCAGGTCTGGAGACCAGGATGCACTTGAGAGCAGCACAGAAGCCGGCTTGACGATGAACAGAAGGATCTGGTGAGGTGGCGGCATTCTGTAAGAAGGCATCAAGGCCATGAACAGCATCAGCGGGCTTTTTCCAACCACGCTCATTTGCAATATAGATCCAATTTGCAGTAGAGTCCAAAGTGGCACCATCCTCCCAATTAGAGCGTCTGACAAATCGTGGATCCCACCGGAGATCCGTCGAGATCTGAGGGGGAGTCCACCCAGCGTGGCCGTCCAAAAGGGAAGATGCCAATCAGAGGTGAGGAACCGGGGGCGTGGAGGGACTCCCAATGAAGCATATGGAGAGTGAGCCAGACCTGTGGGCGTGGGCTGCTTAGCCATTTCCCTAAATTCACCAACAAGGTCTTGATCAAGAGCACGGCACCACTGGTCCCACGCTGAAGCAGAGAGTTGAGTATAGACAGGAGGATTAACCCAACCCGTTGGTATGGTCTTGCTTTCCAGAAGGCCACGCAGTTGATTGTAGCCTCCCAAGTGTTGCATATAAATTTGGGCGAACTCAAGATCCTCAGGATGCGCTAAATTTCTCCGTATTCCAATGTTTCAGTCTGCCACAGAGGTAAGTGCTGAGCAAGTTCAGGCATGTACTCCTGTTCAAAAGCCGGAGAGTGATCATGATCCTTGAGATACTGGTTGGTTGGCAATAACAACCAAGCGGCATTGGAGTTGCCTCGAAAAACACGATGTGCCTCATCTTGGAATTTATCATGTATATCCGCCAGGTAGAAGTCATGAAAAACATAGGCCATTGGCTGAACAACTCGGAAGATGACCAAATCTGGATCTTCACAATTGAGTTGATCAAAGACTAAGAGGGCACAAAATAAACCCTTGTCTTCCACCGAAAGATCCGGCCAGATCCTTAGAAAATCCGCACTGCGGAGTGGCTGTTGATGAACCTAGCCATTTGCTGCGTACCACTTCAGAAGGAAAAGGTGGCGTCGGGCAACCACATAGTCCAGATAACTGGAAGGAGTAGAGAAGTCCACAGGGATGTTTGTAGCTCCCTCCTGTTTATTTTGGGCTTCTTCGGCGGATTGAACAGCTTGCTGGAGCTGATGTTCGAGGTCCCGGATCTGGTTCTCTTTTTCTAGGAGGAGATGAGACTGATCACGGACCCTTTTATGAGAGAGCGTGCCATGTGAAGACGATGGCCCAGAAGAATGGAGTCGAAGCGTGGCAATCTCTGCATCATCAATGATCTTCTGTTTCTGAGCCTCCGTGAGCTGATCTTGGAGAGGCGTGAGTTGACTGGTCAGCGTGGAAAGTTGAGCTTCTAAAGAGGTGAGTCGAGCATCACGCGCAAGGAGGTCATGGGCTTGAGTGGTGTAATTGTGAGAAAGCTCGGTATACAGGGTGTCGAGCTTAGCAATGTCTTTTTCCTTGTCATCCAGGAGGGTATCCTTTGTCTTGACCTGTTCCAGCAATTCTTGAATGGTGGTCTGTAACTGAGCCTGTTGATCAGCAAGCAGGCTGGTCTGATCCTGTGCATTCTTGAGATCCTCACGGGCCTGTAAAAGAGCCTCGTGCTTTTCTTGAAGTTTGTCCTCCAGAGTTTGAACTTGCGTGTTGGCATCTTGAAGGTCGTTGTGAACCGCGTCCGAGGCCTCCAGGGACGCTTGAACACCTTTCATGAGGACTTCCTGGGATTCTTGTAACTTGAGGACTACAGCTTGAACATCCTGCTGGTATTGATACAGAAGCTGGCGAGGATGTGGAGGTGCAGGGGCCTGCTGTTGCCGTGTTTGTGACGTTTGAGAGACATGATGAGAATCGGAGGGCATGGATTCCGTGGAGGAAGAAGAGACTGTGACATGCGTGGCGTTGCGTTGAACATGACCAGGAGAAGAAGGGCGTGAAGTTGCAGCCTGTTGGTTTTGAGGAAGGGAATGAAAGGACTGCTGAGTGGATGCATGAGAAATGGAAGGGGACCGAGGATGAGGAAGGTAATGACAAATGAGGGCTCGAAGATGGCCACCCACGGAGGCTTCAAAGACGGAGGATGGGGCAGCCCGAATGCGATCAGCCTCATGAAGGAGTCGGAAGAACAACATTTGTGGCCAATCAATATGGTGAGTGGAGCGGATGGCCGTGATCACAACATTATAGAACTGCTTATTGATATGGGTGTTCTTGATAGAATACCCAAGCAATTTTCGCCACAGAAACTTGACAAAAGTATCATGGGTCTTTGCAATATTGGTGAGGCGATGCATGTTGGCTTGATAAGGAACAGCGCCAAACTGAGTGACATCGATGTCCTGTAAGGCAGCCCAAGATAAAGAAGGTTTTTGCAAAGGAATATGGAATACCTCAAAAATCAGGGGTTGAGTAAGCAAAATCGTGGTGCCATCAACCGTGGTAGCATATCCTTCCGGGCTGTTGACGATATGAGCGACAAACTGCTTCAATTGCTCTGGATTTGGTGCATGGAGGTTTAACTGTGAGAATTCGTAAAGCGCCTGGCGTTCCGCTACTTCACGACTCAGGCCAACTAGGGCTTCGCGAAAGGTGGGTGTCGAGAAGGTCACAGACTCAAAAAGAGCCGGATCTCTTGGAGCAGAAGCCTGGAGTTGAGGAAATTTGGGTGCAGTAGCCATGGCAAAGAGCGTCGGAAAGGAACAGGAAGAACTGTTGAGAAGGCGGAGAGCGGAAGATGAAGACGAAGATGGACGAAAAGGTGTTTAGGGCACAAGTGTTTCTTGAAGGGGCAGGAAGCGGCGACCGTTGATGATGCCAGGTGGCGAGAGATGCGTAGGAGACGATTGAGAGGTAAAAATTTGGCTAAGTCCCCAAACTGTTAAGGGAGAAGAAATGAACGGTGGAGATGAGACGTAATTGAACGATCGGATGTGACAGGTGGCGAAGGTACACATATTAATGTTCGACGGGCGTGAAAAGAAGGAATGGCATTTAATACTGGCAACTCGAAGTGGGATATCATTAAAACGAATGTGTCAGAAGGTACCATGGCTACATATGCGGCGGAAGAAAAGATTCCTCATTTAGTAACAGTCTTGCATTGCAACCACGTCGGCGAGTTGTCTGATTGGACCACGTCGACAGGAGTCCCGTCGGTTGGGCTATAAAAGACGAGCAGTGGGCAAAGCGGAGACACCCTTGACGATGATGAGTATGGCAGCGGCGAGATTGAATGAGAACTGTACTATGCCAAGCAATTGCCAAGAATGGATTACGTGCAAAATGAACTGCCTGGATCTGTGGAAATGCCACAACCATGGCATTCCAATGGATGGCTGGTGCAAGGGGATGGCTGAACATCCCGATCCTATGACCAACGCCATGGAGGTGGTGGTGCCTCTGCGCTGGGATCCGGAGCAGAACTACTACCATATCCTCCGCATAACCTCTGCTCCCAACCCAGAGTAGAGGGGTTTTAATCTTAGGATTTTGTAAATAGGGCACTGCCCATACATAGCGGAAGTAAGTGGGCAATGCTCACATTTTGTAATTTGCCTCTAGTAATATAAATATGGCGCTTTTGGTCACTATCTATGGTTTCAAAACTTTGTGGTGCATCTTTTGTAGAACTGTCTGTAGCTTCTGTATGAAATTGCTTAAGGCGAAAGCCATTAACCAGAGTAGGTAATGGAGTGCCATCTAACTCGGCCAGTTTGAAAACGCTGGGTTGAACAACTTGAACAATTTGATAAGGACCAAGCCATCTGAACTTTAACTTGCCCGGAAAATTTTTGTAACGAGAATCATAAAGAAGAACCAAATCACCTTCTTTGAATGTTTTTGTCTTAAGTCGTTTGTCATGCAACGATTTCTGCAACTGTTGTCCATGAAGAACACGAATGTAAGCGTCGCGCCGAAGTTCATCCAAGCGTTCCAATTGATAAACCCGTTCCTTGAGTGCAGCAGGGGGATTATGCGCTGTAGCAAGTTGGAAACGGAGAGTCGGAAGAATATACTCAAAAGGCATGAGAGCTTCTTGTCCATAAACTAGTTTGAAAGGACTGTGGCCAGTAGCAATTTTAAAACTAGTGTTGTAAGCCCAAAGAACAGTAGGTAACTTGTCTTGCCAATCTGTACGAGAAGCGTCACAAATTTTCTTAAGAACAGTGATGATAGTTTTGTTGGTGCTTTCAGCCAAGCCATTTCCTTGGGGATAGTAAGGGGTACTCTTCCGGTGTTGAATGTGAAGATAGTCCGTCAGCTCCTTGATGGTATGATTAACAAAATGCACGCCACGATCACTAACAAGTTCCGTGGGACAACCAAAACGCGTGATGATGTGCGTGTAGAGGACCTTTGCTGTGCTGGCAGCAGTGTTGTCTGGAAGTGCACAAGCTTCCGCCCATTTGGTAGCATAATCCGTGATGACCAAAATGTAGCGGGCACGAGTGTGCCGCGCCGGTGGGTCCATGGGCCCCACAAAATTCATTCCCCATTTGCTGAAGGGAAGTGGCGTGGCGACCGGCGTCAATGGAAGAGCGTCACGGGCTGTGGGCTTCCCCACACGCTGACAGACGTCACACGTGCGAGCATAAGCGTGGGCATCTTTGAAGAGCGTGGGCCAGAAGTATCGTGCCAAAAGAATTTTGCGTGCCGTGGCGTCACCACTAAAATGACCACCACCAAGCCCGTCGTGGGCTTGTCGAACAATATCGCGGGCACCTCATGAGGGAGGACACAACGACGGAGGACCATGTCTTTACCGCATTTGTAGAGATGGCCTGCAACCATGGTGTAGTCACGGACCTCTCTGAGAAATTGACGGTGACGAGAGCGAAGCTTGTCTGGAGAGAGCGTCGGATCTTCAGGAGGAAGAGCACCAGTGAGAAGATATTGCTGAAAGTTGTGAAACCAATGGGGCGTGGCCGTGACCAAGAACAGTTGAGCGTCTGGAAAGGCGTCAGAAACACCCATAGAGGGATCATCCGTGTGGATGCGTGAAAGATAATCAGCCACCACATGAGACTTGCCTGCCTTATGAACAATTTCAAAAGGAGCAAATTCTTGCAGAAGAAGGACCCAACGAGCAATTCGACTCGTGGGCGTGGCTTTGTTGATTAAATACAGAAGAGCTTGATGATCAACAAAGAACTTGATCTGGCTTCCCAACAAATAATGACGGAAACGTTGGACACAGAAGACTAAGCCCAAAGCTTCTCGTTCCGTGGCAGAGTAATTGCGCTCAGCAGGGTTGAGTTTCCGGCTGGCATAACGGATAGGCTTATCCGTATGCTCATCATAGGCCTGAGAAAGAACAGCACCAATGGCAAAAGCAGAGACATCAGCATGGACATGGAAGGGCTTGTCCCATTGAGGAGGAACAAGTACCGGGGCCTGAGTAAGTAACAGCTTCAACTTCTGAAAAGCAGCTTCCGCTTGGGGATTCCAAGCCCAAGTAGATTCATCACCCGTGAGTTTATGAATGGGAGTAGCAATAGCTGCAAGTCTAGGAATGAAGGTGGAATAGTAATTAACCTTACCCAGGAAAGATCGTGTCTCTTTGATATTAGATGGTGCTTGAGCCTTCAGTACACAACTGATTTTAGCGGGATCCGTGGTGATGCCTTCTTTACTGACCACATGACCCAACAGAACGCCTGAGGTGACGCAGAAAGTGCACTTCTCAGGATTAAGACTAATGTCAGATTCATCACATTTTTGAAAGACAAGTTCTAACTTCTCTAAGTGATCATCCATGGAGCTGTAGGCTGAAAAATCATCTTGAAAGATCTGGAGAAAAGGTTTTTTCTTCATATAGTCTTGAAAGACTGAAAGCATGATGCACTGATGGCTGCGGAGATTGTTGCATTTGTTGATACTGCTGAGGTTGTTGAGGTTGATATTGCTGAGGCTGATAGGACTGTTGTTGTTGAGGCGTGGTCTGGACTTGAAAGACCATTTTATTCTGGAAAGGTGTAGGATGAGAGCTTACTGCATTCCTCAGTGGCATGATTGCACATATTGCACCTTTTACAGTGAGGAGGTCCATTGGAGGAGTTGCATTCATTTGCCAGATGACCTTGATATTTACAAATATTACACCAGATCTGTGAGCGTTGAGGATTGGTTTGCTGAGGCTGAACAGAATTCTGTGGAACCATGACGGGGGGCATGAAAGGGAGTTCTGTGAGAGCAACACCTCGAGAAGAAACATTGACCGAGTGATTGACCAATTCAATGGCCTGCTCCAGAGACTTTGGACGCAGGTATTCTGTCATGAGTCGAATGGCAGGAGGAAGGCCCTGCAGAAACCAGACGAGGATCTGGCTTTGCGTGGGGTACTCCTGGAGTTTACTGACGAGAATGTGAAGACGGTCCGCAAAATCCCTGGCGGACTCCGTGGGCTCTTGCTGAAGGTCATTGAGTTGCTTGAGAAGAAGTTGATCATCATCGGTGGTGCCATAATGAGAAAGGAATGCTGTTTTCATTTCATGCCAACTTTGTTTCCAGTGACTTTTGTTGGCCATCAACCACTGATGAGGGGCGCCTCCGAGCGTGGTCGAAAAGATATGAAATTTGAGTTGTGGCTGCGCATGACCATTCAGGATGGCCAAGGCTTCAAATTCCTCCATGTGGGCTGAAGCACTCTAATCCAGAGTTTTGCCTTTAGTGTTGCCAAAAGTGGGATAAGTCAGCTTTAAATTATGAGTGGGAGATGAAGGCGGAACGGGCGCATAGACAGGTGGATTTGGTGGAGGACATGCAGAAGCATAGAGAGGTGGAACCGCCTGGGACTGAGAGCAAGGGGGTAGAACTGAAAAACCCGGTGGTCCATAGAAAGTAGCATCAGGTGGGGAAGGGTCTTGAGAGCCATCCTCATTAGGCTTGAGATCAGTGGTTTGATAAACAGGAAGAGCGTGTTGAAAAGATGGAGAAGACTGAAATTCGTGAACGTGGGGAGGGCCAAATGACACTTGATGGTAGCCCATTCCAGCAGGAGGGGAAGAAGGTTGTGATGGCTGGGGGGTGTGGCCTGAAGGGATATGGATATAAGTGCTCTCAGGAGTCTGGAAATAGTGAGGCGTGGGCTGAACAGGTGTATGTTGTGGAGATTGAGGTTGGGAACAACGGCGACACACAGGGGGAGACCCTGGTCGAGAATGAGCACGAGGGGTAGGAGGTGCCGACTGAGTTCTGGAGCGGACACGACCTCCCTCAATGTCATAAGCAGTATCATACATATCCCGAACAGCCTCGCGTCGTTGATGGCGCTCCAGTCGAGCCGCCGTTTGGCAAAGAAGTTCTTCAGGAGTGAAACCTCGAGCCGACATGATGGAAAGAAAAGAAAGATCAGACCCGGGAGCGGCGACAGTGTTTGGGGTCTGGGTTCGGAAGCTCCTGCAAGACAGCCCTCTGTGAGGACCCTTGGATCTAACAGGAGAATCCGGGTAGCTATGTCACGCGGGATTTGCAAGAAAGAACAGGAAAAAGAGAGCAGAAAGCAAAAAAGAGAACAATGAGATCAATAATGAGAACAACTTCCTTGATGTCAATGAAGATACATGAGCTCTCGTAATCGAGAGAAAACTGAAGTGAGACAAGATTCAAAACTCATCTAAAAACTCATGTGCTAGCTCTACTCATATATATAGTACAATGGCCTTTGGCCCAATATAGACACTGACTGATTTCGGTGCCGACTCCTGGAAGGAGGCCTGATTTGCAGGAACACTGGCGGTGCCTCTTGAAATGCCTGAAATCACGCTGACGCTGACGGGGGCGGTGACGGGCCGTCACTTGTCTGAGCGCCTCCTCTTGACGCCAGGCATGACCTTTGACTGCGTGGTTTGCTTGGTCTTCTGCTGGGCCTTTGACGACTGACCTGTGCCTGGCTGTGGATCCTTGGCCTTGACTTGGTCCGTCGTATGCATGAATAGTCCTGTACCACTACGTACAGGACTAACAATTGTTTAAATTCTTCATTTCGTATCAGAGCCAGCAAAATGGCTACAAGATTTGGTGCAGGTTTGTTAAGTGCTGTTGAAGTTTACAATGGAGGACCAGGCTTTCAAGTCTGGAAGGATCAAATTCAACATATCTTAGATGTTGGAAATTTATGGGAACTGGTTGATCCTAATAATGTTGATGTGACTGCAACATCTGTCACTCCTAGAAGCAGGCCTGTTGCAGAATTCGTGACTGTTCAAGAAAGTATAACATCAGCTAGTACTTTGTCTACAAAGTTGAAGGAGGCAAGGGGAATCATCACTAGCAAAGTAGGGCCAACAATTCTCTTGAAATTAAGAGGTATGTCCCCTAGGCAGATGTGGTCTTACATGTTAAGACATTATGAGAATAAGACTTCTTCACAAATTGATATATTAGAGAAGGAGTTAAGAAGCTTAAAATATAATGAGGAAGAAGATGTGTCAACCTTTTTCAATAGGTTTGACAATATAGTTGCAGACCTTGAAGCTGCAGGAGTACACATGAATGACAGGGTTTTAGTGCTCACAATTGCAAGGGCAGTTAGTGAGAATGCTCAGCTTTCTGTTTTGATCAGAAATATTGCAAAAACAAGGGATGAAGCAGAGAACATGTTAAGAACTAAGATTGAGCAGAATAAAATGACTAAAGAAGAAGAGAAAACTTCTGAAATATTATATGCTGGAAAAAGGAAGGAAAATCAAATATCATTGCAATGAAAGTGGTCATATAAAGCCTAATTGTCCTAAGCTCGCAAATGGAATAGGACATATTGCAGCTAAATGTCCCAGCCCAAAAGACATTCAGTTCAAAGAATATGGCAGAGGTAGGGGCAGGGGACGAGATTTTAGAGGAAGAGCTAACTATTTCAGAAAAAGAGGAGGTGCTGCAGGCCTGCATATAGCTCAAGAGAGCTCTGAAACAAAGAGTAAAGAAGACTCTACTGATGATGATGAGGTAAATTGCATTTGTTATCTAAATTCTGATACAAGGCCTAACCTCAAAAATTCTATGATTGTAGTTGATAGTGGAGCTGAGAGATCAGTAGTACGATCCTCAGACATGCTTAAAGATCATTCTACTGCTCATGCCAAACATGTTCAAGTTGGAAATGGAGAATTTCAATCAATAGAAGGATGTGGAATGTTGCAGTTGCTAGATCTTGATGGCAAAGCTGTGAATATTGAAGATGTTTTATGTGTTCCTACTCTAATTAAAAATCTGATCTCAGTTTGTCAGTTGGTTGATCTAGGGTACAAAATTACCTTTGAGAAGAAGCATTGTAAAATCTTTTTGGATAATAAATTAAAGTTTTTGGCAAATCGAGTAGGGAACTTGTTTCAAATGCAAAACTGTCTTGTTGATGGGATAAATGTGATGATGTTTTCTGATACAGAATTATGGCATAATAGACTTGCACATACACATCATAACAATATCAAGTTCATGGCAAAAAAGGGCTTTATAGATTGCAATATTCAAGAAGAAGAAAATAGCATTTCTGAAGGCTGTATAAAAGGCAAAATCAGCAGGCTACCAATTCTGAAAGCAAAGAAAAGAGCTGAACATGTATTGAAATTAGTCCATACGGACTTGTGTGGGCCATTAAATGTCAAAGGAAGAACCGGAAAAAGATATTTTATATCTTTTATAGATGATTATAGCAGAAAATGTAAGGGATATTGCCTCATGAGGAAATCCCAAGCTCTTGATGCCTTGAAGCTTTATGTAAATGAAATGGAGAGACAAACAGGGAATAAACTCAAATGCCTAAGATCAGATCGAGGAGGAGAGTACTTGTCACGTCAATTCAAAACATTTTGTGATTCAAAAGGGATTAGAAGACAATTGACTTGTAGATTTACACCTCAACAAAATGGAGTAGCAGAAAGGAAAAATTGAACCCTACTTGATGCAGTAAGATCAATGCTAAAATTTTCTGGTCTACCAAACTATTTATGGGAAGAAACTCTGAAAGCAGCAATCTACGTTCAAAACAAACTGCCTACTGCAAGCCTAAAAGGTAACATTCCGAAATAAAATTGATGTAGATTATAGCATGTTTAAATCATATGGATGTTTAGGCTATATTCACATACCTGATGAGATAAGGAAGAAGCTTGATGATAAAGCAGAGGTTGGATATCTCGTAGGTTATGATGAACAAAGCAAAGCCTATAGAATGTTTGTTCCGAAGCTAAACAAAATTGTGTTGAGCAGAGACATCATCTTTGATGAGCAAACCTTTTATAAGGATAGAGAGAAGTTAAAATCAGTCAAGGCATCAAAAGAGGCTGAAAAACATGTAAAGTTTGCACCGAGCATTAATGATGATGATGATAGCAATGATCAGGGTATGGCTAATAATAATGCACTTGTAGATGATGATCAGAAATCTGAAAACAGAGAGAAAGAGCATTCAGATGTTAGTAGCAGTGAAAACATACAAAAGGACAATGTAAAAAGAAGGAAAACACAAGTAGAAAAATTAAAGGAAGATATGGCTGTAGACACTCAAGAATATGGGAGACATACTAGTGGTCGAAGTAGACGAATAGAGAAAATTGCTGAACCCTTAGACACAGAGCAAGTATTAGCAATTCTTGAAGATCATGTTGTTCCTAAAACATATGAGGAAGCATTGGAAAGCCCTGATAGGGAGAAATGGATTAAAGCCATGGCTAAAGAGATGAAGTCATTTGCAGACACAGAAACCTTTGATGTGGTAAAAAAACCAGAAGGTACTAATATTGTTGGGAACAAATGGATATTTAAAATAAAAACTGGAATTGATGAAAGCAAGAGATTCAAGGCAAGATTGGTAGCACAGGGTTTTTCACAGAAAAAGGGAAAAGATTATAATGAAATATTCTCTCCAGTAGTGAAACTAACAAGTCTAAGAATATTATTAGCAGTTGCAAATGCATGGAATCTTGATATACATCATATGGACGTGAAAACAGCGTTTTTAAATGCTAAATTGAAGGAGGACATATACATGAAACAAGCACCAGACTATGAAAAAGATGATACCTCAGTTTGGAAACTGAAACGTGCAGTATACGGGCTTAAGCAGTCACCAAGGGAATGGTATTTTTGCATGGACAGCAACTTGAGAAAACAGGGATTTCAAAGATTCAAGAATGATGGAAATTTATATAGATACAAAGTTGGAGATGACTTCTGCATTTTGGCATTGTATGTTGATGATTGTATCATGGCATCTAATAATTCTCAATGTCTAATACAGTGCAAGAATATTTTGAAGACAAAATTTGATATGACAGACTTGGGAGAGTTAAAACAGTTTTTGGGAATAGAAGTATGTAGAAATAGAGATAAAGGCATTCTGACTCTCAAACAAACCAGACACATAAGAAATATGCTGAAGAGATTTCATTTAGAGAATGCTAAAGTGATAAAAACTCCAGCCATACCAGGGCATAAACTTACTGATATGGTACAGCCAGAAATGACAGAAATGATTGCAGCTCAAATGCAAAATGTTTCATATAGAGAGATGATAGGATGTCTCTTGTATCTATCAAACAATACAAGACCAGACATCTCCTACATAGTGAATATACTCAGCAGATATTGTAATTTTCCATTGAGATTACATTGGGAAGCAGCAAAGCATGTGTTGAGATATCTTAAAGGAACTGAATTGTATGGTATAACATTTAGTACAAAAGATATGAGTTTGATAGCATACAGTGATGCTGACTGGGGAGGAGATTTAAGCACACGAAAATCAACCTCTGGATATGTAATATATCTAGGAGGAGGAGTTGTGTCTTTGAGAAGCAAAAAGCAAAATGCTGTGGCAATGTCATCAGCAAAAGCTGAGTATGCTGCAAGTTCTTTAGTTGCAAAAGAAATAATATGGCTGAGAAGATTAATGGAAGAAATGGGATGCATGCAAATTGAGCCTACATATATTATGAGTGACAGCACAAGTTGTATTGCAATTGTTAAAAATCCAGTCCAGCATGAGAGGACAAAGCATATTGAGTTAAGCATTCATTTTATTAGAGATCTAGCAGAGAAAGGTTATATCAAGATGAAATACATAAGCACAGGTTTACAAATTGCAGACATATTTACCAAGCCTTTGACTGAAACAAAATTCACAGAATTCAGAAATGCTTTAGGTATTCTTGAATCATGTGATGAAGGAGGAGTGTTGAATAAGTGATCATCACATGCTTGTTGATTCACGTTAAGTTCACCTTGGGTACAGTTTATCTAACAGAGAATTATAAACAGTTACTGTTAAAAGACCAGGTGAACTAGATCTAAGGAAATGATCTATGGTCAGGACATTAACCATTGGAAATATCTTTGTTACATGGTTAATGGTTAAAGTTAAAGCCTAAGGTCGAATATTGTGGATATACATCGAACCGAATATGGGATAGGTTATTCGGTTCAATGACCATAAGACAAATAGCCAAGTTACTATAGAAATATGTAGAGATCAAGGATCATGGGACACGATATCCTTAGAGGCCGGATCGGTGCCTGCTTGGCCGGATCTGGCCTCATAAATAAGTGTAAGATGGATGTATAGAATTTGACCTGCAGTTCGATGTCAATTTTGTATGCATTCTGATAAGTGAACAGTATTGTGAAATTATGTGAAGAGAAAGGTTATGTTATTGTCACGATGTTCTAAAGCCTATAAAATGGAAATATGATTGCATTGCTCCATGTGTAGTTGTATTGCTTAAGCATTAGTTGAATTGCCTAAGCATTGTTTAAATTCTTCAATCTCAAGGTTGAATAATCCATGCCTGCAAACCTCGAACAAGCTCCATAAAGTACAAGTAAAGTATGCAATAGAACCTTCACATGAGGATCCATATCAAACCTTCACAGCAGATCTTTAAACTACAAAACATTCACATTAGAATCCAAGTAACATGTAAAATGTAAAGCTAAATACTTACCACAAACATGCAAAATGTAAATCTAAGTACTACAAATATGCAGAATCTAACGCTGAGTAGTTACCTCAAAAATGCACCGTTGACAAGTTGGAAGTTGAAACTCGGCTAAGCTGTTGCATTCTCAACAGATTGTCACTCTGGGACTATAAAATTCCAAAATATTGCAACTGTATGTTCAGAAATAAGAATATGATGAAACTAATAGCAAGATCCTCGCCCACAAGTAAAAGAACAAGAAATTTAGCTAAAAAACAACTCACATTTCGACAAAATCAGAAAAATACCTCAGTTTATTGAAACAGAATTTTAGAACCTTGGAAACTCTCGAACGAAACAAAGTTCCATGCTTCAAGTCAGAAATCACGGATCTTAGGCCAACATCTAAGATTCTTGGGAAAAAACCTTCAAAACTTAAGAAATTGAGATAAGACGGATGTCCCAGCCTGCGCCAAATGAAATTCTAAGAATCTAAGACCAGCGCCTCAAAAAAGTAGGCCAACACCTCAAAAAGAAACACCCGGCCATCTCTGATGATCGATCCCTACGGTGCAGGTAAGCAGAGAACAGGGGAAAGAAAATTCTAACTAAAAGAAAGGGTGATGTAACGGGGATGTAACGTTCCTAACCGACATGCCCTTAACCAACTGGGCAAAACCGTCTAGACGTTTATGAGTAGTCACTTCTACCCATTTATGTCGGTGTCTTGGGAACGTCCCACTGGCACATTCACGGATCGAATACTCGAGCGGTCTACCATGGGCCCGTTATAGCCTCTCCCATTACAGCTATGCTCGTCCTCGAGCGTCCAAAGCTATACCATGTCTATGTCATACCATGTCACAATGATTACCAAGTCTACACAAATTACCCATGCATATAGACAACCATGGAGACTCGAACTCGAGACCTGCTCTGATGGTAACGTTCCTAACCGACATGCCCTTAACCAACTGGAAAAAACCGTCTAGACGTTTATGAGTAATCGTTTCTACCCATTTATGCCAGTGTCTCGGGAACGCCCCACGGGCACATTCAAGGAATGAATACTCGAGCGGTCTACCATGGGCCCGTTACAGGTGATGTGGCACCGAGTTGGAGGACACCTTAGTGTCGTTCACGTTATAGTAAAGTCCACTTAGTGGACTTTCCTATATACAAAATTGACTGATCTGTCCAATCACGAATGCATCAGATGTGGAAGGATTGATTTCCTTTACCATACCTTTTACTTGTCCATTTTCAGTCACAAGAAAGTTAGCTAAAAAACAACTCACATTTTGACAAAATCAGAAAAATACCTCAGGTTATTGAAACAGAATCTTAGAACCTTGAACACTCTCGAACAAAACAAACTTCTTGCTTCAAGTCAAAAATCACGGATCTTAGGCCAGCGTCTAAGATTCTTGCAGAAAAAACCTTCAAATCTTAAGAAATTGAGACAACATGGATGTCCTAACCTGTGCCAAATGAAATCCTAAGAATCTAAGACCAGCGCCTCAAAAAAATAGGCCAGCGCCTCAAAAAGAAACATCTGGCTGTCTCCGATGATCGATCCCTATGGCGCAAGCAAGCAGAAAACAGGGGAAAGAAAATTCCAAGTAAAAAAAAAAGGTGATGTGGCGCCGAGTTGGAGAACACCTAAGTGTCGTCCACGTTATAGTAAAGTCCATTTAGTGGACTTTTCTATATACAGAATTGACTGATCTATCTAATTATGAATGCACCAGATGTGGAAGGACTGATTTCCGTACTTGTCCATTTTCAGTCACGGATACCATACATTTTACTTGTTAATTTTTCCATTCTAGAACTGCTCTTATCGATTGCTTTATTTGATGAGAATTCTTTTTCCTCTCTGTCTATGGATTAGTTTAGAACTGGTTCTCATATACAGGATTGTCAACTTACTTGACATTCCTGATATGGAATCCAGGCGACGCGCGTCGCCTGGATTCCATATCAGGAATGTCAAGTAAGTTGACAATCCTGTTATGTGGATCATCCTGTGTGGCCCAAAAATCCCCTATTTCCCATTTCACTCTCTCTTTCTTTCTTACCTCAGCGCGGAGCCTAGATTCGATCCCAGGAGCCCAAAAATCCCCTATTTCCCATTTCACTCTCTCTTTCTTGCAGTGCCTCTTCACGGCCAGACGAGGTAAGAAAAAGAGAGAGTGAAATGGGAAATAGGGGATTTTTGGGCCGCGCTTGGGGCGTGCAAGTTTTGTCCTTGCAATTTTGATCTGGCTGGATTATTTTTGGCAATTTTGGGACTATTTTGAGGAGTAGTTTCAAGATTCTAGAGTTTTCAGGTATCTTTTGGCGACTTTGCTCAGTTTCTTGTTGATTCTCGCGAGTTTATATGCTACTAAACTCTCTGTTTTTTTCGATTTTGGCAGTTGCAGTGAGATCTTAACTTGTGAAGCATCCTGTCAGCTGTATTCTTCATCAAGATTGGTTTAAAATGGATGTTTACTCGACATTCTGTTTGTTTAAGGCTAAGATTCCTTGTTTTTTACTATAAGCTTTAGGTTTAACGTTTTTTTATAATTGTAGTTCATATCTTAGTCTTAGATTTTCGTTTTTAACATATCTCCAACTTATTCTCCTTGTGTACGTTGAAGATTCTTCTGTTTGGAGTTCTGGAGGTTAGATCATGGGTTTCACTATGACTATTATCTTGCATATAATATATTTCTTGTTTGGAGGTCCTGAAAGTAGTCATTGGAGGCTTGCAAGCATGGAATCAACTCCAAACTTTGATCTGCATATGTCTGAGGCTGATGCAGTCCTAAAGGTTCAGTTTTATCTGATATTACTAACATGCAGGATGAAGTCAAATGGGCATTTAAGTGTGGTTATTCCATGTATTGCATCTGAGATTGATAAGGAGAATTTAGGTAAAGCAGGCGTTCCCTTTCTGGAATTGGATCAAGATTTACTTCAAGAAGTTCGCATGGGAGGAATCAACAAATCTGAGGCAAAAATACAGTGGGCTAGGAGACGTTTTGATAGCTGGAGGGTTCATGTGGGACATTCCGTTGATAAAAAGATAGAGGAACTCGATTTGAAGCAATTTGCAGACATGTTAGATATCTTTATGCTTCAAGTTGTGAATTAGACGGCAGCATGTTTCCTTTTGAAATGTAAGTACTTGAATTTATTTTGATTTAGTTTGTTTATGATTTAGTTTGATTTCTTTTATATGTTCTGACATTATTTTTATGTAGGCTTCAACCTCTGCTTAGGTGGTTTGGAGTAATGATTCGACAGAGAGTTTCTCTGCAACTGGCGGCAGCCGAGAGCGAAATTCCCTGCCAAATTGAAAAGGGAGATCAGATTGCTTATCCCTACAATATAACAATCGGAGATAGCTTTTGAGTGCTTGGCTATGGCAGATTTGGTAGATTTGCTGCTGTAAAGAAATTCCACCAAGGCATAACTGAAGAGATAGTTTATAGCAGGGGTTTTTTACCTACTGAAGTGCTCATGATCAAATTCTTGATGACCGGTTGAAGCTGTAACAGAGAATAGGTCGACCTGATTATGATTTCCTGATGTTGGTACAAGCTAAGTCGCCACATAGAAATGCACCACCTGAAGAAAGCTGGACCCCATTGTTATATTGTATTATTTCATCACCTAGAAGGCAAGACGAAGAAAAAAATTGTCCAGATACCTGTATAAGATAGAGTTGCTGCTTGAATTTGCTGGTCTATGTTTAGACACTAATAATATACTTGAAAATGACTTTTACATGAACTGGCCTTCCCTCTCAAGAGCTAATTTTGTTCTTGTAGACTTCTTTAATAACCTATATTCACAAAGTGTAATATGTATTGCAATATGTGTCTCTGTTTAGATAGAGATTTTTAGATCTTGCTGTACGTGTCACACTAATTTTGTTTGAGAGTACGGCCTAATTGCATTGCAAGGAAGCAACTTGGGAAGTCATGCACAAATAAAACAAAGTAGTGAAAATTTTTTATGAAGGAATTGTAAGTTTTGAATTGCTTCCAATTAGAATCACTTCCCAAGCTATGGTGGTCATACTTAGAAGGATTACAAACCAAATGCAGAATAAGAGGGATAACTCCTTAGAACGAGGGTGTTATGTCTATTATAACAAAATGAGGGCTACAGTTTTATCCGCCTCAATAAACTAGGTCTGAGAGCTATACGGTGGTTTTGCGGTGGTTTTATGGTGGTTACCATAATATGCTAGGTGTTTATGGCCATCTGACATAACTTAGGCATTCATGGACTTTCAATGCTATAAAACTCGAGAGCCAGGCTGTTCAGAGGGGGTTAATTATCATATATTCAAGAAAAGTAGGACTGATTTATTATTTTGATGCTCAAATGTTCCAACATGTGACTCTACTTTCATATTTTATTCAGAAACAAATGGAGGAAAATATGATAATGCATCATCAAATATGAAGATTAACTTTTAAAAAACGCTTATGAAAGTATACAAAGATCCTTTGAAAGTTTAAATGACACAAGCTATTGCCTTATTGTGACATAAAATTACATTGAAAACCTTTCAACGATTACATAATTCAAGGTGGTCTCATACAATTTTAACTATATTTTCTCGAATTTATTGAAGGCACTTGATTGTCATAGCACACTTTTTAGGTTTCCAAGCATGAATGACTGATAAAATATCCAGCCATTGTTCATCTTGTGGATTACATTTCTACCTTTTGGTCCAACATTCACAGTACTGAGCTTGAATTGTTTTTGCACCTCGACGTAATGGCTTCCACCACAGAACATGTACATATAAGCCTTTTCTAATTCCATCGTGGTTTTCTTTTGGATTTGTTAATGCTACACCCAACCAAAAAGGTGTCTCATTTATATTCTCAGGCCTCACGATAAGAAACATTCCTTGTGAGATATGTTTCTCAGGCTTAAAAACTTCCTTAGGTCGACCACTATCCGGGCCACAATAATGCTCTTCTTCTTCTTCCTCTAAGTTGTTCGCTTCTTCATGTACTTCTTGAACATTTGCTTCTGCATAATTCCATTGGGAACGAGGCCAAAACAGAAGTTCGCCCAAAACGACCTAAGCCAATTTTCCAAGAGTCTAAGTATTTAGATATGTCTGATACAATGTTATCATGTTCTCTCATTCTTCAACTGGAGGCTTTCGTGTCATCCTGTGTGGCCCAAAAATCCCCTGTTTCCCATTTCACTCTCTCTTTCTTTCTTACCTCGTCTGGCCATGAAGAAGAAGCACTGCAGGATCGTTTGGTCGGGTGCCACTATGGCCGACATCCAGCAGAGGAGAGCAGATGCAGCGAGAGCGCCAGTGAGCCAACAGGACCTTAGGGATTTCCTGGCACAGATGGACAAGCAGCTAGAATCGAAAATTCCGAGCATGGATGCACTCAATGCACTGGCTGAAACATGCAACAGCAACAAACTAGCCATCTCTAGTATGGACGTGAGGTTAGGAGGGGTGAAGAGGACGAACGAGGAAATGCAGCGCAGAATGGACGAGATTGAAGAGGAGAAAGCAAAGATTCTGCAAAGGTTGGTTGAATTAGAGAAATGAAATATTGAGTTGGATGCATGGGAGTCATTTGATAGGATAAAGCCACATATAATGGAATATGAGGAGCAGAGTAAAATTAAACATGATGTTAGGCTAATTGGGGTAGCGGAGAGACCTAACGAGGATATATATCGAGTTACTGCAGAAGTGATAGAGACAGTGTTCAAAGAACACAGGAGCGTCATTGTCAAGGCAATACGGTCAGGCCAATGGAGAGGGAGATCGAGACACATAAACCTGACACTGAGGGGCTTGGCGACCAAAGAAAGAATCTTGCGGATGGGATCCAGATTGAGGAATGGAATCAAAGTATAGGAGTCTCTGACAGTAATGCAGCGTCAAGGGCTGCACAGGGAGCTAGCCAAAGCCAGGGAGCTGAACCAAACAGGGATACATGCGGGGGTCAGGAATGGCAAAGTTTACCTTCACAAGAGGGTAAGAGAACAGGCTACACAATCGCAAGAACAGAATGTGGGGACTTAGGGAGTAACAAAATTAACAGAATTGGAGAAGGAAAACATAAATCCCCTGATGACAATACAATAGGGGCAGGAGAGCAGATTGCTAGGGGGAGCGCTGAGAGCGATAACGTTGGAAGGGAATCAGAACAGAGGGCAGAAAGAAGCGGAAGTGGGGGAAACGAAGAACGAACAATGCAAGCAGGGTTTGGGGGCCCAACCCCGACAATGAAGACCAGAGGAAGACCAAGAAGAGCAGGCAACGGGATAGAAGGCACGGAGACCCCGAAGGAACAACCTCGAGGGAAGAGACGTTGGCAATATGGTACTGGAACTGTACCGGGGGTACCCGTGGGATGACGGAGAGAGAATTAAAAGGTGCCCACAGCCGCGACATAATATGTCTGGTAGAGACATGGGAGCATAACGTCAAGAGGTTGCCAGAGGAAGAAGGATACCAGCTGTTCACGTGTTGGAAGGACAAGGATTTCAAGATAGGGAGGGGAAGTGCAGGACTGGCCTGTTATGTAAAGAACAGTATGGATAGCAACGCATGTATTTTACATTCAGATATCAATAAAAGATACATGGTGTTGAATGTCCAATTGCAAAACGAACAAGACATATTTCTGATAATTGCATATTATCCGCCAAAAAGTGACAAGCTAGAGTTGCTGGACCTAGGGGAAAGTATGATGAAATGGAAAGAACAGGGGCCAATAATACTAGTAGGGGATTTAAATGCTAGAACCAAACAAGAACAGGCACAAAGCACGAACATTGATGAAAAGGACGGTCTGCACGGCAACAGGGAGTAGATTACGTAATTCTGAACAATCAAGTAGCAGATAAAGTAGTAGGACTAATGCTACAGGATTGGCCGACTGGAAAAAGGGAAAGTCATAGACCGATCAAATTAACACTCAAAGGGGTGGGACGACACAGATCAATAACACAGGGAAAAGGAGGAAAAGAAAGCAAGGGTGAGGATCCAATTCCAAGAAAAATACACAGATACATTTATACAAATAGTCAGGGAGGAAATGGGAAAATGGGAATGGGGAGCACACAATGCGAATGACAATGGCAATATACTCAATGACATCATGGTGAGAGTAGCAACAGAGGTGTTTGGGAAAAAGAACAAAATCAGAAAGAACGGGGCCTTCAAAGCATCAGTATGGTACGATGACGATTGCAGAGAGCAAAAAAGAAAAACCAAAGAGCATATAGGGAAGGAGACATACCAAATAGAAAAAGCAGCATACGTAAGACTAATGAAGATAAAACGGAATAATAACCTGCTGCAGCATCAATGGTATATGGCGAAATTGCTGAAGAAACAGCCCCGAAGATTTTGGAGGGGATTCAAAAAGAAGGGAGGAGATAATATGAAAATAGGGAATGAGCAGGATGGTATCGGAACAGCAGGATGGGAGAAACACCTGGAGAAATTGTATAAGACAGGGGCACCTCATGTATCAATACCAATGGCGCAGGATTCAGACAAACCATGTTTCTACATGCAAGAGGTAATGGTAGCCCTAAACAGGGGCTAACCATAAAGCCCCGGATCTATACGGTCTGACCGTGGAATTACTGAAATGTGCAGAGACAGAAATTGGTAGACAGGTCACAGATATTTTCAACGGCATCATACATACAGGGCTCCCAGACAGGTGGACATACAATAGAGTCATACCCCTGCATAAGAATAGAATAGAATAGAATAGAATAGAATAGAATAGAATAGAATAGAATAGAATAGAATAGAATAGAATAGAATAGAATAGAATAGGTTTTTAGCGTCCACGGAGACCAATTGGCCTATGGGACCCAAACAAAAAGAGAGCAGCAAGCGTATTATTGACAGAATTAAAAAACCCCTGCCCCGAAGGGTTTTCGAGGGAAAAACCGTAGCAGTAATAAGCATGCTGGCACACTGTACAACTATACAATGGCATAGGACAGTTCAATACCGTCCCGTAGGACACAAACGAGTCCGTGCATCCATAACCTCTTGGAGGTATGACCCCAACAATTCCACTGACGCCGTAGTCAATAACTGATGCACCGGCTGGCCAAGCACTAGTAATCGAACATATCGCTCTCGGATATCGGCAAATGCTGGGCAGATCTGGAGGGCATGACATTCATCCTCAATCGCACCCTGGTGGCAACACTGGCAAAGCCTTTGCTCTCGTGGTTCCCGAGCCCAACGCCCTGTTTCAATGCGGAGGCGATGTGCACCCGTGCGAATGGAAGCTATAAGTCTGCGCTTCTTCATGGGCAGCTGGGTGTACAAGTACTGGTGTGGGCCTCTTGTGAGCCTAGGATTGACTTGCTGCTGATAGTGTGCCAGCTTAACGTGCGTCAGAGCCTCTGCATCCCAGAGCTTGCGAAGGAAAGTAGCATCTAGGTACAGTTTAAGTGCCTCGCGATCTTTCTTTGTCCTGACCTGGACACATCTGTTTGCCTACACACCCCAGCGTGAGAACCACTGAGCTTGCTTGTCTTTCCAGCAGGATTTCAGGCGTTGGGGACCCATCGCCGTGGCCAAGGCAGGAAGCAGGCAGGATCCAGGAAACTATAGAACAATAATGGCGAGTTCCATTTTCGCAAAATGGTTCGGAAAGGCACTGGATAACAAATTAAAGAAATGGGCAGAAAAAGGAAACATGAGGGCACAAGGGCAAGCAGGATTCAGGCCAGAACACTCAACCACCGACCACCTAGTAACCCTTCGGATATTAATAGAATAGAACAAAGCACAGGGAAGAAAGATCATATGCTGCTTTGTAGATTTCAGGAAAGCATTCGATACAGTACCGAGGGAGAAGCTATTACAAAGGTTGATGGACATGCAAGCCCCAAGAAACATGGTAGGATCGATTGCAAGACTATACCACAGGGTATATGCCAAGATAGAGTAAGAAGGACAGCCAATAAAGTGTGATACAGGCATTAAACAGGGTTGCCCACTATCCCCAACTCTATTTGGGATATACATAGATGCTTTGCAGGGCTACATAGCAGAACAGCAAGGGGAAGAATATGCCCCAACGTTGGGAGACACGAAGGTACCGATTATGCTATACGCCGATGATCTGAGTATGATGGCCACAAAAAATAAGGGGATGCACAGACTGCTAGAAATTCTAGAACAATTCTGTGAAGAAACCGGGCTGACAGTAAATCTAGCAAAAACTAAGATAGTCATCTTTGGCCATAAGAACAGGCATAGACCCTTCAGATATAAGGAAAAAGAAATAAAGGAGGCAACGGAATACAGAATGGCACAGGGAAGTGGGCCAAGGGTGCAGACTCTAGGTTCCAATCAACCATAGGGAGTTATTTCAATATGAAGAATTTCTGCAACAGAAGCAGAATACTTGACTGGGACATCAAATGTTACTTATTCAGTGCAGTAGTCGCCACTATTCAGTTATATGGGGCAGAAGCTTGGGGGCCAGGCCTAACAGACAGAAAATGGGAAAAACGGGAAGGAATCCTTAGGCTGTGGCACAGACAAGAATTTAAAGTAAGGACAAATACACCACTGACAATCATGGTCCTCGAAACAGGGCAAAAACCAATGGAGGTGAGAGCATGGGAGAGAACCATAAGGTATCTGATTAGGGACAATGCAGGAGACCTTCAGGGAAAATTGTCCAGTATTGCAATCACCGAGTCAGCAAAATCACACATCCTCATAGGCAGCGGATGGTTCAAAGATGTGGCGATTTGGACCAAAAAAATGGGATTGAACTTGAGTGACCTAATAAATAAAGGACAGTGGAACGAGGAGTGGACAGACAGAGCCACAAGAGCATGGCTGCAAAAACACACAGGACCCAAGACGACCTGGCTCATGACAGTTTTCAACCCAGATCAGCAAGTAGGACACCAGATGTATCGGGATAACATACTGGGGAGGGAAAACTAGAAGAGATATCTTGGCTAGATTCAGGATGGGGAGTCATGATCTGAGAATCGAAAAAGACAGGTGGAGAGGAATAGACAAGGAGGATCGGATATGCAGAATCTGTGACAATGGGAGAGTAGAGGATGAGAACCACATGATTAATGATTGTCCGATATACGGGGACATCAGAGACAGATACAGAAATATAAGATGGGGGGAACCGGTATATATCCTGATGACAATAACAGAATCACCGAGAGATCCGCGCGAGGCGATCGAGGGAATGATGACCGCATTACCGTGAGAAGTACACAGTGAAAGAGGGTTTGTAATATGATCTGCACAAAAGCGGATCATAAACCCCATACAAATTGTTCAGTTAAAAGCTGATTGATAACGACGCATCACTGCACGGCCACGAAGCCGAAGTAAAGCGGGATGCTGGTAATAATAGAAAAAAGTCAGCCTTCAGAAAAGGCTACATCATAACAGAACCATCATCCAATTAAATTGGGATTATGTCAACTCCAAAATCACGCCAACCTATAGTTGTTCTCTAGGGGCTTTTAGTTTTTTTTTTACTTTTTTTTGTGCTTGAAAAATTACATAAATATTGCACTTCACTTATATCTTTTATATGGAACTTGAAATATGTAAAAAAAACGAGCAAGTTTTCCAAATTCATGAAATTACAATCCTAGGGCATTTGAGACGAAAATGATAAATATTTGACAAAGATATTACATTTTTGTTTGGGCAAGAGTAGCCCCGAAATTATGGTTACATGATATAAATATCAATAAGACAATGATATTGTTCAGGAAAATATTAAGGGACCATTCCTTGCTTCTTCACGTAAAAAACACACGGTTGGAATTCATGTCAACTGTTCTGTCTAGCTCTGGATGCAATTCTAGCACTTCACGCACGTCATCCCCATAGCCAAATTTGGTCTAATTACATCATTAAAGGATCAACCCTTTACTTTGTACATCATCAAATTATGGTTTTATTTAGAAGTTTTGTCTAATTCTGGACCATTGAAATTAAATTGAATTACATTTTATCGAGCTCCATTGACAATGAACCGATGTCAGACATGGTTTTGAGTCATGTTGAGTTACCAATAATAGTTGACACCATGCCCCTTTTCAGAGGCATTCGCCAACAGGGGGGTGCCGCAGGATTGGTTCGAGGCAGGATGCACATTTTCCGACAGCCTGCTACTGCTGCAGACCCCGCAGCCCCAACCACAGCTGCACGCGGCCCTGCTTCTGCTTCTACTACCACGGCCCCCCCTTCTCCTGCTCCTACTCCTGCTCCCTCGCGGCCCACGCCCTCTCAGCCACATGCTGCCTCCGCTCCATCTACTTCTCACTCAGCCTCTGCTTCCCGTCCTCCCCGCTGACTTCGGGTTGCGCATACCATCCCTCGGGCCGACAAATAGGAATTGTGCCTCGGGTGGTCTCATGGAATTGTCGAGGCTTCCCTTGGCGTAAGGGGACAATGAAACTCGTGGCGGCGGTAGGGATCTCATCTTCCTCATGGAGACATGGGAGCATCTTTGGGCCACGAGCTACGATTTGCCGGGTTACCAACATTTCTCGGTCTTCAATGCAATGCGGGGCAGGCGGGGTCATGGGGAGTGGCTTGCTACTACCGGACAACCTTGGCACATTCGGTTACCCTCCAGAAGACAGACAGACACAACCGGTACTTCTGGGTTCGTGTGCATAATACCAGTGGCAACCCTCTTTTTCTGGCCGCCTGTTATTTCCCTCACGCAGACAGCACCTTCTATCGCAGCCACCCCGATGCGGATAGGATGGACCCGTATGTCGATCTATATGATGACATACAGCAGCATCAGCAGTTGGGTAGGGTCGTCCTTCTTGGAGATTTCAATGCACGGACAGGAGTAGAGCAGCCCATGCGACTTGACCCCCTCGCTGACGATGTCCTGCAGCTACGCCCCGCAGAAGTAGCCTGGCCACGCGGGTCGGATGACGCCTGTGTCACTCGCTTTGGCGCGACATTGCTCTCGCTATGTGGCATTTTGACTTGATAATTTGCAATGGCCTTTCCACGGTGGCCCGATTTCGCAAGTGCACATGCGAGGCAGGACAATCGTGGGGAGGGTCTAGTGTGGTGGACTATGTGCTTGTAGTTGCGCAAGATATGCATCTCATCGGTCGTTCGGGGTGGGGCTGCAGGCGGTCCGGGATGAGGAGGTCGACTCGATCACCTCCCACTTTATTTGGACCTGGTTTGGCGAGCCGCGGAACCCCCACTATGCCACCCCTCGGCCGTCCCTCGGTTGAGACTTCGATTATGAAGCGGCGAGGACTCTGCCGAGATGCTCATGGATGCCCTCCCGGTAATTTTGCGAGACCTCCACACTAGAGCGTGAGCCGGACCGGTGACTTCGCTATTACGGGATCGCGGCCGGGCCGGTGCTTTGGCGGACCCCCAGCGTCGCCCTTCGGGGTCGGCAACATTCAGCGTAACCGATGGTTTGATGCGGTTGTAAAGAAGCATAGCGGCGGCTCCGTCACGATGCGGATCCGGTATCCGCTTGCGGGCCACCACGATCTGCGCCCATCCCGGAAGGACACAAAGGCGGTACCTTGCTAAGCATCGAGGGGAGATGTTAGGCCTTTGGACACTCATCCTCGAACCTTTTGGCCGAGAGTGCTTGAAGGCCAGCCCAGCCCTCTGGGGGACATCACACGAGGCGGTGGGAGCAGTACTGCGGCGGCTCTATGACCCCGAGGGGGCGTGCGCCCATACCCCCCAGGATGGCCCCATTGGTTCGTGGGCCGAGGATGTTGAGGAGGGCCACGCAGAACGGCTAGCTAATGGGAAGGCGGTGACCTCGATGGTATCGTGGAGCGAAGTTACTCAAGTGGGTGAGGGGCAGCTTGTGCGGTCCTCACTACCCGCTGTTCAGCGAGCATTGCGGGGAGGGTTTCCCCCGACAATGGACCACAAGCAGGGTTGTTCCCATTCACAAGGCGGGCGACCCACACTGTCCGGCCAATTACCGGACGATCATGGTCAGTTCAGTATTTGCCAAACTGTTGGCTGGCATTCTCGGCAGCGATTGACCTACTGGGCGAGGTGGCGGCGGATGTGCGAGCCCCTCACACGGCGAGCTTTTCGACCCCGCCACTCAACGATTGACCATATCTTTACGCTGCGGGCACTGATTGAAGACAGCCGGAATCATCGGCTGGACTTGTATTGCTGCTTTGTGGACTTCGCAAAGGCTTTTGATACGGTCCCAGGGAAAAGTCGTAGGCTAGACTGCGTCAGCTGGGGCTCGGCAAATGCGGAATGCCATATACTGAGGTTGTATGAGAGTTGTTTTGGAGGATGCGTACCCGACGGGCCAAGCATTCACCAAGAGTATCGGGGTCCGGCAGGGTTGCCCCCCTCGCCAACACTTTTTGGCCTCTACATTGTCGGGTTAGAGCCCGGCTTATCGCGAGCATGGGGGGATGGCATCGACTTTTGCACCGGGTCATCCGCCGGCTCATCTATGCGGACGATGTTGGCTTGGCGGCCCACACCCCGAAGCTATCGCCTCACCCGGATGCCCTAGACACATTTTGTCGCTACTGACACATCTTGGCGTCAATCCGCCAAGACCGGGGTGGTTCTCATATCCTCTTCCGTCACCCCATGCCTCCTGCACTCACATATCGGGGGATGACTGTGGACGCCACGCCCACCTACAAGTACCTAGGGTGGAGTTCCCCTCCTCGCTCTGGCGGGAGGCGCCTATCCGCTATGGTGTGCCCAGCCGGAAAGCTTTATGCCATGCGTAACAACAAATACCGTGCGAGCTATATGATTGGGGCCATCGGGCCACATCCGTCCCTAATCGGGTCGAGCCCGTCCTTCAGACGGGGTCGAGGTTTGGGGCCCTGGCCGCCTCTTTGGCGACTGGAATGACTTGGAGCAGTGCGTAAGGCATTTTGGCACGGGCACTTGGGGTGAAACCTTCAGTCCCCTATCGATTCTCGCTGCGGTAGAAACTGGATTCTTTGCCGCCACGGCAGCCTTTGATAGACACATCGCCTATTTTCGTAAAGTGGTTACTATGGGTGATGCTCGGCTCCGCGACCGGGCTTAATCGCGGGCTATGAGTCCGCCAGCCGCTTAGGGCCCTGTTGGAGGGGTAAGAGAGATCGCTGGTTCGCCCGATGGAACGCGGCAGAGCACAGATGCGCATACCGGGCAGCAATGGCGTCGATCGTGGACATCGCGGGAGTACCTAGATGCTTGTTTCCTTGGCAAGCTCTGGGACCCCATTGCTCTAGAGCAGGTCAAAATGGCCCATTACAAGGAGCACATCAACCCCGTGTTAGCCCGGGGCCCACAGCTCTACCTGCGTTCCCAGCTGCCCCTGAAAAAGCGCAGACTCATTGCCTCCATTCGCACAGGTGCCCACCATCTTCGCATCGAGACGGGCAGGTGGATTGGGGAGCCCCGCCGGGGCAAAGCTCTGTCGTCTTTGTCAAGCGGGTGCCATTGAGGATGAGTCTCACACTTTCCGAGTTGCCCGGTGTTCGGTCAGATCCAGGGCGGATCACGCTCCCCTTAGTACGGCCGGACGTGCCCTTGCATTTGCTGATGAACACACCGTCAGTACGTGCCCTGGGGTCATACATCCAGGAGGTACTGGACCTGCGAGGTCACATTTGCCCCCGCCTGGCTGTCCGCTGACTAGGCACTACGGGGGTGGTGCATGACTGTATATATTGGGATGTTTCTGCATTTTATATGATTAGCACAGTTTGTCAGCAGGCTGATTGCTGCCACGGTTTTTCCCTCGAAAACCCTTCGGGGCGGGGGTTTTTTAATCCGGGCAGTAATCCGCTTGCTGCGTTTTTGTATTGGGTCCCATAGACCGATTGGTCTCCGTGGACGATAAAAGTACCTTCCTTCCTTCCTTCCTTCCTTCCTTTTGAGCCTAGAGATGGCAATGGACCTATAAAAAAGTGGGTAAATAAAACCATTAAATACAATGCCAAGTAAAATGACAGAAAAGAAAGTCTTTTTAGACACTTTGACATTAAGTACGTCCACTTCCAAAAAGCCCCTTAAGCCCCTTAGAAGCATCGTACTTGAGTTGTACACTTGGTTGGAGAAGTTGTGGACAAGAAAAAATTATTATACTAGAAATATAATAACCTAAAGGCATATGTGAAACAAATAAAACTTACGTCTCAAATCCTATATTATTTCGATCCATAACTATATAATTATATTATGGAATGCAAGGCAACTAGACTAAAAGAACTATAGCATGTCTGTGTGACTCTCAAACTATGCTAATCTTACTAAAAACATTAAACATTATAAACAAATTAAGGTTCGAACCTAATATTAATTCGCAAGTGAAGTTAGAAACCTAATATTGAATCACACAGCAGAGCGATGTCGGCAAACAAGCGATGGCGGTCTATGCAAGGCCGTTTGCCTATTTTTCTGGATGCCAGAAGCCGCAGGTAGAGATGTACACTGATTAGGAATCAGCCATGCCGTTGGTACAAAACAGTTCAGGTGAAATCACGCCGAGCGTGATTTTAGAATCCTTTGTGATCTTGATTCCCTCAGATACAGATACACTGCAAATCACGCCTAGCGTGATTTTGGAATCCTTCATACATAGGTGCAAATCACTCAGAGCATCATTTTGAATTCCCTGAGACAAAAGTGCAACTAACGCCTAGCATGATTTTGCAATCCTTCAGACAGCTGCAAGTCATGACGAACATGATTTTGGATGCCCTCACATATAGCTGCAAATCACGCCCAGCGTGATTTAAATTCCACTCACTTATAGATCATGCCAGGTGGAGATCATGCCAGGAATAATTTAAGACGTGCAAATAATGCTAAATTATGCTTAAGGATTTCCTTAGCAATGTCCAAATCATTGTTGTTGTGATGAAAATGAAGTCAGAAAAGGAAAAGTAGACCACATTCAGCCTGGTTTGGGATTTCATCGTATGCTCTCTTTATTCTTGTTAAATCTAGGGATATATTCAGAGATATCAAGTCTTAATCAAGCTTGAGGTTGCTGGCTATCTATATATTTGGTTCTAGATGCTATAGTGAAGTCAGGAAGCTATGGACGACTAGCCATAAGAATGAATCAGAATGCATCTGTTTGACATAAAGCAGGCATAGACATAGGTAGCATAGGAATGAATCATTTTATGCATGTGGTCAACCAGATGGAGGAAAAATTGTGTTGAATGCAATGGTTTCAAGATTTCAAACCAGCCAAGAATAATAAGGGACACAGTATTGATTCTTACCTCTCAAGGGACACAGTATTGATTCTTACCTCTCAAGGATGCAAGGATGGCGACCTCCATAACCATTTTGTGGCACATCTTTTGCTTATACGTCCAGGCGCCAAAGAATCATCCGATCCCGCAAAGTAAAACTTCTTGTTCTTATACGTCCTGGCGGCAAAGAAACATTTCGTAACTGTAACTGTTTTGTTTTCGTAAGTGTTATTTTCAAACTGTTTTTTCCCGCTCAAGCACATTTATTGCTTATTTTCCCGCTCATTCATAAGAAAAGCCCCTTTCCTTTCTAGCCCAGACGCACGGTTCATATGCAGGGGTCCATACGAAAAGGTTGACTTGGCTTCCCAAGATCAAATCTGTAGAAAAGAACAGCGTTCCAAAGAACATTGGATACCGCATTGGATACCGCAGGGACAAGCGGATATGGAGAAAGGATGTAGAAAAAAACAGCGTTCGAAAGAACACTGGATACCGGAGGGACAAGCGGATATGGAGACCATTTTACAGCCAGATATCGTCCACAACATTGTAAACCTTCTTCCTCTTCCGAAGCTGGCTTTGCCGAGGTTCCTGCCGGAGTTGCCAGGTTACTGTGCTGGCTTTGCCGAGGTTGCTGTCGGAGCTGCCAGGTTAGACCTTTGTAATCTTCCAGTATGTACATAATAAAAACAGAAAGTTACGCTGATTGCATTTTCCTAGTTATGCTGATTGCTTTTTCCTACTGCCAAGCAAGCTCTTCTTTTATTCATTTTTCAATTGCAAACTGTAATCTGCTTGTGAAGCCACGCTAAAAAAAAAATTGTTTTGTTTTTCAGTTTTAGCCTGGAATATGGGCTTGTGAAGCCATGCCAAGCGTGCCTCTGTTTTTCCAATGAAGCCTTCTTTTTCGTCTCATTATCTATTTTTTAAGGTATCTATTATTTTACCTTTTATGTTTTAGGTAAATTTATCTTTTTTAGCTTGTTTTCTATGTGATTGAATGCATCCTAATGTGACCCACTTTTGAAATAAACCCAGCTTTTTCGACTCATTTTTCAGTTTCTTCAACCATTATTTTGTATTACACCATTATGTAAAATTTTGAATTACACCATTATTTTGGTAGCATCTGTTTTTTATAAGTTGATTCATGATATCGTGTTTACGCAATAGGTATTGTGAGAAGCATTGGAACATGTTTTGGGTGATAGCACAATCAAGTGAGTGGTGCCATTTTGGAAATGTGAATCTTACACGTCCTGCTTATTACGAGTCTCCCTTTCCTTATTAATTTAGGACTAATTCTCATTTCTTGAATATTGTAGTTTTGCTGGAAATGGCTGCTTGGTGCTATTATACGAGAAGCTATATATTGGGATGAATTTGTCTTTGTGCATCGATGAAGCTAGGAAGTATGAAAGGTTTTGGCTAAAAGGTGGAGGAGAAAGATTGTAGGTTTTACAAAAGATAATAACTTGAGCTTGTCTTTCTTTATTTTTTCAATGAAATTGGAGCTTATCTCATTTTACGAAACTCAATAATTGTATCTTCAACAAGTGATTGAGTAAAAGTTCTCTTTTTGCAAAACATGACATCTTGCTTATTGTGAAATATTGTCTATTCTATAAGTAACATGCTATTTCGTTTTCATAATTTTGACATGAAATGTATGAATTTGAATATGCTACTAAAAACATGCAATCTAAAATTTGTCCCAAAATTAAGACATAATCCCAATTTAATTGAATGATGGTTACAGCGTGATGTGCTAGTAGCGCCCTTTTAGGGAGCTCGCCCATGCTACACAAGTCCAGAGGGCCTCAAGGCACAAGGGACGTTAATGTATATTCTATTCTATTCTAGTAACTTCCAACATGTGTTGAAAATTAAACTTTTTGTACTTTAGTGCTAGTAGACTTTATTTATATGTGTCATGTTTTTGTCATCGTTTTTTCAAAGCTCCCATGTTGTTAACTTCCAACACGTGTCGGAAGTTAAACATGTTTTATATGTTTCTCATTCCTGTGTGGTTACATGTCCAGTTGGATGCCGCCTAGTGGCGTGACGTTAAAATACTATCTATCTATCTATAAAAGTAATTGGCAACTTCTTTCTATTCTCTTTATTTTCTTAGAAGGTCTGATTCTTCATATTCTTTCTTGTTATTTTTTAGCCATATGAGATACAAAGTTGTATTGGTGTACTTACTAAGATAGAAGGGAAAGTCCAACTGCGTTTGGGTATCATAAATCAAGCACAGATAAGGGAAGTATAATATCTGTGAAAATATGTGTTGTGCTTGCACTTGTTTCAAAATTAAGGAAAAGCAATTTGGATAACCTTGTACAAGAACATTGTCCTTAGAATTTCGAAATGATGATGAGATTCTATCGTTTGATCCTGCATGCGACATCTCAAAGACAGAAACATCTCCAAAGATTTATATTTGCGACCACTAAGTTAGTCAATGATAGGAGATCAAGTTGATCCTATACTGTTTATCAAAGTCTAATCAGACAATAGTTGAGGCCAACTATGATGGAAACATTGCAAGAGAGGCTTTGTTGATGGGGAAAGAAGCTTTGGTGTTCACAAAGTCAATGGCTCAAAAGACGGCAATTGAAGCTATCGTCAGTGTTTTTTTCAGGACTAAATTTGTTTAAGATATTTGCACCAGTTCGTTGAACACATTCACATAGCCAATTACCACAAGGAGAATCTTCAAAGTCCAAAGGGGATGAACATCGTGAAGTTTTATCTCCGCATCCACATCTTCAAGTTCTTCTGGATCAATATCAAACCGTTCTGGAGATAGTATGGAAAGCTCTTTAGATAAAAAAACTTGAGGAAATTCCAACTGCTGAACAAGAAGATTATGAAGTGCAGCAAAATAGTCCAATAACTGGACAAGAAATAGAGGATACTGCAATGGAAGGAGATGGCAAGATCCAAACTATGAATCTAGCCAAGTCTCGATCGCATCTCACGATCCTAATCTGTAACGGGCCCATGGTAGACCGCTCGAGTATTCGAACCTTGAATGTGCTTGTGGGGCGTTCCTGAGACACCGGCATAAATGGGTAGAAGCGACTACTCATAAACGTCTAGATGGTTTTGCCCAGTTGGTTAAGGGCATGTCGGTTAAGAACGTTACAGTTGGTATCAGAGCAGGTCTCGAGTTCGAGTCTCCATGGGTGCCTATATGCATGGGTAATTTGCAAAGACTTGGTAATCATTGTGACATAGACATAGTATAGTCTTGGATGCTCGAGGACGAGCATAGTTCTTAGTCTTGGATGCTCGAGGACGAGCATAGTTCTAGTAGGAGAGACTGTAACAGGTCCATGGTAGACCGCTCGAGTATTCGAACCTTGAATGTGCCTGTGGGGCGTTCCCGAGACACCGGCATAAATGGGTAGAAGCGACTACTTATAAACGTCTAAATGGTTTTGCCCAGTTGGTTAAGGGCATGTCGATTAGGAACGTTACATAATCCAACTGAAAATCAGGAGCAGAGAGAAAGACGAAGAAAAGGCAAATCGTTACAAACCTTAGATGATAATCTATCACATCTTTTAATCAATTCGAAGTTTGAGAGGCCTTCTGGGCCGAGTGAGTGGAAAGTTATTAGAGAGATAGCCAAAGAAATGGAAAATCAACGAGTATGAATCCAAGTTAGGCTATAATGCATGAAATGAAAATAGTTACATCAAGCATATGTTGGAAGTTATGTAAACTAATCAATGGAATTTCTTTTTTGTAGGAATATGATCTCTGCTGCAAGTACTATGGAGACAACTTTTCAATAGATTCAACTTTAAATTGTTAAGATCCTATCTATTATCACAACTTTTTATAAGTTTAATGTATAATTATGATGTTTGGGATACATAACATATAAATAATATATTGTATCACGAGTTAGGGTTATAACGTTGGAAAATATTATAATATTATAGTAGTTTTATATATTTAATATTTCATGGAAGTTGCACTAATGACTTTTTTGTTCATAGATGTTGAAGGTGTCCCTCAAACATCTTCATTTATTACAAGAAGGCTTATTATCCTTGACATGAATGGAGTACTTCTAAAATGTGAGCACCAAGAGTATAACAAGTATGACATAATAATTAGGCCAAAGTTTGCTGAAGTTGGAGTTTGGACATGTTGGAGACTGCCCTCGTGATTTTTTTGAAACAAATTGTACAGGATGATGTTTTCAAATTTTTACGGACTCGACATAAGTGCACAAACTTGGGCTACAATAAGCTCTGTCATAAGAAGTCGTTCCTTATTAAAGATCTTATACAATGCTCGTAATACTATAATGGTTGATGATGATTGCAGAAAATATTCAAAATACGTGGTATTGCATCCTTATATATATTTTGGAGATGAATCAGACAAGTTTCTTATATGGATATATTGTTGCTATATTTACAAAAAGCATGTACATCCACAGATACACAAGAATATTTACGTTGTAACATAAAAGATGACATTTTCTAGAAAAGCCTGCCAGAGCAACCGAACGAAATTCAAAGATGTCTGGACTATGTCTCTGAGGTTTGGCAACCTAGAGAAAGGTTGGTTCAGCTCCAGGATCCGAAACAAATATTATTATAACTCTTAGCATGGAATAGAGCAACAGCAAAGGAAGTAATTTATCATTAAATGGTCCACCAAAATTAGGACAACCTAATCGTTGTTGTAAAAGGAATGCTGAAGCTCGAATCGCAAATGCAACTATGATGCGATTAGCAATCAATGCAGGATATCAAGGCCGACGCATCTCTTTGGTACTTGCCGAAAGATATTTGAAGTCTGTGAAAAAGGATTTGAGAAAATAAAAACATGCTTGATGAATCTATATGTACTTTATCTTTCTTATAAATATTCAACCATGGTGGATGTTTCTAAATGTGTAACTTCAATGTTTCTAGGTATAATTGAATGAGATATCTCACATATATGTTTAATATATGTATCTTGTAATTGAAATCATACATGCACAATGATTATTAATCAATGTAACATATCAAGGATGTCTCATCTCTTCAGTATTTGTTGAAAGATACTGAACATCTTAGGAAGAAAAATTTGAGCATAGGAAAATATTTATTTTCAGAATGGATTTATGTGTGCTATTAGTATATGTTATGAGCATAGCAGGGCATCGGATAAAACTTGAGAAAGGTTAGGGCCCAATAAGGATCCACCCTTTTGGCTTACCGGTTAGCACTAGAGTGGCTAGTGCTTAACATTGGTATCAGAGCACAGGTTCGATTTCCTGTTAGGGCAAACTACAGGGGTGATCGGAGAATGCTTGTTTCCTCCGGTGGTCTGGTCCCATCACATGCTTGAGGGCAAGCATCCTCTGGGAGGGGGAGGAATGTTATGAACATAGCAGGGCATGGGATAAAACTTGAAAAGTTTAGGGCTCAATAAGGATCCACTCTTTTGGCTTACCGGTTAGCACTAGAGGGGCTAGTACTTAACAGTATAACTTCATATCATGTTGGATGTCCTTAAATATAATAATTATATTGAAATCCTATTTGCAAAATGCTCAGTCTTGTAAAAAAAAATTCGTGTACAATTATTTTTTCGTATAAAATGGATTTATCTGTACTATTAGTATAACTTCATACCTAAATGTTTTTTAATCCCATCCTATTGTTTAAATTCGGTTTTTCCGTCAAGTGAAAAAGTTTTTTGATTTTTTTTCTTATGATAATTTCTTAAGGTTTTGGGGTTTTCCGAGATAAGAAAAATTTTCCGATTTTCAAAAAGTCACAAAAGCTTCTTTCTATGGTTTTGAATGGGGACGTGTCTTCCGAGGATGCATGCTTTGCTAGATTATCTCTGCATTTCGACACCAGTCTAATGATTTAGATGGAGGCTAAAAATTTTCTGTTTTCGGCTATGTGAGGATGCTAAGAACTCCACATCCATCCCACGATTTTTGAATTGCTTCAGCAGAGGTTTTAAGTGTCCGATGGCAAATATGTCTGCCCTATCTCTTCTTTTTCAGGTTTAACTTCTTCTTTATCACTTCTTACGATTCCTCAGAAACGATTCCGCTTCTCTAAATTGCGGAAAGCTCAGTCAACCTTGGTTCGACAAAGCATGGGCTTATTGAAAGATGGGGTCGTTATTCATAGGGTACATTGTAAATTTCCATCATTATGTGCAATAGATGCTATTTTGCAGTTTGAAGTGGACGATCCACCTTTAGGTTGTAATTTCGGCCACTGCCTTGGATTACAGCCACCTCCGAGATTTTTGAGGGTGTGTTTGAACCTTTAAAGGGAGATGGAACTGTAGAAAATCTAGAATGGATCCGGCCCCAGTCTTAGTTCTATGCATAGCCAGAATCCTACGCAATTCTATGTCTTCATTTCAGGCTTTACGCTTCCATAAATCTTTAAGATTGATCTCTGTTGTTTTCCAGAATTGGAGATTGATTGCTTGGGGTTTTTTTGGGAATCGAAGCTTGCTTTATGGCAAGTCATCTCTGGAATAATTGCAAATGTAATTACTTGATGCTTATGTGTTCAGTTTTGCATTCACAAAAGAACACAATTTTGTTTCCTGTTCTCTACTTTTGTTTTGATAGAAAAGAGTTGGGCTTATTTTTAGTGCAAATCTGGTGTATTTATTCTGTTATGAATTAGATCCATTTTAGATGCTCTAGAATGTTACTTTGAAGTTGGTTTAACTAATATTTGAATCATTTTTGCAGTTACATGCCGATATGTTTGCACCATTCTTGCATAGTGGAATTGTTAAAGCATTAGATTCTATTGATATGTAAGAAATTTCTTTGTACTTTTTGATAAGCTCTGCTCTAGCTTATGTTGCATGTTCATCAGATTTATCTTATGCTTATATTGCATGGTCATCTATAACAGCAAAAGAAAAGGTATATACTTCTGTTGTATTCTTATCTCGCATGATGAAATGACAGAATGCATAAGTGATGATGAATGGGATAATGCCTATGGTTCATTCCTTTAGAAAATGTGGTAGTGCAAGATCATCTCTATGAATCATGTAGAGCATCAGCTGCCACAACTAAAATAGACATTTATGGAGTCTGATCATACCTAGCTGGCAGGGTCTACTCTTTAATCATAATCTACCTGGTAAGTTTTTTTTTTTTTTAACTTTTATGCTCTATTGTAAAATCAGGAAACCATGGTTGCTTCATGTCACTCAAAATCGCTCTGCTTGGATTTGTAGAAATAAATTTATGCCTCAATATCTTTATACATTACTAGGAATAGTAGGAATATTGTTTATTCTTTTGTCAAAGGTCAGTTTTAGCTGAATTGATCCCATATGCTGTATCTCTTTAATCTGGTGCATGCAATTTTATTCTCATACACAATGCTATGATCTTTACAAATATGGCTTCAGAGTGAAAATCTGCTATGTCTTAAAGGGTGTGTACGTTTATGCTTTATGCCTTCTTTATATGTTTGTGCCTTCTTTATACTTGCAACTGCAATATATTACTTGGCCCCGTAAGTAGTGGACATGGGTGCATTTTATGATTTGTATAGAGTTGCTTTGGACTGTTGTTGCTTTTGGAGGCTAAACTGACTGACTACCTAAAGATCTCATGATGATTTGCTTGATATGCTGTGATTGAGCTATAATAACATGCCAATAATAAAGATGGCTACCTAAAGAGCTGATGATTATCTGCATTAGTACTATATCATAGTTTTGATACTTTGCAGTGACTCAGCTATAATAGCATGCCAACAATGAAGATGTCGTTGTTAGCACGCTTTCCACGTATGTTTCTAACCTTCTTGGGCTATGGTTCATATTATAGGCAGTGCATCTGTTAAGTAGCATGAACTCTTCCTTAGATTGCAGTTCTGTCATATCCAACAGCATCAGAGATTAGAGTGAAACCATACATCGAAGGTACTCTTTTCTAGGATGGTTTGGATTATTTATATAGTTGAAATAGTTGGGGGTTGCTTACATAATATGATGTTTGAATTTGAGTATTATCTTACATCCACTATCTGTCTATACTCACCTGCATCAATATGTTCAATTTATGAACATACAATTGCCCTCAATTAGTGCATTCTAAAATATGAGGTGCGATAGTACAAAATTTTCCCATTATCATATCCCCATTATCATATGCCCATTATTTTGTACATGCATCTATTAGGCCACCAAGATAAGCCCAAGTTTATTGGTTGTTCCCTTGGATTGGCTGCCCCATTGATCCTGCTTTAGATCTCTGGCAGGAGACAATTTAGATTATCTTGCAAGGGACATATGGCAGAGCTGGTGACCGTTGCAGTTCTCTGATCATGATGATGATGATGGTCTGGCAAGTCTTTGTATTGTTTCTATATTGAGGTTAATTAAAATACAGGTTTGAGACCATTGAATATGTTTTGTTTGCTGCATAATATGTCAGGTACAATTCTTCCCCCTTGCTCTTTATCTTCTATATGAATCTCTTCACAGAGGACAAAATTCAGAGGCACACATTATGCTAGCTGCTATCATAATGCTTCGTCAAATTTGGGTTTCTTATTCTTTAATTGGATTCTAGAGCTATGTAGTACGAACTGATATGCATTGAAGGGATCTTTTCGACATCAATCTATTGTATTATAGGATCTGCTCAACAAATCTATTGTATAGAGACTCTGATAAACATTGAACGTGATTCATTTTTTCTGATATGAGGAAGCTCCAAATGCTACGTATGTTATACGTTCTGTTACATGTTACTGCACTTTATTTGTGTTTACATTGGTTTCTATGTTTTGGATTAATATGATTTGGTCTCCTGTTTAACAAATCCTATTTCCTTCAATGTTTGAAATTAGAGAAAAATAAATATAGTTCTTGCATACTCAAATCATTGTGCACCTTTTAAAAGCTAAGATAATGTGCAAAGCAAAAACCATTGATTTACTACCTTCGTGTATATCCTCCTAACCGTAACACCAAACATTCTAATCCTTAGTTCCTGGCAGCTCTTAAAAGCTAAGTGACGTCACAAAGCAAAGACTATTGATTTACTACTTCCATGTATGTCCTCTTAATCGTGACACCAAATGTTGTAATCTTCAACTTCTAGCGGATCTCAACCTTTTGTTAGCCTATGCATAACAGTCTACATGCTCCAGTCGTATCTTCTCTCTAAAAAATCGTCAAAATACCTACCTAAAAAGGCAGTAAAATAATTACTTCAAGAACCGCCTAATCAGAAAAGATTACAAAGCAAAGACTATTGATTTACTACTTCCATGTATGTCCTCTTAATCATGACACCAAATGTTGTAATCTTCAACTTCTAGCGGATCTCAACCTTTTGTTAGCCCATGCATAATAGTCTAAAGGCGTACTGGCATTGAGGTCAAACTTAAATGCTCGAGTCTATCTTCTCTCTAAAAAATCATCAAAATACCTACCTAAAAAGGCAGTAAAATAATTACTTCAAGAACCGCCTAATCAGAAAAGATTATAGCCTAAAGGGCATTGAAATGATGATGCAAAAGTATTGCATCTCCATTTGCATCATCTTCCTCCTTTTTTCCTTCGATTTTTCATTTCTGGCGCACTAGCATTTCTGGAGCACTAGGCATTTGGTTGTATTATGCCCTTCTTGAAACAATTGCCTAATTTTGCATTGAGATTTGCCATACATTTTAAAAATTACATTTACTAAAATAAGTGCAAATGACATTTTTTACCTATTCATGTCCTCCAAATGCCACACAGGGATGCATATGAGCACACCTCCTGAGCTTTACACAACCTAGCATACACATATGACCACACCATAAAGGCTCACATAACGTAAAGAACAATTACGCGTCATTCTGCCCACGCGTCCAGTGTTATGTTGCCATGTGGCACAGTTTCTTTCCTAGGAACTATATGTACTGACATTCTGAATTTTATGTGACGTTTTCTATCTTGACCATTGCATCATCGCACGTGGCGAGAATCGACGCCTAACAATCCTCCATGTCATAGGAAACTCCATTTACATCACTTCCCTAATGTGTCAATCTGCGTCTGCATTGCCACGCCTCAGCAGGTTTCCACGCCTTTCTATTGTTACTCTATCTACCTTGATCAAGTTTCACTTCTACAGTCACTATCCACCTGCCCTTGCATAAAGTTTTCAACAATGAACTGTACAATTCAAAGTTGTATATATTCAAGTTAAATGCTCACAAGTCTTTACCAAACACTATAACCTCATCTCCATTTACCCTTTCTATTTTTCCTCTTGGGTTCCTTCCAAATTACAAGTATTATGACTACAATAGAAATGTATTTATGCCCGGCAACGCCGGGCACCCATTACTAGTATATATAGAAACCCTATCTGCACAAGGCTCAATCCTTTACGAATGTATTTGTTTTATTAGGAACAAATAATATATATGGATTCTTACGCATCATGTTCGAATTATTAGATAATACATGTTCATATGAGTGTCTCAATTGCTTTTTGAGTCTGATCCCATTCCCGTATTAACTATTATCAAACATATCTTAATTTAAATGTTGGTATTAAGTGAGTTTTTAATAGAGAAACCCATGGTGTGGGACTTGCATGTTGCATATATAGCCTTTACACATGTCATGTAGAAGCAGCATGAAGCAACAAATGGGAAACCATGCATTCGGGCATGGCATGCGGGATAGTTGCATGCGGGCATGGCAGATAGTATAAGAGGAGACCCACGGAAGCGGAAGAGGGGAGAGAGAAGCAAGGGAGCGGTGCATCCTGGGTGGAACAATCCAGTGATTGGATTGAGAGGTGAAGTAGCTGAATTGCAGGTGGCTTTTGGTGGAGTCTTGTTTATACTTGAAGGGATAGAGCTTGGGCTCTCGGCTGTACATACAGCAGAAGAGTGCGGTTGTGGCAAGCCAGAGTACTGCTTAGAATCTAACAGTGGTATCAGAGCGTGTGTGAGGCATGTATGCTTGGAAAGCAAGCTAGACTTCCCTTTAAAAATAAAGGACGGCGAGCAACTGAGTTGCTTGAATTAGTGCATTCTGACGTGTGGACCTATGCAAACACAGAGCCTTGGGGGAAAATCATATTTTGCCACTTTTATAGATGATTGTAGCAGACGCACCAAATGTTATTATCTTCGCACAAAAGATCAAGTATATGATGCTTTTCGGCTTTATGTCGCGGAGGTAGAGCGAGAAACATCCAAACGTGTAAAATCATTGAGGTCGGATCTCGGAGGAGAATACAGGTCGAGTGAATTCACAAAGTTCTGTCATGTGCAGGGTATTAGAAGACAGTACACATGTCGATATACACCGCAGCAGAATGGGGTAGCAGAACGTAAGAACCGCACCATAATGGATGCGGCTAGATGCATGTTGAAACATGCAGGATTGCCTAACTTTTTATGGGGAGAAGCAGTAGCTGCAGCCTGCTATGTGCAGAACAGGTTGCCCACAGCTGCATTGAAGGGAGCAGTTCCTGAGGAGAAGTGGTCTGGAAGAAGGCAGTTCGTCGATCGATTGAGGGTCTACGGATGTTTAGCGTACATGTTCGTGCCAGAGGAGCTGCGGAGGAAGTTGGATGATCGAAGTATCCCCACTTTTCTAGTAGGGTATGATGAGGAGGCGAACGGCTATAGGCTATATGAACCTGTGACCCATAAAGTTTATGTTAGCAGGGATGTTGAATTTGATGAAAGAATACTCTATAAGGATAGGAAATCTTTGACAGTGCAGGAAGCAACGGAATGGATACCAATAGACGATCTAGAGAAGGATGCGGAGAAGATCAAGGAGACAGTAGCGGAACCAGATGTAGTAATAAGCGATGACTCAGATGATGAGCCGGATGGGGTGCATGAGACCATAGAGGTCAATAGTGCACCACATACACCGGAGGCAGAGCACGAGGAGGTGCATGAGGCTCTTGGAGCTGATAATGTGCCAGATGTGCAAGAAGAAGTGCATGAAGGAAGGCAAGAAGACATTGAAAGTAGAACAAGGGGGAGATCCACACGTCGTACAGAGGTGGAACGGCTTAAGGCAGAACTTCCTTTTGATGCAGATGCTTATGGCAGAACAAAGTGAGTTCCAAAACCGAAGATAATATCTTGTGTGGTGGAGCCCAAGACAGTAGAACAAGCTGTGATGGGAGCTGATTCCCTCAAATGGAAGGAGGCTATGGAGAGTGAGTTGAAATCATTTGAAGAAACTGGAACATATGAATTAGTGTCACGTCCGAGGAGCAAAAATGTGGTTGGCAGAAGTGGCTCTTTAAAAATAAAGAGAAATCTTTGATGGATCAAGAGAAAGGTATAAAGCTCGGCTAGTAGCAAAGGGATACACTCAGAAGAAGGAGTAGACTATCTGTATACTTTTTCACCCATCGTCAAGGTGTCTAGTCTAAGAACCCTGATAGCATTGGCAGTTCAGAATGATATGGAGATAGAGCATATGGACGTGAAGACGGCTTTCTTAAATGGAGAACTAGAAGAAGAGATCTATATGGAGCAGCCTGAAGGATATGAGCAGGGGAAGAATATGGTGTGTGACCTAAAAAAGTTTATATAACGGCTTGAGACAAGCATCTAGGCAATGGTATGTTTGCATGAATAAGTTTTTGCTTTCAATTGGGTTTAGAAAGTTGAAAACGGAAGGCAATCTATACATGTGGAAAGAAGGGGACAAGTGCTTGATTATGGCACTTTATGTTGATGATTGTGTCATAGTCAGTAATGACAAATCATACCTAGAGAGATGCAAAGTGTTATTGAAGAGACGATTCGAATAATGTAAACTAGGTGAGCTCAAGAAACTGTTGGGTATGGAGGTCAGAAGGAATAGGAAAAAGGGGGAGCTTGCTTTGACGCAAGAGCAGAATATCAAAAAGGCTTTGGTCCGATACAGAATGGCAGATTGCAATATATCAAAAACACCCCTTGCACCAGGTACAAAAATTAGCAGTAAGATGTGCCCGAGAAACTTGGCTGAACAAAGGGAAATGGAAAAGGTGCCGTATCGTGCATTGATAGGCTCGCTATTACATATTGCCAACAAAGACAAGGCCGATATCTCTTATGCGATTAACTTGTTCACCGTTTTTGCAACAATCCGGGGACGAGAGCATTGGATAGCGGCCAAAAGGGTTTTGAGATATTTGAAGGGTACTTTGCATGATGGTATTCACTTCACCAAGAGTGAAGAAAAGGGCTTAACAAAGTTATGCCGATGCGATCGGGAGGAGATCTGGATGATGTGAAGTCAACTTTAGGTTATGTGTGCAAATTAGGTATCTTTGCTATATCTTGGGGTGTAAGAAGCAGGAATGTGTAGCCAAATCTAGCGAGAAGCGAGAATATGTAGCAAAGATCACAAAGCGGCCTCTGAAATAATTTGGTTACGCTTGAGAATGCTCAAGGAGTTGGGATGTTTGTTGCCGAAAGTGCTACCAAGCTATCTTGCGGATAATAAGAGCGGAGTGGCGATGACTAAAAATCCAGTTCATCATTCTCGTACCAAACACATTGAAATACACCATCACTTCATACGGGATGAAGTCGAAAAAGGGGAGATAGATGTGACTTATATCCCCACAAAATTGCAGCAGGCGGACATGTTCACTAAGGCTCTATCTGAACCTAAGTTGATAGATGCTAAAACCCAGGTCGGAGTTGTGGAGTGTAAAGACTAAGGGGGAGTATGTTGCATATATAGCCTTTACACATGTCATGTAGAAGCAGCATGAAGCAACAAATGGGAAACCATGCATGCGGGCATGGCATGCGGGATAGTTGCATGCGGGCATGGCAGATAGTATAAGAGGAGACCCACGGAAGCGGAAGAGGGGAGAGAGAAGCAAGGGAGCGGTGCATCCTGGGTGGAACAATCCAGTGATTGGATTGAGAGGTGAAGTAGCTGAATTGCAGGTGGCTTTTGGTGGAGTCTTGTTTATACTTGAAGGGATAGAGCTTGGGCTCTCGGCTGTACATACAGCAGAAGAGTGTGGTTGTGGCAAGCCAGAGTACTGCTTAGAATCTTAACATTGCATAAGTCCGACTTTTCTTGAATATGTGATAATTCCCCTTGTGAGCCTATTATGGCAATTAAACAGGCGAGCCCGGGAGGGCGAGCTTGTTTATTTGCCATAACAGACAAGCAAGGACAACTGCATTATTAGCTCCCCAGATCGATTATCATAGGCTCAGCATCGTCCACACCTAGGTTATCAACTCCCAGCCTGGATTATCAGGATCTAAGGCTGAATCTTGGGCTGAAAGATGCATCCGGGACTCCCAGACACATGCTGCTGCCTGTTATACTCTATCACAGATCTTGGATCAAAGGCAGGAATTTCTTGGATTAGAAAGCCTGTCGGTTAAGGTATTTGCATAGTTTGGCTTAATTGTTTAGTGCATGGTCAGACCAGAGTTTCTCAGAAATGTGCATACATATTACTTAATGTTCCGACTGCAGCTACATCAAGTTGTACCCAAACAACCTCAAAGTCATCATGCTCCAAGATTCACAACCACCTTTTGAAATACTATTCCAAAAATTGTTCCGTCGCTGAGCTCTAAGACTTAACTTGTTAGGAGACACCACTAAAACAATTAAAGACTCATGATTGGGAACATCACATATCATGGGTTTCATCCTAGTTCCCTGCTCCCTCAGAGCATCCATTAGAAAGTAGCAGAACTTGATAAGACACTTGGGTTGTTCCACAAGCTCTGTATCAGTTCCTTCTTCGAGCTTCAGTCATCTAAACACTTTGCCACCTTTTATGGATCCCTATTTAAAAGAGCTTGGGTATTTTACCTCATATAGCCTCTTGCCATTTTACCTCAAGCTGTAATTCCTGCCATTTAGTTGGTGAAAGAGCAACAAAACCATTATTCTCTTCCCCTTGGGATTCCAATGATGTTGTTACGGCATGCACCAAATCAGTTGCCGAGACCTTAAACGAGTAACCATGTAGCCTTTGGAGACTCCTATATGAAGATGAATCTAGATTCATGCGTTTGAGAAAATGGACACTCCGTGAGTCCATGTTTTGTTCTTCTTATGTTGCTACCAAGTTGAAGACCTAGTTTAAAAAGCCTGAGGATACCTTTAGCTCATATAGGAAATGCATTAATTGAATGCTAGTAGAAATTTCAACATCTGGAGAAACACATTTTCCTCAAGTTATGGACTCACCAAACTGTATTCTAGAAAGGTCTGGAGTCATCACAATAGTAGCATCTTTCAAAGTAATTGTGGTTGCCATCTCAAAATTTGCTGCATTGTAAATATATTGCTCAAGCTTCATAATCCTTATTGCCTAAAATCTCTCATCTGTAAGCCTTCCATGTGAAATATCAGAGGTATACAGCAGAAAGACTAGATATGAATATGTGGAGATGGCTGGAAAAGCCCCAGCCGTGGCACATAGATAACTCCAAGAGGCACAGAACATACGTGACTCTAGGTCATGTAGGCAGATTTCCAAGCTGGCAATCCATATGTTGATGTGTATGCGGGGTTACAGATCTCTCAACAACTCCCACTACCTCAAACACACATGATCAACTCCTATACAGAAATAGAAACAAACATATATCATCATAATCTTACCAATAAGAGCCACAAAGATTATGGCACGTAGAATATCCATCTAGACCCACGTAGCTCCCATTTAACCTAAAACAACTTAGATCCATTTCTTCTTTGCTCTTTGTCTTCTTTTCTTTCTTTTCTGGACAAATAACAACCACATGACCAAGCTTCTTGGAATAATAACAAATTCTTTCTCTTTTGATCTCATTTGAAGCAATAAACACAGGTTTTGAAGGCCCTTCATTTGTTTTTCATCTTGCATCCTCCTTAAGCAAAAGCTTGAATTACATCATGAGGCGTCAAAGCTTTGTTACTTAGTAGATTGTGACAAAGTATCAAAGACTTTAAGTCTTTAAGAAGTATAGCCACTCCTTTGTCATCACCAATTGGAGAATCTATAGCTAATTGTTGATGTAAAGCATACTCGCTTACAAACCTAACTACATTTTTGCCATTAAATTTCAAATCCAACAAGTGGTTTCATAGGAATACCATTGTAGACTTTCCTTTATCCCCATAAATGCTATTTAAGAAGTCCCATATTTCTTTAGCAGTTGTGAAAGCAATCATCATTGGTGCGAGATTATCACTCAAGCATTGCTGAAGAATAGCTCGGGTTTTGGCATCTTTTTGCTCCCACTTAGTTGCCGCATCGGCATCTGCAGGTTTAGCTTCTGTACCATCTACAAGCTTAACAAAGTCTCTTTCTAGCAACAAGAAATTGATGCAAATCTTCCAAATATAAAATTTATCTCCATCAAATTTTTCCACTGTTCTAGGAGATAGAACTAAATAAATTGGTAGTATCACCAGAAATTGCCATGTATAATCCACCATGATCTTCATTCCCACTCAAGTTTTATATCCGTTACTTAAAGAGTCTCTACGCAAATCTTTAACCACCAAGGCCCACCAAGGACAAGGTCGTTGGCACAAAGGCCAAGCAAGTCGTAGCCTGGTTGGGCAAACAAGAATGCTTAAAGAAAATCAGAAGCTTTTATATTTTTCAAACCCTGATTTCTTGTTTTTGAAGGGATGCGCCCATAGCTTGAATTATTTCTCTAAATATGCTCCCATAATCTTCAATAATTCACTCCGATACTGTATAAATTATCAGAAATATACGACAGAAAAACTAGATAAGAATATATGGAGATGGATGGAAAAGCCCCAGCCATGGCACATGGATATACGCTTTTAAGAGGCACAGACAAAGGGACGTTACTCTAGGCTACGTAGGCGGATTGCCAAGCTGGCAATCCATGTGGTGACGTGTGTGCAAGGCTATAGATCTCTCAACGTTTCATGAATAAATCAGTCTGTCAATCATGCAGATGGCATCTCGTGGTTTTCTATGGAAGGTACCACTTCCATAATTCTGCTCACTTAAGTTGTTGAAATGAATAGATGTATGACTATCAATAACAAAAATTAAAGCTCCGATCCTTGTTTTCACATGGAAAGAAATGTGGGTTGACTGCATCAAACAAGCTAAAACCTAGACTCTGGGAGTGAAGAAAAATTGCCGGGCAGGATAGGAACTAAATCTGATGGCTAGCAGAAGTTGCCTAGCTCTTGGACTCATTATGACTATTTACTCTCCTTCCAAATTTGAAAGCGAGAATTTTTTGAATACTACTTCCACTGCAAGGATGCTCCAGACCTAGTTGTCATTAATGCGACCTTATTTTGATACCAGCTAAAGATAATTAGTGAAACGAACAAGCAATTCGTAGCAATCACAAGCAAGTCAAAATTTGAAAGTATTGAATCAAAGGAATTTGGAATATTAATTAACATGATCCATTGAAATGTAGCAACATTCTTCATTCATTTAGTGGACTATAGAAGTGGGCTTTGACCTAACAATCCGAGCCTTTATGATTCACACTAAAAAACACGTGACATAGCAAGCTAGCTCACCACCCAACCACGAGCTCCCAGCAAACACATATGGACCCTGAGCTCTCTCTGAGCAACAATAGAGCATGCATGCCCTTTGGGTCGACATGGTCCTTTTATGACAATGGATGCTGCAGGCTATATACTTGCTCGGGGGGCGAGCTCAGGGCCCATCTATTGTTACTGGAAGATTGTGGTTGGGTGGTGACCTAGCTTTGTACATCATGTGTTTGTTTTGTGCTACCTCTGTCACAACTCAATCTGGCATCACCGTTATATATGACCAATCATTCGGCTTTGTTTTATGTTAGCCAACAAGCAGCTCTTTAAAATTTGAAATCAAAACTTACTCAAATTCATTGATTCATTTGTGACTCTAAGGAATGAAGCCAACATTTAAGTTCCCTACATCATGGCAGCTTCTCCCAAAACATCTCTCGGCAGCCATAGGCACATTGACCAACTAGTCAGTCTGTTGCTTTAGCGTAGGAAGCTGCAGAATTCCCTCTAGATCAGTTGTGAGCATCTGGGCATTAGTCTCCGCATGGTCGTAATCCAAGCGCAGGGGAGGCATGCGAGGGGTTGGAGCACAGGGGGCTCTGAATAGTCTACCAATCCACCTGCAGGAAAAGTGGTTGATGATCTGAACTCTCTCTTCTTCATCCCTACTGGTTGTGCTGACGTGACATTGAGTGACCAGGTGTAGATCCTGCTCGGCGGTCAGTATATAATCTATGACACTGGAGCTGCCTTCCTGATTCTCCTGCCTACAAGTATAGCTGGCAGAGGATGGCCAATTCGCTAAACCATTGCAGATGTCCAAGTCAAAGATGATGCACATTTGAAGCAACTGCCTGCCATAGCGCGTAATCGAGTGTGCTCTCTCATCTGATTCTCGTGGCTAAGTAGTCTCTGCAGGGCAGAGCTGTAACACATCCTCTGCCAAGAGGTCAAACTTCGTGAGATATTCTATCCCAGTGCATGCATTGAAGTCTCCAAGTAACATGACCAGACCCAACTGTCTGCATTGCTGTATATCATCATATAGATCGACATGTACGGATCTAGCCTATCCACATCTGAGTGGTTGCAATAGAAGTTGGAATCTGCATGTGGAAAGTAGCATGCTGCCAGAATGAGGGGGTTCTGACTAAGATTCTGCATTTGTACCCACATGTAACGGTTATGTATGTCCGCCTTCTGGAGGATGACTAAAGATGCCAAGGTAGTCCATAGTAGCAGGCTATACCACCATGTTCCTGCTTGCCTGCGCACTTATTGAACAACGAATAGTGCTGATAGCCCCACAGATCCGACAACCTATGCCCAGCTTTGACATTATATGAGTATCTACTAACACTAAAGATGCAGGTACGTAAAGAGTAAAAATGATAGATCAAATTGTTGCTAATCCTAAGAAGTAACACAATCTCAAAAGTATATTGTCTTCAGTACATTGTCATCACTACTTATCTTGACTGATGGAGAACTATCAATCACGAAACAAGACATCTAAAATGAATGGATTGCAAAAGATGAGAAGTTGTTTCCTTAAACACATCTGAACAAATGTTACTGATGCTTGCATAATATGAATATCCTGATTTACATTCATAATAGAGAAAAGAGGTATGCGTTTTGATTGAAGCTGGAGATCTACCACATCAAACATGGTAATAAATTGGTTGAATGATTCTATTTGTTATACATCCAAAATATTAATATTTTGGCCCATTATATTGGAGCATTTTGCTTGTTTTATTCTCTTCAAACATGCAGCTGCCCCTTTTTTTGCATTTTTTTCAAAGCTTGTCTATGGTGGAATGTTGTTTATGTGAAACAGAAACCTTAAAATGGTACAACTTACTTAAAATAACTTCTCCCTATTAATAGCCCCCCAGATGAACAATCTTTAATTTAAATTAAGTTGTGTCGACATTCCTTAACATTTCAGCCCAAAATGAAGAATGTGTACATGTACACAGTGTACATGGCTTTCATTTTTTACAGTTCTAACGGCAAATTCAGAATCCACACTAGGGCAAAAAATAAATTGCCAGCTTTAAGGCTAGTGAAAGCCTTGATTTAGTTGGGTTCAGCGGCTTGAAAAGCCTTTGAACAGCAGGAGCTGAGACTATAGACATAGCTGTAATTGTGACTATGGATGCCATTTGTTACCTTTTTTCTTGGCTCTGTGGAAACCTATGGACCTTTCTGGGAACCAGACAACCCAAATCCTCTGCCTCTGTCTTCTAATTTAAGCTTAAAGATAAATAGATAAATAGAGTGGAGCTCTAGGCACATTAAAGCTCGAGAAAGACTCTTTGCACAGAAATAGAAGAAGGAAAACCATCTTAAATACCTGGGATTTAATTTAATAGAAGGGAAAATTACGTATCAGATTAACTTGCATTTGAATTGTGGCAGAGCCCAAAAAAACCATAAAAAAGAAAGGAAAAGTATATGATCAGATAGTGAGCTCTAAGGAGATCTGGTATCACCATCAAAGGGGCTAATACAGAGACACAATAAATAATACGCAGTGTGCTATAGGAAAAAGTGGGTCATTGAAGGGGAGTGAGTGGAAGAAGGGCATCCTCCCCTAATTGCGTGTGTGATTTAGGAGCATTATATTGAACGCGTGTTTTTGATATTATGTTCCAAAGTTGTGGAAGGGGTTGGGAATACGATAAGGTTTTGAATGCTTTTTTTTAGTTATTTGTATTGAAAATCATAGTTTCTAAGGTGGAATTTGAGTTTCAAAACAACAAAGGTTAGGGTTTTCTATGTGTTGTTTCTTTGTTTAGAAGTTCAAGTTCAGCAGCAATTGGCAAACATATCTGAGGCAGTCGGCATGGTGACTTTTCTGTCGGATTTGAGCAGGAATGGATTATGTCTCTCTTGTTTGTCTATAATCCCACAATTTAGTCCTTTTCAGCAATATTTTTGCAAGGGTTAGCTGTATTTTGCTCATCTTTTTGTTTCTGGTCAAGGTTTGTGGCCTTCATGTTCTTGAATAAATATATTTGCATTTAAGTTTTATTCTTTGATTGCCTCGTAGAAATTGCATTTTTGAGCTGATCTTTCACTATTTCGTTGATAGAAATGATGTTGATTATTTTGTGAATCCTTTTTATTAATCCCAACAAACGATGCCTCTCGATGGGATTGCAGTTCCTTTATTTGATGAATAATAAACAGCCGTTGCTTTGAGATGAAATGACAGCCAATTATTAGATTTATTTCGCATCCGACCTGGAAGTCTTGTTGCTCTGATCATATCTATAATAACATTTCAGTGCAATAAGTTGATAAATAGTAATGATATGAAGATATCTTCATGTTAAGGTGTATTTTTTTGTTTCCTCTTATTTAATTGCATCCAAGCGGCAGAACGCAAACAATGGCAATAATCATTTTAGCCGCAGTTAAGTAAGCTACATGTTCTATTAAACCATGAAGCAATGATCTATGCAAATGCACAACCAGATTCTATCAACATGATTGAATCTCGAGCAAATTAGGCCGAGATTCCCCTGGCGTCAATTGATGTCTGGAAGTTGAAGATGGGCCAATCTGGTTCGAGCATCCAAAATTTATCTTCTTCTCTGTGCTTCCACTAATGGAGGTATTTGAGCATCGAATTTTGCTTCGAATAAGGATGTGGATGCTATAAATAGCCGCTTAACTGTCAGGGGATTCCTCCCGTCTTTTTGCAGCAACAACAATTGCCACTCTCTGGATCTTGACATGAATCAAAACAACGAAGTAGATCTTGTTGTGGAAGAACTACCTTTACCGTTGTGGAATCATAGGTCCTGTTAAGGTAGATATTTTTTAAGGAATTTAATGCCACAGAGGTAACTACGACTTCCGGTAGTGGAATTTGGGCCTTAGTTTTGGGTGGGTGGGTAGTGATGTAACAGTAGAAATAAAAAATGATTTGGTGAAGCATTTACATATACAGGAATGTCAATTTACTTGACATTCCTGAGATGGAAACAGGGCGACGCGCGAAGTGCGGAGCTCTGTTGACATCTTAGGAATGTCAAGTAAATTGACATTAACGTGGAAGCAATCCAGTTGCAATTGAATGCAAGTAAAACTCCAAGAATGCAAGGTAAATGCAAAGAATGCAAGGTAAAAGCCAAGATGTTCATCGCTGTAAAATTTCTGTGCTACATTTCGTGGAGATGGAACATGCCACATGTCATGATATGATTGTCTTTGTGGGCAGGATTGCAACTAGATTGCTTTTACGTCAGATGCAAGCGTCGATGTGGACACATTTACATCTAGAACAGAAAATTCCAAACTATTTTGCTTTGCTTAGTTCCCGGAATTTAATGAACAAAGATTGGAAACACACAATAAAAGACTTATTTTCCCTTCTTTTACTATAAAATGTAAGAGATAGCATTTAAGAAAGCCTTTTTAAAATAAAATGCATGTTTCTGTCTTCGGGGTCCATGCACACCGGAAAGAATACACTGTTATATAGAAACTAGTTCTATCCATGGTTAATTCCTATGATTTTCTGAAAAGGTTTATAGCTGTAAGTCTGTAACTAACCCCTGCTTCTGCTGTACAGAATTCTGTTAGGAAAACATCAAATACTAATTACATGGGATGAAATAACCATTTCTCATCCACAGAGAACTGATTAATTCAAGAAATGCAGCTGTTTAGTTAGAACAGTAGATAACCCATTTCTACTTACCAGTATTTTCACAAGATGCCGTCAGGGATTAATGGCACCATAATACATAAACATTTAACATTAAAATGAAATAAGAATCAATTCCGTTAAAATATTGACTGCTTTCCAGAAAGGATCTCAGTAAATATCCGGGCACTTCTGATATATATGCCAGAATGCTTTGGCTTCAAAAGCATCGCTGCAGCTCACCTACTTTTGCAATGTACCAGAAGTAGACGAACTCCTCACTGTTAACTTTTATCAATCTAGCTTGATTGAAGAGAAGAGGTAGTGCACAAAATAGAAAGAGGTTAGGAACCCAACTGTGCCCGTTGCAAGCATTATGGCAAATACCATCATGAGGGAGTATCCAACATAGAGAAGAGCAGAAACAGGCCCACTTAAGCTGTGTAGATCAAAAACTAAATAGTTCAGGGAATAGAGAAAAACGTAAAGCCCCACAGATCCTGAAGAAAAGAATGCTTTCCACCACCATGCCCAGTCTTCAACACAAAGATGCATATATGTCAGAACAACAGAAACCTCTGCGCAGACAATGACGAGCAAGATGAACACCACAAGAAGAAATCCAAAGACATAGTATACACGGCCCATCCATATACTGGACATAATGAAGAAAAGCTCAATGAAGAGGGTCCCAAAAGGCAGAGTTCCAGCTCCTAAAACAAGCAACCAAGAAGGATATTTTTGAGCTGGAATTTCCCTAGGGATCTGGTTAGTCCTCACAGGATAATGGATAGGTTCTGCTTTAACCCCAAAATATCCTCCCAAAAGAGTTAATGGCACTGATATGCAAAACCAAAGTGCTATAAGGATGAAGAACAGGGAGATTGGCATGGCACCTGTGCTGTTACTACTCCAAAGCAGGAAATTGAGCACGGTGAGTATAAAAAATGTTATACCAGGAAAGAAACATGCAACTTTCCAAGCTACTGATCTCCAACCCTTGGCATCACCCAACTCCACAGTGCGCCATAATCTGCAAGCCACATAACCAGCAGCAATACCCAGGAAAAGATAGAGCAGAACCATTCCTGTGAGCAACATGCCCCTTGATGCAGGGGACATGAACCCAAGGGCTGCAAACAAGATGGTGACAACTGCCATACCCAAGATCTGCACTCCATTGCCAACCATGATGCAGAGCAGCTGTGGATGTGAAGGTGCACGAAACACATCTCCCACTACTAGTTTCCACCCGGAAAGCTCCTCTGTCATTTGTGCCTGTGCTTCCTTGTCTAGCTCCTCATATTTGGTCAGATCTCTCCTTACAGTCCTCAGGAAAATAACAAAAACAATGCCTGCAAGGAATGCAATAACCATCAAAGAATTCAAGATTGAAAACCAGTGAACTCTTGCCCCTTCCATCTTCAAATATGAATCCCATCTTGATGGCCAGCGAATAGAACTCTTCTCAAATTCCACTTCATAAGAAAATGTCAAAGATTCGCCTGGATTCACCATCTGCAGTGGCCCTGTTTGCATATCACAAATCACCTCTGGGAGCTGCCCATACATGTTACTGCCAAGCTTTTCTGCAGCAGCACGATTATGCTGAACGCTGCAAGGAGTGACCTCAAATCCCACCACCACAAACCCAGAAACGTTTTTATCTCCTGTTGGTGTCGGGATCTCTTCAAATCCATCAGCAGTTCCCATAACAGATCCAACCCCAGTGTTTTCATGCTCATGAATCAGCACCTTAAATTTAAGATGATTATAGATATAGTAATTCTTGTCATTCTTGATGCGAAATCCAACAGGGTATCCAGTCCATCGGATCAGCAGATCTGAATCCATGGCCTTAGTATACCTAATAACTGGCAGATTGTCTAAAATAAGGTTCACCTGATAAATGTCGTCGATCCGTTGCCTCAGATGCTTAGCATCACCTTCAGTGACAGGCTTGTTGCAAAGAAAGACATTTCGCTCATTCACATTCATCTTGAATTTATAAGGCGAATTTTCGATCTGATCTCCCATAAGAAGCTCGCCCAGATTTTCAGCACTCTTACGAACGCCATCTTGGGGCTCACAGAATGGCAGGCTATAGTAGCTATAAGGAAGCTCTGTGTCTACAGAGGTTAAGGAGTTTACCTTCACAAGAAGCTCTGCTCCAGATGGGTAGGTATGCAAATAGCTGCCTGGAAGATAGAAAGAATGGCCAGATCTGGGTGCAAAGGCAACGAGGAGAATAAAAGATGCCAGAACCGCCATAGCCGCGGAGCTCGATTTCGCCATCACCCTGCTTCCCTCTCCGGAGCTGCTCGCTTCTTCCCTTCAATACAATACCAATACAATAGACTGGGCACCGTCTGGCTTTTCCGCCGTGGAAAGTCAGATGTTTACGTCCGTTGATTTCTTGGACGGCTCTGATGAAGCCGTTTGCACGTTTTAATCAATGTTACCTAGAACGTATTTTAAGTTGTGAACAAATTATTTTGAGTCAATGGTAAGTGATGCGCATCTACCAACACTAGAGGGGCCTACATCTCTAGAATAGTCCCAAGGGAGTTGGAAGATAATAAAATCTGCAAGTCCTTACCTACCTATTACTTAACGTTTTACACCAACTTCATGGTTGCATTATCTTGGCTGCTCTTTCTCCAAAGTTAAACACCATACTAAAAGTATCCTTACAACACTAAAACCATTCATCTTTGAATCTGAACATAGTATCTGATTTTTCTACACTTGACTTCGCCGTTCTCCTCGTTGTTTTGGAAATTAGTTGGTGATGATTTTAGAGGCGAACTGCAAATGGGCAAACTTTTTGGATTTCAAGAAAAATGTTGCGATGGCATGTTTCACAATTTTCTTGCATTTTTTAGCCCAATTTTTTCAAAAAGCAGTTCCTTCTCATTTCAAACTTCGCTGACATTCTCAACCCAAAGAGGAATGTTTCGCCTCCATTTTTAAAATTGCTTTCTTGATTCCCATACCTTCGCCATCCTAAAAATGGCTCAAATATATGCTTTTTTTCATAGCGTGTAAAGTCACTGCTGCCCTTTTAACTTCTTTGTCATTTCTTTGCAAATTCTGACTCGCAACATTTTTCATATAATTTATTCTTGGCTTGGAATGCACATGCAAAACGATTTGAGGCCATCTATGATGACATCAGAGTACCGAATTTGACTTAATTCAAAAATTTTGTAGGTAAGAAGTGTGATTTTGGCTTCGAATGCGACTTTAGCTAGATGTAATCCTTTCATCTGTAGCTATATAAACAAATATAGTGCCTCGGTGCTATAGCCATTCTAGGCATATATAGTTCTCAAGGTTATCCAAGCAACCAAATTCTGAGATTTCATTTGCTTAAATACCTTTCTTTTATCATTTAGATAGCCACAGTTTTCGTACATATCAATCATTGTTGTGTTACTTGTCCATTTCTTGTCTCTTTGCACTTTCTATCAGTCAATTTGCAGATTCAGTAAGAACAAATCTGAGAGATCACATCAATCTTGATCATATCATGTCAATTTTGAACTTTAGCAATTGATAGCAGTGTCAAGTACCTCAAAGAAACAACCAAATTCTACTGATTAAAAAATGGTATTGTAATAAGTATAAGAGATGGTACTATGTTGCATTAATTGGTTGTTAGGATGGCGATTCAGATGTAGATGTCGACCCTCAACCTGGCTTTAGGGTCGAACATAAGAACAAACTTGCAACTAGGTTTCAGTTTGGGTTAGAACCTCCAGATCACTTAAGGTTATCAGTCTATAGAAGAAAATTCCAATAAATAACTAAGAAGGCAAAGTATTCATACCTTTCCCATTTCTGCAAAAAATTCCAATATACAACTAAGAAGGCAAAGTATTCATACATTTCCCATTTCTGCAAAATGGTAGCAGGGTTCAAAGCACTATATTTATCAAAGCTTCGGAATTTCTGGTGATTTGATTGCGTAGACTATCAGAGAAAAGCTGCTGAAACCAAGGAAAAAATCCTTTTCCAAGCCAAACTTCAGATGTGGAAGATATTCGAGCTCAAACTTGGATCGATTTTTGGTCAGTAAAAGTCAATTGGAAAAACAATGATCAGAAATCAAGAACACAAGTTTGCAAGGGAATTTTTGGGAACTTCCAATGCCAAAGGATGCAAAATGATGTTATGATGAGGGGCAAGTGATCAAACCACACTTTGAATTATGGGAACTATATTTCGTGCACTGGTTTATCAAAAAACAATCAAATTTAGTTGCAGACAGAATGATATATTTTGCAACTTGAGTTTGCAATGGTATTTTTTAAAGATTTCAAAGCACACAGATGCTAAAAGTTGCTATTAATGATAGCAACCTGTCAAACTTAGATTTGGAATACAAAAACTTTTGCTATCAAAATGTTTTGGACTGGAAAAAAGCTTTAAATGATGTCAGATTATTCTTTTATCAACTGGGCAAAAAGAATATTGTATCAAGATCGAATAATTCATAACGTGGCCCGTTCATGCTATTCAAGTCATGAATCCAGCAAAAATCGTGTAGAAAATAATTGAAGGAAGATTTTGAGCCTTGAGGATTTATCTTGGGATGAGGAATGCATAGATGGCTTTGAAATCACTTCATACCGTGGTTAACATGTCACTAGAGCTTCATAGACGCGATTGGATCTTCAAGAATATCTTTTCTGGCTTGTTAGTGTTTAAAATTAGGATACGACATTCCTAGAATGCGAGAATCCAAAATGGTGTGGTTGCAGCGGTAGCAGCAGAGGACTGTGCATGGTTTAAGCTGATCTCTCAGATTTTACGGTTCGCAAGAGCATGTCACGAAAACAGCCTAAGTATTTTCATATCTTGCTTCACATATTTTTGTCATATTCACGTATTCGAGCTCTTTAGCAATGTTTTAAAGATTTGATGGCCAAAAATAAAAGGCTCTTTATGATTTCAATAGCTCACCACTATGGGTATACCCATGCACACATTTATGGAGCTTCCAAGAATTTGGCTATGGAGTTTTGATTATGGCACATCTTTTTCAATCAAGCAAGATGCCATCATAGGTGTATTTTGAAAGATATGCTCAAATCTTGGAAGAGAAGGTGAAAATAAAAGCAATATGTAGCAATGGTTAAGGGGGAATAATGTAACAATGGAAATAATAGGCTCATAGCAAATGTTTAAAGAAGAAGAAGAAGAAGAAGAAGAAGAAGAAGAAGAAGAAGAAGAAGAAGAAGAAAGAAATATTCTTTGATTCTTCACACTATGAATACATGCCCTTATGGTTTGGCTAGATCACTTGGGATTTTTTTGAATCCTAATGTCTAAAACCATCTAGAGACAACTGCTTTGGCATGGTAATAGGCCATGACACATGTACCACTTTATTTTTTTAAAAAAAGAGACTTGAAAATTAGAAAATGTGAGTTGGAAATTCGATATCGTATGGGAATTTATTGCTCTAGCATGTTTGCACCTTGTTTATTTAATTATGATGGCACCTAGTAAATATGATGGGACCTATATGATGATACCTACTTATATAAGGTGAACTAGGGTACTCTAGTCCACTTATAGGAGCAATGATGGAAATAGATACACTAAGGTAATCGTTATGTTGGTAAAAAGGTTAAGTTCTATATGGTATAAATTCGTATGGCTAATAAATGGCATATAATAAGTGGGCAGCTTTATTTTTATGGACATATACCGATGAGATAAGAATGGAGCTTGTAAGATGTAATATCTTGAATCGAGAAGCTTAGATGTTGACATGGATGATGGGGAGAACCTAAAAGGGCTTGCCGATCACATTAAAGGCTTACACAAAATGGTAAAGTATGGCAGTTTATTAAATGCTTATACAAAATGTTGGTGCAAGGGCTAGTTAGTTGGACATTTTATGTGGACATTTGTGATGGCACTAATAGGGTTTTTAAAGATAAAAAATTCGTGTTGGACATTTAGGTATTGAGTTTACCTTAATAGCATATTCGAAGCGGCTCCTCTGTTGGTTTAGTGCCGTTCCTCTTCTTGTGGAAGATCCGATATGCCTAAGGGCTTTTATACTCTCGTGTAGCAGGGTAGTACGAGCCGGAAACTCTGCTCCAAACATACAAGCACGGAATGATAATGAAGAAGAACAAACAAAGCAAGCTGTCAAAGCCAGGAGCGACCAAACACAGGTTTCGTTTATTTATCTGAAGGTTTTGTCTACTTTTAGTAATGATTCTGGTAAAAATAGAGCAAAAAATGAAGGCTTTGCCATTCTAGTGCTAGTTTATGAATGCTTCTGGATAAGATTAGCTAGTTGTAATACAGAAACATGCTATATAAGTTTACATTCTTACTGAATGTTCTGGATGACGAATCTGGTGATATATCTGAGATAGATATAGCCTGAATACATCCGGTTTCTGTTATTAGGCTAGATGATTAAAAGATAAACTGAGTTTTGATACATGATATAGCTTGATTAATGCTTTGTAAAGGTTAAGTATAAGCTGACCCATATCGGAAATGGTGCTATGGTCCTGATATTTGGTGCCATACAGCTCTTAAGAGTTTATTGTAGAGCTTGTAACTATGCCTTTTTTGGTGTTTATTAGTTAACATTATGGATTACCTTTGGTTCCAGGGGATATCGATTTGCTGCTCCCACAAGCTCTGTTGTATAGATAGGATGTACCTTAACATGTGGCCGATTTCTATTTGATAAACATGTTTTCATGTAAATGGTAGTAAAAGATACTATGTATTTGCTTGCTTCACCATATCTAATAAATAGGCTGATATTCCTTTCTGTTACTATATACATGCGGATCTTGCCAGCATGTCAGCTGTACATGATACGTCTAATAAACCAGAATGCTTGCAGTCGAGATTAGCCATCTGCTGGTTTAATGGCAGCAAGGTTAAGTCGTATATGTTTTCCATTTGGCTATGCCTGACTATAAAGCTGAAGTGTGCAGCTAGTAGTTTATTTGTGCTTTTTCTAAGATCTATTGTTAGTTCTAGAGCTCAATTTGCTTATAATACACCATTCTTTTTTGAAAAGAATAGGTGAAGGGCGAAGAGCCATAGTGTCTCACTGCTTACCTGACGCCCCTTTCCTTATTACCATCTTCATGCTAATATTGGTCTGTTTGGGTGCAGGTAACAGAGACACCATCTCCTGTTCTTTCAATTTTACAAGGTGGCAACACAAAAGCTACCACAAGGGAAGATGATACAACGGAAAAACGATCAACAAATCCAGATCTCATACTCCATTTGGTGAGATCTAACTAAATCTTGAGGGGTACTAAGAATATTGGCAGTATATGATAAGATATTGTAGCTGGCATACTTGTATGAATGATATATGTTAGATTCCCTCATGAAACTTGGTTACATGAATTGATGCATGGGTATTCGTTAAAAACTTTGAGATGTTGAGATAGTTTATTATAATGGTCTACAGGTTTTAAACTATGACATAATATAAATTGGGAAATTAATGTGCTGGAATTTGTATGTTGACATATGATATATTAAAATAAGATGCTGCTATTTAGAAATTATATGAACAGTAATTACTTTGTGAACAATATATTTTCTGAAATTCTGAAAATTAAATGCTCATTTGAGATTTGAAATAGGAACATGGATATGCTTTCTAATAGGATGTAAAATACTTTACACTCTATACTTTGTATGTTACACTGGTAGAATTCTAAAACTTTATATATAAATATTAAAATGCCAATGTGGAAATGATGTTACTGTATTTTGGAAATATTATGGAAATGATGTTTTAGGTATTGTGCCTTCCATTTGTGGCCTGGGTAACGCCAGGATGGATATGTGTTGTGTATTCTTCGTCTTGAACGAAAGCGGTGTAGTAAAATGTTTTTACTATAATCTGTTAGTAGTCTTGATGAAGATGTATCGAAGAAGAATTCGGGACTTCCATTTGCTGGAGATATCTGGCATCCACAACTGGTTGGTCGTACCTGGGTAAGTTTTAGATAGCTCTATTTTTTGATATATGGATGAAGTTATCTCTTCTGATATCTTGATGGAGTTATCTTGCAATAGAATCTTTTTTGATATCCTAATGGAGTTATCTGCCGAATGAATCTCTTATGCTAGCTAAGTTGTCTTTGGTGCTTAAGGCCCACTGTGCCCCATGTACCTCACTAGTATGAAACCTTGACAATTTGTCAAGTCTTGAACTAGTCTATTGTGCTAGTTCTTGATTCATCTGCTACAGCGGATATAGTATTTGGTCCACTGCACCTCATACTACCTAAATACAAACATTACTATTACTTCAAATGAATGGATTCTATAAATCCTTGTTCTTCTGGTGTAAGGAAGTAGGACCCCTCTTTTTATAAGGGGGGGGGGTCCTGCTTTCCTTATAAAAAGAGGTATCCTACATCCTGAGGGAGGGATTGTGGGAGAAGAAGAAGAAGAAGAAGAAGAAGAAGAAGAAGAAAGAAATATTCTTTGATTCTTCACACTATGAATACATGCCCTTATGGTTTGGCTAGATCACTTGGGATTTTTTTGAATCCTAATGTCTAAAACCATCTAGAGACAACTGCTTTGGCATGGTAATAGGCCATGACACATGTACCACTTTATTTTTTTAAAAAAAGAGACTTGAAAATTAGAAAATGTGAGTTGGAAATTCGATATCGTATGGGAATTTATTGCTCTAGCATGTTTGCACCTTGTTTATTTAATTATGATGGCACCTAGTAAATATGATGGGACCTATATGATGATACCTACTTATATAAGGTGAACTAGGGTACTCTAGTCCACTTATAGGAGCAATGATGGAAATAGATACACTAAGGTAATCGTTATGTTGGTAAAAAGGTTAAGTTCTATATGGTATAAATTCGTATGGCTAATAAATGGCATATAATAAGTGGGCAGCTTTATTTTTATGGACATATACCGATGAGATAAGAATGGAGCTTGTAAGATGTAATATCTTGAATCGAGAAGCTTAGATGTTGACATGGATGATGGGGAGAACCTAAAAGGGCTTGCCGATCACATTAAAGGCTTACACAAAATGGTAAAGTATGGCAGTTTATTAAATGCTTATACAAAATGTTGGTGCAAGGGCTAGTTAGTTGGACATTTTATGTGGACATTTGTGATGGCACTAATAGGGTTTTTAAAGATAAAAAATTCGTGTTGGACATTTAGGTATTGAGTTTACCTTAATAGCATATTCGAAGCGGCTCCTCTGTTGGTTTAGTGCCGTTCCTCTTCTTGTGGAAGATCCGATATGCCTAAGGGCTTTTATACTCTCGGTAGCAGGGTAGTACGAGCCGGAAACTCTGCTCCAAACATACAAGCACGGAATGATAATGAAGAAGAACAAACAAAGCAAGCTGTCAAAGCCAGGAGCGACCAAACACAGGTTTCGTTTATTTATCTGAAGGTTTTGTCTACTTTTAGTAATGATTCTGGTAAAAATAGAGCAAAAAATGAAGGCTTTGCCATTCTAGTGCTAGTTTATGAATGCTTCTGGATAAGATTAGCTAGTTGTAATACAGAAACATGCTATATAAGTTTACATTCTTACTGAATGTTCTGGATGACGAATCTGGTGATATATCTGAGATAGATATAGCCTGAATACATCCGGTTTCTGTTATTAGGCTAGATGATTAAAAGATAAACTGAGTTTTGATACATGATATAGCTTGATTAATGCTTTGTAAAGGTTAAGTATAAGCTGACCCATATCGGAAATGGTGCTATGGTCCTGATATTTGGTGCCATACAGCTCTTAAGAGTTTATTGTAGAGCTTGTAACTATGCCTTTTTTGGTGTTTATTAGTTAACATTATGGATTACCTTTGGTTCCGGGGGATATCGATTTGTCGCTCCCACAAGCTTCGTTGTATAGATAGGATGTACCTTAACATGTGGCCGATTTCTATTTGATAAACATGTTTTCATGTAAATGGTAGTAAAAGATACTATGTATTTGCTTGCTTCACCATATCTAATAAATAGGTCGATATTCCTTTTACGTTACTATATACATGCGGATCTTGCCAGCATGTCAGCTGTACATGATACGTCTAATAAACCAGAATGCTTGCAGTCGAGATTAGCCATCTGCTGGTTTAATGGCAGCAAGGTTAAGTCGTATATGTTTTCCATTTGGCTATGCCTGACTATAAAGCTGAAGTGTGCAGCTAGTAGTTTATTTGTGCTTTTTCTAAGATCTATTGTTAGTTCTAGAGCTCAATTTGCTTATAATACACCATTCTTTTTTGAAAAGAATAGGTGAAGGGCGAAGAGCCATAGTGTCTCATCAAGCTTACGACGCCTTTCCTTATTACCATCTTCATGCTAATATTGGTCTGTTTGGGTGCAGGTAACAGAGACACCATCTCCTGTTCTTTCAATTTTACAAGGTGGCAACACAAAAGCTACCACAAGGGAAGATGATACAACGGAAAAACGATCAACAAATCCAGATCTCATACTCCATTTGGTGAGATCTAACTAAATCTTGAGGGGTACTAAGAATATTGGCAGTATATGATAAGATATTGTAGCTGGCATACTTGTATGAATGATATATGTTAGATTCCCTCATGAAACTTGGTTACATGAATTGATGCATGGGTATTCGTTAAAAACTTTGAGATGTTGAGATAGTTTATTATAATGGTCTACAGGTTTTAAACTATGACATAATATAAATTGGGAAATTAATGTGCTGGAATTTGTATGTTGACATATGATATATTAAAATAAGATGCTGCTATTTAGAAATTATATGAACAGTAATTACTTTGTGAACAATATATTTTCTGAAATTCTGAAAATTAAATGCTCATTTGAGATTTGAAATAGGAACATGGATATGCTTTCTAATAGGATGTAAAATACTTTACACTCTATACTTTGTATGTTACACTGGTAGAATTCTAAAACTTTATATATAAATATTAAAATGCCAATGTGGAAATGATGTTACTGTATTTTGGAAATATTATGGAAATGATGTTTTAGGTATTGTGCCTTCCATTTGTGGCCTGGGTAACGCCAGGATGGATATGTGTTGTGTATTCTTCGTCTTGAACGAAAGCGGTGTAGTAAAATGTTTTTACTATAATCTGTTAGTAGTCTTGATGAAGATGTATCGAAGAAGAAGAAGAAGAAGAAGAAGAAGAAGAAGAAGAAGAAGAGAAGGCAATGGATATGATTAAGGGCAACATGACTTAAGAATGTGATTAATGTCAAGCTGTACATGTATTTTGAGCAATGAACTGAAGATGGACATGCTGATAGTATGAACATGATAAAACCATATATACGAAGATGATCATGCCCAAGGTTTAAAAAAGGAAAAGGGGCCAAGATAAACGCATGAGTATTTTTAGTGACTCTAATGTTATGCATAATGGTTAAGTTTATCTTAACTATTTATGGCATGGTAAATCGGTCCAGTATTTTGGTGCCATGAAGAACAATGAAATAGGAGGTCGGTTCAAACTGATATGCTGGAGGTCGGTTCGGCATAGCTGCCAGGCTGAACATTACAAAACTGAACAAGTACTTTGAATAGATCATGCAGAATAAGGTATGATCCGCCGAACTTATCATTGTAATCGAGGCTTGGGCTAGTCAAGGAACTATTTGAGGCAGAAGTCATTTGAGATTAAAATAAGGTATCTATTGATTAACCATTGAAGTGGATATTAACATTGAAATACAATCTTATTGAATATATTTCTTAAGAAGTTCTCATTCTTGCAACTTGCACAATGTTGTTTCTTCATTGGTATCAGAGCACAGGTTATCATGTCATCCAGATTGGGTGCAAATCTTTTAAATGCCATAGATGTTTTTAAAGGAAAAGGGGGATTTCAGATCTGGAAATAAGGCATTAGACAAGTTCTAGAATTTGAAAACTTATGGTATCTAATTGATACAAATGCTGTGAGATGTTCTACTGCTACTATAGTTACAGGGACTTCAAGCTCAAACTCGAGTTCTGCTACTGAAAGTTCCACTCCTGAATGTGGACAAACTGTCTCAGCAACTTCTGGAGTTAGCTTGGACAGTGATGAAGAACTTAAGAATATGGAAGCCCAAGCCATAAGCACCTGCAAAGTTGGCTCAGTTATCAAATTAAAATTAAGAGGTATGTCACCAAGAGATATGTGGCTTTATATGGAAGTTTAAGAGCTGAAAATGTTTTAGAGGGAAGAAGTTGAGCAGGGCTTCCAACGGAATATTGAACCTTCTTGTATCTAAACTACTGTCATCATAGTTGTTATGGGTTAAGTTCTTCCTATCTGGCCCTTTGAGGGGTCCTAATAAGGTTTCTGTACCATTCATTATTATTAATATAAAAACTTGCCTTCGATTAAAAAAAAAAAAAATGTAATGTTTCAAACTTTTCATCTCTAATGTGTCAAACTTTACATCTTCATGGACAATCAATGTCCAGAACACAAGCTTTTCGAACTTTGCATCTTTGTGGATAATCTGCGTCGTTGTAGACAATGTTTGGAACACAAGCTTTTTTGAAAATTGAAGCTTTTTTGAAAATGGAAATGAGTGATTGAAGGATGCATGTATATCGTTCATTGCAATATTTGGAGCATCATACCAATTTAAGGTCCTAATGAAATATGAGTAATGCCTATAATTTTAATATCTACAAAGTTACCCTGGAAAGCCCTGCACTAACGATCTCTTCCTCCACATAGGATCAGTAAACCATCTAAAAAAATACTTCCTTTGGATTTTATATGCCATTCCCTGCATAACATGTTATAAAGCAAGAATTAATTAATTAGAGAAATTTTTGTTTTCTCGTTCGACAACAAAATAGGTTGTAGTATTCATCAGAAATATAATTAATTGTCCTAATTTAGATAGATGCAGTGTCTGAGAAGGCTAAATCCAAACAATAAAATGTTTAACGCGAGAATCCATATTATGCTGACATATATACGATGCGGGACCAGCAATTCAACCTCTACAATATGAACTGAATTGCTCGAACAGATCTTTATAGCGATTTATCGACGAATCAAACATATTAAATTGGCATAAGATTGAGCATGCCGATCGTTTACATTAGCAATTAATTACATGTATCTATTAGGCCATGGAGAAATCGGATATCATATTTAAGAAAAGAGGTGAACACAATCGCCACGGTGATTTCACTGAGTCTTTTGGATGGAATCTGGAACAACACCAAGCTGCTTTGACATTCTTGTAATATGTGCCTGGCCTGCACCTGTGATAGTTCCATTTCTGTATATCCAGTCACAGTAAATATGTCCACTTCTATTGCCTCAGCCAATTTCCTGATGTGTTCAGAGCCCGACGACAATTCGGGCTCCATGCTGTCTGTACCTCCTAATATCATTGTAGCAACTAGCTAAATTCAGGACTGTCATTATTCTTTAGATGTTTGATGTTACCGTCCTTTGCCTCATCTTCATTCTCGAGCTGATCAGATTCTATATATTCAAATGTCGAGCAAGTGGCTTTTCGATTGATTTTCCTGTGAGGAGGGGCAATGCTGCATCAAGCTGTTGATTTAATAATTCTAGCTTCTCAAACTTTGGGTCAAGCTCTTCGCATTTCTTTTCAGTTCCTTCTATGAGGGCCCCTAAGCTTTTGCCAGTCTCTCTTCATAGACTTTGGCATCTAATTTGTCCAATATATCATCCAAATTAGTTAAATTCGTATGCTGAGTAATATTAACATCGGATTGATCCGTATTTACTTGGTCATTAGGATCTTTTCATCTCAAGTTACAAATTTTCAAAGTTGGCTGTCCAAAATTGCCAAAATTTCTGATACACTCATTGAAAATTATCTGTTTCAAGTCTGTTTGTTCAAAAATCTATAGTAAGCAAAGGAAGCATCCCAAAATCCTAAAATTAAATACCAAGCATCCTCTGCTACTCTTTTCTCACCATTTCAAGTTTGAATAAGTTTCACTGCACGGATCCCAAGATATAGATATGCAAACTTGGCACTTCCAAAGCTGTCAAAATTTCAGGGACAGTTGAACTTTTTGCATTTTGCTCCATTCTAATCCATCTTTTGCTTTGAGGAATGATCACCCTAAGTGATCTAGAAGTCCTGACAACCTCTGTGGTAGGCATTTTCATGATGGCTTGGTAGCAAGGATTCAAGTCAACACTCATAAGTCATATACATGTCTTTGTGGGGAAAAACAAAAAAATGAAAAAATTATGGACTTGTAGTGTTTTCTGGCCCCTCATGGGGGATGGTCTCTTCCATTGACACCTCATATGGGGTGAATTTTTTTATGAAAGCCATTTATTGGCCCATGTATGGGGGCCATATTGTACTCGGGGGTGCTGGAGGTACGAAGCCCTGCACCCGCCTTGTGTGCCTTTCATGTCTTATTTTCGTGCATGTTCTTTGCATGTCTACAAATGGGGCAAGGGCATCCATGCATTGGGTTTCAAAGGGGAAAAAAAAAAGAGAGTGAGAGAGAAAGAGAGAGAGAAATAATTAGCTAGTGTCCCTTAACACGACTTCCCTTTCCTTCTTAAGAGAGGAAGGGCATAGTGGCTTTACCTTTGGTTCTTGTCTGGTGACATGGCTTTCAAAGGGGGAAGGTCCCACTTCCTTTGACCCCCATACGCGGGAGGGGGGATCTATGGGGACCATTAGGGTCCGATGTGGTTATGAGAATGATTATATCTAACACCCATCTAGCATCCTGAGAGTCAGTCCTGTTTTGGTTAGAGTCCAAGTTTGGTCTAGGTCTCTTAGGGTGTGATGGATCCTGTGCACGGGGGGTGAGTGCATGCTTCATGTTTACATCCCGTAACCCTCTCCCAAGAGTCGGTTCCCTCTTCCACTCCCCGTTTGGTGCTTGCACTTGGTGTGTTGCGTGGATGCTTGGCTTGGCGTCTGATATTCTTCTCTGTCCTTGTGCTTGCATTTCTTTGGCTTGTGGGTGCTCCAGGTCGAGTGTGTTGCATAGATGTGTTCTCGCATTTGACGTCCTTCCCTTGATCATTTGGTGTTGCCTTCTTCTGGTTTCTTGTTTGGAGTTAGCGTGTGTTCTATGGTTGCTTCATGTTTAGTCTTCGTCTACCTCAGGGGCACATGCTAGTTGTTTTGGGTTCATACATGACTCCATATACCACATCATATATATGACTTTGTACTGCCATATATGAGATATGTCACATGGTATAGGTAATGCCATATAGCATATGTCTCATAAGTCGTATATATGTTTTTCTGATGCCATATATAACATAGGCAATGTCATATAGCATATGTCTCATAAGTCGTATATATGTTTTTGTAATGCCATATATAATATGTGTCACATGGCATAGGCAATGTCATATAGCATATGTCTCACAAGTCAGATATGTCATATGGTATATATAATGTCATATAGCATATTCTCATGTGCCATAACTCGGATATATGTCATATACCATGCTTATATATGAGATATGTCACATGATATATCTAATATCATATAATGTCATATAGCATATATTTATCTATGAGATATGTCACGTGGTCCATATGGCATATGTCTCATAAGCTCTAAATCAAATATATGTCATATGGCATACATCTTGTATGTGATAAGTTAGATATATGTCACATAATATATCTCTTATATAAGACTTAGCATTTTGCATGTCTTAGAAATCACATAAGCCATACCTTGGATACATGAAATTAGCTTGATCATTTCCATTTAAATACTCCTTAAGCATTTGTGGATGATATCTGACAAAATAACATAACATCTGGCATGACTTCCTTCAGCAATATGCATCCAGTGGAGAAGTATATTGTATAGTAAATTAAAATCCACGTAAAAATTCTAAAATCTTTATCTCAATTTACCTCTCTATCTCTTCCGACTGCTTAGGCGCTCTGAAACCCTAGGCGCTCTGAAAGCCGGTCACACGTTTTCAATCATAACTGGAGATCTGAAAGTCCGTTTCAGCCGAAATTTGTTGCGTTGGAAAGCCATCTCAGAGCTCTTTATGTCGGTATGTGATTTGTATATGTTTCACTAATTATTCTGCATCAGAAACACAGATTTCCGGGCTGCAAATTGGGGGCCCCAAAAAACCCTGAAGTGTTGGTGGTGCTGCCCACTTTTGGTCATATCTGGAGATTAAGAACTCTGTTTCAGCTGAAATTTATTGCGTTGGGAAGCCATCTCAGATTTCTTCCTATTGGTATGTAATCTGTATGTGTTTTTAATACTATTTCCTCAGCAAAAACTCAGATTTTCGGGCTGCAAATTGAGGGCACAAAAAACCCTGAAGTGCTCATGGTATTGTCCACATATTTTTTATCATATTTGGGGAATTTTAACCCCGTTTCATTTGAAATTTATCGCGTTGGAAAGCTCCCTCGAGTCTTTTCGAAGGTATGTGATTTGCATGTGTTTGAATGGTGTTTCCATAGCAAAACACAGATTTTCAGCCTGCACCACCGCTTTGTGGTTCATATTACATTTTGTTAATATCTATTTTCTCGTGACTCGGTTTCTAACGAAATTTATAGCTTTGGAGAGCTCTCGGGGAGTTATTTCAAAGATATTTTATGTTCTTGATGTTTGAACAGGATTTTTGAGTGAAAACAATGATTTTTGATCTTTGGATTTAGGGTTTCCATTGTTCTATTTTTTCAAAGACTATATACTTTTCTTCATATCTATTGATCTGCAAACTGCTTTTTGGGAGCAATGCATATCATTAGAATGCTTATACGTGATGATTCTAAAGACATATGGTTTATCCATATTTGCTTAAGATCGGAGAGGAGAGGAGAAAAGCGGCCGGTTTTGCAACCCAATTTTAAGGCCGATTCAAAGGGTGTGATACCATCAAATCACCTTGGATTAAAACATTTACATGCTAAAGCCTTGCGGGCCGATGCCCTGTAAGAGGGAAAGCCATTGCTTATTTTCATTTCGGACAAATGTGCGTAAGGTGTGAGAGGTTGAACTTGAGGTCAGCGCTTGATTTATGCACTTGAACACTTCAGGGCATGTGTGCGTAAAAGGTGAAAAGAACCGCGACTTGCTTCTTGCACTTGGAAACTGCGCCGCTTTTGACGTGGAAGCTTTCGGACGGGCGCCGTAGAAAGGGACGACGAGGTTTCATTTCGGACAAAGTGTCCGTAAGGTGGCGAGGTTGAACTTGAGGTCGCACTTGATTTATGCACTTGAACACTTTCGCATTGGTGTCGTAAGGTGAAAGAGCCGCACTTGACTTCTTGCACTTGGAAGCCCGCTACCGCCGACACGTGGAAGCTTTGGACGCAAGGCCGTCAGTAAAGGGACGAGAGGTTGTGCGTGATCAAAGTGCTTGGAGGCTTTCAGACAAGCGTCCAGAGGGTGACACCCTATTCATGGCAACTCCAGTGATAGAAGAGCCGGACGAGCCCTGCGTCCCTTCATCCAACCCCACAGATATGCATGTGGATGGTGCTGATACGCAGTCCCCTCTACCTAGCGCAGATATGGCAAAGAAAACTTCTATTGGGAGAGTACATAGATGCCATCCCCAATCGCACCGGATGACACCGGCAAAATTGATAGGTGCACATTGAAAAGAGAAGCGCGAGCAAAGTCTCGTGCAACAAATATAGCTCGACAGGCCTATGACAGATACTCTAGCCTAGCGGCAAGCCATATCCGGGCTTCACCACCACCAAACCAGGCAGTTGAGGAGCACTGGAAACAGGTTCAAGAAATGGCAGAGGGCAACAAAGCTCGAATTGCTTGCTTGGCAGAGGAAATGCAGGCCTCCACACCCAAATTGCTCAAGAAGCAGCTGGCTACTGAAAAACAACGTGTTTCTGGCATGGAGACCCGCATACAACACCTAGAAGATGGCCTTCGCCTAGTGCACTCTGAAAGGCAGAAGGACAAGAAGAGTCTTGCTGACATGCAGGCCCGCATGGATTCCATGTCCACCGCCATTGAAACCATGACACAGGAAAAGCAACGTGTTGAGCAAGAGACAATGGCAACCATCTCCGCCTTCAATCGGAGGTCGAGGAGGCTGCATTGTGATGCGAAAAGTTCAGTCGCTTTTGAAGAGAGCCAGATCACAATTGAGAGCCCTTCAAACTAGGGTTGAGACACAAGAAGTGGCCTCGCAATGAACCCTATCTTTGGACTCTCGCTTGCAGAATCTGGAGCATAGCTCCGCAGCTTCGAGATCGAAGGTGCGGAGCCGAGGGCAACCATCACCGAACAAGGCAAGGGCCTCAATGCGAGGCTCATGAGCAATAGCGGCCCGGTGCATCGTGCGTGAATTGAAAAGGCACAACAATTTTCGCCAGGAGCTAAGCTCCCGGCCGAGGAAGGAGAGCCGCTATACCGCCGCGGGCGGCCCCACACGCTCAAGAGTCCGCAAGGTGTCGGCCGGGACCGTCGCTCTGCGCACCCCAAGCCACTCTATGCCACCCCGCCCCAACATAGGCCACGACCCTATGCTCGGCCGACAACAAACAACTCTGTTGTTGTCTAGGGGGCGGATTGACCCAAAAATCGAGAGAGTTCCGGGAGTCGAGGCGAGAAGCCACAATGTGGTGGTACGTGGCCCTAACCGGAAGAGGCGGGGAGGACCTCATTAACCGGCTCCAAATGTTGATTCTTGCTCGAATGACATTCCCGGTACATATTATTATTAGGGCGAGGCGCCATGGCGCCTAACGCCTGACCGCCCATACGGGTAGTCACGTTCACGGTCGAGATGCGTGAAAGTGAAAGCGGCTATCCTCGCCCGGGGTAAACGGTGAAGGAAGCGCCTTGTATGTTGGTAGAGACGACCCATTACCCAACAAGAAGACCGCAGTAACGAGTTGGCCAAAGTTAAAGCATTAGCGGCAGAGGGGGAGGAGCTGCGGGGGCTGATTGGGGGTAAGATGCAAATTTTCAAGCCGCCAAATCTTGCTGCGAATCTGCTAACCCTCGGCGACTCGACCATGCCACTTCTTAGCTGCTTCAGCCCGCGCATCTCGCTCAAGTTGCTTCACCTTACGTTTGCTTTCGCACATCTCGGTTTGCCTCTCGCCTTACGCCATCCCCTTCTGGCTGCCGCTGCTGAATCCCCAAAGCTAAGCCCTGGCAGGCAAATAGGAATTGTGCCTCGCATGGTCTCACGGAATTGTCGGGGCTTCCCATGGCGAAGGGGATAGTCTCAACTCTGTTCTTTGCGGATATGGATCACGATCTTCCTTATGGAAACATGGGAGCATGCGGGACCACGGGATACTCGACTTGCCGGGATACCGGTAGCTACTCAATCTTCAATGATTGCATAGGAAAGGGGGCATGGGGGAGTTTGCTACTATCGAAGCGGCCTTGGCGCGGTCGGTTTCCTTGTTCAAGACGGACAAGCACAACCGGTACTTGTGGGTGCGTGTGCAAAAGCTGCGATGTGAGACCCTCTTTGTGGCGACTGCTACTTTCCACATGCGAAAGCAACTTCTATCACACCCACTCCGGATGTGGATAGGTGGACCCCTATGTCGATCTATATGATGACATCTGGCGAACATCACTTGATTAGGCGGTGTCATACTCCTTGGAGACTTCAATGCGCCGCAGGGGTAGAACAACCCATGAGATTTGATCCCTTGGCCGATGATATATTGCGGTGCATCCCCGAAGTAGCTTGCCCACGGACATCGATGACAATCAGGTCACACGCTATGGTAGACAATTGCTTTTGCTCGCGGGTATCTTTGACACGGTATCTGCAATGGATCGCACGCGGTGGTCAATCCACCCTTAAAGAGCACTTGTAAACAGGAAAACCGGGGGAGGATCTAGTGTGGTGGACTATGTCTTTGGTGCCTGGCGGGATATGCATGTCGTCAAGCACTTCAGTGGGAACAACTAATAGGGATGAAGAGATCGACTCAGACCACTTACCACTTTACTTGAAGTTGGCTTGGCGGGTTGTGCGAACCCCCGTGCCCACGGCTCCTCACATGCCTCGTTTTGCGATTGGATTATGAACATCGCGGGGCTTATGCCCGATGCTTATAGATGACTGGCGAGAAATTTTGCAATATCCTACACTAGAGCAACAGACCGCCTACCGACCGATGTGCTTAGGGCTGGCGAGAGAGATGCTTTGGGATAAGCCGCCCGCTGACGGACCTCCGTGAACACAACCTTCCCACGTAATCAATGGTTTGATGCGAGTGCAAGGAACACAAACGGCGGCTCCGCCAAGTCACGGACCCCGTTTTTTACGCCCACATGCGATCGGGCATCGCATCTTCCTTAAAGCTAAGAAAGCCGGTACATTGCAAAGACATCAAAGGGAAATGTTTTATCTCCCGGGCGTCACCCGGGACCTTACGGCGAAGGGTTCTTAGAAGGCGATGTGACCCCACGGGGAACATCACTCCCCGGCGTGGAGGCAATATTTGCTTGGCTTATCGACCCTCGGGGTGCACATGCGGCATTACCCCCAAGAAAGGCCCGTCTTCGGAAATCACGGATTGAGGCGTGGAACAAGGCTTACTGGCGTCTTGCCAATGGGAAAGCCCGGGACTGGATGGCATGCGTGCGTAATTGCTTAAGTGGGCGGGTAGTCCATAATACCGGTCTTTGGCCGCCTTGTTCAACAAGGCATTCGAGGAAGGCTTCCGTCTGATGGACCAATAGCGAGTTGTTCCCATCTATAAGGCGGTGACCCCTTTGACCAATTATCGAACAATCATGGATTCGGTGTTTGCAAAATTGCTTCTTTGGGATTCTCGAGCGCCAGCTTGACGGGCCGGGCAGTAGGTAAAGAGAGATATGGGCCCTCACCCAAGGCGGGATTCGGACTCGACACTCAACCATTGACCACATCTTCACATTGCGAAGCTCGGTTGAAGACGGCGAGGAACCGCCGTCGGGATCTATATTGTTGCCGTGGATTTTGCAAAGGCATTTGACAACGTGCCTCGGAGGAAAAACTATGGGCAAGATTGCGACATACCGGGGTTCCGTAGATTTGCGAGAATGCGATTAATGCAGTGCTTTATGAAAGATGCCGGGTCGGTTAAACCGACAAGCCAACCATTTGATAGTAGTATCGGGGTTCGTCGGGGATGCCCTCTCTCCCCAACATTGTTTGGGCTTTACATTGATCAATTGGACGAGAGTCGGCTTTGGCGATAATGGGGCGGCGGGGCTCACCTTCTCTACCGGATCATCAAAGCGGTTAATATATCGATGATGTGGACCTCCTAGCTTACACACACCAGCCAGACATGCAACGACATCTCGATGCCACGGACACATTTTGTCAAGCGATTAATATCTTGGCGTCAACTTGGCCAAGACTAAGGTGGTTTTCATATCATCTTCACGACGGTAGGATCCCTCCTTCCGCTTCGAGGGCGTAATGTGGAAGTAGCATCCACATACAAATATTTGGGAGTGGAGTTTCCGTCTACTATGCCTTTGGGACACATCCATACGGCTCACGAAGTTACGGCAGGCTGGAAAGCACTATATGCAATGCAAAACAATAGTCATAGAGCGGAGTTGTATGATTGGACCCATCATCACACTGTTCAAAGTCTTAGTGGAGCCTGTCCTTTTTATACGGGGGTGGAAGTATGGGGCCCATGAGTATCCCTCGCTACTTGGAATGACTTGGAGCAAAAGTGTAAAGCCTTCTTGGTACGAGCACTAGGGGTGAAGTCCACAGTCCCATATCAAATTCTACTGCAGAGGAAGCAGGATTCTTGCCTCTTGAGAGGGCTGCCCTTGATCGCCACATTGTCTATTTCCGGAAGGTGGTCAACATGGACGATGCTCGTCTCCCAAAACTAGCTTATATCATGGCAATGGGGCCACAATGCCTCAAGGCCTCTTTGGAGGGAAAAGAGAGCTCAATGGATGGCTAGATGGAATGTGCAGGAGCATAGGTGCATACATGTGCAAACAGAGAGGCGGATCGCCATAGCTTGAGGCAATATCTTGACGCTTGCTTCATCAAGCAAGCTTTGGGATGCCAAACACCCTTGAACAGTCAAGACAAAGACACTACCGCCACATAAATCCCACATTGGGCGAGGCCCACAATGCTACTGCGCACCCACTTGCCCATGAAAAGACTTGAGACTCATTGCCTCCATTCGCATACGGGGGCACATCATCTTCAAATTGAGACAGCAGATGGATTGGTGAGCCACGTCGGGGCGACAAAGCTCGCCAATCGCCAAATGGGAGTCATTGAGGATGAATCTCATACCCTTCAAAGTTGCCCAAAGATATGATCAAATCCGGACGCCGCTATCTTCGAGTTGGTCGGGCCCGGCCGGCCGCTACATGTGACATTGAGCACGGCATCCGTACGGATGCTAGGATCATACCTTCAGGAGGTCATGGACATGCGAGATCAGCTATGTCCTCGGGCATGCACTTGACATGTACATACACATTTATTTCATGATGATGTATACTTGTACAGTTTGACAGCATTCTTATTACTGCCACGGTTTTTCCCTCGAAAACCCTTCGGGGCGGGGGTTTTTTAACCCGGACAGTAATAAGTTTGCTGCGCTCCTTCTGGGTCCCATAGGCCGATTGGTCTCAGTGGACGATAAAAAAACTATTCTATTCTATTCTATTCTATAGATCAACTCTCTCACTTTTCAGTATCCTTTCACTTGTAGACGAAAAAACTAAGACCAATAATTTCGTTTTTATATGGGTCTATCAATTGTTTAAATAGTTACATTCTATGCATGCTAAGCTGATGATAACTAGGTCACTTGGAATTCTCATTGCCTCAACACCATTTCATCACCTAATATTTACGGCGCTATTATCGGCTCCCTAGATTGACTAGAGGAGCCAAGAGGATTCGCTTGAGCGAATCCTCTGGATTCGCTTAAGCGAATGAGGAGGATTCGCTTGAGCGAATCCTTCTCATGACGTGGCGTCCACGTCCGCTCTAGAGAGAATTCACTTAAGCAAATCCTCTACCCTAGTTAAACAAAAATCGTGTGAAGAAATCCAGCATTTAATGCACTGGATTTGGCATGCTTTAGCAATCTTGGGGGATTCCCTTAAGCAAATCCCCAAAGGGGGATTCGCTTAAGGGAATCCCCCCAATATGCATGTGCAATGCAAGTTGCTTGGTGGATGTACTTTTTTGCACATGGAGGGATTCGCTTAGGGGAATCCCACCAATATGCACGTAGCCCAACATGGTTTAGCATGCGGGTATCTTTTGACACGGTAATGCATAGATGCGATTGGCGATCCACCCGCCGGAAGAGCGCGTGAGCGAGAGGCAGGAGGATCTGAGTGTGGTGGACTATGTCGGCTGGCGGGGATGCATGTCGTCGAAGCACTTCAGTGGGAACAGCTAATAGGGATGAAGAGATGGAAGCTCGGACCACTTACCACTTCTTGGGATTGGCTTGGCCGAGGTTGTCACGAACCCCACGGTGTGACTCCTCACATGCCTCATTGCGATTGGATTAGAATATCGGGGGCTTATGCCCGGATGTGCGAATGGCACGGCGAAATTTTGCAATATCCTGCATAGAGTAGCCGGGCCGGTGCGATGTGCTTGCGGCGGGAGAGATCGCTGGGATAAGCGGCGGACCTCGGAACACAACCCTTCCCATGATAAATGGTTTGATCACGGTGAAGGAACACAAGCGGCTCAGCGAATCCATGACCACTTCTTTGCATGCGTTAGGGGCGGTGGCATCTTCAACCAAAGCTGAAAGCGGTACGTTCTTGCGGCTACATCAAAGGGAAATGTTTATCTCCTGGGCAGAGTACACCCGGGACCGCCGTGAAGGGTTGTAGAGAGTGGTACGGCCACCAGGGGGCATCATAAGGCGGGCTTAATGTTTTACTAGCGGCTATCGACCCTCGGGGTGCACATCGGCATTAAAGGCTGATCGGAAATCTGGATGGGGCGTGGAACAAGGCTTGACGTCTTGCCAATGATAAGGCTTGGGACACAGCGGATATGGCATAGGTGGGAATTGCTTAAGTGGTAGTCCATAATACGATCTTTGCCTTGTTCCGGCAGGCATTGAGGAAACTCGCGTCGGTGGATTGTAGCCGGTGTTCACATCAGGCGGTGGCGCGCTTGCCGATGATCATCGGGCGTCAGCAGTGCGTTGGGTGTTTTCTGGTAGCTGGCGGGATTCTCGATAGAGTTGGCCAGGCTGATGACGAATCAGGGCCTCACCGAGGCGGGATTGAGACCCACGACACTCAACCATTGACCCACATCTTCACATTGGAAGAGCTGCAGTTTGAAAGGCGAGGGAACCGTCGTCGGGATCTATATTGTTGCCGTGGATTTTGCAAGGCATTTGACAACGTTGATAACCAGGGGAAAACTATGGGCAAGATGCGCGGCAATTTGGGGGATTCCGGTGGAATTCCGGGATCACGGATTAATGCAGGCTTTATGAAAGATGCTTTCGGTTGGGTTGCGGCAAACCAATTTGCTCATTTGATAGTAGTATCGGGGTTTCCGAGGGATGCCCTCTCTCTAACATTGTTTGGGCTTTACATTGATCAATTGGGCGGAGCTTTGGCGATAATGGGGGCGGCCGGGCTCACCTTCTCTACCGGATCATCAAGCGGTTAATATATCTTGATGATGTGGACCTCCTAGCTTACACACCGCGAGGACATGCAGCGACATCTCGATGCCACAGACACATTTTGTCAAGCGATTAATATATGCAGCGTCAACTTGGCCAAAGACTAAAGGTGGTTTCATATCATCTTCCACGACGATAGGATCCCCTCATACGGATTCCAGAAGGCGAGAATGTGGAAATAGCATCCACATACAAATATTTGGGAGTGGGTTTCCGTCTACTAATACGCTTGGGACATCCATACGACTCACGAGTTACGGCCGGAAAGCACTATATGCAATACAAAACAATAGTCATAGGAGGAGTTGTATGATTGGACCCATCAGTCACACTGTTCAAAGTCTTAGTGGCTGTTGTCCTTTTTATGCGGGGTTGGAAGTATGGGGCCCGTGGTATCCTAAAGCTACTTGGAATGACTTGGAAGCGGTCTGAGAGAAAGCCTTCTTAGTGCGAGCACTAGGGGTGAAGTCCCGCAGTCCCATATCAAATTCTCTTTGCGGAAGCTTGAGTTCTTGCCTCTTGGGACCCGATAAGCCATTGTGTATTTGGAAGGTGGTCAATGGGCCGATGCTCGTCTCCCAAAGCAAAAAAGCTTATATCATGGCAATGGGGCCACAATGCCTCAGGCACTGCTGGGAGAGGAAAAAGAGCTCAATGGATGGCTAGATGGAATGTCTGCGAGAACATAGGTGCATACATGTGCAAAGCAGAGGCGGTCGCCATGAGGCGTTGAAAAATATCTTGGCGCTTTGCTTCGGCAAGCTTTGGGATTTGGCACCCTTGAACGGTCAAAGGCGGCACACTACGACGCCACATAAATCCCACATTGGAGGCCCCACAATGCTACACAGCACCCACTTGCCCATGAAAGAGCCTTGGGACTCATTGCCTCCATTCGCCGAGGGGCACATCATCTTCAAATTGAGGCAATGAGATGGATTGGTGACCCGTCGGGACGGGGCTTTGCCAATCTTTGCCAAATGGGAGTCATTGAGGATGAATCTCATACCCTTCAAAGTTACCCAGCATATGATCAAATCGGGGCCGGCCCATCTTTGAGTTGGTGGGCGGGCCGCTACATGTGACGTGAGAAAGGCGGCATCCGTGCAGGATGCTGGATCCCTCAACCGGAGTCATGGACATGCGGATCAGCTATGTCCTCGGGCATGCACTTGACATGTACATACATTTTATTTCATGATGATGTATACTTGTACAGTTTGACAGCATTCTTATTCATACGGTTTCCCTCGAAAACCCTTGGTGAGGGTTTTTTTAACAGGACGTTAATAAGTTTCTTGCTGCTTTCTTCCAGGTCCCATAAGTAGATTGGTCTCGATGGACGATAAAAACTATTCTATTCTATTCTATTCTATAGATCAACTCTCTCACTTTTTAATTATCCTTTCATGGTAGGCCGAAAAACTAAGACCAATAATTTCGTTTTTTATATGGGTCTATCAATTGTTTAAATAGTTACATTCTATGCATGCTAAAAGGATGATAACTAGGTCACTTAGAATTCTCATTGCCTCAACACCATTTCATCACCTAATATTTTACGAGCTATTATGGAAACCCTAGATTGACTAAGAGGCCAAGGAGAGGGATCTTGAGCGATCTCTGGACAGAATGAGGAGGGATTAAAACTTGGCTGAGAATCCTTCTCGTGATCCACGTCAAACTCTAGAGAATTCACTTAAGCAATCCTCTACCCTAGTTAAGCAAAATGGGTGTGAAGAAATCCGACATTTAATGCCTTTGGATTTGGCATGCTTTGTAGCAATCTTGGGGGATTCCTTAAGCAAAATCCCAAAAGAGTTAAACAAGGGAATCCCCCAATATCCATGTACAATACAGGGATTTGCTTGGTGGATGTACTTTTTTGCACATGGAGGGAGGTTGGGAATCCCCTGTATGCATGTGGCCTAACATGGGTGGGGGCCCAAAATAGTGCATGTACTTTTTTTTTCACATGGAGGGTTAGCAAAAGTCCCCCCTCGTAGCCAACCCCAACATGGGTCAGGGAACCCAAATATGCTAGATTTAGTGCATGTACTTTTTCACATGGAGGGTTAAGCAGGGGAATCCCCAATATGCTGCGTAGCCCAACATTAGTCGGGGAATCATTCACCGCCCCAAATATGCTAGATTTAGCATAGATTTTTTGATGCTCAAAATTCGCTTAAATTCAATTCTTCTTTATTAAAAGCCCATGCGAATCCTTGGCGATGAAGTATTTGAAGAAATTGTGAAAAAAAAGATCTAGAGTAAGTTTTTCTTTTGCTCACTATTTTTGATTGTGCTATGATTTTTTTTAGGATTTGCTCAAGCGAATCCTAAAAGATCATATAAACAAGTTAATATCATTAAATTTATAGAGTTTTGCCAATTTCATGAGTTTGGCAAGCAATAAAAGTGCAAACCCGTGAGAAGTTATCGACACATGATGAAGATTTCATGGGAACATTATTGCGTTTTTCGTGTTATTCTGGTTTCATGTGGTTCTGATTTGGATGTTTCTTGGCCTTTTTTAGAAATTTTTTCTGTTTGTGGTTTGCGGTTTGTTGCAAATGTCTTCTTCGAAAGCTGATCTTAGGTTGTAGACATGGAATGACGGCCAGATTGCCTTTTTAACTTAAGCGGGGCTTAGCATCTAGCTTCGCATTGGAAGCATCATAGAATGGTATACCCAAAACCACTTATCTTTTGCACAACAATGCGTTGTTTGCACTAATTTATCCAACTTGTTTATTGCGGGGAGTACCCGCGGCAATTGGTGCCTCGTTAGAAGGGTGATTCAAGTGAAACTTGATTCGTTCTTACCGGTTTACCTGAGATGGATACTGCTGCGGGAGGGGTGCACACACTTTGGTGGCGGTAGGGATCACGGATTCTCCCGGTGCGACACGGGATGAACTGAGGACACCACCCGAAGCCACCATCGAGATCAGCGGTGGCCCATTGGCCGAACACTCGGTCACCGTGCCCGAACGCAGAAATCCAGCCCGAGAATCGCTGGATGGCCTGGCGGTGGCGACGGGATCCACGGATGGCGCCCATGTTTGGCGGCGCAGGCCGGTCTGATCGCATGTTGGCGGCCAGCGGCGCTACTACAATGTGTTTGCAACATATCGACGACGTGACATTGGAAGCCTTTCCATGGGGGCGATGCTTGGTTGCCGCGATGTGAGCACCCGGTACGAGGGCAAGGCGTCGAGAACGCAACCATTTCATGAAGGGCCTTGCTCGGATTTGGGTTAGGTGGGTAAAAGCATGTTAAGGTGTACCACTTTGGAAACGCAAAAGTACATACACTAGAGTACCAGGCTGGGTACTTTCTCATTTTTCTTTTCATTTAAACTAGTACAAAAAGTTCAAAATAAAAGTCAAGGGCGTGTTAATATTTAAAAGTAAGATAAATATAGTACTTTATCTAAGCCCAAAAAATATATAAAAGTTCTAAAATGTACCTTTTATTGACATATTATCTGGTACCCGGTACCAGTCTGGGTACCACAGAATACTTTTAGTCACTAAATAATGCCACGGTTCTATTGCGGCGACAATAAGCAAACATCACTGGATGGGGGCGTCCTTTGTCCTCCTCCTATTTATTGACCTCTCTTCATTGTCCTATCATGGCGTTCTCTTGAGCTAGTTTTTCTCTTGCTTCTCTATCCTATCGGTTTCATTGTCAATCATCTACTATTAGGAATTTTTAGGTTTTTGATGTTTGTTCGCGGCTTCAATCTCATCTTTGTGATGCGACTTTTGTAATAGGGCTGGATCCCAAACCATGGTTTGGTTTGGAGATCTGAGATCATGGCTTGACATGAATCGATGATTGTACCCTAACGGGTTTGTTTATTTTTTAGATTTCCGGTTTGTGCTTTTGATGTTTTAATATCTTGATTCGTTGCATTCCGCTGCGACCAGCGGTTTGTCTGGCCGATTTTGGGAATTTAGGCGGGACTTAACCTAGGGTTTTGTGGCAGCGAGCACTCGAATCGATTTACCGCGGTGCTTAGATCGATGTCAGCGGTGCTTGGGAAAGCTGCGATTTGCTCCTTGGGCATTTTTCTTTCCGGTGGATCGGAATCAACCACGGTTTATAAGCTTGTTCCTCTATAACTCGCCCACGGATCCGGTGAGCGTCTTCTAACGATTTGAGGCTTTTCTGGCTTTGGTTGTTTCTAATAGTTTTCCTTTGAAGTTTTGCTTGGCTCCGGTAAGCTCTTTGGTATTGGATTACGGAGCATCTCGATTTTTGCCTACGTATTTTGTGGATTTGAGCTTTGCAAGTTGTTGGTGTTGAGGATGTCCTTTAATGATTATTCTTGATGTATCACGGTTGTTTGTAACTCATCGTCTTCTTTATATTTGCCATGTTGCAACAAATTTTTTGAGGCATTTGCCCCATGCGGGGCAATAGAAATTGTTTAATCTTCTTTTTATTGCGAGGCTAGCCTACTTATCGGACCCTTTGCTTTTCTATTAATAATGTCCACGTTTTTCGTTTGGCTTTTTATGTTCGGTATGACTAATTTTCTTACGTTCTCGATTCTTCTAGTCTAATCTTTGCAATCTAGTTTTGCATGAGGCGGTTTTAGCCCTTTCGGGGGTATGAGGCCAAGTAGATCGGAGATGCTGGTTTGATATCAAGAGCCTAGCCTTCTCCTTGGAATCTTCTCACGACAAGCAAGCCCCTATTGACCTCGGGCGCCTTGAGTTGGCCTCGGGATCCACAATTTCATTGTGTTGCCATTCTTTGCCATTTGTTTGCTTCACATGTCCTTGATTGTGTTCAAGTGGAGTGCACAACATATGTGATTGTAGCGGCGGTATGCCATTTGCACCTTCATTTTGTTTGCTTAATCGTCCTTGATTTTGTTCAAGTTGGTTGGGCGACATATGTGATTGTAAGCAACGGTATGCCACTTGCACCTTCATTTCATTTTGTTGCCATTCTTTGCAAATTTTGTTTGCCCTATCGTCCTTGATTTAGTTCAAGTTGGTTTGGGACATATGTGATTGATGGCAGCGGTATGCCATTTGCACTTTCATTTTCTTTCTATGTTTTGCTCTATCCTTATATCGGCTTGTATCTTGCCCAGCGCCTCTTTTCCTTCGGATACACATGTATTTATCTTTTTCATCGCTTCATGGCGGTTACTATTGGGGTGTTTCCTAATTTTGGGATTGTGAATTTCATCTTGATTCCCCCCCACATTATCAAATGGTCCTTTTCATGATCCATTTTAAAAGTTTATATCTTGTATGTGAACCATTTGGTAGTATCTTTGGCTGGTCTTGTCAAAGTAGTATATGGACCATTTAGTTTGTGTCTTTGGCGGTTTCATCAAAGTAGTCTTTAGACCCTACACCGAAGGTCATTTGTTGCTTTTGATCTTCCCGGTGAGTCTTGTTTGTTTCTACAGAAGGGCATTTTATTACTGTTGAACTTTGAATATAGCGTTATTGTTTCGGGACCTATGATGGATTGTTGCCTTTGAACTACCTATGTTGGATTGTTGCCTTTGAACTGTAGATATAAATGTAATGTTTTTTGTTATGGTTGGAGTTTTTTGCTCGTTTATGCGTGATTATGAGAGTTTTTTGTCTTTGAGGTTTTTGTCTTGCTCATTTTATGTACCATGGAATTTTGTGTCTTTGGTATAATATTCTGTCTGCTCATTCATTTATCATGAACTTCTCGATGGTCTTACAAGGAGATGTTCGCGAAGGTTGTTATTGTTTTTTTTTGAACTCGTCGTTTGCCGCTTATGACAGTGGTCAATTGTTGCTTTTGAACGTAAATATAATGGTTTCGTTTCATTTGGGGTCTTCGTCTTGCTTTCGTTTAGGTTATTGTGCGGGTAAGTTTTTTATCTTTGGGGGTTTTGTTTTGCTTTCGTTTTATGTGCCATGGAAGCGTTTTTGCCTTTGATTATGATGTTTTTGTCTCCTTGCTTTTAGGTGTTTCATGGAGTTCTCGAAATATTACAAAAAGCGTGCTCGAGCGAGGTACATGTGCTTTTTGGTTTGTTATCTATATGGGTGAGTTTAGGCTCTCCTCCATCAATACAAGTCTTGGAATCTTTGTGAGAATATGCCCCGTGCAAGAGGAAACATTTTTGGTTTATCTTTTTCTCTTTATTGAGTCCTTGTCTACTAGTTTCACCTTACAAACACCAAGGTATGTATTCTTTGAAGAGGCGGATAGGAAGATGGTGCATAGTTCTTGCATAACATCATCAAATTTATTCATTTTATCCTTCTTTGTTATCCACGATACCATCATCAAATATATTCATTTTATCCTTCTTTGGTATCCATGAGTTATATGGTTCTGTATTTTGGTTATTTTTTGCTTCTTTTTATAAGACGTGGGGTTTGATTGGTTGGCCAGAGTGGTCCTTGGTCGGGGTTCTAGCATGCTATCTTGTTAGAGCAATCTAGGTATCGGTCTTGTTTTTGGTTTTCTAATGGACCCTTCAATGTTTTCGTGGATTCTTTCGAGCACATTGGCCCTTCGATGTTTTTGGTGGATTCTTTCGAGCACAACTTGGGACAAATTTGTTTTTTCTCGTTCACCTGCCATGCGAGTTCTGACTAGGTATGGTTTTATTTTTCATTTTCCTAATGTTGGCCATGTTTTTTGTGGAATTTTCGAGAGCAACTTAGATATGCGTCGTATTTTTGGTTTTCAATATTGCCCTTTAATGTTTGTGGTTTCTTTCGAGCCCAACGGAGACAAATTTGTTTTTGTCATTCACCTGCCACGTGAATTTTGGCTAAGCCGGCCAACCAATTTTGTGGATTTTTTAACGCAACCTAGGTACATTTCTTGTTATCTCATTTCATTCATGTGCTTCGTCAGTGCCGAAATTTTGCATTGGGCGTGTACCAGACTCACAATTTTGTTTGTCATACATTGTTTATTGTCATTAATTTAGCTCATCATGTTGTATAATGCTCCATAGCTAGGTGGTTCATTTTCATGTTACTTATGTATGTATCTTTCATTGGTCTCCCTAAGGTAGTCTTGTGTTTTGATCGACAATGCGCTTAGTCTTTGAGTTTATTCTAGGGGTTTCTTACTGGCAATGGTTATGACTCATCAGGTTGTTGCCCTCTGCTCCTAATTTTCTTCACATAGCATATTAGTCTGTGTTGGGTGGCTTTCATTTGTTTAGCTTTCTAATATTTTCGTTTCGATGCTTACATTCTGATTCGGGGGTAACCACTGCATTTTTTGATATGATCTTGGGTCAGTTCTAAGTTGTTCACCCCTTTTCATGTGATCTTGCTCTCTCTACTGGTTGTTTTGCCTTTTTCTGGCTTGGATGATTGCCCATCTCGCATGTTCTATTGATTCAGGAGGTTCGTGATCCTGTAGGAGATTGTTCCTTCGTCTTCTCCTATATTTGCAAAGTTGTGCATTTAGTTGGAGCCGTGAACCTAAACGCGCTCGGGAAGTGCTTTTGCATCATTACTTGTTGTATTAGGTTTAACTAGGGTTTGAATTTCTATGCATTCATCTTTGTGGAAGTCTTGGTATGTAATGTTCTACATATATTTGGTGGGTGATATTCATGTTAGATAATTTCATATCCTCGATTCTGAGTTTCATTTATACTTCTTTTGGCTTTCAACGTTTGCACAGTATGTTTGAGGCTTATTTTGATCAGATACATTGGTAGATAATACTTATACTGCAAAGTTTCGTTGTGCCTTGGGCATTTTTATGATTTCATCTGATGCATTCTTCTTCTCTAGATGTATGGGCACATTGATTCGTTCTTAGCATTGGTTTCTTATGTTTCTTTTGAAGACTAGTGCCGCATTTAAAATATTCTCTATGTTGTTCGTGGACTTTGTTGTCCCAATCATCCTACATCTTTATGTTCTTTTGAAGATACCTCCAGCAGGCCTTGGGGAACTTTCATGGTTTATGGTGTTGTATCCCGTGGTGCTTCTTTGTTTCTGATACTCCCTTATAGTCGTTCCTGTCTTAGCATGCTCGTCTCTACGTCAACTGTGAATTTAGTCTAGTTGCTCATATAGATTTCATTTCGGTCCTTTTGTTTGGTGAGTTCCTTTTCATCCCGGCACCTTCAATGAACCGTTGTCCCATTGGATTTGCTTATATTTACTCCAGGTTTCATAACTTCTTTTGACCCCTTCGTACATGGAGACCACAGTCATTTATTCCGTCATATGCTTCAGGTGGACTTTGCTTCACATAAGCGATGATTCCTTTGTGCCAATTGCCTTAGGTTGGTCCTCTACCTCTATTTGTACCCTTGTTCTAGTTATTTCACTCGACATCTTTTGCATTCCATTACTATGTTTTTGTCTTGTATGACAATTGTCTGTTGCTCTAGGTTACTCCAACTTGTTGCTTGATGTCGTTATTCCCATTACTATGTTCTCGATTACTATGTCGTTTTTCACTACTATGTTTCGTTTACTATGTCGTTTTCTATTACTATGTTTTGTTCTTGTATGACAGTTGTGTGTTGCTCGAGATTACTCCACTTTGTTGCTTGATGTCGTTATTCCCGTTATTTCATACTTGATGAACTTGTTTCGTTATATTGGTCTATCCGCTCGCCATTGCTTCTTCTGTCTCATTTGTTATTTAGCCTCGTTGCTCATTTATTTCCATTATTTTTGTTCTTCAAAGTACATTAACTTCGGCTTCACATAGACAGCTGATCTCTTGGTGCTATTTGCATGTTGTTGGTCCCTTTAGCTCCTTTTTGTGCTATTGTTCTAATTGTTCCACTTGATGTTTTTTGCGAATCTTTCTCACGCTTAGTCCGTTTTATCACAGTTGTCTTTTTGCTCCTTCCTTCCTTTTTGCTCTATGTTACTCTGCTTCATTGCTTGATATCCTTATTCCAATTATTCCTTTAAACTTGTTTTTGCAATTTGGTCCATCCACTCACCATTGCTTCCTCATCTCATTTTGTCCTTCAGCCTAGTTTGCTCCATTTTTTCCACGATTTCCAGTTTTTCAAGTACTTTATACCTTTATTTTCGTTTATTCAAGTTTGTTAGTAGGTTTATTTGTTTCTAGGCATTTTTCTCTTTTGACAGGCAGTCTTTTTGGCCGCTTTTAGTCCAATTTTTTTTTGTTTCTTTGTTTTTTTTTGCATTGAGCCTTTATTATCTCCATTTGTTCCGCTTGCTCCATATGTCCCATTAGCCTCATCTGTGCATTCTGTTTCATTTTGTTCTGGTGATCCTTGTGGACTTGTTTCTCCCTTTCTTTATTCCACATTTTTCAATCTATTTTTCAGATTAAACTTGCTGTATTTTAGGTTTGTTGCACTCCTTTTTGCTATATACTCCTTATTATTTCTGATCTCTAGCTCATTTTTTGTTCACTCTCTGTTTGGCAATTTTGTTGACTTGACTTCTTTTTGCTCTTTTAGTTCCTTGTTGGTTCATGTTTCTATCCGTCCTTTTGTTCCATGTTTTCATTTGTTCCATGTGTGTTTTTCATTGTTTATTCGTTATTGATGTGGGTCATTGATTCCTTTTTCTCCATCCGCTTTTCCTGCTGAGTTTTGTCCCCGTCTACCTTCTCCACTTTTTCTTTTCCACTCTCTTTTATTCTGACCTTTTACTTTTGCTTCACTTGCCTGTTTCTTAGTCGCCTTGTTTCCCATGCCACTATCCATTCTGGCTCCCACTTATCTGGCTCCTTTCTACCGTATTATGTTCTTCCTTTCTATGTGTTCTTCACTCGTCATTTCCCCCATCGACTCGCTTGATGCTCTGTCTGTTCTTGTACCTTTATTGTTGCCATTTTTAGATCCATTTTGTTCCCCTCTCCCATCAGCCTTATCTGTGCATTCTTTTCCAGTGACCCTTCTAGACCCGTTTCTCCCTTTCTTTATACTATATTTCTCTTTAGCTTCTCTTCTTTTCAGTCTCCATGCTGAGTAGTTTTTGAGTTTGTTCCTCTTCTATCGGCCAGTATATGCCTATCATAGGACCCATCCTAGGAATGTCACGGTTCTATTGGACAGCAATAGAACCGACATTCCTTGGATGGGGACGTCCCTTTGTCACTCCTCCTATTTATTCAGCCTCTCTTCATTGTCCTATCATCGGCGTTCTCTTGAGCTAGTTTTCTCCTGCTTCTCTATCCTATCAGTTTCCCTCACCCTCCCTCCCAGGATGGTTTTTGCATTTGATCGTGTTCGTTATTTCCTTTTCTTTTCTATGTCCTTTCAATTTGCATTCTTTATTTCCTCAGCGTGGCTTTGTAGCCTCTGAGGCATACTTATTGGTTTACTCTTTCTCGGCATGGCACTAGTATTTTATTTATTCATTCATGTTTTCTCTCGGTGTGGCATTGGTAGCCTCTGAGTCAATATTTATTATTCTTGTTTTCTCTCGGCGCGGCGCTGTTGCCTCCGAGATCATATTTATTGTTTTTTCTCGGCGTGGCACTGTAGCCTCCGAGGTAGCACTAATCAGTTGTTTTTCCCGCGATGGTCATTCTGCGGACAGTTCCCGATTGGTCGGCTGTTGTTTCTTTCTCGGCGTGGCCCTGGAGCCTCCGAGTCTTCTTGCCTATGGCATCTAACTCATTGACGGGTTATTTTTCTTTCAGCCTTGATTCTGCAGGATTGTTTAAGATCTTGTGGTTGCCATAGTGCATGGGGTCGTGCTTCAACTAGTTGCTTGGGTTTCCTCAAACCTAAGAAGGCGTGGTTCTTCTTCCCGATGAGGAGCAGTCACCGAGTCTTCTCACCTTTGCATCGATCAAGTGGCAGATAAAAACCATCTTTTATCTTGTATTCTTCAGTTTCATCATGCTCTCGATGATTGTCTAGTTTCAGAGCATTTAAAGTTCATATTTCCAAATTTATCTATCCCTAGTGAGGGATCCATTTGTACTCAATGTTTTACAAAGCTCAATGAGAAGACCACTTCACTTATCGGCCAGTATATGCCTATCATAGGATCCATCCTAGGAATACTTTTTAAGGGACACCCTAGCATGCTTTCACCCAGGTACTGCAGATATGGCTGGGCCCGATGATTGGGAAGCACATCAGCTTCTCAATGATTAGGCCATTGCGCAGAGATTGGCGAGTCATATGCCAACAAAGCAGGAGTTACTAGCTGAGCTCATCCGAATACGGGGTTCTCACCGGGAGGAGAGTCCAGACCCATCTTCACGTTCAGCTTCAAGGACTACTATGATCCCCACTCCATCTGATCCCTCTTTTGCAGCGGAGCAGGATAGACTGCATGCCGACATGGCCGAATCTGGTGCGAGCAGTAGGGACACTATGTTACAATCCGATGAGAGAGTAATATCTGAATCTAGGTCTCAGATGAGTGGTGCAACTCCAATAGATCCAGAGTCTCCTCCCCCCATCGCATCTGGTCCCCAGGGAGTGGATCCGATTCCACCAGACCTATATTTGGCCACCCCTCCTTCTATACGTCGTCTCCATGTAGATAGGGTTGACCCTCCCAGGGGGCGTCAGGTCTTTGATGACATTGTGAGCACTGCCATGGCTGGCACTGGCATGGCACATACCTTGACCTCGCCATTTCCACCTGATTGTAGTACCCAAGGAGCTGAGGCATGGATGAGAGATCATGCACGTGGTTTCTTCTTGTACCACTTTGGTGAGTTTGACAGACACACCATTTGGAGCTATTTAGTGTATGTGTCGATTCGAGGATGGTCGCCCACCCACCGGTCGGCCGCAGTTCCCGACTTGGACGCCCCATCCGTGTTGCGACTTCCATCCTCTTGGGAAGAGGTTAGGATATTCACACATTTTATGGCGGCGGATGATCGTCGGGCACCTAAACATGGTTGCGCATCGTGCCACTGCCCTTTCGGGGAGGAAAGGGTGATCACTTGGATACGGCAAGAGGTTGCAGGGCGGGCATGTGGTGTCCAGCTGCACCCAAACCTTATCGAGGCATGCGCTCCAGATGGGGAGTGGGAGGAGGGCCACCTTCGGGTGATTATGAGGTATTTCGTGCATTAATTTTTGTAGATGCATCGTCATTGTCAACTAACGTTAGTCGCGGTGTTTTTCTAGTGCTCTACAACACATGTTGGGAGAAGCAGATCGTCGAGAGTTGTTGGTGATAGACCCCGAAGTTTATCACGACTCACGCCGTAATCGGAGATATACAACGATTGGCTAAGGATTTGGTGCCGCCGCGCCCCTTTAGAGCATCCCGACTGGGGCCGAAGTCCGGCCCGATCCTTTGGCCCATCGTCACAAAGTAAATATGCAATCGTATTTGAGTACAAATGTTTAACCATCATGTTCAAGTTGAATGTCCACGCCCATGAGCTAATGAATGCCCATGCTGCTTGCGGCGAATCATTGGATGCTTGTGGCTCTCATACACCACCTGTGACCCGCTGATTCGACCGGGTATTAGGAGGCTACGCATTATGTTGGTTGGTGGTATTTTGACAACATGCCAGCACGCCCGGGTGCTCAGGTGTCCGTATCAACATCAATGTACTTCGCTCGTGAGTATTGATTGTGACCCTTCTATTCCCACTTGCATTCGATCTCATTGAAGCTCTCTGATCACAGGCCAGTGGCTTGGGTGTTCGTGCGACTGGGTGCACCGACAGGATACACCGATTGGTATCACATGGCATCCGTACGAGTTGCTCAGTGTCCCCTACAGACCGATAACAATACATGTGGCATGCACATTGGATATATCATGCGGCAACTCGTCCGATGCATATGGCAAACCCAACCGGCCGCTATTGTACCCATCACAAGGACCGGGTATTAATCGCAGTGATGTGCGCCAGTTTAGGAGTGAGTGGCCCGTATTAGTTGCTCTCTTGTATTGTAGAGTGTTTTGGTACCACCAGAGGATTAGTGGCCTCTGGTAGTGCAGTTTGTATGCTACCGAATCATATTATAATTGTCGCTCAATGTATTACAATGTATTAATGTAATTTCATAGGGTGATCTCAATACAATGAAAACATATTAATTGAAAAAGTATTGATGCGATGTGTGCTCACTTTCGGGAAGTGACATGGGTGCACAACCCGGGAGGGGGAAGAAACAATCAATAGTGTACTCCCGCTCCTCGCAATACTCTTCAAAATCGCGAACAGCTTTTGCGTAGGCGGCTTTCAAGGATGCCTCCTCAATTGCGTTTGCACCTGGAGGCAAGTTTCTCAATCTACTGTGAAGCTGGTCCATGGTTTGCATAGCCTCCCTTATGGCATCAACGGTACGCCAGGCCAACTTATCGCAAGAACAACCATCGGCTATCCCATGGACCCTATCATATGCTTCCAACCACTGGATGCACTCAACCTCCGCCACACCCATTGTCAAAGGAGGCAAGGGTGACCCAGGCTGATCTTCAAGATGTGATGATGCCCCATCTGCCATTTCTGAATGCACAAAAATATTAGAGACTTATATCCACATATGATTAGCAAATGCATTGACAAGTATGAAGTTAATGGACCTAATTAAGGATGATGCCCTTCCGCGAGGCCTTGGGGGGTGCTCCCTCGCTGCAGCATGTGATGCACGCCACGGATGAAATCATGCGCGAGCATGTTGTTGTTGTCTATCGTATCCACCATGGAATATTTGCATGGGGGGGCCAGCTGCATCTCTGTGATACTGGATTTGTCTACGGACCTTTGTCACCATTTCACGCACATCTGCTGGAGCAAGATCACCTGCATTTTGCAAACTCACTTGTACTGTTTGATGTTCAGCCATGAGCAATGCATCCCATTCATGTAACAATGGTATTAGAACATCCATGCAGGCGGCCGTGGAGGCATGGGTGGAATGAATTGTCGATTGGGATATAACTCATTGTACAACATGGGGTGACGGCTTGCAAGGAAGTAGTCTCCTGCGATGAGGTGCTTGCACACAGCAAGAGGAGATGGGCAATCGCAGTATCGCATTCTCATATGTTGCGTGTATCTCAGTCCCTCTGTCGTCTGGCTAGCCATTGATACCTTAGGTCATTAGCATCGTCCAGTAGGATGGTGTTAGGGTGTTCGTCCAATGAATGAATAAGTGATTGAGCACCTGCATGTCTCTTTGGATATGAACGTGTACTATAACGTCCAAACTCAACTGAAGAGAAGACAACTGGTAAGACTGTGTCATCCCACAAATGGGCATATTACACGTAATATACATACCAAGACTCCATCTTTCTAAGAAGCGAGTCAAAATTGTGCCTCCAGCTGGCAAAGTCCCGTCTGGAAAGCCTATGAGATGAGACACGAGCATGTACATCCTTATATTAACTTTGCATTGCAAGGTTTGGGTCTTCAATACCCTCCAGTGAGATTCCACGTAATTTGTGGTGTCAATGTTTCCGTGGTTGAACATTCGTTTATGTCTTTGCCATTTACCATCCCATGTTGCCCCATTGAGCCAATTGTTATTCAAGTACCTAAATCGTATTACATCCTGGTTATTGCAAATGCCCGATTCACAAAATTCATAGTTGTGCACTCACCCTTGTATGACTTGGTTATGTCTGTAATTCTGCTGAAATTCTGCCAATCGAAGATGGTACGCTTGAAACATAGGCTCGGTCATCAACTTTGATAGCTTCAATGCCACATCTCTCTTTAGCACCTCCCCGTTCAGACGTGGCAATAGATATCTTTGCCATGCACGCTTCGCATGGAACCAACATGCAAGAACATTGCCTGCAACCTGATTTCATAAGCACGAGTGTCGTTTTCATCCAGATACACAAAAAAGGCACTTTGCTCACCATCTTCCCAGCAATATTGGTCGGCTTCGACGACCTCAGTGATGGCACGTCTCTCACAACCGTCCATGTCGATCGTGATTGACCTCGGCCTAATTGTACCCATACGTTCAAATACAAGTCGGAGCGCTATCTTCAAGGCATGACGCTGGTGCCCCTCGTCGGCCTCTAAGCTGCATAGCATGTAGAACACTGGGAACCCCACTCCCCCAGTGATGGGTACAATGGCTCCGTACAATGGAAACTTCCATAAGTTTGTGCCAAACGTAGAATCCATGGCCCAATCACTACCACCGCTCCACCTTATAGCAGCCTCCAACATCTTATCGTCTTGGATGACTAAGATCCATGGACGCATCATCGGGTCCAGGGCATTAGGATTCCATGGCTGGTGGAAAATTACCTTTCCAGATGCTTTTCAATCGTCTATGCCATTCTCAAGACTCTCCCAATCCGTTCCCAGACTGCCTCCTATGAGGTACTACGTGATAAGGTTGTAGGATTGAAATATTTTTGAAAAGGAAATTATGTGATATTTTTTGAAAGAAAAAAGTTGCCATATTGAACCGAAGAAAACAATATCGATAGTTAATTATCGTAATATTGACTATGAATTATGAGAAAGCTAAAACAATAGTTGCTCCATGGAAGAATAATTTTCAAGGGCGCTTACCGAGAATCCTCTGTCGATACGCTAGTTGCCAAACATCCTCCTGTGCCATCGTGAAGCGGTAAATGATGCGCTCAATTGGACTTACTGTCATACGTATTTCTGGTCCTCGTGCTCTTGCAAAGTCCCACACTGCACGAGTCATCCTGATACTCCGAAGCTCTTGTGCAGCGACCCCTAGTAGTTCAGGATGCACGGGCATTGATCAGTCCTCTGCATTTGTGAAAGGGTCATGTCCTGTATGTTCCGTGCGTATGTATATTCGTGCAACAGCAGATGATGCACTGTTTTCACGTGGTTTCACAGTCCGCAACCGAAACAAGCATCCTCTACGGTGCGACCTTCTGATCTGCCTATCCCCACGAGTCCCTCTTCTACGCGGTTGCCTCCATCTGTGGCAGGCGAAGTCATCCACGATCTCACCTGTTACACCCCTCACACATTGGTGAGAATGGACTAATCGAACACGATAAGCCATTTGAAGCTCAACCACCCTTTGCGCGAGGCTGCCCATGGTGCTCTCCTTATAGTAATTGAAGTCAACATCTTTCATGATTTGGCCGCTTTTGCATGTGCACACTTCCATGCACTGCATTATGTACTCTTGCGGAATGCCATGGGTGTGCACACCAATTTCCCATTCCTCTGAAATATTTTGGGAGGTGGCAGTAATCCGCCGATGGGTGGTTCCATCTAGGTGTGCCAGGGCAACTAGCTGGCTCCACATAAGGCACTAACTTGTGAGGGCCAGTTATGCGTCTATACAACCAACCGCCAGAGTCTGCATCGCATGCAAGTTCATCACAGTATCCACTGTTGCATTAGGCGGATATGGCTCTCGACATGGGCCCGGCCGCTTCTTTGCGGCATCAGGGGTAAGTGGGTATCAGCAGCACTTACTTCTGATGGCATGGGAACATAGTGTTCCATTAAGCACAATCTCATCAACCCATATGCAGATTGGTTGAATGCATAACCATTCCCAGACCTGGCACGAAGCCATTGCACTGGGTACGGGTAAAGAGCGGCCAATTCCTGTGCAAGTTGCTGGGGAACTTGGTTGGAAATCATACTCGAAGTAACATGGGCACTTGGACTGCCAACATAGAAAATATTTTCCTCGGTTTCCCCCTCCGATGTGCTGCAGCCCACAGCGGCATGAACGTCTCACTAATTGAATCATCGGTGTCTGCCTCTGCCATGGTCTTGCACTCTATTTGGAAGGCAAATAAAAACTAATGCGCAATGGGCGAGTTCATGAGTAAAATAAATGGAAGAAGCATGAACCTGGTACTTTAACGTTGGCTGACGCACTAGTGTTCCGACACTTGCCTGTTTGAGTGAACCCACAAGACAACAAGTACATTAAATACAATACATTGATGTAATGGAACACGATGCTATGATGCTCTTCGACACGAGAACTAAAGGGAGGCCCAACTCAAGAAAGGGAGATATTTACAAAAAAAACCCCTACAATAGTGAAATGCAAGGGGTCGATGCATCTTACCAAAGAAAGGAGATTAGTGTGTGTGTGTGTGTGTGTGTGTGTGTGTGTGTGTGTGTGTGTGTGTGTGTGTGTGTGTGTGTGTGTGTGTGTGTGTGTGTGTGTGTGTGTGTGTGTGTGTGTGAGAGAGAGAGAGAGAGAGAGATGTTTGGGGTCCGGGTTCTGAACTCCTCGAAGACAGCCTGCGGAGGACCCGTGGATCTAACAGAGAGTCCGGGGACTATGTCCTGGGATTTGGCTGAAAAGAGAAAAAAAGAAGAGAATGTAACAAATGAAAGAAAGATGATAAGCTTCCTTGATATCAATGATGAAAATACATGAGCTCTCGCAATAGAGAGAAAACCGAAAGGAGACAAGACTCAAAACTCATCTAAAAACTTATGAGCTAATCCTCTACTCATATATATAGTACAATGGCCTTGGGCCCAATATAGACACGGGACCGATCTCTGCGTGCCGACTCACGGAAGGAGGCCTGATTTGGTGTGAATGTTGGCGGTGCCTCTTGAAGTGCCTAGAATCACGCTCGACGCCGACGCTGGCGGACGGGCCGCCACTTGTCCGAAGGGCGCTCTTGACCGCCAAAGGCTTTGATCAAGGTGGGCCCGCTTAGTCTTCTGCGGGAGGCTTGGATGTCCGACCCTGTGGTTGACCGAGGATCTTTGAGCTTGACCTGGTCCGACGTGATGATGAATAGTCCCCGCATCAGAGGCACAGATTAACACTCCCCCACCAAACGACACCTCGTGAGTGAAGAAAAGGAGGAAGCGCCGGAGGGCTGAAGCCATCGGGCCTGAAAGTGATCCTCACGGAGTGAGGACGGGCCCCATTATGGTACCGGGCTGATGAGATCTTGGCGGATTGAAGAGCTTGAGGTGTGTCTTGGCCAAGGGCGTGATCAAAGATCAATAAGAAAACGAGCCGCACTCATGTCTTCAAGCGCGCTGCGGGTATGCCCAAGAAATGTAATCGACACTCCATGAGGAGACAAGTTCAAGGCCAAAAGCACCGACCGGGCATTTGGATTGTAAAGGAAAATGGGACGCCGATTTAAGGAGCCGAGCAAAATGCATTTGAGGGCAGCTGCAAAAATCCCGCTTGAAGATGGACGTAAGGATCGTGAGGTGGAGGCGCGCAGCAAGAAGGTGTTGAGACCATGAAAGCGCATCCGCGGCCGCTGCCAACCACGCCATTAGCAATGTAGATCCAATTTGTGGTGTTGTCCAGAGTAGCACCTTCTTCCCAATGTGATCGGGCGAACAAAACGTGGATCCCACCGAGATCCGCCGAGATCCGAGGTGGTGTCCAGCCCGCATGACCATCCATGACCTTGGTCCAAAAAGGAAGGCGCCAATCGAAAGTCGAACCCGGGCCGTGGAGGTACACCTGTGGAAGCATAGGGAGAAGGAACCATGCCCGTGGGCGGGTTCGAAAGCAGCCTCCTCGAATTGATCGACAAGATCCGGATCAAGTGCCCGACACCGATCCCAAAGAGAAGCAGAGAGTCGAGAGTTGACAGAGGGCTATCCCATCCCCGTGGGGGACCGCCTTGCTATCCAACAGAGCCTCAGAATCGATTGTAACCAAATGAGGTGTGCGATATAGACTTGTGCATAGGGAAGATCTTCTGATGTCCTAGATACTTCCTTATTTGTTGCAGCTTCCGCTTGCCGAGAGATAAATGATTGGCAAGCCTGTGCATGTACCCTCGATGAAAAGTTTTGGTCCGAAAGCAGATCCGCAAGATATGGATTGTTATCCCGAAGCACCCATTGCGCAGTTGGGATCACCCGAACAAGTGGCGCGGGCCCATTGCCAAAATTTTCCCCGGTATCACCCGTGATAGAAATCATGAAAATATAAGCCATGGGCTGAACCACGAAAGTGAGAAAGCCGGGATCGACAGTTGTATGAGATCAAAGACAACAAGGGCACAACACAACCCTTTGTCTTCAATGGAGAGTTCGCCAACCGAGAAAATCAAGATCGCCGCTGGGATATCCACAGGGCCATCACTGCGTGCCACTTTGAAAGGAAGAGGTGGCGCCGAGCAACCACATAATCATGATAGCAGGAGGGAGCTGGGAAGTCCACCGGCATTCTCGCGGAAGAATTGAAGTCTGGGGGCCAAGTTTGGTTTGAGCCTCATCGCCAGATGAATAGCTTGCCGCAAATTGTTGTTCGAGATCACGGATCCTATTTTCCTTTTCAAGTAGGGAGGCGGATCGGTCACGGACCCGCTTCGAGAAGGATTGACCGGGAGGAAGATTTCCCGGTGTATTGAGACGAAGCACGGCAATCTCCGCCATCGACATTTTTTCATTTCGCACGACCTCGTAGTTGATCTTGAAGAGAGGTGATCCGAGAGGTCTGTAGAAAGCCGAGCCGCCAAGGAGGCAACTTGAGCATCTCGGGCCGAAAGATTTTGAACTTGAGTGCGAAGTTCTCACACGCCCCAGTACAAGGCATTGAGTTTAGCAATATCTTCATCCTTGGTACTCGTGAGAGCAGCCTTTGGACTTGTTGTGCTCCAATAGAGTCCGAATTTCTGGATCGAGCTGAGCCTATTGACCATGAGTTGGCCGGACTTGAGCTTGTGTACTCTTGAGATCCGCATGAGCCCGTAAGAGAGCTTCATGCTTGTCTTGAAGTTTGGCCTCCAAAGTTGCAACTTGGGCAGCTTGCAGCTTGAAGGTCTTGGTGTACCGCATCGAGGCCTCTAGTGCCCGTTGAACCCCGGGCCATAAGAGCCGCCTTGGGATTCCTCAGAACTTAAGTGCAAAGCAGCCTTTGAGCATCCGGCCGAGCATCGATACAACAACCGACGAGGGTGTTGTGGTGGTGGAATTGGCTGCCCGGTTTGGGAGGTTTGTGAAAAATGGTGTGAAGTGGATGGTGTAGCGGAGGAAGAGACAAAGGACATGAGTGTGGACTGTGGTCATGACCGTGGGAAGATGGGCGTGATGTGCCAACTTGGTGATTATTTGGAAGGGAGCTACCGAGTGGAAGTATGAGAATTTGGTGGTGTGGGAGGGAAGTAATGACGGATGAGGGCTTGAAAGTGCCCTCCCACGTAAAACTTCAGAAATGGAAGTGGTACCAAGGCGGTCCATTTCTTGGAGAAGACGATAGAACATCATTTGGGGCCAATCTATGTGGTGCTTGGAGTGTGTAGCAAAGAAGGACCAAAGTTATAGAAAGGCTTATTGATATGGGTGTTCTTGATAGAATACCCAAGGAATTTGGCGCCACAAAAATTTTACAAAGGTCTCATGAGGCTTGTCGATATTGGTCGACGATGGACATTGGCGTGATAAGCAGTGCACCAAACTCGCGGACATCAATATCCCGAGATAGCGACCATGATACACAAGGAGTGTGCAAGGGAATATGAAATACCTCAGAAATCAAGTGTTGAGTCAATGAAATAGTGGTGCCATCGACTACGGTGGTGTACCCTTGCGGGTCGTTAACAATATTGGCGATGAACCGCCCAGAATCGGGCGTGATTTGGAGCCGGAAGTTCCATTTGAGAAAAATTAAAGCTGGTGTCGCTCAGCGACATCTTTATTGGGGCCAACAAGGGCTTCATGGAAAGTGGGCGCCAAGAAGGATACAGATGCAAAAAGGGCGGATCCTTGGGAGCAAAGAGTTTGAAGTGTAGAAAATCTTGGGGCAGCCATGAGAATGATTTGCGTAACTAAGAGAGATGCCAAAGGCGGAAGACGAAAGTCGAAAGCACCGGAGGATGAAGGCGCAGAGGAACTAAAAGGTTTGTTTTAGGGCTTAATAACCGAGGTGAAGAGGTATGAAGAGTGCTAAACAGAACCGCTGATGATGCCGTGTGTCAAGAGATGCTAAGAAGGGGATTGAGAGGCAAAATTTGGCTAAGTCCCCAAAAACGTAAGGGAGAAGCAATGGACGGTGAGGATGAGACGGAGAGAAAGATCGGATGTGACAGATGGCAAAGGACACCCATTAATGTTCGACGGGCGGAAAGAAGGAATGGCATTCAATGCCGGGTAACTCAAGGGGATATCATTAAAAGGAATGTGTCAAGGTACCATGGCTAGATATGCGGGAGAACAGATTCTCCTTTAGAAAACACTTTTGCATTGCAAAACCACGCTGGCAATTTGTGTGATTGGTCCACGCCGACAAGGAGGTCCTCGGCTATTATATAAGACTAACCGAGAGAAACGAAGGCATCCGATGGCGCCAAGATGATCCGCCGGGTTTGAACGAAGATTGCACCATGCCAACGAATCGGCCGGAGTGGATCACTTGTAAGATGAACTGCTCGGATCGGCGCCTGCCACAACCGCGGGCATTCGTGATGGACGGTACCGGTGTGCGGGATGGTGAACATCCCGCACCAAGACCAACGGGATGGAGGTGGTTCTCGCACCTTCATTTGATCCGGAAGCGTAACCCTCTACCATCTCTCTCCGCGATCTCCGCCCAACCCCGAGTAGAGGGTTTTTCCTCTTAGGACTTAGTAGATAGGGCTCGAGCCCGCTTTTTGTATATAGGGCAGCGCCCATAGCGGAAATAGCTGGGCTCGCCCACATTTTGTAAAAATTTTCCACTATAATATAATCTACCGCCTTTCTAGTCACTTTCTCGTGGTGTTTGATTTCGAACTGTCTCGGTTGGGATGTTCACTTTCGTGTCTTTGAAATGCTTTGAGACGAAAACCATTAACTAATGTAGGTAATGGAGTGCCATCTAATTCAAGCGAAGTTGGAAAACACTTGGTCTAACCACTTGAACAATTTGATAAGGGCCAAGCCAACGAAACTTGAGTTTACCGGAAAAATTTTTGTACGGAATCATAAAGAAGAACCAAATCTCCTTGTTTGAATGTTTTTGTCTTCAAACGCTTGTCATGTAAAAAGATTTTTGCAACTGCTGTCCATGAAGAACACGTAATATAAGCATCCCCGCTGAAGTTCATCCAACTGTTCTAATTGATAGACCCGTTCTTTGAGAGCAACACGGGTGGATTATGAGCAAAGAGCGATTGAAACCGGAGTGTTGGAAGAATGAATTCAAAGGGCATGAGAGCTTCCCCGACCATAAACCAATTTAAAAGGAGTGTGACCCCCGTAGCAATCTTGAAACAAGTATTGTAGGCCCAAAGAACTGTGAGGGAAGTTTTGTTCCGCCAACTGGTATGAAGCGCCACAAATTTTCTTGAGAATGGTGACCGAGTTTTGTTGGTGCTTTCGCCAACCCATTGCCTTGAGGATAGTAAGGTGTGCTCTTGTGATGATGTATCAAGAGATAATCCGCCGCCTCTTTGATAGTATGATTGATGAAATGAACACCACGATCAATCCACCAGCCCGCGGGGCAGCCAATCGCGCGGATGATTTGTTGATAGAGGACTCGGGCCGCGTTTGCAAAGCAGTTGTTGTCCGGAAGTGCACAAGCTTCCGCCCATTTGGTGGCGTAGTCGCGAGAACCAGATGTATCGGCACGAAAGTGTGCCGCCACGGAGGGTCTATAGGTCCCACAAAGTCCATTCCCCATTTGTCGAAGGGAAGGGCATGAATCGGGGGCCAAGGGAAGAGCGCCACGGTCGCCGGGCGCCCCACCACCGGGCAAGCGCCACACGCGGCGGGCGTATGGAGCATCTTTGAAGAGCGTGGGCCAATAATACCCAAGAAGAAGAATTTTGCGTGCGTCGCGGGTGTCACCATGAAAATGACCACCACCGAGCCCCTTGATGAGCTTCGAACAATGTCCGGAACTTCATGAGGTAGAACACAACGTCAAGGATGGTGTCCTTACCTTTTTTGTAGAGATGTCCGCAACCATGGTGTAGTCACCGGACCTCTGAGAAATTGATGGCGACGGATTGTCGCCAAGGTGAGAGAGCGCCTCATCTTTCGGGTGGAAGAGCACCCGTGAGGAGGTATCGCTGAAAATCATGGAACCAATGTGGTGTTGCCGCGTGACTAAAAAAGTTGAGCATCGGGGGAAGGCGCCCGGAGACTCCTTGCAGGATCATCCGTGTGGATGCGGAAAGATAATCCGGAACAACATGAGATTTGCCACCTTTATGAACGATTTCAAAAGGAGCAAATTTTTGAGAAGAAGGACCCAACGAGCAATGCGAATTCGCGGGCGTGGATTTGTTGATCAAATAGAGAAGTGCTTGGTGGTCCACAAAGAACTTGATTTGACTGCCCAAAAGGTAATGACGGAAGCGTTGGACACGTAAAATGAGACCCAAAGCTTCACGCCCGCGGCGTAATAGTTGCGCCGCCAGAATTGAGTTTTCTACCGGCATAGCGATTTGGTTTATCATGCAGCGATCATATTCTTGAGAAAGAACAGCTCCAATAGCAAACGCCGGAGACATCGACATGAACGGAAAGGGCTTGTCCCATTGAGGAGGAACAAGTACCGGCACTCGAGTAAGCAAAAGCTTCACCGTTGGAAAGCAGCCCAGCCGGGAATTCCAAGCCCGTGGATTCGCCACCCGTGAGTTTATGAATGGGATCCGCAATGGTGCCACCCGTGTATGAAGGTGGAGTAATAATTGACCTTTCCTAGGAAAGAGCGCGGTCTCTTTGATATTGGCCGGTGCTTGAGCTTTTAGCATAACAACCGATTTTGGCAGATCGCTGGTGATTCCCCGCTTTGCCGACAACATGGCCTAACGTAACACGAAGTATGACGAAAAGGTGCATTTCTCGGATTGAGACTAATCTTGGGACTCATCACATTTCTGAAAGACGAAGTTCCAATTTATCCAAATGGTCACCATGGAACCAGAGGCGAGAGAAGTCATCTTGAAAAATTTGCAAGAAGGGATTTTCCTTCATGAAATCATGAAAAACGGAGAGCATGATGCGTTGAAATGTGGAAGGCGAAGTTGGATAATCCAAAAGGAACCACCTTGTAGGCAAAAAGTGACCTTTATGGGTGGTGAAAGTGGTCTTGAGTTGATCGATTCTTTGATGGAGATCCGATTGTAGCCGAGAAACCATCCATAAAGGAGTACATCTCATGTCCAAACCACTTCTTCCGTAACTTGGTCCGTGGAAGGGAAGTGGAAAATGATCACGCCCGTGGCCCGATTGAGTTTCCGATAGTCTACACAGACGCCGATCTTACCATTGTGCTTAAGGGCAATGACGATAGGGCTCACCCATTCGAATGTTTGACCTCATAGATCAAACCGCAAGAAGGAGTTTGTCAATTTCCGCCTTGACGCCGCATCCGCGGTAATTAGGGTTGAGCTCAGATCGCCGCTGCTACTAATCGGTCGCGGCATCGACGGTAGGAATGGTGAGTTCCCCAAGCTTTTGTTGATTCCCCGCATCTTTGTAACTCCGTGCTAAAATGTGTTTGAATTTTTTGAACAGCGTGGACGGGCCCCATACGATAAGGAGCCGGAAGGTTTGCAAGAATACACGACAAAGTTGATTGTTGCCAACATCCACAATTTCGACTTCGTGAGTCCGATATGGGGTATGACTTCAAGATATCCCGACAATGTGGGCGGGAGGTTGGAGCATAACCGGATGTGTGGCACTTGCGTGGTAAAAAGAGAGGTTGCGCAGTTGTCATCTAAAGCGTTGGTTGCTTCATGGCGCAGTACATCGCCAGGAGTTGCCGGAGTGTCCCAGATCCGAAAAGTGATCAACGCTGGATTCGATTGCAAGGAGCCGTAGGGTCAAGCAAGGCAGCCACCGGGTCCCCGATCAAGAGTCATTTCTCCCCAAGGATCAAAGATATTCGGGTAGGATGACAGAGGCGCACGCCGCCAGGGTAGCCCGAACTTGATAAATATTTCGAGCGCCTTCGTAATCGGTTCGAGAGAGAGGGTTCCGCATTGTCAACGGAAATGATCCGCCCGCTTTGCAAGTCCATTGTGGCATTGAGATGACCATCCAGGATGACTAACGGGTCCGCGGGCCCAAGAATGGATACTCTTTGCCGGCGGAGAAAGGGTCTTCCCACCAAAGATTTCATAGTCACCGGATCTTCACCAGCCTTTCCAAACTCCAAATTCCATGGGAAAGCCGGAGATCACCAATGTTGATGTGTAGAATAGGTGTGACGCCTTTGAGGTCTCGTGGATATGGCCATTAGCCAATTTGATGTCATATGGGGCACTAAAGAGTTGTGTGATGCCCATTTGTTTGCGTGAGTTTGTCCGTGATGAGATTGACTGCACTACCTCCATCGATTTGAACATGGTTGACTTGTCGATTTCCCCACCGCTGCATGGACCGTGGGTGTAGAGGTAGCCACAGCCCCAACTAAAAACAGTTTGGGAGTGGTAATCGGTCCTTGAGAGAGGTGACGAAGTTTTAAAATGGTTGCCAAGCTTAAAGGAATTTTGATCTTGGCAAGCTCCTCTTGGAGTTCGAGAGGTACATGAGAAAAAGGATCCGCCGGTTCCACTCAAAAGTGAGCGTGGCGTGGAAGCAAAAGAACTTTTTGAGTAAGTCAACCTGGCCGCAATATTGGGATATGTCCGAGAGCGTGGAGGTTGAGATGTTGAAGGTGGATCGCGGTCTTTGTTGAGCTCGAGTGGTGGCATGAACATTTGCCAATGTGCGCCTTCACCGCTTGCATGAGATTCAAAATGCTTTGGCTAACTTTGGGCATGACATTTGGCATGAGCTTTTCTAAGTCGATGCAAAGTGAACCTTTTTTTCGGCCCTCATGAGGAAGGGTGTCAACCGCAAAGGCGTGCTGCGGTCCTTCCTCAATAATAGTCAAGGGACGGATGCCTTGGTCCGGGCGGAAACTAGACCAACCCAATTTGACTACCGGACGGGAGGATTAAGTGCCCGAAAAATTTCCTCTTGGGCTTGTTGATCCAAACCGAGGTTGATTTGCCGGAGCTGGTTGATAGCGTGATTGCCGAGGGCTTTTGGGGGCTTCTTGAGAACCGTCGCTGGCCTTGTTTGCCATTAGCAAGCCGTGAGTTGGTAAGCCGTGAGGCGGACCGATGTGGTTTGATTTGTGCCGTGAAGCCGGACCTGAACTTGTGGAAGTTGAGGGCACGCCGTGGTGGTATGACCCCATTCTTGACAAAGCTGATAGCACCGAGCTTTAGAAGGATCAAAAGGAGGACGCTGGTTGGATCCCCGTGGTTGGTCCCGGGCGGTCGATAGAGTTATGCGGGGCGCACCAAGAGGTGGCTGGCCGATAGTGCGTTTGGGGACCGAGGTGTGGTTTGTACTTGATAAACCATTTTGTTGCGGAACGGGATGGGATGAGAGTGCACTCTTCCGCGGCATGATTGCACATGTTGCATCGCTTGCAATGAGGCGGGCCATTGGTGGAGTTGCACTCATTGGCCAAATGGCCTTGATATTTGCAAATATGGCACCAGATTTGATCGCGCTGTGGATTAGCGTGTTGAGGCTGAATGTACCGCTTGTGGAACCATGACGGGTGGAATGAACGGGAGCTCTTGAAGAGCCACGGAGGAAACATTGACGGAGTGATTGACAGAACGATAGCCCGCCCAAAGTTTTTGGACGCAGTATTCACCATGAGTCGAATAGCGTGAGGAAGTCCTTGGAGAAACCGCACCAAAACTGCGCTCGCGGTAGGGTACCTTGAGCTTACATCGAAAGCGTAATGTGAAGTCGATCCGCAAAATCCCCGCAGACTCGCGGGCTCTTGTTGAAGTTCATTGAGTTGCTTGAGATGAAGTTGATCATCATCCGTGGTCCCGTGAATGAGACGTAAAAGCAAAGGCGCATTTCGACCAGATCTTGTTTCCAATGGCTTTTGTTGGACATGAGCCATTGATGAGGAGAGCCACGCAAAGGTGGTGGAAAAGATGTGAAATTTCAGTTGAGGTTGCGCGCGCCCATTTAGGACAGCCTAGAGCCTCAAATTCTTCCATGTGGGCCCCGAGCACTTTGGTCTAACGGTTTGCCTTCGTGGTTGCCAAAGGTGGGATAAGTCAGCTTCAGAGTCCGAAAGGTAGATGGGAAAGTGTTGGGCTGGATCGAACAGATAGTGAGAATATTGAGGTTGAGGTGGATTTGGCATTGTGCCCGACGGACCCGGCGAAGGGGTGATCATGGGTTGAGAAACCGGCAGCCGAGCATTGGTTTTGAGATCCGTAAGGTTGTAAAACGTGAAGAGCAAAGGGGAAACGAGGGAAAGGATATTCCGGCAAGCGAAGCGAGACATGTGGATAGCCGGCTCCACCCGGGAGATGATGGTTGGCGGCGAAGTGGGCGATGGCCTCAAGAATGATGGATGTAGGCATGTTCGTGGGTATGAAAGTACGGTTGAGAAGGTTGAGCCGAGATAAGGCCCCCGATAATGATGAGGGACCTGAGGTTGTGAGCAATGTTTGCACGCTTTGGGCGGGAACCTGGACAGATCGACACGAGGGGTGGGTGGCGCGACCGAGCCCTAGACCAAGATGGCCTCTATGTCATAAGCAGATCCATACATGTCGCTAACAGCTTCCCCGACACCGATGGCGCTTCCTGCCAGATGCCGCCTCGAGAAAGGAGTTCTTCCTCGGGCGGAAATTGCTGACGCATTATGGCTATGTAAGAAAGTAGGAGAAAATCGACCTCGGCAGCCGGGCGATGTTGTTTGGGGTCCGGGTTCGGGAACTCCTCGAAGACACCTGTGAGGACCCGTGGATCTAACAGAGAGTCCGGGGACTATGTCACGGATTTGGCCGAAAAGAGAAAAAAAAGAAGAGAATGTAACAAATGAAAGAAAGATGATAAGCTTCCTTGATATCAATGATGAAAATACATGAGCTCGCGAATAGAGAGAAAACCTCAAAGGAGACAAGACTCAAAACTCATCTAAAAACTTATGAGCTAACTCTACTCATATATATAGTACAATGGCCTTGGGCCCAATATAGACACTGACCGATCTCTGCCGACTCGAAGGAGGCCCCGGATTTGGGTGAATGTTGGCGTGCCTCTTGAAGTGCCTAGAATCACGCCGACGCCGACGACGGCGGTGGACGGGCCGCCACTTGTCCGAGCGGGCGCTCTTTGACCGCCAAAGGCTTTGACCGGTGGCCTCGCTTAGTCTTCGTGGGAGGCTTGGATGTCCGACCCGCGGGTTGACCGGAGGATCTTGAGCTTGACCTGGTCCGACGATGATGAGATGAATAGTCCTGCACTGTGAGGCATGTGACTAACAAGAGAGAGAGAGAGAGAGAGAGAGAGAGAGAGAGAGAGAGAGAGAGAGAGAGAGAGAGAGAGAGAGAGAGAGAGAGAGAGTAGTTTTAACGCCACACCACTAGGGCAAAGATCCAACCGACATGTGACCACACACCACACTACATTGCTTGGTTGGGCCCCCCGCCCCCAACCACCTTACATCAAGGCCCAAGGAGAGAGAGAGAGAGAGAGAGAGAGAGAGAGAGAGAGAGAGAGAGAGAGAGAGAGAGAGAGAGAGAGAGAGAGAGAGAGAGAGAGAGAGAGAGAGAGAGAGAGAGAGAGAGAGAGAGAGAGAGAGAGAGAGAGATGAAATGAAATTTATTATTATGTCTTCGAGACCGCCAGGCCTATGAGACGTTTACACTTCACAATCAAAGTCATAAAACAAATCATCCAGTGCATCCTCTGAGAATAATACACTGGGCTCCCACTGGGCTCCTCTACATCTATCTCCTCCACATTTTTTCTTTTCAACCATTCCACTCTATGCTTAAGAATCTCAAGAATACACCCTCCAATACATGAACTTGGGTACCGAAAAAAATCACTAAGTGAATCAACACCAATCCCATACTTTTCTCTTATATCGGAATAGGCATCACAAAAGAGCAAAACATGCGCCTCATCCTCCACTACCCCTGCATCACATATTTTACAACATCTACATTCATGTGCAATGTCTGCCCATCTCCCAACCTCTACAACAAGACGATGTGAGCTTAACCGGATTCTAGCAATTGCTTGCCTGTACTTCACTGATATGGGTTCCCTGAGATATTGCGCTTCCTGAAAAGAGGGATTCATGTGAGCCTTATGGGTGAAAGCATGCTAGGGTGTACCATCTAAAGTTCTTTTTAGGGAGTGCAAAACTACCCAAAAAAGTACCCAGCACTGGGTACTGGGAACTTCCATAAATGTCTCAATAAACAATAAGTTATGAGAGTTGATTCATTCATTTTAGTCTCTAATAGTATTGTTATCCTCTACTACTATAGGTTGACATGTTATTCACCTTCAATTCAAAATTTTTGGATTGATTTTAATGGGGAGAAAAAACAGAAAGTACCAGTTTTAAAAGTACCCAGTGTAGGTACTTTTGAGGGTTCCAAAAGTGGTACACCGTAGCATGCTTTCACCCTTATAGTATTCTTTCTTTACAGCCGGCACGCTCCATGACTTATTTAGAAAACTCGTCTTAACCCAGCTATCAATATCTTTCTTGTGCATCCATAACTCATCAATATTCATCCCCCATTTCACAAGCCACTTAGTAATATCCGCATACCATCCTTTATTCCTGGTTTCTTCTAGAGCGAGTCTGGGCAAACTATTGACTGGCATATCATACAAAACCTTGCACACATAGCGTAACAGTCTGCAGAGAGCTTCAGCCTCAAGTGACATCATCCCGCACTCTACTAACATCATGTCATAGGGTGTCTGCATTTTAGTACCCAACTCAGTATGGAAGAACTTCTTTTGTATCTTTTCCACCTTTTTCCATATGTCATTAGCAAGTCCAGGCCCCCAAACTTCACATCCATAGAGCACTACAGTCTGCACAAGCACTTTATAAAGCATACGCTTCATTTCAAAATTCCAAATATCAGCACTCACACACTTTCTCTGCATGGCATATAATGCCTTTAAGCCAGCATTCACTCTATGTTCAACAGCTTGATTCCAGTTAGGGCTCTTATCTACAAACAAGCCTAAATATTTATAATTCTCCATAATCTCCACTTGCTTACCCATATAATGATCTGTCTTATTCGCGCCAAAAACCACAGCCTTGGTCTTATCCAGATTCACCCGCATACCCATAGCATCACAAAATCTTGCAAGCACGTCTAGATGTGTTTGCATCCCTTCTATGCTCCTAGAAAGCAGCACCACATCATCAGCATATAATAAAAGCTGAAAAACATACCCATTCAGAGGTGTACCATCTCCTCCATGTGCTCGTATCCATCCCTCAAGCTGGTCTACAAATAGACCAAACAAGGTAGATGACAAAGGAAACCCTTGCTTCACCCCCATATTGCTTTCAACCACTTCATCACATGATCCTAGAAAAGGAAATGATAATTGTACAAGTACTTTCTTATAAAGTACACTTACCCTGCGCCACAAATTTCGCCTATCCACCATATCAAAAGCTTTACTGAAATCTACAAATGTAGCAAACATAGGTTTCCTTTTATCAATTACCGAATCCATCATAGTACGAAGAGTAACCAGATGATCAGTGGTGGACTTCTTGGGTCTAAAACCCGCTTGCCCTACTGCTCTGACATTATGCTCTTCTGTCCAAATAATGATCTTGCGCTCAAGTATGGAGGCAAACAGTTTCGCATAAAGACTACTAACCATGATGGTACGATAGTTTCCTGCAACGGCTTCATCACCTGATTTATGCAATGGCACAACCCTATTCACCTGCCAAGACGTGGAAAACCCATCTCTCACTGGCATATTAAACATATCTACCATTTTATTTGCAACTTCTTCTCCAGCCCATTTTCAGCCATAAGGCCACAAGCATCTGCAGCTTTTCCATTAGCAAGCCTATTAAGTCCATCCTGTATGTCATTGATAGTAAAAGTAAGCACATCCTCTGCTTCTTCTACCATCGTACCCTCAACCCCAGGCACATTGTATAGCTTCCGCACATGTGCTATCAAAGCCTCAACATGCAACCCATCAGCCCTATATTGTGCAGGTTTAAGTCTCTTCCAAAATTTTTTAGGTTCAGCCAACAACTCTTCCACCATTTTCCTATTCTTATTGTGCAGATATGCCCGCTTCTTGCTTTTAAGCATTTGAATGTAAACTTTTCTTTCATGTACTTTATTCACCCCTTGTGCTGACTTAAATTTTAACCTTTGCTGCTTGCACTCCACATCAAACCATGCATTGCAAGGTAGCCCTTGTCGCTGGCGATAAGAAATAAAACAACTGTCAGCAGATTGAGTCAAAATCGTAGTCATTGCATCACTCATTTCCTGTACTGTATTAGGCCAAACAAGGGAGGCGACTTTTTGCGCACACATTTTACTATACTCCTCTGCCTTATCATACTTTAAGTAGATCCGTTTACCTTTATTTGGAGCACTCCGTTGTCTATATTGACACTGCACGCTTATTTCTATGGATACAGGCACATGATCAGAATTCTCATTTTCATCTCCAATTGTCAAATTAACAATATGTTTAGCAAAAGACAGTTTAGCAATGATGTAATCTACAACACTTGCATTTTTACACGTTCTTTTTTCAGATCCTGGATATCTAGCTGTACCATTGAAAATCACCATCTCAAAACCACCGCACAGATGCAAGACATGACACCCTTGTGGAGTTGGCCATGTCACACTGTCGTCTGAAATCCTATTCCACCCTGATATCTCCAACTCATCATTATCTAACATCTCTAACCATTCTGCTTCCCCATCCGGGCTCACCAAAGCTGCTTGATGGTTCCCAGTACGACCATTAAAGTCACCCATCAGCAAAATCTCACCCGTCAGACTTAAAATCAAAATATCCTGTTCCAAATAGAAAAATGGATCATTTTATCTAGATTTTCTTTGTTATAAACAGGAGAACCCCTTGGTGGGAAATAACAACCTGCCACATATATCTTACCATACTTGCCTGGTACCTCAATCCAAATAAATTGTGCGGATGCTTTATGCTTTAACACCGATATGGTCTGCGCAATTTCAATTCGAGCATAATAAGCGATGCCCCCAGAACCTTTAAGATTCCATCCTTTCTTATTCCAAACAGAATGCAACAAAGTAAAGCCTGCAATACTTGGGAGACCTTTCTCCTCATGTTCACAAGTTTCCAAAAAGAAAATTATATCTACATCAACTAAAAAATCCACCATGGTGCATACCTTGCTATGTTTCAATGTGTTGATGTTACAGCATACTATCCTGGCGGTCGATATTTCCTATGCCCCATCTATTACCACTCTTCCACCTCTCCAATATGCATTTTTCCCTGCTGCCCTAGCTTCCTTCATTCTCAAAATATCACTTTTCCGTTGCTCAAATTGAGTTTTAGTAAGATCATCATTGATCCAAATGCGTTGGCCTTTAAGCAATGAGCTTTCGCAGATGACCCGTGTTTTTACCCTCTTTACTTGCACACTTCACTAAAATATTACGTGTTCCTTCACCTTTCCTCCCAATCCGATATGCCTCAAAACATCCACTTGCACCGCATATTTTCTCGCTATAAAATTTTGCACCCACGTCAATGGTATTCTTGTTTTCTTCCTCCGCAATCCCGCACTCTCGGTTGTCCCTTTAATCTCCCTCTCATGCATATCACTCAAATGTTCCATTTTTTCATTGAGTATGTCTATAGCTTCCTAAAATCCCCTGCCCTGTTCATGTAGAGCACTAAAGTTCGGATTTTCTATCTCACATTGAGGTGCCATGTTTACAATCTGCTGCTTTAACTCAAAATTCTCATGCTTTAGTGAAAACAAACACTCATTCATACCTTGAAGAATTTTCATCATTTGAGCTTGTTAGGCCGGGCCTCTCTTCATGCTTGCTCGCCTCTTTTCTAGCTTGCTCCATCGAATCCAAGATCCTCATCATGACCGGCCAAGAGTCGACCCACAACCAGTTCTCCAAAAGGACCAGAAGATGTGCCTCCTATGGCCGAATTTGAATGACCCATTGAGTCACGCCGTAATCCCAAAACGTAAATTTGTGGAGTCTGCATGTAAGTCATTTGCAGAGAGAGAGAGAGAGAGAGAGAGAGAGAGAGAGAGAGAGAGAGAGAGAGAGAGAGAGAGAGAGAGAGAGAGAGAGAGAGAGAGAGAGAGAGAGAGAGAGAGAGAGAGAGAGAGAGAGAGAGAGAGAGAGAGAGAGAGAGAGAGAGAGAGAGAGAGAGAGAGAGAGAGAGAGAGAGAGAGAGAGAGAGAGAGAGAGAGAGAGAGAGCGCACCTTTGTGTTCTTCAAAGGTGCTTCCTGAAAGCCGATAGCCTGCAATGAATCTTCGGTGTACAAGCCGAAGGTCTTCTATATATAACATCTTCGGCCTTGCCCTCCTAGTAAAACGATTCGCTTAAGCGAATCGTTCTACTTAAGTGATCCTCGATGTGCAAAAGTCCATGGGGCTACGTGCATATTGGGGGGATTCCCCTAAGCGAATCCCCCTCCATGTGAAAAAGTACATGCACGATTTTGCACCAAGCAAAATCCACCAAGCAACTTGCGCTGCACTGGGCTACGTGCATATTGGGGGGATTCCCTTAAGCGAGTCCCCCTCCATGTGAAAAAGTACCAAGCAACTTGCATTGCACTGGGCTACGTGCATATTGGGGGGATTCCCCTAAGCGAATCCCCCTCCATGTGCAAAAAGTACATCCACCAACCACCAAGCAACTTGCATTGCACGTGCATATTGGGGGGATTCATTTAAGCGAATCCCCCTTTGGGGATTCGCTTAAGGGAATCCCCCCAAGATTGCTCCCATGATTTGGCTTCACACGCTGGATTTCTTCACACGATTTTTTTTACTAGGGTAGAGGATTCGCTTAAGCGAATCCTCTCTGGGGCGGACGTGGACACCACGTCATGAGGAGGATTCGCTGAAGCGAATCCAGAGGATTCGCTCAAGCGAATCCTCTTGGCTCCTCTAGTCAATTTAGGGAGCCAATAAAGTGGGCGTAATATTTATGATGTATCAGATGCCTGCAAGAGCAGCAAAAGGACATATAGATACTGCACCTTAAAGTAGTAGTAGTAGTTTGGTATCCATTCAGTAGTGCACTTATGAACCTGTGTGCACTAGCCATCTCTGCTGCTACAATTACTTCTATCTCAGATGCTTCTTCAACAAAACAGGTTCTTGTTGAACTACACCAGTGTGTTTCCGAAGTGATCTCAGCTGCATTTGACATATATCAATACCATCTATCATCACCTTTCTAGATGCTCAACCATAAAATCTAGCAATCAGGGCAATAATTGAATCATGTGCCACCGACTGTCTGTAGCAAAGGCCATTGTTTGATTAATCTGAATATCACTTCAAGAGCTTATGATTGCTCAATGAATAAAGTATAGCCATTCATTTCAGTATGCTCAGGCGATCACTTCCTTCTACAGACAAAATGACCTCAAGATGAGAGATGAAATTGGATGCACATCCAACTTTAAAGCAATTAACAAGCAAAATGCATAGATGATGAAATGCATCTTAATTTATCACCTGATAAATCTGGAAGCAAGAAATAGACAACAGGTATACATGAGCCTTTTTGGACCTAAAATTTAGTTATTTCATATCCATTGAACATGCTAGAAATTTAGATCACAGACCCTGCAATACGTAGGCACTGTTAGAAAGTTTTGCATACTAGAATCTAAATTTTGTAAATGCATTTTAGAACTAGACAGCCAAAAAACACCTTGAAAACAAAGATAGAAATGCATTAAGGCCAGAGTTCATGTGAGCTTGCTAAAGCAACAAAGAGAAAGCTTCAGAGGCAACAAAAACTGGACAAATTCTAGACTGAAGCAAGAAACGAATCAGAGAATGCTGGAAAATACCTTCACGCTCGTGTTCAGCATGCCGCTGCAACCATCCGCTGGCCCATGTTTCCCACAATAAGCCCTTTGAAAATATATAACTTTTTCTTTCATTGGCCGATAATATACATATACATTGATCTGGCGAAGAACATATCCTACAGAGTCTCAGATGGGTCGCCATATTTGGCCAGATGAAAATTGCCAGAGAGAATGGATTGGAGCAAGAGAATCTGGCCCAGAACATATCCTACAGAGTCTCAGAGCCCGATTTACATGGGTCGACATATTTGGCCCAGATGAAAATTGGCAGAGAGAAGATTGCCGGAGCTCTAGATGTCCTAGGAACTGCGCCATCGCCACCATAGCCACAAAAATGCATAGAAGAATGCAAAAAACTTTTGTTGATTCTATGAAGTGAGTCGCCATCCTAGGATCTAGGATCTGTCTCTTTGCTAGGTATGGAAAAAAGCTCTGTAGATCTGCAAAAACACAAGATATATCAGATGACCATAGCCATCATTTATTTGGCGGCAAGAGTACTGAGGCAAAGCCAAGTTGTGACCAAAGCATAACAGAAAACAATAATAAGATAAGATAAGATAAGAATGCTGCGCCTCCCCTATACACTGCCCATTTCTTTTGCAGGCGGGCCGCCCTCACCTTGCAGAGCTCCTCCTTACGGTTACACAATTGAAGAGGGGAGAGGTCCTCCTGTACTGAGAAACTAGTCCCTCTGAGATGGTTTCCATGCTGAAGAACATGTAAGCGGCTAAGAGTGTCTTGAAAGTGCAAGCCATACCCGGCTGCATAACCGTGTTGATCCAAAAGGCACATCGAAGCAGAAGACACTGTTACGGGGCCGAGAAGAGACCGCATCCAAAACTCGGGGGCCGCTTATGCCAAACTTGGGGAAGAATTGACATTTTCGTCCGGACTTTTTTGCTTTTGAGAAATTTCCGGAACCACAGAAGATGCCTCGTATTTTTTTTAACACGTTTGCTTCAAATTAAAAAACCTTTGCCACCCCGCATTTAATTTCGACGAGCTTTTAACCAACGCCCCAAGCCACTTTACAAGAGGCCTCTTTTATTGTGCAATGCCACAAAAATTGTAAAATGACACGTCATTGTTAAAAGTGGTGCCACCTCTTGAGGTGCATTTAATTTTAATGATCTTTTCATCAACGGGCAAGATTGAATCCCTAGATCCAACGGCCCAAATCAAAAGCCCCAAATAAAATTGGCTCTATCTAGGCCGTAGATCTTGCACATTCAACGGTTGAAATCGATTTGACATAAGCTGCTCCCTTATTTCTAGAGACTTGGGTGTCGTCGTGTGAACCGTCCAGATTTTAGAGTGTGTTCTATGGTTGCTTCATGTTTAGTTTTTGTCTACCTCAGGGGCACATGCTAGTTGTTTTGGGTTCATACATGACTCCACCTACCACATCATATATATGACTTTGTACTGCCATTTATGAGATATGTCACATGGAATAGGTAGTGTCATATAACATATGTCTCATAAGTCGTATATATGTTTTTCTAATGCCATATATAATATATGTCACATGGCATAGGCAATGTCATATAGCATATGTCTCATAAGTCGTATATATGTTTTTGTAATGCCATATATAATATGTGTCACATGGCATAGGCAATGTCATATAGGGTGAAAGCATGCTACGGTGTACCACTTTTGGAACCCTCAAAAGTACCTACACTGGGTACTTTTAAAACTGGTACTTTCTATTTTTTCTTCCCATTAAAATCAATCCAAAGATTTTGAATTGAAGGTCAATAACATGTCAACCTATAGTAGTAGAGGATAACAATACTATTAGAGACTAAAATGAATGAATCAACTCTCAAACTTATTGTTTATTGAGACATTTATGGAAGTTCCCAGTACCCAGTGCTGGGTACTTTTTTGGGTAGTTTTGCACTCCCTAAAAAGAACTTTAGATGGTACACCCTAGCATGCTTTCACCCTATAGCATATGTCTCATAAGTCAGATATGTCATATGGTATATGTAATGTCATATAGCATATTCTCATGTGCCATAACTCGGATATATGTCATATACCATGCTTATATATGAGATATGTCACATGATATATCTAATATCATATAATGTCATATAGCATATATCCTATATTATAATGTTATATTGTAATTCCTGGATTTGGATCCAGCCCTAGATCTGACGGCCACATATGACCTGCCCAGATCAAAGGGTCGAAACGAAGCCCTTTTTTTAAATCGAAGCCCTTTTTATCGAAGCCTTTCTTTTTTTTTCCATTAGCCAGAGTGCAGCACGTCGACTCTTCTTACATGAGGGTTTTGCCTTAGGTTTTGCCTTACGTCTTTGTTTTTGCGCATTGTTCTCATCTAGCTGCTCAGTTATATGAATGGGCATCGGATCGGCTATGCGAGCTAAGGCCCTTAAGGATCCGGAGCCACTCCTAAAGCAAAGGATGATTGTGCCTTGAAGCGGATGGTTTTCGTGGCTATGATTTGCAGTGGGGTTCAATAGAACAGGATTTTTAAGGAATGCCTTCACCATCTTGATACCGCACTAGAAAGCCTTCCTTGATGCCTTCGTTCGGCAAATAGGTAAATTTGTTTGTGGCATCTACTATAGAAAGGGATTCTTTGGCAACATGGACCGCATAGAAACTCCTTGAATATATACAAGGTGTTTTGATAGATGAGATAGTAAAACACAGCATACATGTTTTTCCACTCAAAGGCACCAGAAGATGGCAATGAAGGCAGTCAAAAGAGATCAAGAAGTTATGATCAATTGATGGGCCTTCAACTCGGTATCAGGTGAGACTTGATTCTTTCTAGAATAGTCTTTTCAACCTGCTTATGATTCGGTGCTTAAATTTTTGAAATATTTCTGGAACACATATTCTGTTGGAAAGGTGATGTAGGAGTCGAGGCAGGACATAGGTCCCCTTCATTTTGGACCGCATGCTGTCTTACAGATAAGATTTCCAGCAGGATCTGAGCTAACACTGTGGCACCAGCCTTTTGATTTTAAATGGAAAAACTTTTGTTCTGCTGTCTGTAGGTAGACTGTACACCTGTGGTATAATTTTGGTTCAATTTATGTCACTTTTGCAGTGTGCACAATCTGATGTTTGGTAATTGGCAGGTCTCTTAAGATTGATGCTGCAGATAATATTTGCTGCCCTCAGGGAATTTTCGTCTCCTCGAGACGATGGGAGTGTCTTTTACCGTTCTCATGATGATAGATTCATGATAAAAACAATGCAAAAAATTGAGGTCAAAGTTCGTACTATTATAGTTTTGTGCTTTCGCTCATCTCTACATGGAAGTTTAGTTTGCAATTTACCAGGTGGACCCTTTGTTCACTGCTCCAATCTGCTTGCAAGTGCCATGATATCCTGCTTCAAGTTCGAATTTCTTTCGTTTTAATACGCATTGTGCTCTATTCATGCATTGTTGCCCTATTGTATTATGTAAGAGACTTCACACACTGACGTATGTTCTATAATGCTGCAGCAACAGCAGCAGGTCTTTACAACGGAGCCATTGATGAATGCTCGGGGCAATGATGTAATAATGGAAGCTACAAAGGAATACAACGATTGCATAATGGAGCCTACAAACATGCCATTTCCTTCTCCATTTGACCGTGTAGTGTCCCATAATGATTCTGTTTGTGACATTTATCATGGATCATGCATCAGCAACAAATTATCCGGTCTCACCAATTTAGTGTACAGACCTACTCACCAAGAGAAGAAATGAAGCAGATATCTTATAGTCTGTTAATGGTATGATTGCTGCAAATAGTATATTAGTCCATCCAAGATTGCTTTTTCTTCTGCTCCAGCACAGTAACATGCTAAGCCAGAATGATCCTTAAGCTCTGGGTTTCCAGATATTGAAGGCACATATATCATAGTTGCTATTGTCTGTTTGTGCATCAATAGTCTTCAGCCGAGCATGAATTCAATAGTCCATCATTTTAATCCATTCCTTTCGAATACTCACATTTAGATAAGAACAAATATAATGATAGTTTTTCATGATTGCACAAATTGTTTATCATTATGTGCATCGAACTCTGTAGAGGTATTATTGTATAAAATGTTAACATCTCCTCACATCCTCTGTGCTTAAATACCATTTAGTCTGGATTAACTACTTAATGCTTTAGATGATGTCACAGATTTTTGATTGCCATGTATTTAGGCTGTTCATCGTGGACCCAACCCCTTCAAGCATTCCTGCAAGGACGTACGCAACATAGTTGTCATGCAAAGCCCATGAATTGATGATGTTATGTAAAAGTATCCGTTTGCTCGAAATTTGTGTGATAGTTGTCATGCAAAGCCCATGAATTGATGATATTATGTAAAAGTATCCGTTTGCTCGAAATTTGTGTGCCTTTTAGAGACGCCATCAATCAGCACATGGGTATAATTGCTTTCTAGCATACATTTTGGAATACATGAACTCATCCATTTTATTTGCATTGCACATGCCTGCATCCCTGTTCTAGCAATATCCGCAACCCATTGCACTCTTCCCTTTTAGCAGTTTTCAAGTCTTCCACTTGATTTGCTTTACAGAAATCTTGAATCCGTGAATAAAAGCTAAAAACATTGAATAGTGCATTGTTGGCCTATCAATTATGCACTATTATTGCATTCTAAAAGCATCTAGAAAATAAGTAGGCTCCGAAAATTTGTTAGAGAATAAGTAGGCTCACCTTCCGAGTTGGGAGCGTTGTTGGCCTATCAATTACACACTATTATTGCATTCTACATATGATATTACAGATCTTTGAAAAATGAAATTACAGATCTTTGAAAAATGAAGGCTCACCTTCTGTGTTTGAAAAAGTATCTAGCTTTAAAAGACCACCGCAATAAAAATTCTTAGACAGAAGATAAGTAGGCTCACCCTCTGAGTTGGGAGCATTGAGGTACCCAACTTATACCCAGCAACGCTGGGCACTGTTACTAGTTTATCTATGAGATATGTCACGTGGTCCATATGACATATGTCTCATAAGCTATAAGTCAAATATATGTCATATGGCATACGTCTTGTATGTGATAAGTTAGATATATGTCACATAATATATCTCTTATCTGTTATATATATACAATTATATAAGCTGCCCCCTTATTTCTAGAGATTTGGGTGTCACTGCGTGGGCCGTCCAGATCTGAGATCGACGACCCAGATAGTGGCACCCAAATCTCTAGAAATAAGGGGCCAGCTTAGGCCAAATCGATCTTAGCCGTCGAATGTGCTAGATCAATGGCCCATGTTTAGCCAAGTATATTAACAACCTTTAATGTTGAGTGATGAGGTGGCATTGGAGATTTAATGGACCTAATGAGGTGGCACAAAACTTGAAGTAAGAGATTAATTGAGGCGTTCACAAATCTCTAAATTTCGAGGCTATGCATTTAAAATCATCTAGATGAGGTGGCATTTCTCATTTGAATGATGTGCCATGTATGGAGACGTGGCAAAAAAATGTTCTGCAAAGTATCCAGATTTTGCATTTTCCTTACCTCTCTTGATTGTGCATTTGTTCGTTTGAGGAAGAGCAGTCGGGAATTCATCGTCAAATCCCTTGGGGTTGCAATGCATCAGTCGCTCACTTCAATATTGGGCAAAATGCAGAGTTGAACTATTTCCTTGATTTGTGCGCCATGCTCGCTGACCCAATTTGTTTGTATTTTCCATGGTTGTAGATATAGCAGGGAAGCCAAAAATTGTTGGCATCTGATGCATGCTGCAGAAATGGCTTTGGCATGGTGCTCTACGTATTAAGACAACTGCTGAAAAACATCCCTTTGCCGGACTTTAGTGTTGTTTGAGCAGCAAGAGAATGTGAAATAGTCCAGGTTATGACTTCATTCGTCAAATAGTTTGGTTCTCACACTGTCAACCATTGCAAGGATGCACCATTTTCACATGTCCGTGGAGCCCCAACTCAGCTCGATTGCAAGAAGAGCCTCATATTCCAAGTCATCTCCTTCCTTATATTCGAAGTCATCTCCTTCGGCAATTGCTCCATATCACCTTCATAGAGCAGCTTGCTTTTGCATTTTGACGTCTTACATGTTATTGGGTTCCTGATTCCGTTGACCTTTATGTGGGCAGCAATAATACTGCATTTTTTTTCTGTATCAGGCTTTCTTGGTCTGGACCTGGCTATGGCGTCTTCCCTCTGAGATCCAATCAAGTAAATTGTGATTCAGAAGCACTGCATCGTATTTCGAAGACAACCTGGGATCTAAGACAGAGATAAGCCGGCAAATACCGCTCTAAGTACTCCGCCATACCACCAGAAGGCACTGACATTGCTCACACACTTGGCGAACTTCCAGGATCTATACAGGTATGTTTCAGGATTTGCCATTTTTGGCAAAGTAGGTTTGCTCTATTTTTCGTATCATCCTTTTGCCTAATCGCCTTGCCCTGTGCTCCAGTTCTGACATGGTCTTGCCTTCTACTTCTGCATGATATCAATCTTGTGGAACACAGCTTTGGATTGAGGAATAAACAGACGAGGAGGAGTTAAGCACCATGAAATTGAACAGGTTAGTATGTTGTTGCACAATCAGTTCCTGCAGGAAGATATGATTTCTTGATTTCTTGATTTCATTTCTGGCCCGTAGCTGCAGCGGCATAGCAGGTTGATTTTTCAATGTGTCCACCTTGCTTTCACTTCATTTCTGGTCAAATGTCTTTGCAAAGTTGCATTGGGTCTAGCATTTGGAATTGTGGTTGTTCTGTGGCTTGGGGTCATGTTTAATTTATGTTGACTCTTACTGCATGTTTCATATGTTAGACATCTATAATTTTATCTAATTTTCTTTATAATTTTCTCTAATGAAAGGATAATATAGCAGCTAAGAGAGAATACCATAAGTGAGACTGCACCTCATCCATGTCTAGAACAGTTATGGAAGTATGGTCGGTGCAAAAGTGTTGTTTGACAAGTGTAGCATAGATATAGTTATAGCAAAATGGCTCTGGAGTTATTTAAGGAAACGGAAAAAAGAGATGTTATATTATAGAATTCTATGATTTGCATAATATATCCAGGATCATTGCATCGGTGTTGTATCAGGCAGCAACAAGAGGCACCCCCATTCTTCACTTTTTATCAGTTCCTAATTGCTTCCCTTATTACCATATTGTCCTGCATACTTATTTTATACAAAATGCATCCAGGTATATTACTTCAGCATTTGTTAGCTCTCTCTCGTCCCTCCTTTACTAACAGGTTGTATGGGTTAAGGCTTGATGAATTTATATCAACTATGTGTGGTTAGATTATCTGTCGATGCACTTGAAACAGGGGAGATTATGCAGAATCAAGGACTATCAAGTCAATTTTGTTCTATAGTTTCTAACTGGATAACGAGATTGGGTCAATCAAGAAATGGGTCAACCAAAAGCAGGATGGATCATTCCGCATCTGCAGGATGGATCATTCTGCATCTGCATGCACACAACCGGATAATATGCAGTTATTTGGACCAGGCTGGAAATCGGTTGTGCTGGGATACCAATATGGCCGCAGGCTTGGCCTTTTGTGCTGGGATAAGCCACAGGCTAGGCTTTACGCCTTATGTTTTTTAGCCGGACTTAAGGCCTGTATAAATTGGGAGGCCTCATGCCAGTTTGTTGAGCCAGCTCCAACCAGATATATACATACTTACAGCCAGGATCTTCAAACTTATGTATTTCAGGTTGCTTTTAGTGACGAAATTTGCAGCAAATCTCTAAATGAATGAGCCATCCTGGAAGGTTTCATTGATACTTGCAACAGTTGCATTTGGTACGTCAATTTGATATCTTATATTGCAGACAAAGATATCTTTGAATGAACCTATATTGAGTGTCTGTAACACATAGGCAGTTTACTGTGCTTGGACTACAACACATGTATAGCATACTATGAAGTTCTTTTAACATCCTAGTTCCTGCTTTTAGCTCACATTTGACCAAGATAAAGTCTGGCTTCATGCATTTTAAGCATTTTGAATGCGCTAACTAGTCCAGCCTATCTATTCCCTACCAACAGAAGAAAGAAATACTTAAAGGGTGTAGCACTTAAAGGGGAAATACTTAAAGGGGATTTAAAGGGTGCTGCCATTGTGTTTAAGGGTGTTTTTACTTCCTTCCATTTGCTTCATCTTTACACTGGATAAAGGTTTACTTCCAGGGTTAACACCATTCGGCAAAGCATTATATGTGATGTTTATTGGAGGAAATGACTATAATGCAAGGTCTGTGCCAATTGTTATCAATCAGATAAAAACTGGAATAGAGATATGCTATGTAAGTTGTCTTTTTCAAGTATCATTTTGCTATTTAATACACTGTAATTTTTTACTATATGCAATTGGGCTGTTGTAATATTTTAACTGGACTCTATAAGTTTTGTGTCTACAATCTTTTTACTGTCTGTTAAGCAATGTTGTTTGAGGTGCAAGTTCATCATTTTTCTGGTCCAAACGAGTAGGTAACTGATATTTGCTAAGCCAATCCAGTCATCAATACTCTACAAAACCAATGGGCCACTGCCGCAGTTTGTTGAAATTTTGTTTCCGTGCCATTATAAATTTGTTGTTACCCATAATGTCTTTCTGGGATCCCCTAAAGCGTCTCATTAACAACGAGAGCTCACAATGCAGCTAGGTATTTTGCGTAGATCCGTTCTGCAATTTTGGCTCCAAAGTGGTTCTGTGATCAGCATTTGATTTTCAGAGGGTAGCTGCAAGCTACATTTGGCTGGATGCAAAACTTGAAGGCCTCGCAAAATTAGAGACGTCCTTAGTGTGTTCCATTGAATGAAATGTCGCAGGAAGAGCTTGCCTTTTGAGCCTTTGGATCTTATGTCTAAGGTTTGTTTCTAGTCATGTTTTCATGTTAGTTGCCCAATTTATTTACTTATTTTCTGTTGAAGTATGAGGAGATGAAGACTGATTTAATTAGAACTGAGCCGCATTTTCTAAAGGAGATGACTTTCTAAAGGAGCGTCCTCATAAATTTATACTCAACTATGTGAAGATGTTAATTCTGCACCAGAACATGCAGCGGCACTTATGCAGAAAACTTGAATCCTAGCAAATAATATGTACCATTGGTTTTGCTGGTTTTGTGATGTTGCGTCTTGTGGTTACTATTGTATTTCCACTGTTTGCCTCTACTTTAGAAAAATGTGGCAAACATTCATTTTGACAACATTAAATCAGGCATGGGCAGCCCAAAATACTATGATCAACCTCTTCTTAGAGAGCTACCAGATTTACTATAGAACAAGACTCTGTTGAAACATTTGGTCATTATTGCCCTTGATCAAGTCGCCCTATAAAAGTGCATAGATGTTGCTTCACTCTGAGGATGGATGGAGTAAAGTTTTCCGGTTGAAACATGTTATAGTGGAGAAATGTTTGTAGGCCAGTATAGACTTGACATGGGGATTAAAATGTGATAGGAATAGTAGATATGTTAAGTGGCATAGAACAAATATCTAATCGGTTAAATGATTTTGTGCAGGTGACGTTTCGTCCTTTTTGGAAAATCTGTGATGCTACTCTGTCAAGCATTTTTAGAAAGGTTCATGGCTGTTCGTGGACTCGCAGATCAAAGATTTTGCTTTCTCTGGCATTTTTCTCTGGCTTTCTTTGTTGCAACCAAAAGTGGACTTTACAAGTTTTGTTTGTGAGGCCAAATCATCATCCCAGATAGATGTTTTGGAAAAACAGTTAAAGAGACTTAAACTGCATGACAAAGATAATCTAACCGAATTTCTTAAGAAATTTGATGGAATAGTTGCAGATCTTGAAGGTGCAGGAGTCATTCTAAATGAGCAGTATCAAATTTTAGCCATTACAAGGTCTGTATCAAATCACCAGTTAGCCACACTTTTGAGAAATGTAGCACGCTCCAAGGAACATGCCATTCAAATGGTGAGAACCAAACTTGAGCAAGGAGCAAATGATGATGATGACCAGGGCAGTTGAGGTGATGTACACAGGGAAATCTAAAGGTAGAAAGGAAGCAATTCTTACAATAACAAGGGTAAAGTTGGGCCATGTTACAACTGTGACAATTATGGCCATTTGAAAAATGACAGCCCTAAGCTTGGAAAAAACTTGGTATATTATAACTGTGAAGGTAAAGGACATGTCTCTGCAAACTGCCCTAGTCCTAGAGGTGGTTCTGCTAAAGGGAAAGGCAGAGGAAGATGGGGAGGAACCCGAGGGGGTTATAGCAATAGGGGCAGGGGTGCTGGACAAGGAAACCCAACAGTAAACTTGACTCAAGAAACTAAGATTGAAGAAGAACCAAATGAAGACGAAGAGGTACGTAATTCTGAGTTGCATGCTCTAACACATAAGAAAATTAATGATAAACTCATGATCATAGATTCGAGAGCTGAGAGGACAGTAACTTTCTCTTCTAAAATGCTTAAAGACTACAAAAGAAGAGATGGACATGTTCAACTGGAAAATGGTGAACTGCAGGAGATTGAAGACAGTGGGATGCTTGAACTTTTTGACTTGGAAGGAAATATAGTTGAACTAAAGGATGTGCTCTGTGTTCCTGGGCTAGTTAGGAATTTAATTTCCGTATGTCAGTTAGTGGACCTTGGATACAAGGTCGTCTTTGAAAGACCACATTGTAATGTTTTCAAGGAAAATAAAATCATGTTGGGAATTTGTTTGGCTTGGATACTGATCATTATTAGCCAAGTTTAAATGTAGTTGCATGTCCTTCTTTCAAGACTTGGCATGAAAGATTATGCCACCTGAATTTTAGAACAATAGAACAACTCATTAAACAAGGTTTGTTAAATGCTCAAGATAACAATATTAATGAACTTAAATGTGCAGGCTGTCTACTTGGCAAGCACAAAAGACTCCCTTTCAAAAAATCTTCAAAAAGAGCAAAGGGAGTACTGGACCTAGTGCACACAGACCTGTGTGGTCCACTGAATGTCACTAGTATGATAGGAAAGAAATATTTCCTGACTTTCATTGATGATTTTAGCAGAAGAGCAAAAGTGTTTCTGAGGGCGGGAAGCCATCAGTTTGAAAATGATCCTCACGGGAGTGAGGACGGGCACTATTATGGTACTTGCCAATGAGATCCTGGCGTATTTGAAGAGCAGCAGGAGTGATGAGCCCAAGGGCAGGATCTGCATCAATGAGAAAACTAGATCGCACCATGTCTTCAAGGGCAGCATGGGCGTCAGAAGAAACAAACTGGCATTCCATGAGGAGGCAGAGGTCCGAGACCGGAAGGCACCGACGCCGGGCATTTGGATTGCGTTGAAAGATTGGACGCCGATTTAAGGAGCCGAAGTAATATGCATTTGAGAGCAAGACAAAACCGGCTTGAAGGTGGATCAAGGATCCGTGAGGTGGCGGCATTTTGCAAGAAGGTGTCAAGACCATGAAGCGCATCGCCAGGTGGCGCTGCCAACCACGCCATTGGCAATATAGATCAATTCCCCGGTGTTATCAAGAGTGGCACCATCCTCCCAATTGGGCGGCATTACAAAACGGGGATCCCACCGGAGATCCGCCGAGAGATCGAGGTGGAGTCCGGCCAAAGATGGCCATCCATGACTTTGGTCCAAAAGGGAGACGCCAATCGAGGTCGAGGGAACCCGGGGCGTGGAGGAACACCTGTGGAAGCATAGGGAGAGGGACCATGCCCGTAAGGCGTGGGTTCTTGAGCACTCCCGGGAATTCAGCGACAAGGGGCGGATCAAGAGCTTTGCACCAACGGTCCTGTGCGTAGAGCGAGAGAGTTGGCGGGGAGGGCTATCCCAGCCCGTGGGGACTGTCTTGCTATCCAGAAGAGCACGTAATTGATTGTACCCGGCTAGGTGCTGCATATAAACTTGTGCATAGGGAAGATCCTCAGGATGTCCCAGATACTTCCTTATCTGTTGCAGCACTTCCGCTTGCCAGAGAGGCAAATGCTGAGCAATTTCAGGCATGTATTCTTGATGAAGAGCATGTGTCTGAGCATGATCAGCTAGATAGGGGTTGTTATCCAAAAGCAACCATTGAAGTGTTGGGTCACTTTGAAAGTTCTGTTGTGGCCCATCCCGAAATCTTTCCTGTGTATCGCCCAGATAGAAATCATGAAAAATGTAAGCCATGGGCTGAACAACTCTGAAGGTGATGAAATCCGGATCTTCGCAGTGAATGAGATCAAAGACCAAAAGTGCACAGCATACACCTTTGTCTTCAATAGAGAGTTCTGGCCAGATCCGAAGAAAATCTGCAGTGCGCAGGGGAACATCTACGGGACCATCAGCCCCATGCCACTTCAGAAGAAAGAGGTGACGACGGGCAACCACATAATCCAGATAACAGGAAGGAACAGGGAAATCAACAGGCAGGTTGCTAACTATGGTAACATAGCCGTCAAGTTTGGTTTGAGCCTCATCAGCAGACTGAATAGCTTGCTGTAGCTGTTGTTCGAGGTCACGGTTCCTGTTGTCCTTTTCTAACAGTAGGCATGATTGGTCACGGACCCGTTTCTGAGAAGTGTTGACCTGTGAGGAGGATTGCCCAGGAGCATTTAGTCGAAGCATGGCAATCTCAGCGTCATCAAGAATTTTCTGTTTCTGAACCTCCATAAGCTGATCTTGGAGGGATGTTAGCTGAGAGGTCTGTGTGGAAAGCTGAGCCGTCAAAGAGGCAATTTGAGCGTCACGCTCTGTAAGGTTTTGAACTTGAGTGCTGTAATTGTCACAAAGCTCAGAGTATAAGGCGTCGAGCTTAGCAATATCTTTCTCCTTGTCACCCAGGAGGGTATCTTTGGATTTGTTTTGCTCCAATAAGTCCTGAATTTCGGTTTGGAGCTGAGCCTGTTGATCTGTAAGTAGGCTGGTCTGTTCCTGTGCACTTTTGAGATCTATACGGGCCTGTAATAGAGCCCCGTGCTTTTCTTGAAGTTGAGCCTCCAAAGTTTGAATTTGTGCCGTGGCAGCTTGAAGGTCACGGTGGACCGCGTCTGAGGCTTCCAGGGCCGTTTGAACCCCATTCATAAGAGCTTCTTGGGATTCCTGTAACTTGAGAGCAGTAGCTTGAACTTCCTGCTGATACTGGTACAAAAGCTGTCGAGGGTGCTGTGGTGGTGGAGGAGCCTGCTGTTGCCTTGTTTGTGAGGTTTGTGAAACATGGTGTGAACTGGAATGCTTGGATTCTGTAGCGAAGGAGGAGACGGTGACATGTGAGTGCGGAATTTTGACATGACCAGAAGAAGAAGGGGGTGAAGTGCCGACTTGGTGAGTCTGAGGAAGGGAGCGCTGAGTGGAATCCTGAGAATGAGGAGGTGTGGGAGGAAATTAATGACAGATGAGGGCTTGCAGATGGCCTCCCACAGAAACTTCAGAGATAGAAGTGGCAGCCCGAAGACGGTCAACTTCTTGGAGAAGACGGTAGAACAACAATTGGGGCCAATCAATGTGGTGGTTGGAGCGAATAGCAGTGATCACGATATTATAGAAGGGCTTATTGATATGGGTGTTCTTGATAGAATACCCAAGGAACTTGCGCCAGAGAAACTTTACAAAAGTTTCATGGGGCTTGTCAATATTTGTCAGGCGATGCACATTTGCTTGATAACCAGGAGCACCAAACTTAGTGACATCTAGATCCTGTATGGTAGACCAAGATAAACATGGGGTTTGCAAAGGAATATGGAATACCTCAGAAATCAGGTGCTGGGTCAGCGAAATGGTAGTGCCATCTACCACCGTAGTGTATCCATGCGGACTGTTGACGATGTTTGCAAGGAACTGCTTCAACTGGTCTGGATTTGGAGCCGGAAGTTCCATCTGTGAGAATTCGTAAAGCTTCTGGCGTTCTGCGACTTCACGATTTGGGCCAACAAGGGCTTCACGGAAAGTGGGCGTCAAGAAAGATACAGACTCGAAGAGAGCCGGGTCCCTGGGAGCAGTAGCTTGAAGTGTAGGTAATCTTGGTGCAGCCATGGCAAAGAGCTTCAGAAAAGAAGGGTGATGCAAAGGCGGAGAGCGGAGAATGGAGGACGAAGGCGCAGAGAGACGAAAAGGTTTAGGGCGCGCAAATGGAGGCGAAGAGGCATGAGGAGGACGAAACTGCAACCGTTGATGGTGCCAGGTGTTGAAAGATGCTAAGGAGGCAATTGAGAGGCAAAAATTTGGCTAAGTCCCCAAACAACAAAGGGAGAAGCAATGAACGGTGGAGATGAGACGTGAGAGAATGATCGGATGTGACATGTGGCCCAAGGACACGCATTAATGGTTAACGGGTATGAAAAGAAGGAATGGCATTTAATGCTGGCAACTTGAAGTGAGATATCATTAAACGAATGTGTCAGAAGGTACCATGGCTAGATATGCGGCGGGAGAAAAGATTCTCGTTTTAGAAAGAGCCTTGCATTGCAAACACGTTGGCGATTTTTCTGATTGGTCCACGTCGACAAGTAGTTCCTCGGTTGGCTATATAAGACGAACCGGGAGTGAAGCGAAGACATCCGATGGCGCTCAGCATGTCTGCGGCTGGTTTGAACGAGAACTGCACAATGCCTTCTAACTGTCAGGAGTGGATTACCTGCAAGATGGATTGTCTGGACCTCTGGCGCTGCCACAATCGTGGCCTGGCGATGGATGGCTGGTGTGCCGGGATGGCTGAACATCCCGATTCTAAGACCAACGGGATGGAGGTGGTTCTGCACCTGCGCTGGGACCCAGAGCAGAACCTCTACCACCTCCTCTGCATCACCTCTGCTCCGAACCCGGAGTAGAGGGTTTTTCTTCTTAGGTTTTTAGTAGATAGGGCTCTGAGCCCGTTTTTGTATATAGGGCAGTGCCCATAGCGGAAATAGCTGGGCTGTGCCCACATTTTGTAGAAAAATCCACCTATAATATAATATGCCACTGTTTTAGTCACTTTCTGTTGTGGTTGCGTCTTGAACAGCATCTGCTTGTTGATTTTCTCTTTCAGTGTGATGAAATGTTTTGAGGCGAAAGCCATTAACCAGTGTAGGTAATGAAGTGCCATCTAACTCAGCCAGTTGGAAAACGCTATTTGATAAGGGCCAAGCCAACGAAACTTAAGTTTACCCGGAAAATTTTTGTACCGAGAATCATAAAGAAGAACCAAATCTCCTTCTTTGAATGTTTTTGTCTTCAGACGTTTGTCATGTAAAGATTTTTGCAACTGTTGGCCATGAAGAACACGAATATAAGCATCCCTTCTAAGTTCATCCAACTGTTCCAATTGATAGACCCTTTCTTTGAGTGCAGCAGACGGATTATGGGCAGTAGCCAGTTGAAAACGGAGAGTTGGAAGGATGTATTCAAACGGCATGAGAGCTTCTTGACCATAAACCAATTTGAAAGGGGTGTGACTAGTAGCGATTTTGAAACAAGTATTGTAAGCCCAAAGAACAGTAGGAAGCTTGTTTTGCCAGTCAGTGCGAGAAGCGTCACAAATTTTCTTGAGAATTGTGACCAGAGTTTTGTTGGTGCTTTCTGCCAAACTATTGCCTTGAGGGTAGTAAAGTGTGCTCTTGTGATGATGTATCAGGAGATAATCCGTCAGCTCCTTAATGGTATGATTGATAAAATGAACACCACGATCACTGACCAGCTCCGTGGGGCAGCCGAATCGCGTGATGATTTGTTGATAAAGGACCGGCCGCGTTTGCCGCAGGTGTTGTCCGGAAGTGCGCAAGCTTCCGCCCATTTGGTAGCGTGAGTCGAGTGAGAACGTATGGCGTAGCGGGGGTGTGCCGCCAGAGGGTCGATGGGTCCCACAAAATCCATTCCCCATTTCTTTGAAGGGAAGGCGCATGGCGACCGGCGTCAAGGGAAGAGCGCCGCGGGCGTCGGGCCGCCCCACATACCGGCAAGCATCACACGTGCGGGCGTGGGCGTGAGCATCTTTGAAGAGCGTGGGCCAAAAATATCCGGCAAGAAGGACTTTGCGTGCCGTGGTGTCACCGTGAAAATGACCACCACCAAGCCCTTGATGAGCTTCTCGGACAATATCCGAACTTCATGAGGTAGAACACGCCGGAAGGATGGTATCCTTACCCTTTTTGTAGAGATGTCCTGCAACCATGGTGTAGTCACGGACCTCGCGGAGAAATTGATGTCGACGGGATTGCCGCTTGGCATGAGAGAGCGTCACGTCTTCTGTTGGAAGAGCGCCTGCGAGGAGGTACTGTTGAAAGTCATGGAACCAATGTGGGGTTGCCGTGACCAAAAAGAGTTGAGCCGTCGGGGAAAGGCGCCTCGAGACTCCAGTGGAGGGATCATCCGTGTGGATGCGTGAGAGATAATCCGGGACAACATGAGATTTGCCTGCCTTGCGAACAATTTCAAAAGGTGCAAATTCTTGCAGAAGGAGGACCCAACGAGCAATGCGACCCGTGGGCGTGGATTTGTTGATCAAATAAAGGAGTGCTTGATGGTCAACAAAGAATTTGATCGACTGCCCAAAAGATAGTGGAAGGCGTTGGACACGTAAAATTAAGCCCAAGGCTTCACCTTTCGGTGGCGAGTAGTTCTTTCGTTAGAATTGAGTTTTCGGCCTGGCATATCGGTTTGGTTTATTTATCGCAGCGCATCATATTCTTGAGAAAGAACAAACTCAAAGAGCAAACGCCGGAGACATCGACATGAACATGAAAGGACTTGTTCCATTGAGGGGAACAAGGACGGCCCGAAAGTGAGCAAAAGCTTCAACTGTTGAAAGCAAAGATCCGCCTGGGAATTCCAAGCCCGTGTGGATTCATCACCCGTGAGTTTATGAATGGGATCTGCAATGGCTGCTAGTCCAGGAATGAAAGTGGAGTAATAATTGACCTTACCCAAAAAGAGCGTGCCTCCTTGATATTGGCTGGTGCTTGAGCCTTGAGCACACAACTGATTTTGGCAGGATCTGTGGTGATACCGCTGGTCGACAACGTGGCCTAACGGAACACCCGAGGTGACGCGAAAAGGTGCATTTCTCGGGATTGAGACTAATGCCGGACTCATCATATTTCTGAAAGACGAGTTCCAACTTATCTAAATGGTCAGCCATGGAACTGTAGGCAGAGAAGTCATCTTGAAAAATTTGCAAGAAGGGATGTTCCTTCATAAAATCATGAAAAACTGAGAGCATAATGCGTTGAAACGTTGATGGAGAGTTTGATAAACCAAAAGGAACCACCTTGTAGGCAAAAAGTGCACAGGGGTGGTGAAAGTCGTCTTGAGTTGATCAGATTCTTTGATTGAGATCCGATTGTAGCCGGAAAAACCATCCATGAAGGAGTACATCTCATGTCCAAAGAACCTCTTCCGAAACGGTGCGTGAAGGGAAGTGGAAAATGATCACGCTCCGTGGCCTGATTGAGTTTTTGGTAGTCCACGCAGACGCAGATCTTACCATTGTGTTTGAGTGCAATGATGATGGGGCTCACCCATTCAGAATGTTTGACCTCATAGATCAAACCTGCAGCAAGAAGTTTGTCAAGTTCTGCCTTGACGCGATCCACGGTAATTAGAGTTGAGCCGCAGATCATCGCGTTTGCTAAACCGGACGACGGCATCGATTTGGTAGGAATGGTGAGTTCCCCAAGCTTTTGTTGATTCCCAAGATCTCTGTAGCTCCAAAGTAAAATGTGTTTGAACTTTTGAAGAGTGTGACGCCTGCGACGATAGGGGGCGTAAGATTTGCAAAGAATGCGATAGCCGATTATTGCCCACGTCCACTATCTCGACTTCGGGAGTCTGAATATGAGGTATCACCTCTGTGTCCTGGACAATATGAGCAGGCGGTTGAAGCATAACAGGATGCGTGGCACTCTGCGTGGTGAAAAAGAGAGGTTGCTGAGTTTCATCCAGCCAGAGGTTGCTTCATGACGGCGTGTACATCTCACTGGGAGCCGCAGCAGGTTCAAGATCCGAAAAGTGATCAACACGTTGGATTCTATTGCAAGGAGCCGTAAGGGTCAAGCAAAGCAGCCTACCGGGTCCCGATCAAGAGTCATTTCTCCCCAAGGATCAAAGATATTCGGTAGGGATGACAGAGGCGACTTGCCGCACTGAACATGATAGATATTTCGGGCGCCCTCCGAACGTGGCTCTCGGAGAGAGGGTTCAGCATGGTCAATGTAAAATGATCTTGCTGTTTCCAAGTCCATGGTGGCATTGAGGTGACCACATCGGTGACGACTAACTCGATCCGCGGGCCCAAGAATGGATACTCTTGGCCTGGCGGAGAAAAGGTCTTCCGACCAACATTTCATAATCACCAGGATCTTCTCCAGCCTTCCAAACACCAAATTCCAAGGGGAATCGGAGATCACCAATGTTGATGTGAAGAAGAGGCGTGACGCCTTGAGGTCTTGTGATATGGCCATTAGCCAATTTGATGTCATATGGGGCACCTAAAGAGTTGTTTGATGCCCATTTGTTTCATGGAGTTTATCTCGTGATGAGATTGATGCGCTACCCCGTCAATTTGAACATGATTGACTTGTTGATTGCCCACCGTGGCATGGACTGTGGGTGTGGAGGTAGCAACAGCCCCAACTAAAACAGTCGGGAGTGGTAACTGGTCCTTGAGAGCAGGACAGAGTTTCAAAATTGTTGCCAAGCTTAAAGGAATTTTGATCTTGGCTAGCTCCTCTTGGAGTTCCAGAGGCACATGAGAAAAAGGATCTGCTGGATCCACGGTGCCGGAGGCGTGGTAAGGAAGCAAAGAACTTCTTGAGCAGGTCAACCTCTGCAGCAATATTTGGATATGTGTGAGAGCCTGGAGGTTGAGATGTGGAAGGTGTATCTTGGCATTGTTGAGCTCTGGTGGTGACATGAACATTTGCCAACGTGCGGCCTTCAGCAGCTTGCATGAGGTTCAAAATGCTTTGGCGAACTTTAGGCATGACATGCGGCATGAGTTTCTCCAAGTCTGGTGCAAAATGAACCTTTTTTTCTTCTTCATGAGGAATGGTGTCGACTGCAAAGGCAGGTTACGTGCCATTAGGGATAATGGTTAAGGGCGTGTGGCATACAGTGCGCGTGAAACCAAACCAACCCAATTTGATGGCTGAACTGGAGGATTAAGTGCCTGAAAAATTTCCTCCTGTGCTTGTTGATCCAGCTGAGGTTGATTTGCAGGAGCTGGTTGATAGCGTGATTGCTGAGGCGCTCTTGGTGGCTTCTTAAGAACAGGACGCGGGCCTTGTTTGCCATTAGCAATCCAGAGTTGGTAAGCCGTGAGGCGGACCGATGTGGTCTGATTGGTGCCAGGAAGCTGCACCTAAACTTGTGGAAGTTGAGGACACGTCGTGGTGGTATGACCCCATTCCTGACAGTGGTAGCACTGAGCTTTAGAAGGATCAAAAGGAGGACGTGTGTTGGGTCCCCGTTGTTGCTCCTGTTGCGGATAGAGTTGATTAGGTTGCGCCTGAAGTGGTGGTTGCTGATAGTGCGATTGTTGTTGAGGTGTTGTTTGCACTTGATAAACTAGTTTGTTGCGGAACGGTGTAGGATGAGTTCGAGTGCACTCTTCCGTGGCATGATTGCACATGTTGCATCTTTTGCAATGAGGCGGGCCATTGGTCGAGTTGCACTCATTCGCCAAGTGGCCTTGGTATTTGTATATATGGCACCAGATCTGACTGCGCTGTGGATTGGCGTGTTGAGGCTGGACAGCAGTCTGTGGAACCATGACGGGTGGAATGAAAGGGAGCTCCTGAAGAGCCACGCCACGGGAGGAAACATTGACTGAGTGATTGACAAGGTCGATAGTCTGCTCCAAATTCTTGGGACGCAGGTATTCAGTCATGAGTCGGATAGCTGGAGGAAGTTCTTGGAGAAACCATACCAAAATCTGGCTCTGTGTGGGGTACTCCTTGAGCTTGCTGAGCAGAATGTGAAGACGATCTGCAAAATCCTGGGCGGACTCCGTGGGCTCTTGTTGAAGGTCATTGAGTTGTTTGAGATGAAGTTGATCATCATCCGTGGTCCCATAGTGAGAAAGAAAAGCAGTTCTCATTTCTGACCAATCTTGTTTCCAGTGGCTTTTGTTGGACATGAGCCATTGATGAGGAGAGCCACACAGGGTGGTGGAAAAGATGTGGAATTTCAGTTGAGGTTGCGCATGACCATTTAGGACAGCTAGAGCCTCAAATTATTCCATGTGGGCCTGAGCACTTTGGTCTAAGGGTTTGCCTTTCGTGTTGCCAAAGGTGGGATAAGTCAGTTTAAGAGTCTGAAAGGTAGATGTGAAAGTGCTTGGCTGGACAGGAACAGTATAGTGAGTATATTGAGGTGGAGTTGGAGGTGGCATGGTGCCTGAAGGACCCTGATGAAGGGGGGACTGCGGTTGTTGCCCATTTTTGGCAACATGGACCAGCATCTATGTTTCAAAACCTTTGTTCCATTTACATTTCCTTTAAGGAAAAGTTCCAGGCTATTGTGATCCCATCAGAGTTTGGAAGACATTTGACCAAGATTGGAAGACATTGGGGATCTCCTATTATGGCCTAGTCTTTTCCTTGAGGTAAAACACCTTTCTAGACACATTCCTATTAGCTTAACATTTTCCTTTGATTTGAAGACCAGGCAAAGGCTATAGCAAGTTTATCAAGGAGGCACAAGACATTTTACCAAAGCTCAAAACCTTATGAAGCTTGCTTGAGAAGTTTGAAGTCACACACATGAGGATGCTACTCTAGAAGTGAAATTTGCTCTTATTCTAGCCTTGAAGTTTGGAAGACCCTTATAGAAGTTTGGAAGACCTTAGGCTTTGAGCAAATCTATCTTCACTAGGAGGTATGAATTGAGCCCTAGAAACAATTTGAGATAAGATCAAGTGCTACAAAGGTACCCATCTCTTCTTCATTCCATTCATCTTACATTCCCCTTTCTATATCCCAAGAGCCTTCAAAACTTTTCCTTCACCATTGTTTCCACTTTTGAGACCTTTTCTCATCATTCTACTACTTATCTTTTATGAATCCCACCTTCATTTGAGAATTGTCCCCTAGTGATCTTGAAAACCTTCAAAGGCAAGAAGGCTTCTTTCTCATTCTCATTTCATCTTCCTAAACCCTAGTATAGCCTATTTACACCCTTTTCCCATCTTTTTCCTATGACTTTTTCACCATCCTTATGTTCCAATATTCATTGACCATGGGTCAAAAGGGACCAAAAATTCAAATGTTTTAGTTTGACCTAAAAACCCTCTAGATGGAAAGCTTGGAAAAAAAGAGTCGACTTGGTCTTTTAAAATTCAAAAAAACCTTTGGAAAGACCTTCCAAATTTGATTCTTGGGATGCGTGTAAAAAAAAAAAAAAACCTATTCTAGCCTATCTACCCTATCTATTTTTGATAGTTCCAGGTCACCTCCCCCTTTTTTTTTTTTTTCCACGTGGCAATAGGCGTGGGGGGCCGGACACCTGGTGGGTGTCCCCCTCTGCGTGGCACGCAAATTTAATAGTGGGTCTGCATTTTTCCTTATATACCTTAGCCTCCAGAACCACTTCGGCCTGTGGGATATATCACCCTTAAGAATTTTCGATGAACCCTAGGAAATAGGGGAACATGCTAAATCCGGCCAATTCGTACCTAAACTTGATTGAATCCCGCCAATTTCACCGAAATTAGCTCCCGAACCTTTTCGAAACCATGGGGATCCTTTGTGGCATTTGATTCGATGGAAATTGCTCAATTTGGGCCTCAAATCACTCAACCGAGCTATCTTTTGGGAAGAACAGTTCTTAAACCAGCATCACAGATCAAATCGGGACGCTTCTCAGAGACATACCTCTGTGATTTTGGCGCATTGAATTTTTGATATCCTTTTGCTCTGCTCCGCTCAGATTCCAGCTCCATTTCGTTCGAGATTGAAGTCCCTGTTCGTTGTGACAGGACTGCTCAAAGATCGCCCCTCGCTTGTGAGACTGCTCAAAGATCGAAGCACCTCGTTTGCAAACTTAAATAATCACTCCATATTACTTCATTGGTATTTTTGAAGCTCTCGAAAGGCTCAAGCAGTCTTGAATTTTCTCTCAAGCATTATTATTTTCAAAACTTTGGTAATACCCTGTTGACATAGTCATACCTTACGTATCACATTGCTATAATGCATAGTCTTTGCACGAAAAATCATTGTCATCATTGTACATCCTTTTTTTTGTAGTTCTGCATTGCCCTTTTAAAAAGCAAAAAAAAAAAACCAAAAACAAGACCAAAAATATTTACTCAGAAATTATATCTTCTTCAGGTAGTTGTATCTCATCCTTATAGAAATCCTAGACACCTATACATTCAGAGAAAACATATAAAAAGATTTCTTTTCATAACTGTTACAGAGTTTGTTCTTTTCTTGAGGTTTTGTTTACTTACAGAAAAATTAAAACATCCTTTTGCTATTCAAACCTTTTGCACGTGATCTAGAGGCTATTTTGAAGTTGCCTGTACAGATCCCAACCCAAAATTCCCCATCAAACTCCATCTGCAAAATTTGTCTCTCTGTTTTGGCACTGGCCAACTTTTTGACCTGCCTTTGACCTCGATTTTCTTGACCTTCCCTTATTCAAATCAAGTCAAGTCTTCTCCACCATTTTCCTCTGCTTGTTGATCACTGATAACACCAATCAGATCTTCAAAATCTCTCAAGGTGTGTCTGCAAGTTCAGTTTTTGCTCTGACAGTTTTTTCAGTTTCAGGGACTCTAGTGATTTTGAAAAAACTAGCACTTAAAAAATGAATTTTCTGGTTTCATATGACAAGGATTGATCACCCTAAGTGATCTGGAGGTTCTAACCACTTTGTTTAAGATTCCTATGAGGTTAGGCTAAAATTCCAGGTTTTAGGCTAACATTTTGGAGGTTCTACCGAGATATTCACCTGGAAGTTGAACTCTATGGCACCGAGAAAGACTGCTGAGCCTGCTGAGCAACCTGAGGTAACAGGTCAACCAGAGCTAGTAGGGGTAAGCATGAAAGTGGCTACCAGTTCCACAGCAAATATTACAAATGTTTCTGCTTTGCCTTTTCCTCCACAAGCCCCTTACCAATTTGAGCTCACTATACCTGTTCCTTCCCCTTGTTATGATTCTTCCATGAATGCTAACCATTTCTTGAAGAATTTTGAAGAATATTATGAGGAGCATGGAAAGAAGAAAGGTACCAGGTTTGCTGAGTTTATCAAATGCATGAAAGGTGATGAGGCCAGATCCTGGTTGGATTTCGAACTGTCAATAGGTACTAAGTGGGATGAATTGGAACAAAAGTTTCTGTCAAGGTTTGGTAAGACTACCTCACCCCAGGATCTTGTCTTTGAGCTCAATTCCTTTTCTATTAAATCTGGTGAAAGTGTGAAACAGTATGTGGAAAGATTTAACTCTTACTTGTTTGGTTTGTAATAGGAACCATGTTTCCCACCCAACTTTGCATCTGGTTGCTTTCCTTTATCAGAGGTCTGATGTCCAGGCCTAAGATTTATAGAAAGTTATTAAAACTTCAAAAGTTTGGTGAGCTAGATTCAATCCATAAGACATTTGTAAAGGCTGTAGATTTAGTAGAAATGCTAAGCTATCTGCCTGATGATGAAATCAGAGATCCATTCTACCCTCCTCATCGGGATCGAGCACGAGTCACACTATGCTAATGCTGCCTTGTGTATGCAAATCGAGAAGGAAAAAAGAAGCCAAAAGTCGAAGAGCTAGACCCTCGGGTTTCGAAATGAAATCTGAGATAAGTAAGGTATCTGAAGCTCTCTTAGAAGTTACCAAACAACTCATGGAGTTAAAAAATAGTAATAATGCCCCTTCTTCTAGCTCTGCCATACCCGAATGCACAAACTGTGGTAAACCCTATCATAGGGCTGAAAATTGCTTTGCAAGATCCTGTCCTAAATGCCACAAAAGGGGCCATTTTGGTAGAGATTGTCCTGTTTGTTCTTTTTGCAAAGAGATAGGTCATGAAGAGAAGTTCTGCAGTGTCAAGAATTACCTTGCAAAGCAAGAAAAAGGCAAACAGGTGTCCAATATTAGTTTTATTGAGGCTTGTGCAGAAGAACAAGAAGAACAAGATGTTATGGTTGTGCAAACACGTGCTAGGCTCCATTCAGGTACATCTGCAAGTTCTGTCCCACCAAGTGTAGCTCCTAAGGTAACCTTTCAGCCAAATCCTCAGGATATAGCTCCTCCCCCTGCTCAAAGGTATAAACAGAAAGATTCTGAGCTTGATGAATTTGACTTGCTTATGAAAAACTCCAAGGTTACTGTAGACTTACTAACTTTATTGAGGATTGCACCATCATACAGGGAAAAGCTTATCAAAAATACCCAAAATGTTGAAGAAATTGCTGAAGAAACTTGCAACAACATTTCTGTAGCCTTACCTGAGCACACTGAAGATCCAGGTGCTTTTATTTGTAGTGCTACTATAGGGACCTCCCATTTAGATAAGGTTTTGCTGGATGGAGGTTCTTCCCTAAATGTCATGCCTTATCATGTTATGAAAACATTGAATCTCAAAGTAGAAGACAACACTTCTATTGTTCTAAAATCCTTTTCCAATGCTAAGGTAGTACCAAAGGGAGTGGTGAGAAATGTGTCTGTTAATACAGGGGGAATCATTGTCTTAGCTACATTTGTGGTTGTTGATTTTGAGAATGTTAACCATGCTAACATCTATGATTTATTATTGGGAAGGAGGTGGATGAAAACAGTAGATGCTAGGCCTATATGGTCTGAAGGCATTTGCACTATTTCAAATGGAACAACTTCCATTAAACTGGTAAACAAGACTGACCCTTCTGCTAACATTGGATTCATAGATGTGGATATTTTGCAGGAAAAAGAGTTAGGAGTCTACAGGTTTAGGTGCGGATGTTGATATGAATGCGAAGTTATCAACTTTGCTCATGTAGAGTTCCCCCGATCCAAAGCGAAAACAAGGCCTACCTTTGGTTTGATGGAGGTATGTCTAAGAAATTAGGAATTGCTTCTTCTGCTGCTATTCTGAAGGATGCAGATCTTAAGCTGATGACTAAGATAGGGAGAATTCATCCTAATATTTCTTCTAATGCAGCAGAGTATAGGGCCCTCATTGCAGGCCTACAGGAAGCAAGATTCATGAATATTTCCCATATTGTTATCTATGGAGACTCACAACTTGTTTGCAAACAGATTTTGGGGGAATACCAAACAAAACATCAAGATATGGAGGATCTGAACACACAAGCTCAAGAATTGCTAACTTTTTTTGATCATTGGGAAATTTATCATATTCCAAGGTCTAAAAACTTTGAGGCTGATTCTTTGTGCAGGAAAACACTCTTAGAGCATCTCTCTGAGGGAGCTATCAAGGAAGATGTCCTAGATGAAGATGAACTCTCTCAGTTCCATCCTATCTTGACCATCAACCTGGCACAAGAAGAATCACACAAAGAACTTGAAGTGCACAAGGGAGGTATGTCCAGGACTTTGCAAATGGGAGATCTATATGATGAAGATTGCAAAGGTAAAATGATTAAGTACTTTGAAGATTGGGTGGATGTTTTTGCATGGGAATATTCAGAATTGAAAGGGGTTGATAGGAGCATTTGTGAGTTTGAGATAAAAGTTCGTGAAGATACTAAACCTGTCATGCAGAGATTGAGAAGAATTAATTCCTCACTTTTAGATCTTATCAAGCAGGAATTATTCAAAATGCAGGAGTCAGGTTTGATAGTTGACATTGTGAACCCCTCTTGGGTTTCTTGTATTGTTCCAGTTCTAAAAAAGAATGGTTCTCTAAGAATATGTGTGGATTATAGAGATCTAAATAAAGCTACTGTTAAAGATTGTTACCCTTTGCCTTTTTTGGAAGAAATCCTTTATGCAGTGGCTGGCAAGTCTATGTACTCATTTTTGGATGGTTTCTCTGGTTTTAATCAGATTAGCATCAAAAAGGAAGATCAGCCAAAGACATCCTTCATTACTCCATGGGGAACTTATGCAATGAAAAGGATGCCTTTTGGCTTAATGAATGCCCCTGCCACATTTCAGAGAGCTATGGATACTGTCTTTGCAAACATGACTCCTGAGCAATTCAGAGTTTATCTTGATGATTTATGCTTGGGTACTGATACAAGTGATCATATTTCAGAGCTAACAAGGATATTTACATTGTGCAGACAAACTGGAGTTAATCTAAACCCAAAGAAGTGCATCTTTTTGGCATCCAAAGGCCAGCTCTTAGGCCATGAGGTTTCTGCTAAAGGCCTTCAAGTAGCTGAAGAGAAGATCATAGCTTTAAAAAAGCTTCAAACACCCAGGACAATTAAAGAAGTCAAGGGATTTATGGGAATGACCTCTTTCTTAAGAGTGTATGTGCCTAATTTCTCTCACCTTATTAGTCCTATCTCTAAGTTGACTAGAGTAGGCCAAGTTAGTAAAAGAGAAAGTAAATATAGGCCTGTTGTTTGGACTGATGAGTGTGAAAAAGCTTTTTTGCAGATCATAGAGGCTATTTGCCATTCTACACTTTTAAAAACTCCAGACCTTTCATTACCATTTAAAGTTTACATAACTATCACTAAAAAGGCTGCTGGAGTTGCCATTTTGCAGGATAGACACCCTATTGCTTTTGCAAGCAAACAATGGTCTCAAACTGAAGAGAAGTATGCTAAGATAGAAAGGAGTGCTGCTTCTCTCATCTTTTTGATCGAGAGACATGGTCATCTTTTACAAAAATCCCAAGCCACTATCTACATGCAGCAGAACCCCATGCCTTTTTTGTATGGTAAGAAATTAGAAAAACCTAAGCTTCATAGGTGGGCTTGTAGGCTTCAGTCTTATGATTTAAAGGTAAAGGTTATTCATGTGTTGAACAACCCGAGTTTATACTTGCCTGCTGCCTACTTTGAACATGAGGAGTTGATACAAGAAGAAGAAATGACTAACCTTGTTGTAAATGAGCAGGACTTGTTAACTATACCAGCTCAAGGTTGGCAACAACCTATTAGGAGGTTCCTTCAGTATCAGGAGATACCTTCTAAATTTTCAAAAAGCCAAGCTTACAAGTTTAAGTTAAAATGTTTGACTTACTCATTGGTTGGTGACATCTTGTGCAAGGTAAATAGGGATGGTGTACTCTTAAGATGTGTTGATGAAGATGAAGCTGCCACGGTACTTCTTTGAAAATCACAAAGGTGTTTGTGGTGGTCATTTTGTGCAGACACAACGCCAAGAAAATATTGAGGTCTGGTTATTTTGGCCTCATTTATTTAAAGATTGTTATGATATTATAAAGACTTGTCATCAATGCCGATCTTTGGCAAAAGAATCTTGCATCCTGCTCCTCTTACAGGAATTGTCTCCCCTGGTCCATTTCAAGTTTGGGGATTGGACTATGTTGGCCCTATCAATCCCCCATCCTCAGCTCAGCATGAATACATTGTTGTGGCTACAGATCTGTTCACTAAGTGGTCAGAAGCAGCACCTTTAAGGAAAGCAAATGCCCATACTACTGCTAGATTTTTGCATGAGAATATTTGCTCTAGGTTTGGCATTCCTTTTAAAATTTTGACTGATAGAGGCTCTACTTTTATTAATGAAGTTATTAATTTCCTTGTTTCAAGCCTCAAGATCAAGCATGTGAAAAGCTCAGCCTATTATCCTCAAGGAAATGGCCAAGCTGAGTCTACTAACAAAGTGCTTAAGAGTATTTTGCAGAAAACAGTTTGCCAAAACCAAAGGGATTGGCACTTGAAATTATATGATGCTCTTTGGGCTCATAGAATTACTTCTAAAGCAGCTACTAATGCCTCACCTTTCAGTTTAGTATATGGAGTAGAGGCTGTTATTCCAGTCGAGTTAGAAATACCTTCTTTAAGGATGGCACTCAAGCTTGAGTTGGAGTTTTCTGAAGCCTTGAAGCACAGGTATGAAGTTCTGTTAAAATTAGATGAGGAAAGGTTTGTTGCAGAGAATTACAACTTGCTGAAGAAGGCTAAGAGTGCAGCAGCTTTCAAGGCTGCTCACAAACTGCAAGACAAGTTTGCACCTATGGAATTAGTTTTAAAGTGGAATGCTGCAGATGAAGGGAAGCTTTCAAAGTTTGAAAATCCCTGGGAGGGTCCCTATCAGATTTTAGGAGATGCTGGCTGCTCATCTTATAGGTTGGCAGATCTTAGTACAGGATTAGAGCTGCCAAATCCCATTAATATTCAACACCTTAAAAGATATTGGCCTCAGCATGCCTGCTTGAGCCTCTTCACTTCTATATAAGCATTTGTTCTAGCTTAGAATAGTTTAGTCTATAATTTCAAAGCTGAGGTTTTAATATTTCTTTTGATTAGCATATTTCCTTTGAGGTTTAATATTGTGTCTTTTCTGTTTAGCTGCAGGAATGTGACCACAAGGGATGAAGACTTTGATTATTACCTATTAATGAGTTCTATGTTGTCATGACAGGACCATTTGTTAAAACATTTCATCTGTTTTCTAAAGCTGGCCTATTCTTCATAAGACCTTGCTTCTCCATTGGAGTTCTAGAGTGCTATCCATATATCATTTTCCACATCTTGCTTGGCACTCATGCTAACCTTGATTTTACTGGCCATATGTGTTCATTCTTTTCTCCTCCATTTTCATCTGCCTATAAGTTGCCTTACATTCCATTTCAACCTTCTATCCTTTTATTTTCACTCCCTACAATGCTCTGCACCACATTTCCACCATAGCAGAGTTCATCTCACACTCATACCACTCACTTCATTGCTCTACATCATTCTGTCACCTGCACCAGTATTTGAAGATCCTCAGTCTAAGTTTACATCATTTGGCTGAGGGGACCAGCCCATTCTTTCCTTTGAGGAGATGTTGCCCATTTTTGGCAACATGGACCAGCATCTATGTTTCAAAACCTTTGTTCCATTTACATTTCCTTTAAGGAAAAGTTCCAGGCTATTGTGATCCCATCAGAGTTTGGAAGACATTTGACCAAGATTGGAAGACATTGGGGATCTCCTATTATGGCCTAGTCTTTTCCTTGAGGTAAAACACCTTTCTAGACACATTCCTATTAGCTTAACATTTTCCTTTGATTTGAAGACCAGGCAAAGGCTATAGCAAGTTTATCAAGGAGGCACAAGACATTTTACCAAAGCTCAAAACCTTATGAAGCTTGCTTGAGAAGTTTGAAGTCACACACATGAGGATGCTACTCTAGAAGTGAAATTTGCTCTTATTCTAGCCTTGAAGTTTGGAAGACCCTTATAGAAGTTTGGAAGACCTTAGGCTTTGAGCAAATCTATCTTCACTAGGAGGTATGAATTGAGCCCTAGAAACAATTTGAGATAAGATCAAGTGCTACAAAGGTACCCATCTCTTCTTCATTCCATTCATCTTACATTCCCCTTTCTATATCCCAAGAGCCTTCAAAACTTTTCCTTCACCATTGTTTCCACTTTTGAGACCTTTTCTCATCATTCTACTACTTATCTTTTATGAATCCCACCTTCATTTGAGAATTGTCCCCTAGTGATCTTGAAAACCTTCAAAGGCAAGAAGGCTTCTTTCTCATTCTCATTTCATCTTCCTAAACCCTAGTATAGCCTATTTACACCCTTTTCCCATCTTTTTCCTATGACTTTTTCACCATCCTTATGTTCCAATATTCATTGACCATGGGTCAAAAGGGACCAAAAATTCAAATGTTTTAGTTTGACCTAAAAACCCTCTAGATGGAAAGCTTGGAAAAAAAGAGCTGACTTGGTCTTTTAAAATTCAAAAAAAACCTTTGGAAAGACCTTCCAAATTTGATTCTTGGGATGCGTGCCAAAAAATAAAAAAACCTATTCTAGCCTATCTACCCTATCTATTTTCAGATAGTTCAGGTCACCTCCCCCTTTTTTTTTTTCCCGTGGCGTAGGGGTGGGGGCGGACACCTGGGCTGGGTGTCCCCTCTGCGTGGCACGCAAATTTAATAGTGGGTCTGCATTTTTCCTTATATACCTTAGCCTCCAGAACCACTTCGGCCTGTGGGATATATCACCCTTAAGAATTTTCGATGAACCCTAGGAAATAGGGGAACATGCTAAATCCGGCCAATTCGTACCTAAACTTGATTGAATCCCGCCAATTCCCGCCCGAAATTAGCTCCTGAACCTTTTCCGAAACCATGGGGATCCTTTGTGGCATTTGATTCGATGGAAATTGCTCAATTTGGGCCTCAAATCACTCAACCGAGCTATCTTTTGGGAAGAACAGTTCTTAAACCAGCATCACAGATCAAATCGGGACGCTTCTCAGAGACATACCTCTGTGATTTTGGCGCATTGAATTTTTGATATCCTTTTGCTCTGCTCCGCTCAGATTCCAGCTCCATTTCGTTCGAGATTGAAGTCCCTGTTCGTTGTGACCTGTTCAGCATCGTCCCTGTTCGTTGTGACCTGTTCAGCATCGAAGCACCTCGTTTGCAAACTTAAATAATCACTCCATATTACTTCATTGGTATTTTTGAAGCTCTCGAAAGGCTCAAGCAGTCTTGAATTTTCTCTCAAGCATTATTATTTTCAAAACTTTGGTAATACCCTGTTGACATAGTCATACCTTCTGTATCACATTGCTATAATGCATAGTCTTTGCCTGAAAAATCATTGTCATCATTGTACATCCTTTTTTTTGTAGTTCTGCATTGCCCTTTTAAAAAGCAAAAAAAAAAAACCAAAAACAAGACCAAAAATATTTACTCAGAAATTATATCTTCTTCAGGTAGTTGTATCTCATCCTTATAGAAATCCTAGACACCTATACATTCAGAGAAAACATATAAAAAGATTTCTTTTCATAACTGTTACAGAGTTTGTTCTTTTCTTGAGGTTTTGTTTACTTACAGAAAAATTAAAACATCCTTTTGCTATTCAAACCTTTTGCACGTGATCTAGAGGCTATTTTGAAGTTGCCTGTACAGATCCCAACCCAAAATTCCCCATCAAACTCCATCTGCAAAATTTGTCTCTCTGTTTTGGCACTGGCCAACTTTTTGACCTGCCTTTGACCTCGATTTTCTTGACCTTCCCTTATTCAAATCAAGTCAAGTCTTCTCCACCATTTTCCTCTGCTTGTTGATCACTGATAACACCAATCAGATCTTCAAAATCTCTCAAGGTGTGTCTGCAAGTTCAGTTTTTGCTCTGACAGTTTTTTCAGTTTCAGGGACTCTAGTGATTTTGAAAAAACTAGCACTTAAAAAATGAATTTTCTGGTTTCATATGACAAGGATTGATCACCCTAAGTGATCTGGAGGTTCTAACCACTTTGTTTAAGATTCCTATGAGGTTAGGCTAAAATTCCAGGTTTTAGGCTAACAGCGGTTGAGGGACAGAAGGTGCCTGAGCATTGGTTTTGAGGTCTGTAAGGTTGTAAACAGGAAGAGCGGTGGGAAATGTAGGGAAAGGAAATTCCTGGGTAGGCGCAAAAGAGACATGTGGATATCTCTGGCCACCCGGGGGAGATGATGGTTGTGAAGGGAGAGGCGTCTGACCTGTAGAGTGATGGATGTAGGCATGTTCAGGGGTATGAAAGTAAGGTTGAGAAGGCTCCTGATAGTGATGAGGTGACTGCGGCTGTGAGCAATGTTTGCACGCTTGGGGCGGGGAACTGGGACGAGACAGGACACGAGGGGTGGGTGGCGCCGACTGAGCCCGAGACCGAATGTGGCCTCCCTCAATGTCATAAGCAGAGCCATACATGTCGCAAACCGTTTCCCGTCGATGATGGCGCTCCAAGCGAGATGCCGTCTGGGAAAGGAGTTCTTCTGGCGTGAAGTTGCGGACAGACATGGCGACAGAAGAAAGTAAGATCGAATCGCACCGCTAGGCGGCGATGTTGTTTGGGGTCCGGGTTCGGGAACTCCTGGAAGACAGTGACCCTCTGGAGGACCCGTGGATCTAACAGGAGAGTCCGGGGGACTATGTCACGCGGGATTTGCAAGAAGAGAACAAGAAAAAGAAAACAGAACAAAGAGAACAATGAGAGGAGAATGATAAGCTTCCTTGATATCAATGATGAACATACATGAGTTCTCGCAATGGAGATAAGACTGAAAAGAGACAAGACTCAAAACTCATCTAGCCCTCATGTGCTAGCTCTACTCATATATATAGTACAATGGCCTTTGGCCCAATATAGACACTGGATCGATCTCGGTGCCGACTCACGGAAGGAGGCCCGATTTGGTGAATGCCGGGCGGTGCCTCTTGAAGTGCCTAGAATCATGCTGACGCTGACGCGGGCGGTGACGGGCCATCACTTGTCTGAGCGGCGCCTCTTGGTACCAGACCCAGGCTTTGACTGCGTGGTCTGCTGCTTGGTCTTCTGCTGGGCCTTTGACGGCTGGCCCGTGGTTGACTGTGGATCCTTGTTCTTGACCTGATCCGTCGTATGCATGAATAGTCCTGTACCAGGAGGCACAGGACTAACAAAGAAGAAACTATGGAAGAAGGATTGGACTCTCATGCAAGCACTTCGAGGTCAGCATCGGGTTCAGATTTCAATCCTCCTGTTGATGAAGTTTCGGAAAGCACTGTTACAAGCAGGCAAAGAAAATCGAAACAGAGGGTTTGTAGGGGTGGATACGTGACAAAGCCAATTAGAAGAAAGGTGAATGCTGCTGTAAATCTCATAATGAATGAGGTATCTAATTTGAATCTAAAACAGCAAAGTATATTTGCAAGAAGATTATTGCAAGACAAAAGATTGCAATTCCTATTTGAGTCAGTCATAGGAAGGCCTCAAGAGGCTATCGTGAAAACAGATCTGGTAAAGAATTTAAAGGATGGCCTCCAAGATGTCAAACATGCAAATAGCAATGACAAACTTGCTGCAAAGCATTCTGTACTATCTATGGTGGTTGGAGAGGAAGGAGAATTACAGAAGACTTTACTAGTAGTAGCTAAGTTGCTCAAAATACATCCTAGAAATATGAAACTAGCAGTGGAGAGAAGGAAAAGAATGTCACTAGGTGGAACAAATCTGTGGGCATTAGCAGGTCGAAATCCAAGAACAAATACTATAGATCAGGCTATCAAGGATATGGTTGCTCAGTTTTGGTTAGATAACTCAAAGGTCTCACCAAAAATTAGAGATGTCATGAAGAAGAGGACACAACCAATTCAATACATTGACATTACACAGGTACGACTATAATTTAGCTGTAATTGCATCTTTTTTTGCAGAATACAGATGTTTTTTATTTTGTAACACTGATGTAAAGTTTATAACAGATTTCTTTACTTTTTAAATGTAATGTAGATGCAGTCTGCACTAGTTTTCTCTACATGAAAATGTCAAATTATTTCATGGCAACACGTACATGTATATTTGTTTACATGTATATTCTGGATGTATTGTAGATGTAGGCAGTAACTAAGAAGAAATTAGTGTGGAGATGTAATATGTAGCATAATAACAGGGGGTTACTTTTTGTTTTTTATACGCTTTTTCACATGGTTTTTCTATGATTTCGTTGTTGTATTCATTGAGGTGTACTAAATAGTATTTCTAGAGTGCACCCTTTATGGGCCGTTAATTTTCGTTGGCTGAAACAATCCGAGGGTTGTTGTCTTTCTCTGCATGTTTGTGCATGAACACTGCGCATGTGTATGCATGTGCATGTGCACGTGCATGTGCACGTGTGTGCATGTGCATGTGCATGTGCATGTGCATGTGCATGTGCATGTGCATGTGCATGTGCATGTGCATGTGCACGTGTGTGCATGTGCATGTGCATGTGTATTCTGCTTGTGCATGTGCATGTGCATGTGTACTTGCCCTCTTGGATTCTTGTTGCCGGAGTGGATGTTTGCTGATGGAAGGTTATCATGAGATGGATTTTTTGCTCACATTTACAAAGGTATTTGTTTTTTTAATATTTCTTCAGTTAATATAATGGTATCTTTTACAAGATATTGGTTTTCTGATTCTACAATGCAATGCTGCAAAACCCGCCTTTGTTTCCTTCACTTTGTCTGTTCTAAGATTTGTTGCAGATTCTAAAAGAGTTTAGAGTTTTAGGCCCTCTGTTTGCTTCTAACTTCTTGGATATTCCTGGCCTGCTGGATTATTCATAGTAACCAGCCTTTAGCTTCAATCAACAAATGGATTCTTGTGCACACAAACAAAGGATTATTCCATGCCGCTTTTCGAGTCAAAAAGTGCATCGGTCAAACAAAGGGCCATATGGAGCATCCAAAATCATATGGATTGATAAACAATGGTTTCATTGTGAAAGAGAAATAGCTGTAGCTGAAGTAACACGTGGAATGCTAACAGAGCAAGCTTGCTTCAAAACCTCTATCCTTGATCTCGCTTCACTGACTGTTACAGGAAACCTACTCCACATCACCAAACTGGCCGATTCTCTTCACTTGTTAAACCAAAGCCAGGCAACCCGTGAGAAAGTGTCACTAAGTTCTTTATGAACCTCACCAATTGTTACTGCAGAGTAACGTTGATGTTGTTGTCTTTCATGCAATGGTTTGTGAATAAAACATTATTGTCAAGCATATCAATGTCTAAAGCTTTTATTTGATTCAATTTTATTTTGTTACTAAAGGTTTGTGAATAAAACATTATTGTAGAGCATATCAGTGTCAAAAGCTTTTATTGATTCAATTTTATTTCACTAGTAAAATTCTATTTTCTAAATTAATATCAATCTAACCAATTTCTTTCCTTTACGTTCATGCAGACTATAGAATCTCTCAATCCATCAATTCCACATGACATTTCTTCGATGCCTGAAGTCAACATGATGTTGATCCAACATTACTGTACTAGAGAATCCAATAAATGAAGATCAAGTTCAATTAGTCCTGCCACCATCAACAAGAACCACCACCGCGCATGGCTTAAGACCCTATTGATGTGTTGTTATTATGGTTGGTTGGTTGGTTGGGTTTACGTGCGCAAGTAAATAGGCTAACTGCCCTCTGCAGATTGTTTGATAGGCAAATCAACGAAGATGTATATCGTATCTTAAGCCGCTATCTATTTTGAGTGCTTCAAAATTGCTATAATACTCTTGCTGTCTTCAATGGCTTAATAAATTTTTAAATAATATGCTTTTAAAGCGTATGTAATTAAGTTACATTATGCTATAATATTATAGTTACTCAGGCTTCATATTAGTTTTTTTTTTTTTGTTATAATGCTAGATATTAGATATTCATGTTTTGCATGTTTACATGTTTTTACATATGTTTGGTTTTTTTAGGGCCCGAAGGGCCCAAAATTTTTTTTAATATAACAACCAACACACAACTACCATTAACATTAATTATCACAACCATTGGATCCAACACATTTAAATTAAAATCCCCCTTTGGTTTGGGTGCATATTCACACGGGGGGTGACGTAGGGCAGCGAGAGCCCTTATAATTATATTTTGCACGTACAAAATCAACACCATATAGTATTTTGCTTCAAATCTTATAGTATTTTGCAAATTTTGTTATACAGTATAGCAAATTTTGTACTTGCATACCCCACAAACGAGGAATTTTACGTACGGTGTAGATTAAGGAATAAGGGGTGAATATGCCTATCCAACAGCTCTCGTTGCCTGGAGTCACCCCCCGTGTGAATATGCACCCAAACCAAAGGGGGTTTAAGGGGGATTTTAATTTAAATGTGTTGGATCCAATGGTTGTGATAATTAATGTTAATGGTAGTTGTGTGTATTAATTGTCAAGAAATTATGTGACTTCATAGTAAATGAAATAAAATTCATGTCAGAATATACATGTATGTGTGGGAGTTTAGGGTCTTGAATATGTAAAAGATTTGCATGTAATGTAATGTAATGAGGTGACTAATTTTATTTCACTGTAATTTTACAGGCTGAATTATTCCAAAATTTTGTGGATCAGTATCCAGAGGTTCGGATTGGGCTTAGGCAATTTGAATACTTAAAACCTTCTTGCATTAGAAAGCTAAAGGAAAGAAACACATGTTGTTGCGTGAAACATGATCAATCAGATCTGTACAAGCAGGCATTTAATTTGATGAGGTCAAGACTCCATGAAAATTGTTCGTGCAATTGTGGTGTGTGCGCAGCTGAAGCTCATGCTGGGATATGTCAAGCCAAGAACGTGACATTTGATAATGTTAGCACATTTTGGAGGGCTATGGTATGTGACAGAGCAGCAGGCAACGAGTGGCATATGTGACGCTCCCTGTATGTATACGACACTCGGACGTATACATACTGGGACTTTCCCATCCCAGGGCAACCAACTCACCATGAGCAGGGCCCTCCGTCTAACTCAGGCCATCTATAAAAAGATGCTCAAGTGAAGGACACAGAGGGGTCATTTAGCCCACGCCTTCAATGGGGCTCCTATGTCGCGGAAGCGTGAATACAAGGTTAGCACACATCATAATCATATCATAATCTACCACCACGAGGGGTGGCACATCCATCCAAGTGACAACAACAAAGAATATGCATTTAATACTAGGGAAAACACCCAACCCATGGTTCTACCCCGGCTCAGACTCCAGTGAGGATCGACTGACGGCTAGGTCTCAAGAGATCAGCAGACCGAATCTTGACAAGGCGTTGGCTGGCAAAGAACATAACACAAACCATTAACACACAACTACCATTAACATTATTAACACAAACTATTGCATTTGACACATTTAAATTGAAATCCCCCTTAAACCCCCTTTGCACAGGGGGGGTTACTTCGGGCAATGAGAGCTGTCGGATGGGCATATTTGCCCTTTATTCCAAGATCTGGATCATACATAACGATCCTCATTTGTGGGGTATGCATGTACATATTTTTGTATACTGTATATTAAGGTTTGTAAAATACTATAAGGTTTGAGAGAATGTACTTAATGGTGTTAATTTTCTACATGTATTGTAGAATTAAAATGGAAAAGAAAATAAGGTCGGATTGTCTTGACAAGAAATATACTAATCCTTACCATAAAGACAAAACTCAAACTAAAAAAAGCAAAACTCAAGCTAGCAATTTCAGGACATTACCATTAAGGATGGATACTTGGGGGGGGGGGATGGGACTCAATGTTAGAATTCAAATGTAAAATGTCTAGATTTCAAACTTATTAACACATATATGCAATGATTCAACCAAACAAATAATCAATGAAACTAGTAATAGGACAATTGAGGCCATAATCCAAATATTCAATGGTCTAATTACATTGCAACATCGAGAGCCCGGGCATTCATCATTCAATGAATCCAAATTGTACAATGCCCGATCTGAGTGTCTCAGATCATGCTTTTTAATTTATAGGCTGGCACCAATCCTTCCAGAATCGGCACCAATCCTCCTCTACCGCTTTGCACCATACTAAGTTTGAATAGATCAATCTGGCAATCTGTTATTTGACCGAGAATTTCATCTGCTCCTTAACCATTGAACCTAATATTCACGACTAATAATATTAACTCATCACTAACCATTGAACCTTATAAAATAAGGTTTCACGAACCATTGGACCATATAGGGTTAACCTTTATCATTTGTGTAAGCTGCATAGGTCTCCCAATAGCTTAATGCCTTTGTTCCCTTTGCCCTTATCCTCTTAGCTTGAACCATGTGCGCCTGTGCATTTTAGGGCATCTGTAAACTATCTTGGCATCTAAACTGTATAGATAGTTTCTTGTGACAAGTTCCATGCCTTCCATATAAAATTGTTTTTCCATAACCTTTTTCTGTAACACAAGCAACCTTATTATAATATGAACTTAACTTTAAAACTCCCCTTTCATATTATAATCTCTGCAATTAATCAGCCTTCTTAAGTGACTGAATTTTGAGTATGTCAATGCCTTTGTAAGAATGTCTGCCAGTTGTTGATCAGTGTGAATATGTTGAACCTGTGCAACATTCTTATTCACTAAATCCCTGATAAAATGCATTTCTAACTCAATATGTTTAGTTCTCCCGTGCAACACTGGGTTTTTTGTCATGGCAATGCAGCTCAGATTGTCAGAATGTAGAATCAATGGATCCTTTTGATACATTCCCAGTTCATTCAACATTCTTCTACTCCAAACTATTTCCTTGGCTGCAAGTGTGGTTGCTGAATATTCAGCTTCTGCTGATGATAGAGCTATGGCATTCTATTTTTTACACTTCCAAGAGATAGGCCCTCCTCCAAGCATTAGTATAAACCCGGATGTTGACTTTCTCTCATCAAGGTCACCTCCCCAATCTGAGTCACAGTATGACTCTAGATTCAGATTTTGTAAGTCATACACAATTCCATAATTTATGGTCCCCTTCAAGTATCTTACCAACCTTTTTGCTGCCTGCCAATGCATTATCCCATAATTATTATTGTACCTACTTCATATATTGACAGCATAGGATATGTCAGGCCTGGTACAATTAGCTAGATAGAGCAAGCAGCCAACCAATTCTCTGTATGGCAATTTTTGTACTTCAACCTTTTCTTTGACAGCTTATTCCCTAGAACCATTGGTGTTTTGACAGCCTTACAATTCTCCATATTGAATCTCTTAAGTATTCCAATTATAATTTGGCCCTGAGATAATGCCATAGTTTTATTTTTCCTGTCCCTATGTACTTCTATGCCCAGAAATTTCTTAAGTTCCCCTAGATCAGTCATCTTGAACCTGTTTTTTAAAACGTTTTTGCACCTTTGGAGTATGCTTAAATTACTGCTGACCATAACATTATCATCAACATATAATGCTATGTAACAAATTCTGATCCTTTTTTAAACAAGTAAATGTTCCCATCATCCTTGAGTTTAGAAAATCCCTGTTCTCTTAGAAAAGTACCCATGCATAAATACCACTGCCTTGGTGATTGTTTTAATCCATACACTGCCTTCTTGAGTTTCCAAACCTTATCTTCTCCTTCTTCAAAACTAGATGGTTGTTTCATGTAAATGTCCTCTAATTTAGCATTAAGAAAGGCTGTGGTAACATCCATATGATGAGCTTCCAAATTTTGAGCATTTGCCATAGCTAGTAGCATTCGGATGCTTGTCAATTTTACAATAGGAGAAAATGTATCCTCATAGTCAATCCCTTGCTTTTGTGAGAATCCCTGTGCTACAAGCCTTGCCTTATATTTGATTACATCTCCTTCATTGCCTTATTTTACTTTATAGATCCATTTACATCCAACTGCATTTCTACCTTTAGGTAGATTTACTAAATCAAATGTTTCTGTTCTTACAAAAGCATTGAGTTCCTCTTCCATTGCTTTTTGCCATTCTTTTGCATTTGCACTGCTCAAGGCTTCCTCAAGAGACTTTGGTACCTCAAAATCCATCATTGCTAAGATTTCTATTAGGTTATTTCTGTTGTGCTATGTTTCAGCCTTCTACTTTTGCCTGTAGGATCTACCAAATAGTCCAGGACTAACCTCTTTATTTTCATCTTGCAAGATTTGAGTGCTTGTCCTCTTTGTATGCTGAACTTTGACATTGTTGGATTTATCATCTTGTTCAATGGTCTCCTCAACTTCTGGTCCTTGTTGTACCTGCATGTCAGTAACTTTATTTTCCTGCAACATTGTTGTGTTAGTGTCTGAATCATCATCAAATATGTTTGATGGCTTTTCTGATTGTTGCTCGGTTTGAACCACTTCCTTCTGCTTGATTCCAACAGTGGAAATCTTTGTGTCTTTATAATATTGGGTTTCATCAAATATAACGTCCCTACTAATCACTACTTTCTTTTTTTTCAGGATCAAACATCCTATAAGCCTTTGATTGCTCATCATATCCCACAAGATAGGCAATTCGAGCTCTATCATCAAGTTTTTGTCTTTGTTCCTTAGGAACATGCACAAAACCCAAGCATCCATAGCTTTTAAGCCTTTCAAAATTTGGTTTTCTTCCTGACCACAACATTTCTGGTAATGATCCATTAATACTTGCTGATGGAATCATGTTTTGTACTTCTACTGCAGTCTTAACTGCTTCTTCCCATAAATAATTGGGTAATCCAGTGTGTTTGAGCATTGCTCTCACAGCATTTAATATTGTGGTATTTTTTTTCTCTGCTACACCATTCTGTTGAGGAGAATGTGCACAAGTCAACTGTCTTTTTATTCCTCTAACTCTACAAAAAGCTTTAAATCTCCCAGACAGGTATTCTCCACCTCTGTCTGAACGTACACACTTCACTTTATTTCCTGTCTCAAGCTCAACTTCTGCAATAAATTCTTTGAAAGCTTCAAAAGCCTCATCTTTAGTTCTTAAGCATTTTACCTTGGCCTTCCGACTGAAATCATCTATGAATGTGATGAAGAATTTATTTCCTGTAAACCCTCTTACATGAAGAGGTCCACATAAGTCAGTATGAACAACTTCCAAGATCCCTTTTGCTCTCTTATTGGATTTTTTAAAAGGTAATCTAGCATGTTTACCAACCATGCATCCATAGCATACTTTATTTTCATTCTCCAAATTACAACTTCCAATTAGCCCCTGTTTTACCATGGCTTGTATATTTTTGTTGCTGACATGACATAACCTTTGATGCTAAATATTAATATCAGGGTTTATAATTGCATTTACACATGGCAATTGGTTGCCTTCAAATCCAAAAAGATTGCCCACTCTTTTTCCCAGAAATTTGATTTCATTGTCTAACAAAATAGTACATTGCAATCTGTCAAAAAAGACAGTATATCCCATGTCCACAAGCTGACTCACAGAAATCAGATTTCTTACTAATGAAGGCACACATAAAACATCCTTTAATACTACTGGTTTCCCTTGCAAATCAAATAGCTTGAGTGTTCCTGAGAATTGTACTCTTTGCAGTTCTCCATTTCCTAATTTGATATAGCTTCCTTTTTCTTGTTTCCCATGTTTAAGTAACTTGGCTGAGCCAGTTACTGTTTTCTCTGCTCCACTATCTAGTATCAGCATGTTATCATTAGATTCTCTACTCAAAATATTCAAAGTGTTGTTGCTTACCTGAGCATCTTCATCGTCTTCACTATTCTCTTCCTCGATTTCTTGGGCCAGATTTACTGATGCCTCTTGCTTTCCACCACCTTTCCCTTGTTTTCCTCTTCCTTTAGATTTGCCTCCCTTTCCTTTGCTGCGGGGAACACCTGTTAGCATAATGGCCTTTGCCACCACAATTGAAGCATTCAACATTTTTAAGTTTGGGACATTCAGCCTTAAGATGGCCATAACTTTTGCAAAGAAAGCATGGACCTATATTCCCCTTTTGCCTTGAGCTATTTCCTTTGTATTTGGAACGACGTGCATATAATACCTCAGTATTTTCATCATTGTCATCAGTCAGCATTTTATTTTGCTCAAATTCTGTCCTTATCATCTCTTCTGCACTTTCCCTAGTTCTGGCCACATTTCTTATTAAGGTGGCTAGCTGCTTGTTCTCTCCCACTGCCCTAGCAACATGTAATAACTTCTGTTGATCTGTCATTACAACTCCTGCTCCCTCAAAATCTGCCACAATATTGTCAAACCTTGAAAAGAAATTAGTTAAATCATCTTCCTCCCTAAGTCTGAGTTTTCTCAATTCTTTATCCAAAATATCAATCTGGGATGAGCTTTTTTCTTCAAAATGCTTAAGAAGATATTTCCATATTTCTTCAGGAGTTTTACCTCTTATTTTCAGCAAAATTGATGCCCCTACCTTGCTGGTTAAGATTGCATAAGCTTCTTTTAGTTTTGCTTTGTCAATTTTGCTGGAAATGCTACTTTTTCCACTTGTTGCAGTTGCATCCAGTTCCCCTGCAGCAGATGCCTCCCCAGAAGAGCTATTCTCTCTTCTTCCTGCAACTATACTAACTGCACCATTAGTATTCCCTTCTTCTAACAATTCCCATAGATTTTCATTTTCTAATACATTTTTCATTTGTTCTTTCCAAATCTAAAAACCTAGACCTCCTTCATAAGTCTTGATTCCACTTAGAAGAGCAGCTCCAAATCTACTAGACATTTTAACTAACCTGGCTCTGATACCAATGTTAGAATTCAAATGTAAAATGTCTAGATTTCAAACTTATTAACACATATATGCAATGATTCAACCAAACAAATAATCAATGCAAACTAGTAATAGGACCATTGAGGCCATAATCTAAATATTCAATGGTTTAATTACATTGCAACATCGAGAGCCCGGGCATTCATCATTCAATGAATCCAAATTGTACAATGCTTGATCTGAGTGTCTCAGATCATGCTTCTTAATTTATAGGCTGGCATCAATCCTTCCAGAATCGGCACCGATCCTCCTCTATCACTTCGCACCATTCTAAGTTTGAATAGATCAATCTGGCAATCTGTTATTTGACCGAGAATTTCATCTACTCCTTAACCATTGAACCTAATATTCACGACTAATAATATTAACTCATCACTAACTATTGAACCTTATAAAATAAGGTTTCACGAACCATTGAACCATATAGGGTTAACCTTTATCATTTGTGTAAGCTGAATAGGTCTCCCAATAGCTTAATGCCTTTATTCCCTTTGCCCTTATCCTCTTAGCTTGAACCATGTGCACCTGTGCATTTTAGGGCATCTGTAAACTATCTTGGCATCTAAACTGTATAGATAGTTTCCTGTGACAAGTTCCATGCCTTCCATATAAAATTGTTTTTCCATAACCTTTTTCTGTAACACAAGCAACCTTATCATAATATGAACTTAACTTTCACACTCAAGCAGAAAAAGTCATCCACGATCTCTTTGAAGCGGAAGACAATTTGCATATGCAATTATTTGGATTTGGGCAAAGACTGCTTCAAAATTTAGCTATGGCTTCCAGCAAGATTTATTTGTGCAATCATTTGTAGCACGTCTAAATTTCAAAACTATTTCCTTTCCAAGAGCATCCAGATTTATCTAAACTGTGTAAGTAAACTCTATAAGCAAGTATAATTGGTGTCATAACTATGTCATAAAGAATGTTTCTAGCAGACAATGCTCAAAGGACTTTAAAACTATGTTGTAATACCAATTCATGAAAATTGTTACTACCTGCTGCAAAGTCAACAAACTTAATAGACAAAATAAAATATATTTCAGGAAGCAAGATCTTGGATCTTCTAGCACAAGTTCACCATCCAACTGGGCTTGAGAGCATAAGCAAACAAGCTTCTCTAGTTCAACCCAATACTGAGAATCTGACTGAACAACGGTTCTATCCGCTCTAGATTTAGCTTTATAGCCCTGGCAAGATTATATAGGATGAGGATTACAAACTAATGAAGGGCAAAGGTTAGGCTAGTAGAATGGTTCTCAGAATATCTTATGCTCTAGCTTTTATATAATTGCTTCATACTTCAAGTTGTCCAAGATCAGAAACCAATCCCATAAGCTTCTACACACTGCGTTATATACCGATTAGATATCTTTGCAAAAGGGTAAAGGCTTCTACAAGGTAGGCAAATTAAAGGCCATTTTTTAACATTCTTCTGTCCTTCCTAGTCTATTCCAAAGTTCTCTCAATTCCAGAACAGTTGTCTTTTTGTTAGCGGTGGAGTTCTCGACCCTGTTATTAGCCTTTAGATAAATTAGACGGAAAATCTCAAAAATACCCCTCTATTTTGGGGTATTTATAAAAATGCCCTTAATATATTTTGAGATATTGTAAAAATGCTCTTGATATGGTTACAAAACTAGCAGAGATCAGAGAAGAACGATTGAAATGACTTTCGGCAATGGATGGCTATGGCATAAGGCGAGATAAGAACCCACTATCAGAAACAAATCCACAATAAAGATGATTCTGGCATGATAAATTGGGGCTGATGATTTGGCCTTATGATTTGGTCTTTTGTCTCTCCTAATCCCATAAACTTCTAGAATAAAAAAAAGTTCATAGTAGCCACTGCACGAAATGGCATCATGCTCACGCCATGTAATAACCGTTTTCGCACCGTAGCCACGGTGCAAAGAAGGCCAGTCCAAAATCTGCAGCATCGTGTTTTCGCACCGTGGCTACACTCCTGATGTACGTATAAGGAAATGACTGAACTCACAATTAAACAAGATCTAAGATATACATCTAACAAGGATTTATAGTTGACACCGAATTTTAACAATTCATACATTTCATAGATGAACAATCATACAAAAGCAATTTTCGCACCGTAGTCACAGAGCGAGAATCATTTCAAAGCCTGCAGACAACGTGTTACCGCACCGTGGCTCCGCACCTTAGAAATGTGCATAGGAATGAATGAAATAACAAATGACATACAGTGACATTTCTGATACAAAAATATTTTATGCATTTTATAGAAAAGATTTTATATTAATACAAAAATCTCTCAAGTACATTTCTTTTTCTTGGCATCGAGGTCTGGAATACTCGAATCAAATGTTTCTAAGTCCTCACCCGTTACTCCAGCTCCAATTGTATCTAACAGACACAATATATCAAGGTCCTTCTATGCACAGGAAACCTAGAGTTGCTTTATTTGCAAGGACATAGTACATTTTGAAGCCTCCGAAGACGTACATAGCAATAGCCTATCTAGTGTTATAACTCGATTATAGTTCGCGGCTAGGAAACATGGTTGCTAGCTAAGGACAGAGCTTTAAGCTTGAGGACTTCTTCTACTCCAGATGGGCTATATTTATTGTGAAACACAATAATTTTTACCTTGTGAAGGTAGCCGATATAATGTGCAATACTGGCGTCCCGACCTAGGGTGACTCTCTCATGCCTTGCACAAAAGTCATCAACAAATAACTCCTGCATAAAAGGAACATCAGATTCAGGTAAGAAATGAAAAACAAAACGAGATAAATACCTCTCTTGTCATGTTCGACAACTGCTGAGTTTGTTATTGAGAAAGAAGACTTCGACAACTCATATTCTATGAACACAGAAGCGGTGTTTGAAGAGCTGGGAGCTTGAAATATGACATCCTTCATTGCTTCATACCCTGCTTCAGCTTGCTGCATGACAATGTCGAATGCGTCCTTTGGAGGTATTGAAGATCCATCATAAGTCACAGCCTCCATCATTTATCTGGGAACATCAGACTCAAAGTCCATAAGTCCTCCCAGGCCTACAACATGGGCGTAAATCTGGCCAAGTATCTCGTTCTCTCTTAGCCCTGTCACTTTAGATAGATCAGGCAGCAACAAGTACGGTTTCCCACCTATGTGGATGGGATATGTTTATGATAACCCCTAGGTAGAGAGTTTCTTCTCGGAGACCTCCTCTTCCAATACCCTCCTGATTTTTCAGTATGACTTCTCTTCCTCAGGATCTATCTGCTCCTCTACTGGTGAGGCAGGACGTTCTATCTAAGCGACCTGCACACTTGAAAAAGAACCGGCATCTTGGTTTGACTTAGTGTAAATCATGTATGTGCGAACATAATATCTAGGCTATAAAAAACTTTCTTTGCCTTCTTGCCTGCACAGTTCTGCAGGTAGTCTCTTCAAAAACCTCCTGATTCGGTCATGATCAGCCTTCGGAAACATCTTAATTAAAGCTTGCATGCTCATTGAAGGCAAACCAGTCACAGGATATGGTTTCATGTCAGGTCCAGCTCTAGCCATGAAGCTATGAAGAATGCCCCCATATACATCGGTAGACCTGTTACACTCTGCTATAATGTCTATTGTCAGACAAAAATTATTGTATATAGTAGTTGCATCAATTGGCTCCTCTAACTCCTCCTCAAACTCTTTTGGATGCTTCTAACAAAAATCCCATTCTTTCTCTACTATTTATTTTGTCATACCATGTGCTAAACAACTCCCATGCCTTATTTGATCCGCTCTTTACCATTGTCGTTCAGCAGTGCCTCGATTCGTGATAGTTTGAAAGTGAGCGCCTTAATAGCGGCTTGATATGCAAGAGCGATTAACCTTGTATTTACGATGCGAAATTAACACTTCCATAATTTATGCTATACACAATTTTGCACCGTGGCTACGGTGCAAAAAGAACACTTCCATAATTTATGCTATGCACAATTTCGCACCGTGGCTACGGTGCGAAAACAACACTTCTATATTTTATGCTATGCACGATTTCACACGGTGGCTACGGTGCGAAAACAACACTTCCATATTTTATGGTATGCACACTTTTGCACCCTGGCTACTGTGCGAAAACAACGATTCCTTATTTTATGATATGCACAATTTTGCACCGTGACTACGGTGCGAAAACAACGCATCCTTATTTTATGATATGCACAATTTCGCATCGTGGCTACTGTGCGAAAATAACACTTCCATATTTTATGTTATACACAATTTCGCACCCTAGGTACTTTAATTTTTTATGTTACACTGAAAGCAAACCTTTGCAATTAATATACAATAGATCTCCAATTAATCATCACTTATATTTACGTTACATAGATTCATATACAGATAATACTTTTGGTGGCATGCATGACCCCAAATTATAGCATTCTTCTCTGCGCTTTCCCACCTTTTGGCCGTCTAGCATAGAATGGAAGAAATTTAAGTCTGTCTCAAACTCCAATTGCCGTCGGACATCGAACACTCGCTCTCCGCTCTGAGACTTTTGAACAACTGATTATCCTTATGAATATTTAAGAGTGCCATCATTGTCGTCTTGTTCTACTGGAATCCATACGTACTTCTTCCTTCACGGACATTTCGCCATCTCCTATACTTAAAAGTGACATACATCGTGCTTTTGAATGCAATATCTGAGCCGAACCGTGTCTCGACTTATCCTGCATTCAGTAAATTCAGCTCCATCATGAAGTCGAGCACTCCAACCTTCACGAAATAGACTATCTAAAAAACTATCCACCGACTGTTGAACTGTAAACATCTTCAAGGTCTTCTTAACATTGTCAGCACTCTTGAATAAGGCAATGAACAAATCAATTCCTAAATTTATCTTCACATGCCCGCAGACTCCTCCCTTCTCCTTCAATGCCGTGAACATTTCCTGCTACAACTTACTCCGTGCTAGTAAGACAGAAGTGGCATCCAGAGGCCTGTAGTATAGCTTGAACAGTCTGGGCAATGGAAGCTCAATAAGCTTGGAGCTTCGTGGAGAGTATTCATACCTCCAGAACCATATATCCCTTTCTCTGAGCTGCACTGGTGTGCTACCTTCGAACAACATATCTTGATGAAAGCAATGGAATACACTACTTATCGAGTGTGACTTTATTCTCCACATCAGATATACACAAACCTGAGAGAATAGGAATGAATTGGATAAGTAACTGAACTAATTTAGATATGGATTGCATAGAAATACATACTCACAATTTGCTTCTAACTGTGGAAAAGTTTGTCGCTTGCTTATTTTTTCTTTTGCCATATCTGTTGGAGTGTATACATGCCTCACTTGTACAAATATCTCTTTGCCTGATCGAAAGCCGACCACCAAAGCCTTCCAATGTGCAGACACATCATTTCTCCTGCATCTTTTGACTTGCCACTCACCTCTCATTCCGGGTTGGAGTGTAACAAATCTCCCGGTTGACACCACGAACCTTTCAAATTTATTTTCGACTGTGATAGAGCTTACAACCATCTAGAGTTACAAAATTCAAATCAGAATGTAGAACGGAATAGAAATACTAGGAAAGGCTCAGTGATTTTACCTTGATCGAAGCTATTCTGCGGTCGAAGTTTCCTTTGCCGCATGTCGAAGCTATTCTCGAGCAAATCAAAGTTCCCTTGGCGCAGATAGATCGATCTTTGCGCAAACTCTGTTGAAGAAAACACCTGGGTGGGAATTGAGGGCGGGAGCAATGATCATAATTACTTGTGTATAATCTGACACCCAAAGCTAGAGGCACGGATATTACCGAACCTATGTGCAGCTGACACCTGGAATGGCGTTAGGAGGCTCGGTAAAAAAAAACTTTGTACAAGCTCTTCTCCCCATTGGCCGCGAGCTTTTTGATGTGGCATCAAGTTTTGGCCCTTAATTGACCTCATATATTCTCTAATGCAAAGATAAAACGAGAAAGCCTATTTGCAAACCAAACTGAAGAGCTTAACATATGCTGCTTATGTATAGAAATTTTGTTTGGAAAAGTGATCAAAGATCCAAAGTCGTCTATATGAGTTTAGCAAACATGGGTGCCTGAATGCATCCAGGGCCAAACCGTAAAGCTCACCCATCTTACAATTAGAAGAACCAAACAAAAAACTGAAAGGAAATAAGAAGATTATACGTAAAATGAACTACTTTGATCAATTCTTCTTTGTTATAGGAACAATTAATTAGATACAAAAAGAGCAATTTTAACTGTCAAGGAGATCTACGATCGGTCTATGGGGATCCAGAGCAAAAAAAATTTCATCCTTATAATCTAAGCAAAGCTTTTGAATCGTTCTTTCACAATCAATTTTCCAAAACATAGGAGACATGCTAATGCATATATGTCATGTCGATTCAATAATGGCGGGGAGTAAACTAAAAATACATGAGGCCAAAAAATTGAAATCAATGGTTGAAAAAAAATTATGTATAAAAGTAAATAATGTTTATTCTTACCAATATCAAGATGTGCGGTCGTCGAAAGTTGCACATATGGACGTTAAAACGAGTAAAAACACATGCCAAACATTAGCCCGGCAACGCCGGGCACACATTTACTAGTTGCCCTTGACCTGCAAATCTAAGGAATATTCGTAGTCCCTTATATTACACAATCGAAAGGTATGCCCCCTTCGACATTCGACAACCCAAAAGGGCCGAGCCGAATTATAAATGGGTACATTTGCATGTTCTCTCTTTGTTTTGAAAAAATATAAAGAGTCCTTGAATTTTTTTCCACGTCACCAACTTGCCACTCTTAAAGTGCCAGCTGGCAGAACCACGTGGCAAGATTCTCGAAGCGTCCAGATACTTCTTCAGGCGTCTAGAAGAGATCTCGCGTTCCTATAAATGCTTCCCGAAAAGATCCACGCACCAATTATCAAAGCCCGAAGTTTCAACATTAGCGAATCGAAGCTCTTTCTCAAGCGATTTGATCGGTTGTTGCATCAATCTTGCATACTTGGTAGAAATTACAATGCACAGGGGATTGTTTTCTGATCTTTACTCCGACGCCATGCCTTCTTGGAATCAATCTCGGTATCCAGGCTTCAACGGTGAGCAGTACTATTCTCCTTATCAATTCCATAATTCGCCGTTTTCTTTTGGGCCCTCTCATCCTTCCGATATGGGGTGTTCTAATCCTACATTCGTGAAGAAGGGTCCGGTTTCTGATCCTACATTCATAAAGAAGGGTTCGGTTCCTGTTGCAAAGAAATTTAATGCCCAAGAAATGCCCAAGAGCCGTGTAATTCCTGTGTTTGATGCGAGGGACATCATGCAAAATGAGAAGAAAGAGCCTGATAAGGCTCAACATGGTTCCCAGAATAATAAGCCCCAGGGGAAGAAAATTAAGATTGTTTCAATGAGCGCAGATGAGGCTGCTGATCGTATATGGGCAGCATATCAAGGCTACAGAGTCAGAAGAACTAGGCCCCTGCAGCAGTTGAAGCTTATTGCGAATGTGAAGTCCAGGTTGAATGAAATTAAATCAAGCACTTCTGATCCTAATTACATAAATAAGGCTCGTGAGGACTCAAGGGAGAGGCTGCGTTTGACAGAAGGAATAATGAATCTCTTGCTTCAGCTTGATGCCCTCCAAGTAAGATCCTTATTCTATTTTGTCTGTTTTTGTGTGGTGTATATTGTTTGTATTATCTGTCGGCTCTTTTTATTTAAAGAATGCAAATTCTTTATGTTGTGTTGAAATTGATAATCCTTGTGCTATTTGCAATTTGGTTTGATAGAATTGCAAGGAACTAAAATATTGTAGCATTGCCTGTATAAACTAGTTCTTAAATTCTAGTGGGATTAATTGTACCTTTGCTAGGTTAATGTTTTTGATGATATTGAAAATCCTTGTGCTATTTGCTATTGGTTTGATAGAATTGCAAGGAACTTAAGTATTGTAGTATTGGCTGTATGAACTAGTTGTTAATTTCTAGTAGAACTAGTTATATTGACTTTGTAGTAGAAGTAGTTATATTGATTTTGTATATGTCTCCTTAGCAAACCTTATGCTTTTAACTTGGTTTGTTCGAAGCAGTTGGGCCTAAAGCTATTTTTACATCTATGCAGGGAGTTCATCCATTTGTTCGTGAAATTAGGAAAGGTCTTACTCGGGAGATAGTACAATTACAAGAGAACATAGATGCTATGCTCCAGGGAGCAGAACTTAAGCAAGTTCAGGAAATAATGGCATCTGAGGAAGTTAACCTGGGGGCAGGTCCATCTGAGGAGGAGCAGATGGCTAGCTGTATTGAGGAATTGACTTCCATAAAAGATGGTCAAAGTGGGGATGAAATTACATTTGTGAAAGATGCTATTGTCTGTGATGCCACACCAACAGGCTGTGTGGAAGGTGATGGTAAAACAGAAGAGAAACTTTTTGAAGGCATCCAACAACATGAGCATCATGGAAGTGAAGAATTAAAGGATCGAGCTGTGGATGACATGACTTTTGGAGAGGTAGATAAGCCATGCGAAGCAGAACAGAAATCATGTGACGTGGAATGTTATGATGAGCATCATGAAATTGAGGATGTAGAAAATTACTCTATGGAGGCTGTAAATGGCATGACCATGGAGGTTTCTGAGCACGGTGGAGTTGAGGATGTGGAAGATCAAATTGTAAAGGCTATTGATGACATGACCATTGAGGCCCCTGCAATAGTACAGAAAGACCAAGATCTTGTATGTATGGAAACAGTTGTAGATGAATTCCAACAAGATCCAATAAGAGACGAAGATCAAATCACGAAGGTTGTAGATCACATGATCATTGGTTCGGCTACAGCTTTACAACAAGGCCAAGATGCTATGGTTGAACTTGAACAAGGTCTGTCAAGTGCTGAGCAGTTAACATTTGATGGAAATGGTGTAGCTTGCGGATTTGTACAAGAATGTTCGCCAAGAGAGTATGACCTTCCAATGGCTGTTATGAATGATGTTGAAAGTTCTAAAGCTACAGCACAGCGTGATGACATAGAGCAATCTTTGCCACAAAAAAATTGCTGTTATGTTGCAGATGATCTGCATGAGGCTGATATGAATGATGTGGGAAATGCTGGAGAAGTATCCAAAGCAACCTTTGAAATACCTTTGGAAGAGAAAGTGTTAACTGAAGTTCCTGGTGCTTCTTCCTCGTCCATGATGCATGAATATGGGGATGTTATGAAGCAACTGTTGGAGGATAATCAGAATATGAAGATGCTGCTACAGCAATACATGGAGAAAAATGATTGGCAAAATTTCATGATTGTGAACCTGTCTGAGAGGATGGCTAATTTAGAGAAAAGATTGAGTGGGAAGAAGCGTACCAAGAAGTGCAGTACTGGTTGTACCGGCAAGAAATGTAGTAAACAAGAGAAGCATGATAGTGCAAGAAGTCCAAAAGACAATTATAGGGATGGCTGGGACTGAGCTGTGGGTGCACAAAGATCACTCAGTAAAATGGTTTGTGATTTTGTAATACTGAACCAGCCATGGCACTAAGAAAAGAAAAAAACATTTGATGTAAAAAAAACATTTTGTATAATCACTGAAATAATTGCTGCAAAACAAAAAGTCAGTTCCATACAAATGATCCACCGGTGTCTGGTTGTGTCTGTTTAAAGTTTAATTATTGCTAATGTGATTAATTGTTTGGTAATTGTTGTGTTTAGCTTGGCTGTGAAGCTTCCTTACTCCTTTCTTTTAGTATGTTGGTCTGATCTCAATGCTGTTACTGTAGGGGAGGGTCCCCAAGATTGACGCACGACCTAATTTTAACGCATTTTTTTACTCATTTTAACGCGAAACAGGGCTATTTTCGATGTCCAACTGTGCCCACATTTAACGCAGACGTGGTTTGTGCATGACGCAGCTCCAGCGAGAAGCATTGTCGGAACGTAGAGATCTGAGAGGAGTGGGCGTCGGAATGGCGGTTCCAGATGTTGCCAGAGGTAACATGACTCTTTCTTGCATGCTAGATCTGTAGATTTACTTTTTCTATGCAATTTGATGTAATCTGTATGCTTGCCAAATGGCTCAAAAGGTTGAATTGGAGTTCTTAAAGATCCAGACAATCCATTTCCCGCATTATTTCTCAGATATTCCTTAACACTTTCAAGCTTTTGAAAGCTCAATCAAGCATATTTCTGGAGATCCTGAAGCTGAATATAGTGCCATTTATGCTGGACGTTATAATTGGTGTGGAATTGAAAAAGGTACTAGGCAAACACAGTGTTGTGGAGCCAATGAATATAATCAGTCTCAACCTCCTAGTCAGTTTAATTTCTCTGCCATATCTAGTGGTTTAGGCATATCTGTGGAATTAGGGATGATACAAAGGAAGCAATATGCTGGGTGATAGTATGCAGAATGGAGAATGCAGAATGTTAATGCCAAGGATGCAATGCATAATGGATAGGAAGATTTACCAAACACTTGCATATAGGATCAGTTCACATTTTCTGGAAGTTGACATCTTGTTTCTTATTATCGCTCCACATTGTAGAAAGATTCTGCTCTATCTAGCAAAAAGCTCATGCCAACTTCTTAGGGGCTTGTAGATCATATGAAATCTGCACAAGCAAAGGGCTGAGCAGTTTGCAAGTTTGCAGTGTCACTGTACAAGCCAGTATGATGGTGGATTTATTCAGATGGTTTTAGAGAATGCTCTTAGCTTGATGTATGTGACTTAGATTTCTCCTTCTTACTAAAATCCTCCTACCTCCCATCAGTAGTTGGGTATGGGGCTCACATCTTTGTAGCAAAGGCTAAATTCTTCTCAACAGACATAGGTTCTGTTACATAACTATTAAGTCCAGAAGAACTCCTAAAACTTTGGCTAAACATAGACGTTAAGGACCCAATACCTCTTGCTGGGTTATCTTTCCTCACTTCTTCTTACAGTACAAATTTTAGAAGGTAGGTTAAAAACCTATCTTGAGATTGCCTCAATTTATTTGCATTTATTGGTTTTAAGAATGTGGCTATGCTGACCTTGGCCACCTGCATTACTGGACTTGGTGACGGTATGTTGCTAGGTTGGACAAGCATAGTACTCTGATATTAAACCTCAATATGGGCCCAATTCCACGTGACGTAACAATGCTCACCAAGAACTGGTTGTTTGGTTACGCAAGGCCTGTTCAGACCCAGCACATGAAGTGGGGACCAAGACCACTCCATGTTTAATAATTCTATGTGGTCTGCCCAGTAAGCATGGCTCAAAAGCATGGTTGTAACATGGTTCTGCCCAGTACAAAAGGTAGAAGTTAAGTTAAAAACCTTTCTTTCGATAGCTTCAATTCGGTTGCACTTGTGGCTTGACCCAAGAGAATAGGGTTAACAAGTAATTTAAGTAACAGCGTTCAGCAGGCTATGACAAGCTCCAGTACCAAATGACAAGCTCCTTTCAAATGACAGAGTAGCAAATAATGGAAATCTGGTTTTGAGAATATGCCATCTTGAACCAGGGATTTAATTTTAATAATGGGGTCATGTTGACCTTGGCCATTTGCTTTGATGGACTTGGTGACGGTATGGCACTAATGGTCAGAGATTCAAACTTTCAGACCCATGCTGGATATTTTCTCAAGGGAATATACTGGGGTAGCACAGGCTTGCAGAACAGTAAAACCTGTTCATATGGTAAGAATTTGTAGGGATGAACCTAGTAAATTAATTTTGAGATGGTTTGCGTGACTAACCAAATAAATATCAGTGAATGTGAGGCTGTTTGCACAACCTTATCATTTGGGCACATGGAGCAATCAATTTTTTTGCAGAGAGGTGCAGCATTAAGGATGTGGCGCAATGTAAAGTACATGCCTTGGGCAGGTCTCTGTTTGTTCAAAGCAAGGAATTCTACTTCTTACAGTATGTATCAAGTATGGATATGAGAGAACCTACATTGTGCAGGCAGCCATAAAGTATTGCTACCATAAAGAGAGAAAATTCAGTCTTATTTCAACAGCAGCCTAAGTACAACCGCCCATATCCTGAATATGTAGTGTACTCAAACATGGCAACACCCTGTTTGACCATGAGTAAAAGGTAACAAATGCAAGCATCTAAAAGTCACAGTCTGATCTAGTGGTATATGCCAGAAATACGAAATAGTGTAGTGTGAACTCATACTGAGATGACAGCCAAACCCATTTCAGATTGAGACAATGTTTTTCAAAATTGTTTTTCGCTTTTTAATTTTTGATACATTATATAGTTCCATTAGACACATATAATAGTCTAGATGGTTTAAGGTTACGCATGCCTCTATTTCTCTGTTTGTGATGATTTTGTTACAGAGTAGATAAACCATATAGCTGACACGTCTGACAAAACAGTAGATGACATGTCTGACAAAACAGTAGACATGAATTACTCATATAGCAGTTCTTCATGTGCAGATTTTGGCTGGATCAGGAGCTCAGTGTAGGGAGAGGTCTCGCTTCACGGAGGATCAATTGTGAGAATAATTTTTTGCATTTTTTCATTTTGCAAGTTGCATGCTGCATTTTAAAGCTTGGTGCAGATATATTAGTATTTGTTGTAGAACCCATCTTATTTTACTCTTGTGATATCTTATTTGGCTTGTATAATATCTAATTTTGCATTTATAAGTTACATGTCTTGTGTCGTTTGGTTGCTTTCCTTTTTCACAGAGTTTCATGTTGAACTAAGTTTTAGATACAAGAAACCTAGGCAATTCCTTGTATTCCTCCTATGAAACAGATCTAATGCACATCAATATACTTGCTTTAATGCAGGGAAGGAACGTGACGTAGGCACATGCAAGTAGGCACATGCAAGTTTCCAGAATCTAAGTGAAGTAGTCAGGATTGTTATTGATCGTTACATGTCGGATCGCACAAGTGGAACTGTGACATTTAAGTGTTTGGCCAACATTTGGATGGAGTTCATTTGTGTTGGTCAACTATTAACAAGGGATACTGACCCTAGTCCATTCTCACAGACATGAATGGATTATCTAAGCATTTGGAAATACCAATAGACAGAGTTTCCATATCTTAAATAATATCCACAATTTCAAGGGCAGTTTCTGTTTCTATCCCACAGCAATAATAACATTATTATAGAAATGGCAAAAGTTAATGTTTAGTACTGATCTCAAGATATTTCATGCAACAAGATAGGTTGGCAATATCCAGCCGATGCTCTTTTAATGCATTTGTTGCAGACTGCCTGCCACATCGTGCAAGAGCTGGTTTTTCCTATTAATCTATGCAAAATCTATATGGTTAAGATGGCATACAAGCATGAAAGCAAACTTGGAGAGAAGTGAATCTAATCTAGGTAAAAGAATATTACTTGTAAAACCCAATTTGTCCCTTTATAGTGCAAACACTCTTGTTGTTCTTGGATTCATTGCTTGACATTTTTTCAATCTTTGGTGTGGCTATTGATATAATGTATATGCCGATAGATATTCATTTCGTACATGCTGCATAATGCTCTAAATAGGGAGATCAAAGTGATGAAAAGCTAGAGATCAAATCAAAGGACAACCAAGATAATTGACTATGCACAAATCAATAAGTTTGGCATGGATAATTAGCAAATGTGGAGTCCTATTAATAAGAGGCTAGAAATATGCAGCACCATCAATGGTAGGCTAGTGTGGCATTAATAGAACACAGGGTCAACAAATAGTTCTTATAACCTCCATTCAAGGTACACGAGTGCACCAATGATGGAACATTATGTCAACAATTGGGTGCAAAGACCCCCTTTCATTCAAAACGGAATTGCCAAAGCTAGGCCCATCAGATGGGGTAGGAGAGGATATCATTAGAAAGCCTAGAATCTAAGGTTTCTAATGATATACAATATGACTATAGTTAGGATGTATTTCAATATTTTTATAATGGTTTAACCTTAAGTGGGCCAAATATGGCGCTCCTCCCCTAATCAAATTCTATACAGTATTGAATTGCTAAGTTCCTATTTAATCAGTTTAGAAAGACTAAATTACCTTTAGTAATACATAGTTGGTGCTAATTATTGTAAAATTACGTGTTTTAAAATGCGTAAATCTTTAGGGCTGCCACAGATTGCCGCTCTATTGTTTCTTGGCAGAATGCTCTGCTTTTTCTCTGGAAGTTTTGGCTATGGCAGAGTTATCTTCTACCGCACCGAATTGAAATTCCCTTAAACCCGCTTTATTATTCTTCCGCCTCGAGCTCCGGCTATGGGAGATCACCTCCTCTTTACTATACCACATTTTGATTTTTTATTGTTATTTTTCTTCATGTGCCAGATTATTTCATCTCCATCTCTGATTGGCCATCCCCTTAGTTTTTCTTCTGGTTACTCTGCCAGAGAGCCTTCTTATCGTTCTATTTCTTCCGAATCAAAAAGAGGATGGGAATGAATCTATTTCTTCTGAATCAAAAAGAGGATGGGAATGAATCTATTTCTTCTGAATCAAAAAGAGGATGGGAATGAATCTCTTTAGCCTCTGTCTATGGGCATGTTTCCCTGTAGAAATCATGCAAAAGCTGCCAACGGAGTACCTAAAGTTTGTTCCAGCAAAGAAACAGCATTTTGTTCTCTGATTGCGGCCATGGCCATCGTTCTAAAGCTAAATGCCATTGAAGCCGGAGGAATGTAATTCGCTTAACTGTGTATTACGTAAGGGAATCCACTTCCCTCTATTCCCCAGAGCCACCAGCCTCACCGGCACACTCACCGCTCTGTCGCTCGTGCACTGCTTCGTCTAGCGCCGCCGCCTCAGAAATTCCTCGGCGGAAAAACCTCGAACTGTGGATTCCCTATTACATTAGTTTAACATGTATAGAAACAAAGCTTCATCTGTGTATTTCTTTAATTTAGAGGCTTATAGCAACTTCTTTAATTTAAAATTCCTTTTTTCTTAGGGTCGAGGCCTAGGGTATGGTCGCCCTCTGCCGTGACCCCACCTCGGAGCATGGGTCAGCCCCCCCTCCCTACGCGGTTTAACTCCATGCTGCCATGGGTCCACAAGTCTACGTATCGTCGTATTGTGGCCAGGTGTCATTGACTGAGGTTCCGTCAACCGAGACACCAGCGTCCATCAACGTGCCTGCCGTTGCCTCTGTCGTGAGTTCAGGTCCTAGGCACCGTGCCCTGATTGACCATATCCGTGCACTGGATAACCACATCCGTGCTGAAGAAAATACCCCGAGCATGTCGATTTGAAAGACGAATTCAATGCAGGTGATTTGAATTGGCGCCCAAACCTAGCACTCGATTGCATTTGCATTCTTCTGAATTCAATTCTCCAACTCCCGCTATGACTTCCACGGACATAAAATCCTGCCCTTCGTTCATAGTTCATATGTTCTCCAGAGGAGGCTGTGAAGAGCACGAAGACTGCCATAGTTTCGACGAGGGCATGAAGAGAATCCGATGTTGAGAGAGGTACAAGGAGACTGGCATCATCTAAGAGGGTCTGCGCGCCCAGGACAAAGAGGAGGGCACCACAGGGCAGTGCTGCTACCAGTCCAATGCCAAGGAGGCCGAGTAGGAGAGGTCAATGGACAGAGGAGCAAATGCTCGACATCCTCGAAGAGGTAAGTGAACTTGGCATTTCGATTAGAGAGGCATCAAGGAGGTCTGGTATACCAGAATCCACAATCAGAGATTGGCTATATGGTCGAACAACCCACAAGCAAACAAACCATCCACAAATATTGACAACTCTCCAAGAGGAGGAGCTAGTTAATTGGGCCCTTAGCATGGCAGAGCAAGGAATGGGAGTTATCCTATCTACTGTCAAGGAAAAGGCAGCAGAGATGGCTAGAGCAGGGCGGTCTTGTGGGATATCTGGAGTACCAGGCAATAAGTGGTGGAAGCTCTTTAAGCAAAGGCACCTCGAAGTTGCACTCAGGAGTGCAGAAACCCTAGATGTGGCTAGGGCCCGTGCCATGACCCAGGAGAACCTCGACAACTTTTATGCCGGGCTCAAGCAGATTTATGCTGAGTTTGCCTTCCCAGCCTCAAGGATATGGAACGCTGGTGAGACTGGAATTTAGGCAGGGAAAGTGAAGGGGCTGAAAATCATAGCTAGGAAGGGGGGGAACAGGGTGAGTGAGGTCGTCATGAACAACAGGGAGTGGGTTACAATTTTGGTATGTGTTAATGCTGAGGGGTATAGGATCCCCAACATGTACATTTTTAAGGGTAATCGAATGAGGCAGGACAACATTGCAAGATGTGAAGAGGGTGCCATTCAGGCTGTCCAGACTTCAGCTTGGATGACATCAGAATTGTTTAAATCATGGCTGTCACATTTTGCAGCAAGAGTCCCAGGTGGTGTATCCCCAGATCAGACTGACCTTATCATTTTGGATGGTCATGGCAGCCATGTGGATCTAGAAGTCATATTGGCAGCAAGAGAGAAAGGCATTCACTTTGCCTTATTGCCTGCACACACGTCTCATAGATTTCAACCTCTAGATGTGGCATGCTTTGCCCCCTTCAAGGCATCATTCAAGAGGCTTAGGGCTGCCCACATGGTTAGCAAAGAAAGGGCAGAGCCAAAGAGGGAGGAGATAGCAGAATTGATTTTGCAATCAATTGCATGTGGCCTAACATCCCACAACATCAAGGCAGGTTTTAGAACCACTGGTATCTGGCCCTTTGACCAGGAAAAGGTTAGGCTAGGCCAAGAGTGTACCAGGTTTGGGAGTGCATGTTGAAGACATTATAGAAGGCCATGAGCAGGCTGGAGAAGAGTATCATCCATCTATGGGACCAATGGAAGGGTTTGACATGGTAGAAGTGCATCCGCTATGGGAGGCCTTACCTGGACAACTCCCAACTGATGTGCAAATTGACCAAACGCTACAACATTCCAGCTGATGAGCATGTGCCACAATCTGTCCATGTGGAACATGAAATTGGTGATGAAGGTGATGTTGGAGGGTCTATGGCTGGTCTACAAGGACCATCTTAAACATGTGTGCGGCCATCCCAGGCCATGAGGGCAAGGAAGAGGGGCTTTGCCCCAGATCTGGGGGGAAGAGTGCACATATCGAGTGATGGTTTCTGCGAGGCATTGAGAGCAGAACATGCAAGAAGGGCAGAGGCCGAGAAATTGAAATTGGAGCAGCTGGCAGCAAGGAAGGTGGAGACTGCAAGGAGGAAGGCTGAAAGGGAGGAGGCTACCAAGAGGGCACAGGCTAACAGGGAGGAGAGAGAGAGAGGAGGAAGATAGCTGAAGTTGCAAGTGCTACAAGGCTTCGTGTTGCCCCCAAAGGGCAACATACTAACTGTTGGTTCATGTATTGAAGTCAGGTCAAGTCATTTTGGAAGAATTAGATCAAAGAAGAGCTTGGTAGTCAACATTGGTGTGGAAGTCAAACAACATCAAGCTTCAAAGGTCAACACAAGTATTCAAGGTCAACTCCCATGGAAGATACTCCATTTGAGGTCAAAGGTAGTCAAAGGATGCTTTATGAGATTCTGGGTTGAGATGATTGGAAGATACTTTTTGAAGATTGGAAGACAAAGTTTGGAAGACCCTAGGGTAATTGATTTCACCTCCTAGCCATTTTTTACCCATATTCTTACCCCGATTTTGAAATTCTCCTAGTCATATTTCCCTTATACCTATATCCCCCCCTTGCTCACCTTTTTGCCAATCACACCATGCTTTGCCTAAATCCTTTTTTCTTAATGCCTTTTGCCTCTTCCAAAAGATGATCTTCCCATTTCATATTCTTTTTTCCCATGTCACACCTTGTAAATGCCCCTAGTCTAATGCTTGTTTGTAATTTCTTATACCCATTTTGCTTCACCCACCATTGTGCCTTAAGTATCCATGTTACCCATATACCCCATGGAATATTCCAAGCATGGTATCTAGACCTAACATATTCCCAAGAAATTAGGGTTGCCATTGCCTCAAATGACCCAAACTTCTCAATTATTTTATGGGGCACCTTTTAAACCATAGCCTAGCTTTTCAAAATTTCAAAATACAGCATATTCCGACTTTATACTTCAAAAAATACGGCCACCGTATCGCGAGATTTCTGGAAAAATGCAGTTGAATAACCCTAAACCTGGAAACTTGCTTGAATCACGCCGGAATTGGATTCTTAAACTATAAAAACTACCTATTCTTGGATTCCCGCTCATAAGCATCTCATTAAGCCTAAAATTAAGTCCTAAGATGCCGGAATCATCAAATCTAAACCTATATACCGGGGAAAACAATGACAGAAGTTTTTTGAAGGCCCAGACGCATCAAACCTCAATATTGATACATGCTGAGCATGATCTGAAGACGTTTATGAAGTATCTGAGCATTCCACAGTTCGATTTGAGAAAATTGGACTGATTATCCTACTATGATATTATTACATGACCTTTTGAGATCTTCTGATGATTGATTTATGTTCTTATGACCTACATCTATCTTGTATTACTTTCATATCAATAAAAATTGCCTGCCAAGTGCCAAAAAGTTTGACTGTCATATTCTTTTAGCATTCTAGCCATGAAAACATTTTTACAGTAAGATATTCTACAACCTTTTCTTTCATATGACCATTTGCCCCTCATTTCCAATCATATTTGCACCTGTGTGCACAAAAAGTTCGAGAAAAAACCATTCCAAGCCCAAGTCATCATTTTTTGCATTCTGTCTGATACAATTTTAGACTGTTATCCTCAAAACAGTGCCAAAATAATAGTTTTAGTGATTCAAAATAAGATTTGAGTGCACGTCCCACACCTTTGGGTCCATACTTCATCTTAGTCTTGGAATTTCTCAAAAATTCCCTCTGCAACTCAAGTTACAAATTTTGAGATCTGTCTGTGGCTTTGACTGGTATTGACCAAAAATTGACTCAACTTTGAGATCAAATATCTTGCAGACTAGAACTCAGACTTGGTCAAGATCTTTTCCCCTTCATGCCTATAACATTTCTACACTAGTCACAATCATTTGACTTTGAAAATCAATCCACCTATGAGAACTACATCGATTTGAGTGAAGGCTCCTTATTCTCGAATTGGGAAAGGTATGAGTACTTGATATTTGAGCTTCTTCTTTAAAAAATTCTTGTGTAGACTTATCACCTTAAGTGATCTGAGCTAACCCCAACTTGAACATAAATTCAAGTTGGCTTCTTGTGTTTCGACTCTCTAGCCAAGTTGAGGGTCAACATCTTGGAGGTTCTACCGAGATCTTCCTGGATCTCAGAACTCATGGCTCCAAAGCAGAAATTTCCAGCAGAGCAAGAACCATTAAAAGATGTTGATGCACCAGATCATTGCAGAGAAAGGACATTGCCTTCAAGTTTCTCAACTAGCCTGCTTCAAAATATGCCATATCAATTCGAGTTGAATGTCCCTGTTCCCTTGCCTACTTTTGATTCCAGTATGAGTGCTAACAAGTTTTTGAGAATATTTGAAGATTATTATAGGGGTTATGGTTTCAAAAAAAGGTGCAAGCTTTCAGAATTTGAAAAATGTTTCAAAGAAGAGAGTGAAGCTGGTGCTTGGTTAACTTATGAGAAGTTAATGGGCACCATCTCATGGGATGAGCTCGTCAAGAAGTTCTTGGATAGGTTTGGTAAGTTAGCTGCTCCAAAAGATTTGGTTAATGAGTTGCAAAGTTTTTCTATACATGCAGGAGAAAGCGTGAATCAGTACAAAGAGAGGTTTAGTACCTTTATGAGCAGGTGTCAAAGGGCACAGGTCACAATTCCAACCCTTTTTTTAGTTACTGCTTTCATCAATGGCTTGGAAAGAAGACCAGATATCCAAAGGAAGTTGCTCAAAATCCAAGCTGCTGAAGGTTTTGATTCCATATACAAAGTTTTTGCCAAAACCACTGACCTGACTCAGACGCTCTCTACCTTACCTGACAAACATCACATTTCCCATCATAATCATGACCCTTTTTACCCTGATGCTACTGATGCACAGTATGACCATCACTCTTCCATCCCAGTTTATGCCATACAGAAGGAAAAGAAAAAATCTAAAGAGGAGGAAGCTAATTCCCAGGTTGCAGAGGTTAAGGCAGGCCTATCTAAAGTTACTGAGGCTTTAGCAGAATTAACCAAACAATTGGTTGAACTCAAGGCTACAAGAACAGGTAGAACTTATCCTGAATGTATTCATTGCAATAGGAACTCTCATCCATTAGAAATTTGCTATTGGCAAGTGTGTCCTAAATGCAATAGAAAAGGTCACTTTGGAAAGGAATGTCCTGTTTGTTCTTTTTGTAAAGAAATTGAGTGTGTTGTTAAGGAATACTTTGCGAAGCAGGAAAAGGAGAAGAGACCAGAATCCAAACCTCCTGTGAGATTTGCTAAACCAAGCACTTCTATAAGGTTTATTCAAGCTACAGAAGTTCCCAAAGCTGAAGAAGTTATGGTAGTGCAAACTAGAAGTATGAATGAACCCAATGTACATGCTGAATCAAGTAGGCACCCCACTGCCAGGTCTTCACCACCTATAATGGAATCACCTGCTCAAATGATAGCTCCTCTCCCACAACAAAAATATGGTAAGAAAGACCAAGACATTGATGAAGTTGATGTTTTGCTCAAAAACTCCAAAGTAAGTGTGGATCTCTTCACCTTGCTAAAGATTGCACCTAGCTATAGAAAAAGGGTACTTCAGCAAACTGGTGGTGAGGCATTGAATGCTTGTGTAAATTTCACTGATGCCACTAATCTTGTTCTAGCACAGAATGAAGAAGACCCTGGAGCATTCACATGTTCAGCTGCTTTAGGGGGTTATACTTTCTCAAATGTGTTGCTTGATGGGGGATCCCCCCTAAATATCATGCCATATCACATTATGAAGAAGTGTGGTTTCGAGGTGGACAAGAAAGCTTCTATATTATTAAGATCTTTTTATAATACTAAGATTACTCCTATTGGTGTGGTGACTAAAGTGCCTGTTAATACAGAAGGCATAACTGTAGCTGCTAACTTTATTGTAGTGGATTTTGAAGATATACGGGATGAATCTGACATATATGATCTACTTTTAGGGAGGAGATGGTTAGCCACTGTGGATGCTAGGCCAGTCTGGTCTCAAGGGAGATGTACCATCTCCAATGGCTCTCAGACTGCTACAATTTACAACCAAGATGGCTCCTATGGTTCCAAAGAAGAGGTAAATTTTATTAAAGAAATGTTGATTGAAGAACCTTTGGGATCTTACAGAATAAAAAATACAAGATCAAGAAACTATGAAATGGTTCCTCTTATTATGGAATGTGCACTCCCCAGCAGACAAGGACCATCAGGATTCTTATGGTTTGATGGAGGTATTTCCAAAAAATTAAATATTGCATCATCTGCTGCTATTTTAAAAGATTCTTCTCACAAACTATTAGCTAAAGTAGGAAGAATCTTCCCCCAAGTCACATCTAATGTAGCAGAATATAAAGCTCTAATTGCAGGTCTTCAGGAGGCCAAAGCTATGGATATTGCTAATATTCACATTTATGGTGACTCACAATTAATTTGTAGGCAAGTTTCAGAAAACTACCAAACAAAAAATGCAGATATGGAGCTCTTGAAAAATCAAGTAATGGGAGTACTCTCGAGTTTTTCTTCATGGGAGATCACTCACATACCAAGAGAGAAAAATGTGGAAGCTGATGCCTTATGTAGAGAAACTCTCATGTCACATTTAACTGAGGGAGCTATTCCAGAGGAAGATCTTGATGCTAGTGAGGTAAAAGCACTTTGTCCCATTCTAACCATTAATGCATCAGAGGAAAAGGACACTGAAGAGATTACAATCACAAAAAATGGTAAGACTAGAACCCTGTTTGTTAGAGATTTGATTGAATACCAAAATAGGGAGAACATACAAATGTTTTTTGAAGAAAGGAAGGATGTGTTTGCCTGGGATTATTCTGAGCTCACTGGTATTAAAGCTGAGGTATGCCAATTTGAAATCAAGATTAAAGAAGAATGTAAGCCTGTTTTCCAAAAACTGAGAAGAATTAATGCTTCATTGATGGGACTAATCAAAGATGAGTTGGATAAAATGCTAGATGCAGGTGTTATCATTGAAATCATTAACCCAGAATGGGTATCTTGCATTGTATCTGTAGAAAAAAAGAGTGGTGCCTTAAGAATTTGCATTGATTATCGAGATCTCAACAAAGCCACCATCAAGGACTGCTATCCCTTACCTTTTTTAGAAGAAATCTTATATGCTGTAGCAGGAAAAGAGGTGTACTCATTCTTAGATGGATTTTCAGGATTTAATCAAATTGGAATTAAGGAAGAAGATCAACCAAAGACCTCTTTTATTACTCCTTGGGGAACTTATGCAATGAAAAGAATGCCTTTTGGATTGATGAATGCACTTGCCACTTTCCAGAGAGCTATGGATGTTATTTTTAGACCTATGTCTCCTCAAGAATTCAGAGTTTACTTGGATGACCTTTGCTTAGGATCTCACCCTACTAATCATTTGGAATTGCTTGCAAAGATATGCTCTTTGTGCAGGGACTCTGGAGTCAACCTTAACCCAAAGAAATGTATTTTTTTTTGCATCCAAAGGGCAACTTTTGGGGCATGAGGTGTCCAACAATGGTATACAAGTGGCACAAGAAAAGGTTGAAGTCCTCAAAAAACTGGTACCTCCCAAGAATTTGAAGCAGGTGAAAAGTTATATTGGCATGACTAGTTTTCTTAGGATGTATATTCCTAACTTTGCTCACATTATAAGTCTTATTTCCAAACTGACAAGAATAGGCAGGATCTCTAAATCTGAGAGCAAGTATGTCCCTGTCACATTGTCATCAAATTGTCAAGAGTCTTTTGAGTTACTTATAAAGTCCATTTGTGAGGCTACTCTTTTAAAAAAACCTGATTTGGATATGCCATTTGAGGTTTATATTACTATCACTAAGAAAGCTATAGGTCTAGCTATTCTAAAGGACAAGCATATCATAGCTTTTGCCAGCAAACAATGGAGTTCAACTGAAGAAAAATACACCAGATTGGAAAAGAGTGTTGCTGCTCTTATGTTCCTCATTGACAGACAAGGTCACCTGTTATTGAAGAGTTATGTTCAAGTTTATATGAAGCAAAATCCAATGGGGTTGTTATTTGGTAAGGCTATTTCCAAACCAAAAATTCAAAGGTGGGCTTGTAAGCTACAAACCTTTGATATTTCCATTAAGGGGTTACATCAGGTGAAGAGTCCCAGTCTTTATTTACCTTACATTTTCTTTGATCATGAGGATGCAGTAGAGGTTGTTGACTTTGTGGATGCCTTAGCTTATTTGCAGGCAGAAGATGAAGAGCAGAACCAACAGGACTGGCAGCTATCTATTAAAAATTTTCTACAATTCAAGGAGATGCCCTCAGGACTGACTTCGAGCCAGCAAAGGAGATTTAAAGAAAAATGTAGGCAATTTAAAATGATTAATGATGTTCTATGTAAAGTCAACAGGGATGGACTATTACTGAGGTGTGTCAATGAAGAAGAATCTGCTCTGATCATTAGAGAAATGCATGAAGGAGTATGTGGAGGCCATTTTACTGGAGACACTACTGCTAAGAAAATTCTCAGGTCAGGCTATTATTGGCCTACAATATTTAAAGATTGTTATACTGCTATAAAGTCTTGCCACAAGTGTCAGATATTTGGCAAAAGGATCCTCCTCTCAGCTGCATTAAATCCTATCATTTCTCCAGGACCCTTCCAAATATGGGGACTGGATTATATTGGCCCTATTAACCCCCCTTCTGCAGGTCAACATCAGCACATTATTGTAGCTACAGATTATTTTACCAAGTGGACAGAAGCAATTCCTTTAAGACAGGCTAATGCTATTACAACAACAAAGTTTTTACACGAATATGTAGCATAATAACAGGGGGTTTTCTTTGTGTTTTTGTACGCTTTTAACTAAGGTTTTCCTAAGATTTCATGGCGTATTCGAATAGATGTACTAATGCATACATCTAGAGTGCGTCATTTCTTAGTCGTTAATTTAGCTTTTTTTTTTCAATGGTCCAACATCCAAGGGCTCACAACAAAAGCCCTCTTTTTATTTTAGGGGCTGAACATGCAAGCCTCGTGGATAGCATTTTAGGGCACGAAACAGAGCTTGCAAATCTGCAACAACAGGGATTAGCAAGATAAAATTACAATCCACAATCTTGTTGGAGCGATTTAGGTCAAAGACCTCTTCTTCTTTTAAGTGATTGCATCTCCAATCTTTGGCTTCAGTCTGGGGCAAACATTACAAGAGTTATAGGTCCGACAGAGTGGAAAAGGTCATTTTGCAGCAGAATCTGAGAAGCAATCTAAGTATGGCGCATTACCCCATTCAAAACTCCGATTAGGCTCCTGGTTAATTTGTTTGTCCTCATGCCCTGAGTAAATCGCCATCAGAGCAAGTAAAGGCAGATCAGAGCAGAGGTAGATGATCGGGAGGTTCAAGCAGAGGTAGATGGTCGGGAGGTTCAACGGAGGATACATGGGTTCTGCTCCATTGCAATGAGGGTTCCGGCAGCCGAGGGCTAGCGACAGGGACAGGAGATGTTTTAATGTCTGGCAGTTCATAGTATTCTCTCATGCTCCTTTTCATGCTCCAAAGGTACTGAGGAAGTCTGGGCATTTTTGTGTCACCGCGAAATCTTTTGTGTCGATCGCCATGCACTTCTACAATTGCACTTCTACAATGTGCACTTTGCGGATGAAGACTTCGGCCAGAGGTATCGAGTACTTTTTTGTGTAGATGGGCATGAATGCCTTGCATGCATACCTTTTCTTGTTTATTGTTCAATGAATTGAGTCCTTACATTGATGCTGCACTAACTATGAATCAAGGTTCGGCTGGAGTTCTTGACAAAGAACAAAGGCAAAGATATTCTTCAAAAGGCCTCCCGAAAAGTCGAAGGTTCTTGGAGCAGCTCTAGAAATTTGGATTAGCGAGATGCAAATCAGGTCCCTTCTTGAATGCCTCTTAGCTCTTATGGTTCTGAGTGTTCCATACTTTGACCTGAAGTATTATGTGTGGCGGGATGTACATGACGAGGCCTTTGTTTTACTCTGAGGCTTCTATTGCGTGGAGTAGTTGCGAGAACATGTTATTAATCCGCCCAAACAGTGTGTCTCGTCTTATGAGACATACAAAGTAGTGAGATAAAAAGGATAGAATTTTCGATGAATTTAATGACCTTTCGGTTGTTTATCGCCGTAGATTGCCAAAAGACTTTATAGACCATATATAATCCTGCGACCCTTTATGTATTAAGATGGTTTTTCAAATGCAACCTTCTTTTGTTTCTTGACAAAGAGCACCGAGGTTTCGTGGAATTCTCGGATGATACAAGCACTTTAGGCATGTAGGTTCTTCTACGGACAATATTTTGCCAAGTGAGCAAGTGGAAGCAAGTGGCAATGATCTATTGTTGGGTGCATCCAAAAAGGAAGATAGTCGAGCTACCATAAGTAATGGCTCATATGCATCCGGGCATAGCATTGTGGACGCTTAGCCAACATGACATGACAACAATGCAAAGGCAAGCTTTGTCTTAGCAATTGATGATCTTCTTTGGTGAAGTTTGGCACGGAGGCATCTCCAAAGATGAAGCTTAATCCAAAGCCCGTGCTTGACCCATCGTTGTTTCAGAGGAAGTGGAGTTATATTAGAGTTTTCTTGTTGTCCATGTAATTCAAATTTACAGAGCTGCAGGTTGTAATGCAAGCAGCTCTAGTGTTGAACAGGAATCAGCTCTAGTGTTGAACAGGAATGGAATTCCTGTAATCTGTGCACATATGTTTGGTGTTAAGTAGTCTGTCTGTACATGTTTGACTGTTTGACTTCAACGGAATACAATTGAGACAACCTTTGGGTGAGGTGGAAAATGGGGTTTGACCCCATCTCGTTTTTAGATGAACGGCTATAGTTTGTGGGTTTGGAATAATCCATGGAATATTACTTGGATCAAGGGCGAGGGGTTAGGCAGTATTGAGGGTTAGACGAATATGAGAACCCCTTATGCTAGTTTGTGTATACGTTTTCATTTGCATTGTTTTTATGTTTTTTATATTCTATAGGCCCTAAATTTCTTGTTCTTCACATATTTCACAAACATATAACAATATATAACAAATAAACAATGATTATATGACTTTTTTTTAGTTTAGATGCTACATATTCACTCAAGGGAGTTTGAACTATGTATATGTTGTATTGTTGCTTGTTTCTTTATTTGGTTTTGTTTTCTTTTGTTAGGGCCCGAAGGGCCAAAAATTTTTTTTAGTATAACTACCAACTCATAACTATCATTAACATTAATTATTCCAAACCATTGCATTCCACACTTAAAAATAAAATTCCCCTTAAACCCCCTTTGGTTTGGGTGCATATTCACACGAGGGGGGGGTGTAGAGGGGGCGAGAGCCCCTAAAATCATGTTATACATATACAAAATCAATACCATATAGTACATTCTCTCAAATCTTATAGTATTTCGCAAATTGTGTTATACAGTATACCAAAACTTGTACAGGCATACCCCACAAATGAGGATCACTATGTACGGTCTAGATCGAGGAATAAAAGGCATATATGCTCATCCGACAGCTCTCGATGCCCGGAGTCACCCCCCGTGTGAATATGCACCCAAACCAAAGGGGGTTTAAGGGGGAATTTTATTTTTAAGTGTGGAATGCAATGGTTTGTTGACTATTCTTAAGGTCAAACATACCAAGAGCTCCTGCTACTATCCCCAGGTAATGGTCAAGCAGAAGCTACTAATAAAGTTTTGAAAAGCATTTTGCAGAACAGTGGATGATAATCAAAAGGATTGGCATGTCAAACTGGTGGATGCTCTATGGGCTTATAGAGTCACCATTAAAGCAGCAACCACTCACACACCCTTTAACTTAGTATATGGCATTGAAGCTGTGCTTCCAGTAGAGCTTGAGCTTCCATCTCTAAGGTTAGCCCACAAGTTATGTTTGCCTTTTGAATATGCCTTGCAGGAAAGACTAGACACCCTCCTGCATTTGGAAGAATATAGGATGGAAGCTGAGAATGCCAATCTGCTTAAAAAGGCCAAGGATTTGGCTGCTTTCAAAGCTGATCATAAAATACAAGGGACTTTCAAGACAGGAGAGCTAGTTCTAAAATGGAATAAATCAAGGGAAGATTCAGCTAGTAAGTTTGAAAATCTTCGGGAAGGTCCCTATGAGGTGTTGGAACCTGCAGGCACCAACTCTTATTGGTTAGAGGAATTAACTTCAGGGGTGCCACTTCCAAATCCCATCAACACTATCCACCTAAAAAGGTACTGGGATCAGCATATATGCTTGTCCCTTTTTATGCTCTAGAACTTAGAAAAGTTATAATTAAATATTAGATAGGTTAGATTTCAGTTTGTCTTGATTTTAGAACTAATGTTTCATTGAGTTCATGTTTGCAGTTAGCCAGAATGAACAATGAACTATCAAACAACTCCAAGACAAGGATTTCCAGTAATGAATTGCCAAGTGTCATTTGCAGGAGCACCCTTCTTCCATCTTCATTCATCTATCTCATTGTGGTCCTGCTCTCCATTTAGCCATGTATTCTTCATTTTATTTCCCTAAATGTGCACTCTGCAAATTCAGCTTCACCATCATGGCAGAGTTGCAAAGGTCAAGATTAACTTGTTTGTGTGTTTCCATGACAGGTGCATCCTTTCTCCATCTTTATTCATCTGTCATAAGCGGTCCTGCTATCCATTTAGACTCCTTATTCTTGTTTTCATTCCCAAAAGAAAGCACTCTGCAATTTAGCTTCACCATCATAGCAGAGTTGCATTTTTAAAGGATCAGGAAGGCATACATTTTCTTGTTTTGACGAGATCTCAAGACTTGCACATTCACCTCACCTCATACACTCCATTCCCATCACCACATTATCATATTCACACTCATTCTCACCTTTTTCACTCACTCACATCCTCACACCACCATATTCACCTCTATTCCATCAACACTTGCACTTTACACCCCCTTCCTACCATAATTCTCACTTAAACACTTTGGTACAAAGTTGAAGACCCTCTATGGCTGAGAGGACCAGCCATTTTCTTGTTTTGGCGAGATGTTGCCCCCAAATGGCAACATACTAACTGTTGGTTCATGTATTGAAGTTAGGTCAAGTCATTTTGGAAGAATTAGATCAAAGAAGAGCTTGGTAGTCAACAATGGTGTGGAAGTCAAACAACATCAATCTTCAAAGGTCAACACAAGTATTCAAGGTCAACTCCCATGGAAGATACTCCATTTGAGGTCAAAGGTAGTCAAAGGATGCTTTATGAGATTCTGGGTTGAGGAGATTGGAAGATACTTTTTGAAGATTGGAAGACAAAGTTTGGAAGACCCCAGGGTAATTGATTTCACCTCCTAGCCATTTTTTACCCATATTCTTACCCCCATTTTGAAATTCTCCTAGTTATATTTCCCTTATACCTATATCCCCCCTTGCTCACCTTTTTGCCAATCACACCATGCTTTGCCTAAATCCGTTTTTCTTAATGCCTTTTGCCTCTCCCAAAAGATGATCTTCCCATTTCATATTCTTTTTTCCCATGTCACACCTTGCAAATGCCCCTAGTCTAATTCTTGTTTGTAATTTCTTATACCCCTTTTGCTTCACCCACCATTGTGCCTTAAGTATCCATGTTACCCATATACCCCATGGAATATTCCAAGCATGGTATCTAGATCTAACATATTCCCAAGAAATTAGGGTTGCCATTGCCTCAAATGACCCAAACTTCTCAATTATTTTATGGGGCACCTTTTAAACCATAGCCTAGCTTTTCAAAATTTCAAAATACAGCATATTCCGAGTTTATACTCCAAAACATACGGCCACCGTATCGTGAGATTTCTGGAAAAATACAGTTGAATAACCCTAAACCTGGAACCTTGCTTGAATCACGCCAGAATTGAATTCTTAAGCTATAAAAACTACCTATTCTTGGATTCCCGCTCATAGGCATCTCATTAAGCCTAAAATTGTCCTAAGATGCCGGAATCATCAAATCTAAACCTATACCGGGGAAAACAATGACAGAAGTTTTTTGAAGGCCCAGACGCATCAAACCTCAACATTGATACATGCTGAGCATGATCTGAAGACGTTTATGAAGTATCTGAGCATTCCACAGTTCGATTTGAGAAAATTAGACTGATTATCCTACTATGATATTATTACATGACGTTTTGAGATCTTCTGATGATTGATTTATGTTCTTATGACCTACATCTATCTTGTATTACTTTCATATCAAGGAAAATTGCCTGCCAAGTGCCAAACAGTTTGACTGTCATATTCTTTTAGCATTCTAGCCATGAAAACATTTTTACAGTAAGATATTCTACAACCTTTTCTTTCATATGACCATTTGCCCCTCATTTCCAATCATATTTGCACCTGTGTGCACAAAAAGTTCGAGAAAAAACCATTCCAAACCCAAGTCATCATTTTTTGCATTCTGTCTGATACAATTTTAGACTGTTATCCACAAAACAGTGCCAAAAAAATAGTTTTAGTGATTCAAAATAAGATTTGAGTGCATGCCCCACACGTTTGGGATCCATACGTCATCTCAGTCTTGGAATTTCTCAAAAGTTCCCTCTGCAACTCAAGTTACAAAATTCTGAGATCTGTCTGTGGCTTTGACTGGTATTGACCAAAAATTGACTCAACTTTGAGATCGAATATCTTGCAGACTAGAACTCAAACTTGGTCAAGATCTTTCTTCTGGATGAGGCAGGGAATGTTCGAGCCAATTTGGATGCAGATTTGGGATTGCAGTGTGGAAAATCAGCTCAAATTTTAGCGGAGGAGGGCTAAAAAGGCAACGGTGACCTTTGGCAGGTACTGCGATAACTGGCGGCATACGTATCAGTAACTGGTGCCGTAGGCCTCGTATACGGCATCTAGGCCCGCTGATATTAATGGGATGTGGCCCGACCGTGAGAGACAGTCAGGCGTGCAGGTTCACTCAAGTGCGCGGTAGGTGGAACTTATTGCGCGTCTCCAGACAATAACCCGCACGAAAGGTGGCCTCGGGTACCAAGCAATATGGTTAGGGGTCTCGCAACGGTGGACGCTACACCCCCTTGCTTTAAGGCACTATAACTTTCTAGCCTGATATTTTTTGGTGTCCATGTCTTTGGAGAAGTTGTTATAGACAACATTAGGTATCCAAATTAATTGACGGCTCGAGGGACGCATGAAATCCGTGTGCATTGGGCCAATTTGCCTCTTAAGTGCGCGGAACATGGCGACTGTACCCTATTTGGGAGAGGACCACTTTTTCAACGATTTCTCTTTATTTCTTGTTCTTTATTCCTTTGTTGTGTTCATCCAACGATCTTGGCCTACAATCGTGTTGGAACCATCGGTTCACTTAGTGTTGTAAATAGTTTTTGGAGTTATGGAAATTTTGCCTTCTCAAAGAATGTCACACCAAATTTTAACATTAAAGATATGCCTTATGTTTTTGAGTAAGTTGCGGTAAGATACAACCTTAAGCACGACAAACATAATATATATTTACTAAAATGTTGATGTCGATGTGGCATATGCGCAAATCTGAACGAAACAATTGCTTTTATGCTACTATATAACACAACTAACTGCAAGGAACCTCTCTATTAAACCATCAAAGATAAGCGCCAAAACTTTATATAGGAAACCACAAATGAAGCAAAAGCAATGGAAGATCGCTTCATCTGCAACTTCACAATTGGTTTTGTAATTTTTAAAATAGGAGAGAGAGAGAAGCAAACATACAGAAGGTTAGTTTGCCACTTTTTGTGGGTGTGATAGAAATAACTTATGTTTAACAATTGCAGACAATATGTTTGACAATTGTAGACAATTGAAATGCTAGATTTGGATTGAGAAAAGCAAATGATATGCAACTACAATATAGTTGATTTTGTACATTTTAAAATAGGATCGAGAGCAGGAGATAATTGTGATCAAGTTATGATCATTTTAGCTGCTTCATGATAGAATAATGTTTGCTTGGGGGAAGGACTAGAAGTTACTGGTATAAACGGGCTTCTTGCCCAATCTGCAAAAGTCATTTCATGTGATTCAAATGAGGCAGTGGCATCCTAAGCGAGCAAAAAAGCTGAGAGCTTTCTGGAAGTCTAGATTAAAAAAGGCTTTCACAAAACCTAGTTTAAACAATAGGAGTGCAATTGAGCCGTAAAGCATTATATGATGGAAGTGAGTTTGAATCATGGCCTTGCAACATCTGGGAAATGCAGTACGAAGGAAATATCAGCGAGAAATCATACTTTACATTTGTCTATAAATAAACATAATGAATAGCAGGGATCCTATATATGATTTAGTCAGAATGCATCGTTCACTCCAGTGGGATCAAGACATATTAATTCTAAAGGAGGAAGCTCTTTGCTACAGATTACATCTACTGTATTCTTGGCAGGAAAATATCACCTCGGCTGCCGAATTATAGAGTGCAATTTGCTGATGAAAAATATGAAAACCTCAGAATTCATTGAGGCTTAGATGGTACACTTTCTATTAATCCTTTGCATTGGATCCCCATATGGCGAAAGAAGCTCTCGTCATTTCACGAAAAAGATTAGTTCATTTTTTTCTCAGATCTATGTCTTGTGTAATCAATGTATCAGCTGTAACCTGCATTCTCTGTCCATTTGAAAACTTCCTTCATTTTGCCCTGTTGATTCTCCACAATCTGGATTTTTCTGCCAACCTGAGTCTGTGAGCTAAACTTACCTTACCGTTTTCTGTTAAACCTGAGCCTTGAGCCAAAACTTACCTTGCTTTTCATGAAGTTAGAAATATGTTTTGCAACATCCAACTGAAAAACTCCCATTGCCAAAAAACCCCTTGCATGAGACGACCTCTGTAATAGGCATCAACCTTTAAGAAAAATCCAAAATTTTCGAAAAAAAGAAAAGAAAAAGAAAACACAATTTCTTTGAAACAAAGAACCTGAGCTCCATGAAATCAGCCTAATTCGTTACATTCTAAGTGGGCTGCATAATCAGAAGGTTTGCTTCTAAAAGGCTTCCAGGCTTCTAAACTACATCTCAACTCTGACTTTCTATGAATTCCAGTATTCAGCACCAATATACTGTAGCATGTAACATAGTGGCATTGTACTGTGGCGACACTCAGAGTTGTTGACCACACGAAGAAGGAACTTACAACATATTTCTAAGCACAACAAAAATTGCATCCCGACCCAAGGGCACCTGCGTTTTCCTCCTTTATTTGCTGCCACAGAAAATGGCTCTAATGGAGGGTGCTCGTCAAAATCTGATAAGGCACCTGAACTACAATCTGATTCTTGCTCTCAACGAATCTCAAGAACTAGAGAGATGTTTTCACATCAATATAATATTGATTTGTTCTTCATCCGTTCTTCAATAGAAAATCGACCATCTATACAACAACTGTATAACTCTGCCCTAATTGCAAGAGGCGTATCCAAGACTTGTTTGCAAAACTCGGCAACCACACTCTACCTTATGCCTCAACTGTCCAACAATTTCTTGTTTTTCTAAATCTAAACAAGTTGCAATCAAACGATTCATGAATCGCTTGCATATACGAGCTGCTTGCTTCAAAGTCTGTTAGTGCTTAATCGCTCAATCTGGGTTCAAACTGCTGGCCTCTTGCTCTTTTATACGATGTAGGGACAATCCCGAAGCTTCTAGATACTCCAGAGGCTAGAACGTGGGCGAAGCTTCAAGGCCAGGAGTTTAAGAAACTGCTAGAGCTTTTAAGAAACTTCTAAATGGCAACAATATTTCGTATCAAGTTCTAAGAGGTCTAATCTTCTCTCGAAAATTTGAATGCCTACACGTGTGCAACTCTGAGCAAAAGTATAAACTTTCTAGAACTTATGTTTGCTGCCCCCTTATCTCTCTTTTTGCTAGATGGCATACACCTCTTTCTTTGCCAAAGCCTTTGATATTATACATCGGGAAAAACTGTGGGTGCGGTTGCGAGTGCTGGGGGTCCCTGCGGATCTACAGAATGCAGTTTAAGACTATATGAGAGGCGTTTAAGCCAGTTGCAATCGGCAGAGCAACCATTTAATAGCAGTATCGGGGTCCATCGGGGATGCCCTCTCTCTCCAACACCCTTTGGACTCTATATTGATCAGATCGAGTGTTGGCTTGCTGACAATGCTGGGGACGGGGATCAACTGTTGCACCAGGTCGCCAGACAGCTAATATAACATACCTCAACCTGGCCAAGACGAAGGTGGTCTTCATATCGTCATCGTGCCAGCCAAGAATCCCTTCCATCAGTTATCGCGGACAAGATGTAGAGGTGGCACCAAGTTACAAGTACCTGGAAGTGGAGTTTTCTTCTGCCATATACCCGGACACTTTCATTCGGCTGCGGATGACAACAGGCTGGAAGGCACTATATGCAATGCAGAACAACAGCCAAGAGGAAAGCTATATGACTAGGCTCATCTGTTGCACCTGTCCTTTTGTATGGGGTTGAATTCTGGGGGCCAGTGGTGTTCCTCACCACCTAGAATGAATTGGAGCAGGTGCAAAAAGCCTTCTTGACATGGGTACTAGCGGTGAATTCCATGGTCCCGAGATCCTGTTACAGGATACAGATTTCTTGCCTCTTCAGAAGGCAGCCTTTGACCGCCACAGCGTCTACTTTTAGAAAGTGGTCAATACGGATGATTCTTGTCTCTCTCACTTGGCCTACAACATGACAATGGGGTTGCGGCGCTTGAAGGCCTGCTGGAAAGACAAGAGAGCTCAATGGCTGGCCAGATGGAATATTCAAGAGCACAGATGCATATAGGTGCAAAGAGACGTGGATCGCCATAACTTGAGGCAATACCTTGACGTTTGCTTCGTCAACAAGCTCTGGGATGCCGTCGCCCTTGAACAGGTCAAGCCATCATATTACCGGCACCACATCAACCCCACATTGGAACGGGGTCCACAACGTTACATGTCCATCCATCTGCCTATGAAAAAGCGCAGACTCATTGCCTCGATCTGCATAGGAGCACACCGTCTCTGAATTGAAATGATTCACTGGATTGGGGAACCACACATTTTGTCAACGTTGCCAAATAGGAGCCGTTGAGGATGAATGCCACACTCGAGCTGCCCAGCGTATGATCAGATCCGGAGCATTACACTGAGTTGATCAAGCCCGACCAACCCCTATATATGATATTGAGCATGGCCTCTGTACGGATACTGGCATCATATCTCCAGTAGGTCATGGATATGCGAGATCAGCTATGTCCAGCAGCACTCATCTGACATGCATCTCATGATGCGTGGTAACGTGTTTTGTATATTTTGTACGTGTACAATTTCATATCATTTTTATTGTTGCCACGATTTTCCCCCCAAAAAACACTTCTGGACAGGCGGTTTTTAATCCGAGAGTAATAACTCTGTTACACTCTTTGTATTGAGTCCTATAGGCCATGAGTCTCCATGGATGCTAGAAACCCTTCTATTCCATTCTATAGCCTTTATATTGTAGGATGATGCTTTTGGCAGAGATTCCTCTATATAATTGCGACACATCAGCTATTTTCATACACTTCTATAAAAAAATTTGATCCATCGCATTAAAAAAGGGCAAAACTTTTCTGGCTATAGCGTGTTTGGCAACTGTGGCAACTGGAGCACAATGCTCCTACTTGTTTCCATCCTTTTAAGACCCCTTGTTGTAGAACAAATTCAACCAAGTTTTTGGTACGTTTCATTGGTGCGCCGGGTTTTCTGTCCTGCTTGGATCCAACTTTCGTTCTAACGGTGTATCCGAGCAAGAAGAAGCCAGGTCCCTGCTAATCTAGGTTCATCTTCATTAGTAGGCTTCCAGATAGTGAATTTCATGGACCCAATGTTGCATAACTAGGTTGTGGTAATGATTTTGGGTATTATATTTTTTCTAAAGGTAGCTAAACCGCATATTCTTTGGATGCATGCATATTTAAGAGCCGAGAGCTCTTGCAGCCATGCCTACTCTTAAATCCCGCGATAACGAGCTCGGAGTTGTTTTTAGAAACGACATGGCATGGTGCTTGGAGATGGAGATGGATTTTTTTTTATTTTATTTTTTATTATTATTATTGATTAACATTTGTTTCTTGAATGTGAGCTCTCACATAGAGAACATTATGTAATACTTATTCAATAGCACTAGCAACTTCAATGGAGGCAAGTCTTCATCATGGTGAGACATGAGGCTATCCAATTTTAAGACACGGTGCATGTCTAGTTTGGTAAAGCCATATGAGAAATAAAACTGTTGATTTGAGGGCTAAAAATGATTGAGTGCAAGCTCTCACATATTAAATATTATTCCACGAGGTTTATTTTCTTTATCTAGGTTTCTTACAGTCCTTGATAAAATTAAAAACTCGTATTTGCTACTCCTATGAAGGGGGAATAACATGCCCAAGTTGGTAGGTTTGTAATACATGTGGTACACTTGTTGAACCCAAGGTTAGACCTTGAATTTATTGTGGTTCTCAGATGCATTTTTGGAAAAACAAAGCATTATACTAGGCTTTTCTAAAGATAGATTTTCATGACATTTTCTACATTGCAGTGTGCCTCCAGCATTAAGACTAAGAGTATATGTCTTGGACAAAAAGTACTAAGATGACATAAAATTTAGCCAATATTAATGATGGCAGGATGTGGTGGGAAGCTTCTACTTGGCTTTGCATTGAAAATAACAGTTGGTATTTTAACCTCAGGGTTATAGTCCATTTATGGAATAATAAGAAAATAATAAAAGTTATTTTGCAGTGAGATGCGTCTAGGGTTAGCACCTAAGAAGGCTTTGCGGCCTGATGAAGGCAAGGCAACGACTTGCTATTGGATCTTAACATTTGATTCGCAGATTAAAATTTCTTCGGATCTGAATACTTCTCGGCATTTGCATGTTTGGAAGAATGATTTTTTCTGGGGAAAAGAATGGCAACGGAACTGAGATATTCTAGGTTGGATGTATGTTCCAAGCTGCTTCAAATCGATATTCTTCAAATCGATTTTATGGCAAGCTACTTCAAGCTACTCAAGTATAACACAAGCATATAAGCTAATATTGGCTGATAGCAGAGATGCCGATAATTTAGCATTTGATCTGTAGATAGATTTGCGCCCTTCCAATAGTTTTGCCCATCTTTGGCAAAAAGTAGATGGCTATTTCCTTGGATTACAAGATGAGCGGCACATTTGCTTTGCCGTTAACATATCTCAAAGCAAGACTATGTATCATCGGATGTCTTTTGCAGCTCGTTCTGCCTCAAAGATCTGTTCTACATCCTGAAAACATGTTGTTTGATGCTCTAAGCTAGTTTGAGCTTCAAGTTGGTGCCGTTTTTGCATGCTTTTACAATCCGAAAATATTTTTCGCAAGCTGATCCCATGGCTTAAACGTAGATCTGGAAAGATTTCTGAAACCATTAGGCATATTCTAAAGCAAGTGCAGAAAGTATATGATGTCCTTTGCAACATCTGTCTGCTCAGAAGATATGTTGATTATTTTGGCATGCTGGTCCAAGCTTGATGCATTTTTGCAAGAAGACTTTCATATATGCTGATCAGGAAGATCAGAGATGCGAGACCAACTCTAATCAAGACAAGCAGCAGGTAACTCTATCTTGTTTGTACATTATTCTTCCTCTAAGAAAGCTTGCAGAAAATTAAAACTGCAAAATAGTATTGGCTACGCAATAGCTATGGTCTGTCATTAAAAATGGCATACTATACAGTTGAGGTATCTTGTACTTTGAGAAAGTACCACAACTTGTAAACAGATGATCTTTTGAAGCATTAAATTGGTTGGGCAAGGCCAACTCATAGTTCAGGAAGTATTTGCTGAATTTGTTCTTCTATTTTTTGCATTCCATTTGTTTATTTGCTTACACTAACAAAGGGCAAGAGGCTACATTGGGTGAAGGGCGAAGAGCCGAGAATACCCAATGTACCTTTTGGCCCCTGCATCATTACCACTTAGTGCTAATGTTTGCTTGTTTGGCTGCAGGTACGGATATTCTCCTCTCAATGTGGTTCTTTTGTCCTAGTTAAGTGGTTTTAGCAGAAAGGAACGATGGAATTATGCTACCAGGTTCGTGGCAAAGGAATTGTGAAGCTGGCTCCATAGCTTAGCCTACAAGGATTTATGGAGTTCATGCAACTAATTGGACTTCCGAAGTTCATAAAAGGTTTACTTGATTGATTAAAGGAAATGGCTTTATGCCAGTTAATTTTTTCTTCATTTTAGACAAGATATTTTATTCTGCTATCTCATTTGCATGCATAAGAGCATGAAAACTTACTATGAAGCTTGGATATCTAAATTTGGCTGGCTTTGTGCCATAACTTTATATATGATGCCTAGAGTGGTAATCTGTTACATTTTTTTTTTTTTTTTTAAAGAGTACTTTATGATAAAAGCATCTGGTTCTTATATTTTGTAGTACTAAAAGATGCATGACCAGAGACTAAAGTCAGTAGAGAATGAGCATGTTACTAAGTCATTGTTAGCCTAAAACCTGGAATTTTAGCCTAACCTCAAAGGAATCTTAAACAAAGTGGTTAGAACCTCCAGACCACTTAGGGTGATCAATCCTTGTCATATGAAACCAGAAAATTCATTTTTTAAGTGCTAGTTTTTTCAAAATCACTAGAGTCCCTGAAACTGAAAAAACTGTCAGAGCAAAAACTGAACTTGCAGACACACCTTGAGAGATTTTGAAGGTCTGATTGGTGTTATCAGTGGTCAACAAGCAGAGGAAAATGGTGGAGAAGACTTGACTTGATTTGAATAAAGGAAGGTCAAGAAAATCGAAGTCAAAGGCAGGTCAAAAAGTTGGCCAGTGCCAAAACAGAGAGCCAAATTTTGCAGATGGAGTTTGATGGGGAATTTTGGGTTGGGATCTGTGCAGGCAACTTCAAAATAACCTCTAGATCACGTGCAAAAGGTTTGAATAGCAAAAGGATGTGTTTAGTTTTTCTGTAAGTAAACAAAACCTCAAGAAAAGAACAAACTCAGAATGCTTATGAAAAGAAATCTTTTTATATGTTTTCTCCGAATGTATAGGTGTCTAGGATTTCTATAAGGACAACTACCTGAAGAAGATATAATCTCTGAGTAAATATTTTTGGTCTTGTTTTTGGTTTTTTTGCTCTTTTTTTCTTTTAAAAGGGCAATGCAGAACTACAAAAAAAGGATGTACAATGAAGACAATGATTTTTCAGGCAAAGACTATGCATTATAGCAATGTGATACAGAAGGTATGACAATGTCAACAGGGTATTACCAAAGTTTTGAAAATAATAATGCTTGAGAGAAAATTCAAGACTGCTTGAGCCTTTCGAGAGCTTCAAAAATACCAATGAAGTAATATGGAGTGATTATTTAAGTTTGCAAACGAGGTGCTTCGATGCTGAACAAGTCACAACGAACAGGGACTTCAATCTCGAACGAAATGGAGCTGGAATCCGAACGGAGCAGAGCAAAAGGATATCAAAAATTCAATGCGCCAAAATCACAGAGGTATGTCTCTGAGGGGCGTGTCGATTTGATCTGTGATGCTGGTTTAAGAACCGTTCTTCCCAAAAGCTAGCTTCGGTTGAGTGATTTGAGGCCCAAATTGAGCAATTTCCATCGAATCAAATGCCACAAAGGATCCCCATGGTTTCGAAAAGGTTTAGGAGCTAATTTGGAAGGAAATTGGCTGGATTCAATCAAGTTTAGGTACGAATTGGCCGGATTTAGCATGTTCCCCTATTTCTTAGGGTTCATCGAAAATTCTTAAGGGTGATATATCCCACAGGCCAAAGTGGTTCTGGAGGCTAAGGTATATAAGGAAAAATGCAGACCCACTATTAAATTTGCGTGCCACGCAGAGGGGACACCCAGGTGTCCGCCCCACGCCCTGGCCGCCACATGGAAAAAAAAGGGGGAGGTGACCGGAACTATGCGTAAATAGATAGGGTAGATAGGCTAGAATAGGTTTTTTATTTTTGGCACGCATCCCAAGAATCCAATTTTGAAGGTCTTTCCAAAGGTTTTTTGAATTTTAAAAGACCAAGTCAGCTCTTTTTTCCAAGCTTTCCATCTAGAGGGTTTTTAGGTCAAACTAAAACATTTGAATTTTGGTCCCTTTTGACCCATGGTCAATGAATATTGGAACATAAGGATGGTGAAAAGTCATAGGAAAAGATGGGAAAAGGGTGTAAATAGGCTATACTAGGGTTTAGGAAGATGAAATGAGAATGAGAAAGAAGCCTTTTGCCTTTGAAGGTTTTCAAGATCACTAGGGGACAATTCTCAAATGAAGGTGGGATTCATAAAAAGATAAGTAGTAGAATGATGAGAAAAGGTCTCAAAAGTGGAAACAATGGTGAAGGAAAAGTTTTGGAGGCTCTTGGGATATAGAAAGGGGGATGTAAGATGAATGGAATGAAGAAGAGATGGGTACCTCTGTAGCACTTGATCTTATCTCAAATTGTTTCTAGGGCTCAATTCATACCTCCTAGTGAAGATAGATTTGCTCAAAGCCTAAGGTCTTCCAAACTTCTATAAGGGTCTTCCAAACTTCAAGGCTAGAATAAGAGCAAATTTCACTTCTAGGGTAGCATCCTCATGTGTGTGACTTCAAACTTCTCAAGCAAGCTTCATAAGGTTTTGAGCTTTGGTAAAATGTCTTGTGCCTCCTTGATAAACTTGCTATAGCCTTTGCCTGGTCTTCAAATCAAAGGAAAATGTTAAGCTAATAGGAATGTGTCTAGAAAGGTGTTTTACCTCAAGGAAAAGACTAGGCCATAATAGGAGATCCCCAATGTCTTCCAATCTTGGTCAAATGTCTTCCAAACTCTGATGGGATCACAATAGCCTGGAACTTTTCCTTAAAGGAAATGTAAATGGAATGAAGGTTTTGAAACATAGATGCTGGTCCATGTTGCCAAAAATGGGCAACATCTCCTCAAAGGAAAGAATGGGCTGGTCCCCTCAGCCCAACAGATGTAAACTTAGACTGAGGATCTTCAAATACTGGTGCAGGTGACAGAATGATGTAGAGCAATGAAGTGAGTGGTATGAGTGTGAGATGAACTCTGCTATGGTGGAAATGTGGTGCAGAGCATTGTAGGGAGTGAAAATAAAAGGATAGAAGGTTGAAATGGAATGTAAGGCAACTTATAGGCAGATGAAAATGGAGGAGAAAAGAATGAACCTGCATATGACAGTAAATCAAGGTTAGCATGAGTGCCAAGCAAGATGTGGAAAATGATATATGGATAGCACTCTAGAACTCCAATGGAGAAGCAAGGTCTTATGAAGAATAGGCCAGCTTTAGAAAACAGATGAAATGTTTTAACAAATGGTCCTGTCATGACAACATAGAACTCATTAATAGGTAATAATCAAAGTCTTCATCCCTTGTGGTCACATTCCTGCAGCTAAACAGAAAAGACACAATATTAAACCTCAAAGGAAATATGCTAATCAAAAGAAATATTAAAACCTCAGCTTTGAAATTATAGACTAAACTATTCTAAGCTAGAACAAATGCTTATATAGAAGTGAAGAGGCTCAAGCAGGCATGCTGAGGCCAATATCTTTTAAGGTGTTGAATATTAATGGGATTTGGCAGCTCTAATCCTGTACTAAGATCTGCCAACCTATAAGATGAGCAGCCAGCATCTCCTAAAATCTGATAGGGACCCTCCCAGGGATTTTCAAACTTTGAAAGCTTCCCTTCATCTGCAGCATTCCACTTTAAAACTAATTCCTTAGGTGCAAACTTGTCTTGCAGTTTGTGAGCAGCCTTGAAAGCTGCTGCACTCTTAGCCTTCTTCAGCAAGTTGTAATTCTCTGCAACAAACCTTTCCTCATCTAATTTTAACAGAACTTCATACCTGTGCTTCAGGGCTTCAGAAAACTCCAACTCAAGCTTGAGTGCCATCCTTAAAGAAGGTATTTCTAACTCATTTGGAATAAATGACCTCTACTCCATATACTAAACTGAAAGGTGAGGCATTAGTAGCTGCTTTAGAAGTAATTCTATGAGCCCAAAGAGCATCATATAATTTCAAGTGCCAATCCCTTTGGTTTTGGCAAACTGTTTTCTGCAAAATACTCTTAAGCACTTTGTTAGTAGACTCAGCTTGGCCATTTCCTTGAGGATAATAGGCTGAGCTTTTCACATGCCTCTATCAGTCAAAATTTTAAAAGGAATGCCAAACCTAGAGCAAATATTCTCATGCAAAAATCTAGCAGTAGTATGGGCATTTTCTTTCCTTAAAGGTCTTGCCGACCACTTAGTGAACAGTCTGTAGCCACAACAATGTATTCATCGAAATGAGGATGGGGGATTGATAGGGCCAACATAGTCCAATCCCCAAACTTGAAATGGACCAGGGGAGACAATTCCTGTAAGAGGAGCAGGATGCAAGATTCTTTTGCCAAAGATCTGGCATTGATGACAAGTCTTTATAATATCATAACAATCTTTAAATAAATGAGGCCGAAATAACTGGACCTCAATATTTTCTTGGCGGTTATGTGTGGCGCAAAATGACCACCACAAACACCTTTGTGATTTTCAAAGTAAGTACCGGGACTTCATCTTCATCAACACATCTTAAGAGTACACCATCCATATTTACCTTGCACAAGATGTCACCAACCAATGAGTAAGTCAAACATTTTAACTTAAACCCGTAAGCTTGGCTTTTTGAAAATTTAGAAGGTATCTCCTCGACTTGAAGGAACCTCCTAATAGGTTGTTGCCAACCTTGAGCTGGTATAGTTAACAAGTCCCCGCTCATTTACAACAAGGTTAGTCATTTCTTCTTCTTGTATCAACTCCTCATGTTCAAAGTAGGCGAAAGGCAAGTATAAACTTCGGGTTGTTCAATACATGAATAACCTTTACCTTTAAATCATAATTTGAAGCCTACAAGCCCACCTATGAAGCTTAGGTTTTTCTAATTTCTTACCATACAAAAAGGCATGGGGTTCTCACGCATGTAGATAGTGGCTTGGGATTTTTGTAAAAGATGACCATGTCTCGATCAAAAAGATGAGAGAAGCAAAGACTCCTTTCTATCTTAGCATACTTCTCTTCAGTTTGAGACCATTGTTTGCTTGCAAAAGCAATAGGGTGTCTATCCCGCAAAATGGCAACTCCAAAGACCTTTTTAGTGATAGTTATGTAAACTTTAAATGGTAATGAAAGGTCGGAGTTTTTAAAAGTGTAGAATGGCAAATAGCCTCTATGATCTGCAAAAAGCTTTTTCACACTCATCAGTCCAAACAACAGGCCTATATTTACTTTCTCTTTTTACTAACTTGGCCTACTCTAGTCAACTTAGAGATAGGACTAATAAGGTGAGAGAAATTAGGCACATACACTCTTAAGAAAGAGGTCATTCCCATAAATCCCTTGACTTCTTTAATTGTCACGGGTGTTTGAAGCTTTTTTAAAGCTATGATCTTCTCTTGACTACTTGAAGGCCTTTAGCGAAACCTCATGGCCTAAGAGCTGGCCTTTGGATGCCAAAAAGATGCACTTCTTTGGGTTTAGATTAACTCCGGTTTGTCTCAAGACAATGTAAATATCCTTGTTAGCCCGAAATATGATCACTTGTATCGGTACCCAAGCATAAATCATCAAGATAAACTCGAATTGCTCAGAGTCATGTTTGCAAAGACAGTGTCCATAGCTCTCCGAAATGTGGCGGGGGCATTCATTAAGCCAAAAGGCATCCTTTTCATTGCATAAGTTCCCCATGGAGTAATGAAGGATGTCTTTGGCTGATCTTCCTTTTGATGCTAATCTGATTAAAACCAGAGAAACCATCCAAAAATGAGTACATAGACTTGCCGACCAATTGCATAAAGGATTTCTTCCAAAAAGGTAAAGGGTAACAATCTTTAACAAGAGCTTTATTTAGATCTCTATAATCCACACATATTCTTAGAGAACCATTCTTTTTAGAACTGGAACAATACAAGAAACCCAAGAGGGGTTCACAATGTCAACTATCAAACCTCGACTCTCTGCATTTTGAATAATTCCGCTTGATAAGATCTAAAAGTGAGGAATTAATTCTTCTCAATCTCGCATGACCGAGGTTTAGTATCTTCACGAACTTTTATCTCAAACTCACAAATGCTCCTATCAACCCCTTTCAATTCGAATATTCCCATGCAAAAACATCCACCCAATCTTCAAAGTACTTAATCATTTTACCTTTGCAATCTTCATCATATAGATCTCCCATTTGCAAAGTCACGGACATACCTCCCTTGTGCACTTCAAGTTCTTGGTGTGATTCTTCTTGTGCGGGTTGATGGTCAAGATAGGATGGGCGAGAGTTCATCTTCATCTAGGACATCTTCCTTGATAGCTCCCTCGGAGAGATGCTCTCTAAGAGTGTTTTTGCGCACAAAGAATCAGCCTCAAAGTTTTTAGACCTTGGAATATGATAAATTTCCCAATGATCAAAAAAAGTTAGCAATTCTTGAGCTTGTGTGTTCAGATCCTCCATATCTTGATGTTTTGTTTGGTATTCCCCCAAAATCTGTTTGCAAACAAGTTGTGAGTCTCCATAGATAACAATATGGGAAATATTCATGAATCTTGCTTCCTGTAGGCCTGCAATGAGGGCCCTATACTCTGCTGCATTAGAAGAAATATTAGGATGAATTCTCCCTATCTTAGTCATCGACTTTAAGATTCGCATCCTTGAGGAATAGCGGCCAGAAGAAGCAATCCCTAATTTTTTAGACATACCTCCATCAAACCAAAGGTAGGCCTTGTTTTCGTTTGGATCAGGGAACTCTACATGAGCAAAGTTGATAACTTCTGCATTCATATCAACATCCAGACCTAAACTGTAGACTCCTAACTCTTTTTCCTGCAAAATATCCACATCTATGAATCCAATGTTAGCAGAAGGGTCAGTCTTGTTTACCAGTTTAATGGAAGTTGTTCCATTTGAAATAGTGCAAATGCCTTCAGACCATATAGGCCTAGCATCTACTGTTTTCATCCACCTTCTTCCCAATAATAAATCATAGATGTTAGCATGGTTAACATTCTCAAAATCAACAACCACAAATGTAGCTAAGACAATGATTCCCCACAGATAATTGAGACACATTTCTCACCACTCCCTTTGGTACTACCTTAGCATTGGAAAAGGATTTTAGAACAATAGAAGTGTTGTCTTCTACTTTGAGATTCAATGTTTTCATAACATGATAAGGCATGACATTTAGGGAAGAACCTCCATCCAGCAAAACCTTATCTAAATGGGAGGTCCCTATAGTAGCACTACAAATAAAAGCACCTGGATCTTCAGTGTGCTCAGGTAAGGCTACAGAAATGTTATTGCAAGTTTCTTCAGCAATTTCTTCAACATTTTGGGTATTTTTGATAAGCTTTTCCCTGTATGATGGTGCAATCCTCAATAAAGTTAGTAAGTCTACAGTAACCTTGGAGTTTTTCATAAGCAAGTCAAATTCATCAAGCTTAGAATCTTTTCTGTTTTATACCTTGAGCAGGGGAGGAGCTATATCCCGAGGATTTGGCTGAAATGTTACCTTAGGAGCTACACTTGGTGGGGATGAGAACTTGCGGATGTACACGAATGGAGCCCTAGCACGTGTTTGCACAACCATAACATCTTGTTCTTCTTGTTCTTACGCACAAGCCTCAATAAAACTAATATTGGACACTGTTTGCCTTTTTCTTGCTTTTGCAAGGTAATTCTTGACACTTGAGAACTTCTCTTCATGACCTATCTCTTTGCAAAAGAACAAACGGGACATTCTTTACCAAAATGGCCCCTTTTGTGGCATTTAGGGACCGGGGATCTTGCAAAGCAATTTTCAGCTCTATGATAGGGTTTACCACGGTTTGTGCATTCGTGTATGGCGGAGCTAGAAGAAGGGGCATTATTACTATTTTTAACTCCATGAGTTGTTTGGTAACTTCTAAGAGAGCTTGGATACCTTACTTATCTCAGATTTCATTTCAAAACACGAGGGTCTAGCTCTTGACTTTTGGCTTCTTTTTTCCTTACGAGAACTGCATACGAGGGGGCAGCATTAGCATAGTGTGACTCGTGCTTTCGGTATCATGATGAGAGGGGTAGAATGGATCTCTCGATTTCATCATCAGGCGGAGATAGCTTAGCATTTCTACTAAATCTACGGCCTTTACAAATGTCTTATGGATTGAATCTAGCTCACCAAACTTTTGAAGTTTTAATAACTTTCTATAAATCTTAGGCTGGACATCGGACCCTCGATAAAGGAAGCAACCGGATGCAAAGTTGGGTGGGAAACATGGTTCCTATTACAAACCAGCAAGTAAGAGTTAAATCTTTCCACATCTTTGTTTCACACTTTCACGATTTAATAGAAAAGGAATTGAGCTCAAAGACAAGATCACGGGGTGAAGTAGTCTTACCAAACCTTTGTGAAACTTTTGTTCCAATTCATCCCACTTAGTACCTATTGATGATTCGAAATCCAACCGTGAGGATCGGCCTCATCACCTTTCATGCATTTGATAAACTTCGGCAAACTGGTACCTTTCTTCTTTCCATGCTCCTCATAATATTCTTCAAAATTCTTCAAGAAATGGTTAGCATTCATGGAAGAATCATAACAAGGGAAGGAACGGTATAGTGAGCTCAAATTGGTAAGGGGCTTGTGGAGGAAAAAGGCAAAGCGAAACATTTGTAATATTTCTTTGTGGAACTGGTAGCCACTTTCATGCTTACCCTACTAGCTCTGGTTGACTGCTACCGGGTTGCTCGGCCCGGGCTCAGCCGGTCTTTCTCGGTGCCATAGAGTTCAACTTCGGGTGAAAATCTCGGTAGAACCTCCAAAATGTTAGCCTAAAACACGGAATTTTAGCCTAACCTCAAAGGAATCTTAAACAAAGTGGTTAGAACCTCCGGACCACTTAGGGTGATCAATCCTTGTCATATGAAACCCAGAAAATTCATTTTTAAGTGCTAGTTTTTCAAAATCACTAGAGTCCCTGAAACTGAAAAAACTGTCAGAGCAAAAACTGAACTTGCAGACACACCTTGAGAGATTTTGAAGGTCTGATTGGTGTTATCAGTGGTCAACAAGCAGAGGAAAATGGTGGAGAAGACTTGACTTGATTTGAATAAAGGAAGGTCAAGAAAATCGAAGTCAAAGGCAGGTCAAAAAGTTGGCCAGTGCCAAAACAGAGAGCCAAATTTTGCAGATGGAGTTTGATGGGGAATTTTGGGTTGGGATCTGTGCAGGCAACTTCAAAATAACCTCTAGATCACGTGCAAAAGGTTTGAATAGCAAAAGGATGTGTTTAGTTTTTCTGTAAGTAAACAAAACCTCAAGAAAAGAACAAACTCTGTAACAGTTATGAAAAGAAATCTTTTTATATGTTTTCTCCGAATGTATAGGTGTCTAGGATTTCTATAAGGACAACTACCTGAAGAAGATATAATCTCTGAGTAAATATTTTTGGTCTTGTTTTTGGTTTTTTTGCTCTTTTTTTCTTTTAAAAGGGCAATGCAGAACTACAAAAAAAGGATGTACAATGAAGACAATGATTTTTCAGGCAAAGACTATGCATTATAGCAATGTGATACAGAAGGTATGACAATGTCAACAGGGTATTACCAAAGTTTTGAAAATAATAATGCTTGAGAGAAAATTCAAGACTGCTTGAGCCTTTCGAGAGCTTCAAAAATACCAATGAAGTAATATGGAGTGATTATTTAAGTTTGCAAAGCGAGGTGCTTCGATCTTTGAACAAGTCACTGAGCAACGGGGACTTCAATCTCGAACGAAATGGAGCTGGAATCCGAGCGGAGCAGAGCAAAAGGATATCAAAAATTCAATGCGCCAAAATCACAGAGGTATGTCTCTGAGGGGCGTGTCGATTTGGTCTGTGATGCTGGTTTAAGAACTGTTCTTCCCAAAAGCTAGCTCGGTTGAGTGATTTGAGGCCCAAATTTAGCAATTTCCATCGAATCAAATGCCACAAAGGATCCCCATGGTTTCGGAAAAGGTTTAGGAGCTAATTTCGGGCGGAAATTGGCGGGATTCAATCAAGTTTAGGTACGAATTGGCCGGATTTAGCATGTTCCCCTATTTCTTAGGGTTCATCGAAAATTCTTAAGGGTGATATATCCCACAGGCCGAAGTGGTTCCGGAGGCTAAGGTATATAAGGAAAAATGCAGACCCACTATTAAATTTGCGTGCCCTTGAGAGGGACACCCAGCCATGTAAAGCCCCCCGCCCCCTGCCACGTGGAAAAAAAAAGGGGGTGACCTGGAACTATGCGAGAAATAGATAGGGTAGATAGGCTAGAATAGGTTTTTTTTTTTGGCACGCATCCCAAGAATCCAATTTTGAAGGTCTTTCCAAAGGTTTTTGAATTTTAAAAGACCAAGTCAGCTCTTTTTTCCAAGCTTTCCATCTAGAGGGTTTTAGGTCAAACTAAAACATTTGAATTTTTGGTCCTTTTGACCCATGGTCAATGAATATTGGAACATAAGGATGGTGAAAAAGTCATAGGAAAAGATGGGAAAAGGGTGTAAATAGGCTATACTAGGGTTTAGGAAGATGAAATGAGAATGAGAAAGAAGCCTTTTTGCCTTTGAAGGTTTTCAAGATCACTAGGGGACAATTCTCAAATGAAGGTGGGATTCATAAAAGATAAGTAGTAGAATGATGAGAAAAGGTCTCAAAAGTGGAAACAATGGTGAAGGAAAAGTTTTGGAGGCTCTTGGGATATAGAAAGGGGGATGTAAGATGAATGGAATGAAGAAGAGATGGGTACCTCTGTAGCACTTGATCTTATCTCAAATTGTTTCTAGGGCTCAATTCATACCTCCTAGTGAAGATAGATTTGCTCAAAGCCTAAGGTCTTCCAAACTTCTATAAGGGTCTTCCAAACTTCAAGGCTAGAATAAGAGCAAATTTCACTTCTAGGGTAGCATCCTCATGTGTGTGACTTCAAACTTCTCAAGCAAGCTTCATAAGGTTTTGAGCTTTGGTAAAATGTCTTGTGCCTCCTTGATAAACTTGCTATAGCCTTTGCCTGGTCTTCAAATCAAAGGAAAATGTTAAGCTAATAGGAATGTGTCTAGAAAGGTGTTTTACCTCAAGGAAAAGACTAGGCCATAATAGGAGATCCCCAATGTCTTCCAATCTTGGTCAAATGTCTTCCAAACTCTGATGGGATCACAATAGCCTGGAACTTTTCCTTAAAGGAAATGTAAATGGAATGAAGGTTTTGAAACATAGATGCTGGTCCATGTTGCCAAAAATGGGCAACAGTCATGAACATGTTTCAGTTAAAGATCACAGAGAAGATATGCCATCTTGGATTAACTCGGTCCAAGTATGGGATGATAAGGCTACGGATGGATTGACTGAAGTTTTTTTAGATATTTCATCTCATTGGTCTTATCAGTGACGTATCTCTCTTGTGATATTACGTGAGCAAAACTGAATGATTAAACTATTTGTGACGCTCCTTGCGCTATATACGACAGCCGCCGTATACATCGAAGGACCTTCCCCATCCAACGGCACCCGTCGTATGGGCCCTCTGTCTAACTCGCGTCTGGGGTCCAGACTATCGAGTAGAGGACACAGAGGTGTCATTCCGTCCCGTCCTCTAGGGGTCCCTATGTCAGCGGAAGCAAAATATACAACATAAGCACTAGCAACAATAACAACAAACTACCTCGAAGGGTAGTGATAATCCATCTATCCATGTCATCAAATACAACAATACAATGAATACATCAAATACATCAAATAGAGGCTCCTACCCAAGGCTCAGACTCAAGGGGAGTTGTTGGTGGCGGTAGGGGCTCCAGATAGAACAGACCGAGTTATGGCAATGGGCTTGGGCTGGCAATAGACAATGGCTAGGGTTGACCACTCCATCCGCCCCTCCTGTGCATACTTTGCAGATAGGCTAAATCAGACTCGGCGTGGTAACTGCTTGGGAGGCGTAATCCCATGGTATCACCCAATGAGACTACTCGGGTTGCATCTCCCGGTCCGATGAGGTAGGAAGGGTTGCATCTCCCCTCCCGAGTGCGGTGGCTCCATGGGCGGCTAGAGGATCGTGGCGACACTGCGCCCATACCCCGTGAACTCCCCAAAACAAGAGCCAAGCCGACACTTGCAACTCTTGAGAGTGGTGACACCATTGACCCGAAGTGTCGGACCCATACCCGCCCCCACGAAGTGGCCCGACTATGAGCCTAGCCCGCTATGGGACCCCAGTAGCCGCGCTCAGCCAAAGAAGGTCCTCCCTCCACTTTGCCACTGACCCCGTTGTGTGGTGCTCAGTCACTCCATAGCCTCCGTAGCCAGGTGGGCTCTATGCATGTGCTTAATAATAATGGGAACTAGTGGGTCTAAACTAGGAGCATCATCTACTAGTGGCTACTAGGTCTCTACCCCCCTTCCCAATACACAAGAGGTGCAAATATGAGATCAACCAACATCATATCAACATAATCTTGATAATAAAAGAGAATAACAACTAATCCTAATCACATACATCTAACTTATAGTTAGGGTTCATTGATTAGGGTTCATGTTCAGGACAATAGGTTCTAGAATGGCTCTACTACAATACTGAATCTATCCAAAATACCTGCCCTCGACATGCTATCGCTAACTCCCCTGGTTCTCCATCTCTAGCAAGTAGTTGGAGAAGATGATCCTCCTCATTGCTTTGCAATTCAGCCGCCGAAGACGGTCTTCGAGTCGGAGCTCTGATCGCGAACTGGTGGGTCTGAGGTTGGTGGAGCCAAAAGTGGCTAGGGTTTAGGGTTTAGCCTTTTTATATGTTAGGGTTCACATGCGGGCCACTTGGCTCCAATAGGGCGCGTCCATGTGGCGGGTCACCTATAGAGTGAAGCCACGTGGAAATGGGTCACCTTCTAAGGTTGGCCAAGTTATGTAAATAACTTGGCCATGCCCCCACACTTGGTGCATACAAGTCTACTAATGTAGATTTGTATAGTGACGTGGGCCTAGGATATACGTATTTATATCGTATATTCTAGGGGAACGTCACATTCTCCCCCCCTTAGGATAATGCTGTCCTCAGCATTACATAAGGTGAAACGAACCTGCACAATATAAAAGAAGAATATGCATATTAACACTTAGAATTTTATCACAACCATAACTTCCGGTGTTAATTACCTGAATATGAGTGTGAAGCTATATTCATTTTCTTATACAATTTATATAGTTTCAGTAATTTTTACATTATGATAACTTGAAAAATCCTGAGGAGTTTTATAACTAAGACAAAATGTTATAAGCTCATATTCTTGGTGTGATGTACTCCCTCCTTACGGTCCCTTTTCTCTATTGGCCAACAGGAGCATATAGTTTAATTAGTAATTTGTGGTTTTAAGGGTCCACCCCCTATTAATTTACATTACATTATACTACATGCATGTGACATGCCTATTATGCCCACATGTCTAATGCCTACACCTTTTGTCAGCTCTGGCATAGGAGGTGGCTTATCCTCCATAACAGCCATAGACTCTAGGTGGTTCCCTATCATGCACCTATCCATGATCCCTATTCTAGGACTCATGCATGCACACTTAACCTATAGGCATAATATCATTGCATAGGGAACATTAAGGATGATCCCATCATCGCCCATGCTCTCATGCGTCATAACCTATATACATCTTGGCTCCTAAAAGTGATTGCATGCACTCTTTGATTCGTCTCGGCCAAATCTTTATTGTGTGAATGCACTCACCTTTTCGAATCGTTATCGACGATGTCGCTGACGAGCTGGCCTTTGCATTGCTCTATAAACTGTGGGTACTGTGTTTCGAGATCATATTTAAGTACCCATGTCGCGTCTTCCACTTGCAAGTGTGTCCACTTGACTAGATATTGGAGGACTGAGGTCTTCTTGTTTTCTTATATGCTTTATTGAGAAGAGCTTTTGAAACAATCTCAAAATTTGTTTTCTTATATGGTTATTTCCAACAAAGTTGGTGTCTCCAATATCTCCTCTAGGTTGGGAGTATGCTTTTTCAGCAAGCTTATATGGAAGACTTTATGAATTTTCAAGTGTGTGGGAAGATCCAACTTATAGGATTGGTTACCTATTCTTTGAATGATTTTGAATGGTCCCGCCCACCTTGAAGAAAGTTTCTTAAATTGCCGATGCAGAGCTTAGCGTGTTTGACTTTTATTTTGAGTCAAATATTATCCCCTACTTGGAATTCTCTTTTGGTTTTGTGTCTATCGGCTATGCTCTTTTGTCGACTTCTTGCTGCCATGAGATGAACTTGAACTTCTTCCACTAATTGTTGCATATCAATCAACATTTATTGAGAATCTTCTAGCTTGGACACTCGATTATGCCAAGTGTCTGATGTTAGGCATGGATAACCATAATTTATCACGGATAACTCTACCAAGTAAATATAGTCTTCCCACTTTGACTTATTCCACACATAGTTCTCAATATGTCTTCTATTATCCGACTTGTACGTTCAGTCTGCCCATTTGGTTGGGGGTGATATGTTGTACCCATGGATAACTTTGTTTGAATCGTGTTGAAGAAGTCCTTCCAAAATAAAATCGGGGTCTCTATTGGAGATGATTTTCCTTCCCATCCCATGCAATCTGAATATTTCCTTTAAGAAAAGCAAGGCGGTGTCTAAAGCCATATCTGTGGTTCGCCATGGCAAAAAGTGCGCCATCTTTGATAGTTTGTCGACCACTACCATTAAGGTGTCATGGCCCCTTGCTGTTTTTGGGAGCCTAGTTATAAAGTTCATGCTTACAACCTCCCATTTGGCATTTGGAACCTCCAAAGGTTCTAGGGTTCCTGGGATTCGGAGTTGCTCTGCTTTTGTTTGCTGAAATAACTGACATTGCCGAATGTAGTTGGTGGTGTCTTTCTTCATGCCAGGCCAAAAGTAACTACTACTTATCTTGAAGTAAATTTTCATGAATCCCCCATAGCCGGCTATTGGGCTATTACAAGTATCATGGAGAATCAATTTCATTACTCCTGATTACTCTGGAATGCAAAGCTTGTCTTTATGATATAAAAGTTTGCCTTCCATTTTATATCTTTTATAGGTTTCTCTTTCTTTATCTATCTTTGCTTTCTTGCAAGGACTAAAGACTAGCCTATACTTTCTTGAATTCTTTGCTTGAGGGTAAAACCTCTTCAACTTTTTTTTTTTTTTTTTTTTTTTTTTTGCCGAATTCACTAGCCAAGGTAGAGATGGCATTTTCAATCCACTCGAGTCTCCAATGGTCGTCGAGAGAGTGTATCAGCAACCACATTTAATTTACCTGGCTTATAGACTATCTTGAAGTCATATTCTTCGAGGAATTCCATCCCGCGTCTTTGCCTCAAATTGCGGAATGGTTGCGTGAAAATGTATTGGAGGCTTTGGTGATCAGTATCTAACTGAAATTTCCTACCAAGCAAATAGTGCCTCAAAATACAAAAGCTCTTACAACAACTAGAAGTTCTTGATCATGCACGTTGGATAACGTTGTTCGGTGCCATTCATCTTCTTAGAGTCGTACGCCAGTACTCTTCCTTCTTGCATAAGGTCTCCACCCATTGCTAGTATACTTGCATCAGTTGCTACTAGCTTATCCTTATTTGGATCTGGTAGGATGAGCACTGGTGCTATTGTCAAGGCTTCTTTGAGCTTTTCGAAAACATTCTCTAGCCAATTTGCTACAAAATCCTTTACTTTCTTATTCTGAGTCAGGTCCGACAAAGGGGATGCCCACTTAGGAAAATCTTTTACAAATTTCCGGTAGTAGCCTGCTAATTCAAGAAAACTTCTCACCTCAGAGACGTTCTTCTTTGCTGGCCAATCTACTATTGCTTCAATTTATATTGGATCAGTGGAGATTCCCTCCAGTGTGACCACATGCCCCAAGTATTCCACTCTACTTGCTGCGAAGTGACACTTTGAGAGTTTTGCGTATAAACAATGATGCTTTAGCTTTTCTAAAACTCTCCTTAGATGTTCCACATATTCTTCCATGGACTTGCTATAGATTATAATGTCATCGAAAAATATGATAACAAACTCGTCCAAAAGTCTCTGAACATCTCATTCATTAAGCACATAAATGTAGTTGGGGCATTTGATAGACCAAAGGGCTTGATTATGAACTCTTGGTGCCAATACCACATTCTGAAAGCGGTCTCATGAATAACCTCCTCCTTAATTCTTATTTGATGGTAGCCAAACCTTAAATCAATTTTATAGAAGAATTTTGCTCCTTGGAGCTGGTCCATTAGATCATCTGCTCTTGGCAACGCGTATTTGTTCTTTATCGTTTGCTTGTTGTGCTGACGATAATCGATGGACATCCTTAGACTTTTGTCTTTCTTCTTCACAAAGAGGATGGGTGCCCCAATTCATGAAACACTCGACCTAATGAACCCAAGCTCTAATAATTCTTGCAGTTGCTTCTTGAGCTCGGCTAGCTCTAGGGTGCTCACCCTATATGGAGCTTTGCTAGTTGATTTTGCATCTGGCGCAAGAGTGATTTCGCAATCCATGCCTCTATAGGGCATTAGCTCTCAAATTTCATCCTGTAATAGGTCATGGAACTCTTTAATTAACTTGGCAATTGCCTTAGGTAATTACTTTGTACTTGCATCCTCCTTTTTATTCTTTTGCTCTGGGTCGACGAATTCAAACTTAGGGATATATTCAATCCCATCCTTAATGATGCATTTATGATATGCATTGCATTATTGAGGCAATTTTCTTACATTGACAACCCGGGTTCTGCGAGAGTATCGTAAAGTTTCTAGCTGCAAACATTGATCACGAATACACGTTATGCAATGTGGCTACTATGGTGTTGCTGCTGCTTTTATTTATCTTACTCATAGAAGAATTATAGCAAAAACACTTATACTCATGATACATTGTGATCTCAAGGTTTAAATTCAAGAATATAATTTAAGGTGTATCTAAACTTTGTAGATCCATTGCGGATCTAATGCTGACGTCGACGTTTGAGTTTAAAGTGCTCCTTAATGTCTTTTGAGTTTGAGGTCATGGCAGACGTTTCGTAGCATGTTCCATGTCGAGCATCCTTCCAGTGCTGGAACTACTTTTTCCTGTGCCAAGTCCTGTATCCTGCAGTCATTAATGCTAAGGGTGCATCTCGAAGGTATCCTTGAGCTAAATGAAGATAATGCAAGGGCATAGATCTCCTAATTAAGATTACATGGTCGATGTTCTCCAAAGTTTGGAATGACTCCCGAAGCAAGGAAGTGCTGATAGCAAGTAAATTGCCTGCTCCCATGTGGTTAAATTGTTTTTGAAAAAGAACTACTATTTGATCTTAAGTGAGCGAAGAAAGATAGTAGCGTGAAGCTTTTCCCATGCCGACTGGGGATTCTGACCCTTTCCTCATGGCTGCTTGACGGTATATTTCTATCACCATTAGGTCGCCATGATCCCTCTTCATCGAGATGGTGCCATCAAGATTAATATAACTACACTTCAAGGTTTGGCCCCATGATGACGTGGCTTATTTGGGTTGGGCCATGCTCCCACTCTTATACAATCTTGCTTGAATTGCCTGAAACTCTTCATCATCTGAAGATCTTGATGCTGCATTCGGTGCTTGATAAAATCATACGCTTGTCTGTTCGTGATGTTATGCCGTTGTATATATCTCTCTTTCGGCTATTTCTCTTGGAAGTTCTTGCTCTGAATAGTCGATGAAGTCGTCATTATAAGTATGAATGATCATAGATAGGAGTTCATCCATGCAAAGACTTTAATCAATGCAGTATGGTAGGTGTAAGATATCATCTGCAAAAAGGTATTCCTCCTCTTTAATAATAATTGGCGTAAGAGGTGTGATCCTAACTGGGGTGCTGTTGCCTTTCTTGTGAGGTCCTCTGTGGTCCTGATGGTACTTCTCCATTTGCCTAGCTAATCTGGGTTCATTCTCAAATTCATGGACTTCCTCCTCATAGTCATGTTCCCCTTCCTGATACTTGGTTGATGGGCCTTCTAGAAGGTTGGCCTTGATGTCGGGTTCCTCTAAATATGGTCTAGCTTTCCTCATATTCATTGGTACTAGATCAAGAGCTCGGACTCACGGTTCCCCTAAGTTGATTATTCCCTGATAATGGAAGAAGGTTGCAAAGGCTGCTTGTGCTGATAAATATTTGTGCCTTTGGACCGTACATGTCATGTATCGTGGCATTCTTTCAGCCCTTTTCCAGATTGTCTTCTTTGGTGTCTGACTCAGTGCTGTGTGATAGCTTTAAGAAAGATCCACGCTCCGGTTTGCCCTTGGACTCTCACATCCTGGCCTTGGAGCTGTTGATTGTATTGACCAAGGATATCTTGGTAATACGGTGTCCTTGATGTTTTTTCATAAAGATCAAAGGTATGCTGAAAGACTTGAAATACCCCGTCGATTGGTGCCTCTTTGATGTGCTCTGAGTTGCGATACTATTCAACAAACTCTGTAGGCACCCTAGAACTAGGCGAGGAACCCTAATTTTTCAAAGTTTATGTATTGTTCTAGTACATGAGTATTTAGGGCTTGGAATTCAAGTAACCCAATCATGTCCCTTTTTTTTCTATGTTATGTACATGTACATATGTTAACAAGTTTTTATTAAAAACTTGTGCCTTGTGTTTGTGCTTGTGCCTACATAGGCAAACAGGCATGTGCCTTGAATAACTTGCATGAAGCAAACCCAACCTATTGGGAAAGATCTTTGAGTCGATTTAGTAGGGCCGAGGCATGTGCCTTGAATAACTTGCATGAAGCAAACCCAACCTATTGGGAAAGATCTTTGAGTCGATTTAGTAGGGCCGACCTGAGTTGAGAAATGTAAAACATGCATTTGCCCTTAACAAACGGCATGCAGCAGACCCAACTTGTTTGAAAAACACGTAGCTAACTTAGTTGGGCATGATATGCCAAATGTTGAATCTATGGAGCAAAATAATTTTTTTTTTAGCATGCTCTTTACTTAATGCATCAAGTAATATATTGACATGGTAAAAGACACAAATAGTTGTATGCTTGCTAGATGGTCTAGGCACTAAAAATGTCACTAACGTGGCAAGTGGGTCTAGGCACTAGAAGAAAAAATTAATGGCACTAACACTTTTCCTTTCACAAGGTATAGGGTCTAAGTAGTGAGAGAAAGCAAGAAAGAAAAAGAAATTACAAAGTTGCGAAACTCAGAAACTACACATTTTTAGGTCAAACAAAAAAAACGAGCCTTGAGCCGTTTCAGGTCGCGTTGCTACAATGCGACAGACCCCGCGCCGAGAGGTCTGGCGAGGGTCTTGCATGGCCCTGGGGCGCGTCATGAGTCGCCTCCGGGCTTCTTCCAGGTAGGAATAGGTCTTTTTCAAAAAAAATTTGGTGTAGTTACAGTCGATGCTGCATTATATCTTGCTATAGGCATCTGATCGAGCTTTTCAGAGAAGGAGTACAGCAAAAAAATTTATTCTTGATGAAGATGCGACTGATCCCGCGCCTGGGAGCTCTGCGAAGTTTTTGGTTGAGGCCAGGGCGCGGCATGAGTCGCCCTGTGCCTTATTTTGCTTAAGAAAAACTGTTTGAGGAGTTTTTGGCAGCCGGCATGTTGAACTTGGTAAGCTAACTGTATATGGCCGAATATAGCTTAAGTATAATTTGTTAACAAAAATTGAATCCGATGCATTCTCATATAAACTGGGTATATAAACGAAGCCACCCAGAGGCATATGCTTTCCATCAGTAAGAGCTAGTGTCGAGCTAGTGCAGGGTATGCTGACACAATGTTCAGAATATTATAAAAGTGGAATTAGCAGATGCAGAATGCAGCTCAAAGATATTATAAGTAACAGAGATCTTTGACATTTAATATTATCACGTTACTTACATTCAATTGGGAAGGTATGAAGCCAGGACCGGCGACCTTTCTTACTGTTCTTGATGCATGCACCAATGAAGCAGCCACAACTAAAGGCAAGCAGGTGCATACCCAGATTCTGGATGAAGGATTGGAAGTAGAAACAGTTTTGACCAACTCTTTAATTGATATGTGTGGGAGATGTGGTGATATAGAAAATGCAAGTATTCTTTTTGACAGGATGATTATGCGTAATGTTGTTTCCTGGACCTCAATAGTGGCCATATATGCTCAGCATGGCCATGGCAGAAAGGCCCTTAGATTGTTGAAAGAAATGCACCAGCAGGGTGTTATGCCTGATAGTGTTACCTTTGTCAGCATTATTTCTGCTTGCAGCTATTCTGATCTTGTAGATGAAGGTTGTCACAACCTTGTGTCTGTGGTAGAGGAAGATGGCATTGTGCCTAGAGATGAAAGTTATAACTGTATGATTGATCTGCTTGGACGCACATCACAATTAGATGTGGCAGAAGACTTGATTTATCATGCGCCATTTTGTCCGGCTGCACTGACTTGGATGACCTTGCTTACTGCTTGTAGAACACATCTTGATATTGACCGTGGATGGCGTGCTGCTACTCAAGCATTTGAACTGGATCCGGAGAATGACGTCCCATACGTTTTGCTTGCTCATATCTATGCTGTGTCTTCCATGGAGGAGGGTGATTTTCTCCTCAAAAATTCTAATAGACAGGCATCTAAATCCTTATAACGGCTTCCCGTCCTTTTATAAATAGGTCTCATACAGGAGAATCCACAATCTGTACCTAAACTAGTAGATGTTCCAGTGGTGGCATTTAAATTTGCTGGATCCAGTGGTAGATCTACCAAGCCCTCCAGATGCAGCATGTAGCTTCCAGCAGGGTCACATACAAGAGAGATCACCCCAGATTAAAATGGCATGGATGAAAATGACATCTTTGAGAAAACACTCTGTAAATTTAAAGATTCGAATCTGACAAAATTGACATACCATCTTATATAATGCATCATGAAAATCACTTTGGTAAGGAAGAAAATTGTCCAGGCTTATACTACTTATGATGTGTACACCTATTTGTCTCTACAGGAAAAATAGTCTCTACTGGAAAAATTGTGCAGTCTAGCTAAACGTTGCTTTTCGATAGAATAGTTGGGATTTACAAAACAAGCCTTACCATTATAATTGCATCGTCATAGTATGTATAATTGCCTAACAAGATCTTATGTTGCTTATCTAATCCAACGCTTTTTTTTATATATTTGATAGCAGCCAACTTAATACGTCAAGCCATTGTGAAGCTAGTCTTATGCTAAATGGCGTTGAACTTTCAAATCACACCACCATATAATATAAGACTCCCATACTCATATAGCGGCTAATGATCGCATACTCATATAGCGGCTAATGAAATCTAGCGAGAAGAAAACATATTAGCAGCAGGGCTTAGGGCCCAACTTTCGGCGTGACTCAAGATAATATTCCTAGCCCCCTCAACAATAGGTTTGCTCCTCAAAAGTACCCCCAATATCTTCTCTCTTCGTATCCTTTTTGCCAAATTCATGTCCCTTGACATAACGGTGACTCGTTTTGTGGGCCAAATTAGGGTATTTATTCGTGATGACCCTAAATGTATTAAAATTCTACAATGTTCGATGGTTCTTGGGTTATTTATTGTGGTCCATTGGGAAGTCTATTTTGGTCGATTCTTCGACCCATTCCTGGTGGAATATTGGGTTCATGCACAAATTTTCACCCAAATTTACTAGAATTCATGGACTCTATTACTCCTATTCTCTAATCTAACTTAATTAAATGACGACTCTACTCGTGGAAAAAGTTTTCCCACTTTTCGAGGTTCACTATTGGGATTTGCACCCCAACTTTTTACTAGGCCAGTTAGTTTCCTATCATAAGGTGATGGCCAGTGCTTGATCTTGGTCAACCAAGATCATTGCTCTGATACCATTGTGACGCTCCTTGCGCTATATACGACAGCCGCCGTATACATCGAAGGACCTTCCCCATCCAACGGCACCCGTCGTATGGGCCCTCTGTCTAACTCGCGTCTGGGGTCCAGACTATCGAGTAGAGGACACAGAGGTGTCATTCCGTCCCGTCCTCTAGGGGTCCCTATGTCAGCGGAAGCAAAATATACAACATAAGCACTAGCAACAATAACAACAAACTACCTCGAAGGGTAGTGATAATCCATCTATCCATGTCATCAAATACAACAATACAATGAATACATCAAATACATCAAATAGAGGCTCCTACCCAAGGCTCAGACTCAAGGGGGAGTTGACTGACGGCCGGGGGCCTCCAGATAGAACAGACCGAGTTATGGCAATGGGCTTGGGCTGGCAATAGACAATGGCTAGGGTTGACCACTCCCATCCGCCCCTCCTGTGCATACTTTGCAGATAGGCTAAATCAGACTCTGACGTGACTGTAACCTGCCGGAGACGTAATCCCATGGTATCACCCAATGAGACTACTCCGGGTTGCATCTCCCCGGTCCGATGAGGTAGGAAGGGTTGCATCTCCCCCTCCCAGAGTGCAGTGGCTCCATGGGCGGCTAGAGGATCGTGGCGACACACGTCCATACCCGGTGAACTCCCCAAAACAAGAGGCCAAAGCCGACACTTGCAACTCTTGAGAGTCGTATGACACCATTGACCCAGGAAGTGTCGGACCCATACCCGGCCCACACGAAGTGACCGACTATGAGCCTAGCCCGCTATGGGACCCCAGTAGCCGCGCTCAGCAAGGTCCTCCCTCCACTTTGCCACTGACCCCGTTGTGTGGTGCTCAGTCACTCCATAGCCTCCGTAGCCAGGTGGGCTCTATGCACAGGCCGCAATAATAATGGGAACTAGTGGGTCTAAACTAGGAGCATCATCTACTAGTGGCTACTAGGTCTCTACCCCCCTTCCCAATACACAAGAGGTGCAAATATGAGATCAACCAACATCATATCAACATAATCTTGATAATAAAAGAGAATAACCACTAATCCTAATCACATACATCTAACTTATAGTTAGGGTTCATTGATTAGGGTTCATGTTCAGGACAATAGGTTCTAGAATGGCTCTACTACAATACTGAATCTATCCAAAATACCTGCCTCTGACATGCTATCGCTAACTCCCCTGGTTCTCCATCTCTAGCAAGTAGTTGGAGAAGATGATCCTCCTCGGCTGCTGCAATTCAGGCTGTCGAAGACGGTCTTCGAGTCGGAGCTCTGATCGCGAACTGGTGGGTCTGAGGTTGGTGGAGCCAAAAGTGGCTAGGGTTTAGGGTTTAGCCTTTTTATATGTTAGGGTTCACATGCGGGCCACTTGGTTCCAATAGGGCGCGTCCATGTGGCGGGTCACCTATAGAGTGAAGCCACGTGGAAATGGGTCACCTTCTAAGGTTGGCCAAGTTATGTAAATAACTTGGCCATGCCCCACACTTGGTGCATACAAGTCTACTAATGTAGATTTGTATAGTGACGTGGGCCTAGGATATACGTATTTATATCGTATATTCTAGGGGAACGTCACACTATTGGCATTGTGAGTAACTTTAAATACATGTTGCTAATATTGTAACTTTATCACACAAAGAGACTCAAGTTGAGTATAGATATGTTTCACGAACATGGAAAGGGTGATTCCAAAATTATGGAAAGAGCATGAACTGATGGGATCATTATATTGCTGTTATTGGAAATGAATTTTGCCAGAATAATATTCTGTCATATAAGGTAAATACAATGTCAGTTGCCATTGTTGCCTATCAAAATTGGCCATATGGCTCACCACAAAAGTAAATGACTTTGCTTCAAATGCATATGGATAGACCATAGTCTAGTATCAAATATTGGTGACCTGCAATCTGCGCAAATTCTGGAAGAGTTGCAATTAAGGTAACTTTAATGCCTCTTGCTTCCTTTTAATCATACCGAAAGATTATTATCTATGGCATATTGTAGTTATAGGATAGTGCAAGACCCTTACTGTAATGGTAGGGTCTTGCCCATCCTATGATTACAGTATATACATGAAGAGGTTTTCCACTATCCTACGGTTGGAGGTAGGGTTTTTTTTATTATTGATTAACATTTGTTTCTTGAATGTGAGCTCTCACATAGAGAACATTATGTAATACTTATTCAATAGCACTAGCAACTTCAATGGAGGCAAGTCTTCATCATGGTGAGACATGAGGCTACCCAATTTTAAGACACGATGCATGTCTAGTTTGGTAAAGTCATATGAGAAATAAAACTGCTGATTTGAGGGCTAAAAATGATTGAGTGCAAGCTCTCACATATTAAATATTATTCCACGAGGTTTACTTTACAGTCCTTGATAAAATTAAAAACTCGTATTTGCTACTCCTATGAAGGGGGAATAACATGCCCAAGTTGGTAGGTTTGTAATACATGTGGTACACTTGTTGAACCCAAGGTTAGACCTTGAATTTATTGTGATTCTCAGATGCATTTTTGGAAAAACAAGCATTATACTAGGCTTTTCTAAAGATAGATTTTCATGACATTTTCTACATTGCAGTGTGCCTCCAGCATTAAGACTAAGAGTATATGTCTTGGACAAAAAGTACTAAGATGACATAAAATTTAGCCAATATTAATGATGGCAGGATGTGGTGGGAAGCTTCTACTTGGCTTTGCATTGAAAATAACAGTTGGTATTTTAACCTCAGGGTTATAGTCCATTTATGGAATAATAAGAAAATAATAAAAGTTATTTTGCAGTGAGATGCATCTAGGGTTAGCACCTAAGAAGGCTTTGCGGCCTGATGAAGGCAAGGCAACGACTTGCTATTGGATCTTAACATTTGATTCGCAGATTAAAATTTCTTCGGATCTGAATACTTCTCGGCATTTGCATGTTTGGAAGAATGATTTTTTCTGGGGAAAAGAATGGCAACGGAACTGAGATATTCTAGGTTGGATGTATGTTCCAAGCTGCTTCAAATCGATATTCTTCAAATCGATTTTATGGCAAGCTACTTCAAGCTACTCAAGTATAACACAAGCATATAAGCTAATATTAGCTGATAGCAGAGATGCCGATAATTTGGCATTTGATCTGTAGATAGATCTGCACCCTTCCAATAGTTTTGCCCATCTTTGGCAAAAAGTAGATGGCTATTTCGTTGGATTACAAGATGAGCGGCACATTTGCTTTGCCGTTAACATATCTCAAAGCAAGACTATGTATCATCGGATGTCTTTTGCAGCTCGTTCTGCCTCAAAGATCTATTCTACATCCTGAAAACATGTTGTTTGATGCTCTAAGCTAGTTTGAGCTTCAAGTTGGTGCCATTTTTGCATGCTTTTACAATCCGAAAATATTTTTCGCAAGCTGATCCCATGGCTTAAACGTAGATCTGGAAAGATTTCTGAAACCATTAGGCATATTCTAAAGCAAGTGCAGAAAGTATATGATGTCCTTTGCAACATCTGTCTGCTCAGAAGATATGTTGATTATTTTGGCATGCTGGTCCAAGCTTGATGCATTTTTGCAAGAAGACTTTCATATATGCTGATCAGGAAGATCAGAGATGCGAGACCAACTCTAATCAAGACAAGCAGCAGGTAACTCTATCTTGTTTGTACATTATTCTTCCTCTAAGAAAGCTTGCAGAAAATTAAAACTGCAAAATAGTATTGGCTACGCAATAGCTATGGTCTGTCATTAAAAATGGCATACTATACAGTTGAGGTATCTTGTACTTTGAGAAAGTACCACAACTTGTAAACAGATGATCTTTTAAAGCATTAAATTGGTTGGGCAAGGCCAACTCATAGTTCAGGAAGTATTTGCTGAATTTGTTCTTCTATTTTTTGCATTCCATTTGTTTATTTGCTTACACTAACAAAGGGCAAGAGGCTACATTGGGTGAAGGGCGAAGAGCCGAGAATACCCAATGTACCTTTTGGCCCCTGCATCATTACCACTTAGTGCTAATGTTTGCTTGTTTGGCTGCAGGTACGGATATTCTCCTCTCAATGTGGTTCTTTTGTCCTAGTTAAGTGGTTTTAGCAGAAAGGAACGATGGAATTATGCTACCAGGTTCGTAACAAAGGAATTGTGAAGCTGGCTACATAGCTTAGCCTACAAGGATTTATGGAGTTCATGCAACTAATTAGACTTCCGAAGTTCATAAAAGGTTTACTTGATTGATTAAAGGAAATGGCTTTATGCCAGTTAATTTTTTCTTCATTTTAGACAAGATATTTTATTCTGCTATCTCATTTGCATGCATAAGAGCATGAAAACTTACTATGAAGCTTGGATATCTAAATTTGGCTGGCTTTGTGCCATAACTTTATATATGATGCCTAGAGTGGTAATCTGTTACATTTTTTTTTTTTTTTTTTTTTAAAAAGAGTACTTTATGATAAAAGCATCTGGTTCTTATATTTTGTAGTACTAAAAGATGCATGACCAGAGACTAAAGTCAGTAGAGAATGAGCATGTTACTAAGTCATGAACATGGTTCAGTTAAAGATCACAGAGAAGATATGCCATCTTGGATTAGCTCGGTCCAAGTATGGGATGATAAGGCTACGGATGGATTGACTGAAGTAGTTTGAAGTGCTAGTGGGCTTTTGTCTAGGCTAGCTCGATCAGGATTTTTTTTTTTTTTTTTTTTTTTTTTTTTTTTTTTCTGAAGGTACGAGATGATTTTTTCATTAATTAAGGAAAAACATACAAAATATGGTTAAGTCCCATGAAGACTTAACAATAGAGAATATGAACTGATAAACAGGAAATTATGAAAACAAGTTTTTGTAGCAGAAGTAGTCCCGAAAATCCTGTGGATATGATGTTAAGAGTAAGCAGCAACTGGAATCCCACAGAATTTGACATCTGATGTAGAAAATCTTCAGTAGTTTCCAGAAGTGTAATAATTGAAGGCAACTGTCAAAGTTTTCAGGTTTAAGAATCCCAAAAAGAGTCTTGAAAACAGTTCTCCAAGAAGTCTCCATGCCAATCCTGTTGCTAAAAGTACTAATTGACCTGCATACACAAAAAGAGTTACTGCACTCAAAAGGAGCCAATGCTGTCAATTTCTGATATGATGGTAGTGGAGGGGATAGTAGGATTTTTTGTGTCATCTGGATCATTGGAGAAGAAAAGCAAATTAAAACGGTTGGTGAAATTTGAGGTAGTGCCAAGAATATAGGAAGGTGCATGCCATAGTTCATCTCTGATCAGTCTGCAGTAATCTGACTATACCATAAGCAGTATATGCGTACCATAACTGTCAGCAAGCATTCTGTGAGTATAGTATAAAAGTCGTATTTAATTAAAGTGGGACTCATTACATTCCCATTTTTTTTCGGAACCCGGTTAATTTACATAAAAAGTAGCACCCCGACCCGAAAACTATCCTTAATTCGAATTTTTGAATAAAACTCTGAATCCAAGCTTTGCTCCAGTTTTCCCTGGTTCGCGAGTCGAGAACAAGAACAATGCAACTGAAACAAAGGAAATTCATTAAAGTAGATAACCAAAGATCTAGTTGAAAAAGAATTTTTATTAATAAATTGAACAGATACAATGTATTTTACATCGGACGCAGAGACCATGGTGGTCTTGCTGTCACTACAGTTACATCATCTTGGTAGGTGGTCCACCTTAGGGGATTAACTAGCGGCGCTTCTTCATGCCGACTGTAAGCCTTGGGGGCAACCTGAAGAGTGTGGAATGCCTCACGTGGAGGTGCCTCTGGAGCTACCGGCTGACCTGTCCACCCGACTTCTCCACTCATCTCCCGCAGCCTTTGACGACCCACCTTCCGCGGAAAAAAGAAATGAATCGAGAGGCCGGTGATCAGAAAGGATTTTCAGTCCTTTGGCAATCTGATTACTCTGATTTGGAACAAGAAGACCTACAAGGATTTTAAGTCCTTTGCCAAGCACGTTGAAATCAAATTACAATGGAGAACATTCATTCCATACAACTGCATCCAATGACGTGGGAAGTAGTGTCTTTCTCGACTCGCGAGTCGAGAAAGGCCCATAAAAGTGAAAGTACAACCATTCTCATTAGAATATGGTTGCATCCAATCACACACGGAAGCATACAAATGGTTCGTCAACGAGACAACCAGCATGCCTTTCTCGACTCGCGAGTCGAGAAAGGCCTAGGAAACGCAATGTACAAGCATTATCATAATAGATCATGCCTGCATCCAGTCACGCAATGTACTCTCTATATCTTAGAAACTGCCTTTCAGTGAAATCCTGATTGTACTTCTCAATGAACCTGAACATGAAGACCATTTGCATAACTTCCCTTGAGAATATTTCTGCCCATAACCTTTCAGCTGTTCTCTTGACATCTTCATCTTTTCTCCTTTGCCAGACTGTCCACTGATTAGTAGGAGGATAGCAGACCTGATGTTCATGCAATCTCTCCACACCATATCTAGCAACTTCATTTCTCAGAGACTCTCCATCCTTTGAGACAAAATATCTGTTCATGTAAGGCCCCCTGCACAACTCCATGTATCCTATGCAATGGAACTTAATTAGTATTTGTAAATGAAAGTCTTGAGATAAATAAATTATGATACCCCACAAATTCACCAATTTGATCCCAGGACCTGTCATAATTGTCAGCAAAAGTTTTCCTATGTGCAGTAGTACAGAGCTCAATGTCATATTTAATATGTAGCTTGATCCAAGTAATAGAAAACCTTTTTTTGCCATATAGACATCTATTCCTCGACTTCCAAATATTCCACAGAGTTAAAAATGCAATGGTATTCTTGTAATTATCATTCCCTTGCATAAAATTAATGATGGAAGAGGTATCATAATTGGCAAAGTATCTATTAAACCACAACCAAAGGGGATCTAATTTTGAGCAGAAGAAAATATGTTCCAAATCCTCAACATTATTACAGATTAGAGGACAGTTTGGTGACACATTTAGGATTTCTACTGGCCACAACTTGAAGACAGGGAACACTTTTATTTGCAATCAGCCAAATAAAATAGGAAACCTTTCTGGAAGCATAAGAGTTCCAAACATTTCTGATTAAGGATTTGGTAGCAGTAAAGTTTATGTTCCAAGCAATAGATGATTTAGGAAGATCAGGCCTGCGATCTAAGAAATTATAAATATCCTTGACCTTGTAATTTGATTTTTTATTAAGCATCCAGCTAAGACCACTATTAGGCACCCGAGAAGGGACAGAATTTCCAACAATGTTCCTGATATGCTTGTAAACCTTTTTGTCAGTATTAGTTCCCTTTATTTTGATCTTGAGATTTGACTAAGTGCCACAGATCACCTAAATTCTTAAAGCCATTGGAATACCATTTCTTGTAAATTTGAGGATGCTTCAAGGCCATAACATGGTTTGGATGATCCATGAATGTAGGAGACCAGAAAATAGGCATGTCAAAATGAAAATTTTGACTTTGATCAAATTTGAATGCTAGATAAATATTATTCCAGGCCTTAATAATATTTCTCATAAGGGGGGACATATTGGTTGCTAAGGAGACTTCACAAAAAGCAGAATTTGGTAAGTCATGAGGAACTGAAGGATGACCAGAAGGAGAACTTTTCATGAGCCAGTATCTGATGAATTTAGATGCTACACTGTCTGAGCCATTTAAAGCTTTCCAAACAAATTTCCCTGCAAGAGCTTGGGCCTGTTTATGAATATTTTTACAAGCAAGACCACCATCTTTTTTATGCCTGGTGATAGTATTCCAATTGACTAGATTGTTACCATTCCAAATGAAGTTCCTAATAATTTTCTCAATCTGCTTGTAAACAGAGGCAGGAGCAACTAAAGCAGTAGAGAAATATATATGAGAGCTGGTAAGCACTTGATTGGCAATTACAACTCGACCTGCCAAGGATAAAGTATTTTTATAGATATGAAGCTTTGCTCTAATCTTTTCAATAATAGGGGACCAGAGACCAGATAGATTAGGATTCAGAGACAAAGCATGCCAAGAAATTTGGTAACCTCTGAAGTTTTGATAATTTTAATGCCTGAAGTGACTTAAAAGATCCACGAAGAAGGCAATGTTTTTAGCATTATTTTCAAGGAAGGAGAAAGTATCATCAGCATACTGTTGAATACAAAGAGTTTCAGAGGAGTTTGGGAGTTTAAGACCAGAAATATTGCCAATACTTTGATGGTGCTTAATTGCTTTAGTGAGCAATTCAGCCACCACAATAAATAGATAAGGTGCCAGTGGACAACCTTGTCTAACCCCTCTCTCAAGAGGGAAAAAGGGGCTAGGAGAGCCATTGATGAGAACAGCAGAGTTAGATCTGAGATTAAAACCCATAATTAGCTGAATCATTCTGTCATGTCATCGCTATAAGAGCAAGAAAGATCTAACGCCCAAAAGCATCCAGAGGAAAACATGCCCAAAGCATGAAACATACCATATAAGCCCTAACTTGCAAGACAGAGTTCTCGTGATCACCAAACAAATGGCCTCCTCTGACATGGTAGTATGTAATAAAAAAGAGGTACTATCTTATTGCATCTCTAATGAAAGAACATGATAAAGGGGTGCTATCATACTGCATCTCTAGTGAAAGAACATGATATATGCAAGCAAATCTTTGGTTATAATATAGTTGAATCTAATTATATCCCTTTAGCCCCGATTATTCAATACAAATGAATATGTAGCATAATAACATGGGGTTTTCTTTGTGTTTTTGTACGCTTTTCACTAAGGTTTCCCTATGATTTCGTGATGTATTCAAATGGATGTACTAATGCATACATCTAGAGTGCACCATTTCTGAGCCATTGATTTTAGCCTTTTTTTTTTTCAGTGGTCAACAACCAATGGCTCACAACAAAAGCCTTTTTTTGTGCGTGTGGTGTATAATGGGCACATGAAGGGCCATTGATTTTAGCCTTTTTTTCTAATGGTCAACAACCAATGGCTCACAACAAAAGCCCTCTTTTTGTGTGTGTTGTGCATAATGGGCACATGAAGGGCTTGAAGGGCGCATGTAGTGCAGTTTCCCCGCTGGCAACACATTTCTTATCATAACTTTTGATCCAGAGCTCTGTTTGAGATGATTGTTATTGCGTTGGAAAGCTCTCTCCGAGATCTTTTTGATAGTGTATGATATGGATATTTTGGTTAAGTTATATATGCTAAAAGAGCAATTTTTCGGCCGGGTTTGGTAGGCTTTCACACATTCTATCAGCTGATTAATACAGGATTGCGCTATTGGATATTGTTTTATGGCTCATTCCGAATGAAGCTTGCAAAAAATTACCATGCATTTTTAGATTTTGAGCCAGTTATTAAGCAAATTCCAAGGCTTCTAGATCCTTGTGCTAACAAGCAGAAAAGTTTCCCACTTTGGTTTCTCACCACAAGAATCCATGGAGGCCAAAGGCTGCTATTAAATTCCAGTTGAAAAATGTTTGTGTATGGGTGTTGCAAACTTTATGACTTTCAGAATAATGGGATCAATCTGCTCTATCTTTATGGTAACTTTTACTTATGTTCTATTTGTTTTATTGTGATCAAATTCAAAAGCTACAGGTGATGAAAGCCTCAAATGAATTCTAGTTTTTTTCTGGTTTGAATTCTAAAATTTTTGTCACACCGGGGGGGGGGCGTCCCTAAGGCCCCGAAGGGGCCAAAATTTTTTGTACACATTTAAATTAAAATCCCCCTTAAACCCCCTTTGGTTTGGGTGCATATTCACACGGGGGGTGACGTATATTTACATTATAAAAGCCATTTCATGAATGGGATTGACCAAACTTTACCCAACAATTCCGTCACTAAGATTCTTGCTTGCCACACATAATCAATATAATTATATGTTGGATTTATGGATCTCCTCCTGGCATTCTAGCTCCGTTTTCCATGGATATACTGCCCATTTTCCATTCGTTAATGTTTTTCTATAATCCCAATGTAGAAACGCAGTTTGTATCATTACTGACTTCTTCTATGCTTTTGCTAGTTCCATGGTAATATTTTGCTTTTCAAATGTATTTGAAATCAATCTAGAGTTCTTCACATGCACCTGTTGTAATTTAACGGTTGCTAACCTGTAAGCATCTTCCATATGGGCATTACCATAAATGTTTGCCAAGACAATATGTTGGCATTTATAATAAGGACCTTAGGGTGAAATCACACTACTAGATGCCCAGCCCCCACCCACTTCCCTCCCCCCCCCCCCCCCTTTTTTTTCCTAGGTAGAAGTTGTGGAGGCCCACAAGTTTGGCATCACACTAGCGTCCAGAATCAATAGGCCACATCAGAAATTTGTGGAATTGGAAGAAGAAAAAGAAATGAAATTTCCTCTTGATTAGGCTGCTGATTACTCCGATTAGGCTCGAATCACACCAAATTGCTCCCAATGGTCTCCAATATAGCTCCTCTGGCATGTCCCTCAATCATTATACTCCACAGTACCACATTCCATTGGGCAATCTGTAGAATATCCTACGTGCTTCTTCCAAGCTTCTGCACTTAGCATACATATGAACAAGAGCACTTTCCACAAGCACATATGTGGAAGAAATATGTCTGATCAGACATGGAAAAATAACTCAAACAACTGTCATATATAGATTTTTGGCCAGTATGTAGAAGCATGAAATGTATAACATTTTTTCTGCAGTTGTTTGCTATTGGCAAAATGTTTAGTAGGATGCAATTGCATGGAATATAACTTTTTTCCATTAAGCATATGGGATGCATCGACGCATTGAATTTAAAATAACGAGTTATACACCTCGTGTCTTTGAATTCAATCGGCATAACTTATGCTTTCCTAACATTGAGGGTACTCAATTTGCTAGAATGGTATGCTTTTGGTCCTCTTCTGAATGAGTGCATTGCCTTAACTTACCTAAACCCAAATCAACTTTCCATAATAATTTGAACTGGCTTCTTGATACTAAAGGCCCCATGGTATGTGATCAGATTCACTTCCTTGATTGTTGGATTGTCACAAGCACTTGCAGCATTTCCCACTTCCAAAACTTAATCATGCTTCAAATCGGCTCTTCCTAGCATCTGTAAGTTTTGGAGATGAAATAGCTCGAACAAGCAGCACCGATCAATCTACCAGAGGTTCTTCATTTCTAGATTTGTATCAGAGCATTTTCCCATACAAAGGCCATTTTAAAGGTTTGTTCCTAACCTTAGCTAAAATTAAATGTTATATGCCTTGCCTTATTCTAAAAAACCTATTCTATTCTATTCTATTCTATTCTATTCTATTCTTATTCTAATAACCAATTGCTATTGACTAAAACAATTATCTGTGACACTTAGCCCAGGCTATGCAATAATATACGAAGCTAGAATTTCCTAATAATTAGTAAATGTGTGCCCATCTATAGCTCGAAACAAATAAAAGAATTTCCTAAACAACTAACAAAAAATTGACATAATTTAACTCACCATCATATATATAAAAAACGTTGAACATGAGTACAAAACAAATACTTTATAGATGTAAAAAAACATATTCTTCGGTAGTATATATTTTTTGCATTGCTTTGAATATTCTGGAAAATATAGAGGCTACACTTCTCCAAGCTCAGACACATTTAGTTCACTTTCACAAGTCCATGACTAAGATCATTCCAGCTTTATGCAAAACCTCCTTTGTGATCAGTTGGGCAAAAGAAATGTTGGCGGCGGCCTTGGCCTACCGCGATAAATTTCTTGTATATATAAGTGCATTCTTGGGGGAACTTTTAGGGGAGGAACCCCTTAATTTCCAACTATTGTTTTCATAACTTCGCAAATATGCTGATGCATCACATATAGAGATAACATTGGACCAGTGATTCATGCCTTCCATGCCTTGGCAGTTTGATTGTTGTGTTATTGCAAAAGTGGTCGAAATATGGTAGTTTAGATTGCCGGTGGTGGAGATGGGTGCCCGTGACTCTGGCGTTTAGGGATGCCGGCTATCCATGTAGCTTGTGCATCCCGTCTTTGTTTTCAATGATCTTTAGCTCGATGGAAAGCTTGTTCCAAGAGCTCTCTAAAAATATCAATTTTGTAAGGGTTTGGTTATCAGGTTAGGGACCAATTTGTGCCTGTTTGATTTCGGCCACTTTCGGTAGAGATGGAGAAGACAGATACTGCTTCATCCAATGCGATGACAAAACAGCATGAGCCTATCACTAGCTTGATGCTCCATGAACTCCCAGTTTCTATGCAAAAATAGGTGAATAATTCAGTAGAAAGATGGTTGCCTTCGGGTGATGGATGCTCCAGTGGTTCTCGAAGAAGGGGATTCTCCTCTCTTATACGGCATTGCGAGTAAGAGAGCACAAATTAATGGGAATTTGTATCAGATAGGTACAATCTCCAATCTTAATGTGATGATGCTTGAAAGTCATCTGATTCTATTACAAAAGTTTCATATCAAAGATTTAGTGATTGTGGCTATGTAAGAATATATCTAGTGCATCTAGAAAGGCAAGGGTCTCAGCTGCCTTATAGGTGTTGTCTGGAGGAAGTGAGGATGAGTTGGCAGCAATCTTGGATAAAGTAAGAGCTCAATAGACTTAGCTTCAACAACAATTATCCAGATGACATATTTGTATCAATCTGATGATATTACCTCCAAATGCTTGAACTACACCAAATGTAGTTCAAGCGTCTGGAATTCTCGTGATTGAGATGGACCATCAAGCCTATATTAAATGTGCTAAGAACTTGTTCTCTTGTGTAGTTCTTGATTATTTTACTGGTGGCTACTTAGATTTCTCACGATTTTGTGTTTGGTTGTCTCGTCTTTTGCGACGCCTCCAACTTTCTCCTTTTCAGTCCATCAAATTGTTGGCACTCTTTGGTTTCTAGAGGGATTGATCCACGTGGTGGGGAAGATATATTGTACTAGTATTACTCTCCTAGCTTTGGGCACCGGATATGGTTCGCAAACTAAAGATGCCTTGCTGGTTCTCGATAGCTAATCTTCCTTCAGATCTACTGGCTTATTAGTTTCTAGAAGCAATTGCAACTGGATTTGGGGTTCATATCTCACATTCTATCATGAATAGTCCAAGGATTTGTGTTTCTATGCCAATGGCTCTCCTTTACCAGATTGTATAGTTGTGACACCGAAAGTTGGATCTTAAGCTTCTCAAAGTCCAGAATTGGCTCATTTATTTTTCGATAAGGAGGCTTTGCTAGTTTTCGTCACGGCACTCATGCATCTCAAGCCTTTGTTCAACCTTCCCCTTCTTCTCAGGTTCAATCTCCCATTGTTATTTCTTCATCTCTTCATGATCAATCTTCGACGGTTGTTTTACATTCCTCGGCTATGGAAGATGCACTACTTCTGATTGCGATGGTGTCAGCCGTAGCACCATCAGCTGCACCTATTGTTCCCTCTACTCTCCATATTGATGCTTCTTCTCCTCATGCTTCTGAGATTGTTATGGCTGATGGTTTTTATATTCAATGCTCCAAAAAGTCATGGCAATGGGTCAATTAGAAGAAGGTATAGCAAGAAGTCTGGTATATCATCTCATGCGACAATCCCACCTCGTACTATTTAATGGCATGATAATTTGATGCCTATTGCTGATCATGTCGATGTGACAGAATATGTTGATTGTGATGAGGTCATTAAATGCCTTAAGGTTGCATAAGGAGTGTGAGTTAGGTGCCTTTGCTTAGTGGAATATTTCATCCTCTAGGTTTTGAGTCCCATGTCACAGTTCTCTTGTATATATCTTGATAATAGATCGTCATCCTTACAAAAAAATAATAAATAAATAATAATAATAATGATAATAATAATATTAATAATCGTCTTCCATGTCTTAATGATATCAAAACATATATAAGGCAGCATGCTTATTTCTTTTCAACAAACATAAAGGTATTGAAACATATATGAGGTAGCTTGCCTTTTTCCGTTTGCTAACATTTAAAAAAAATGAATTTCAGTCCATCCTCAATTCAACCTGGAGGAGACTTCTGATTTTTAAAAATTCTAGATATTGGCTTCACAAAGGCTTTAGTTGTATTAGAACCCTATTGCCAATTGTCTCTTCTTTCATTTTGAAGAATACAAAACTTATATTAAAGAGTCTAGAAATGTGGTATTTGGGTCGCCATATTTTGTTGTGTTTTAATATGATATCGCCATGTGGCAGAGCAATTCATTGCAGAATGGCATTTGAGTTGACCATTCTGCATATGAAAATCAAAACATAAAGATGAATTGAATGGAATTGAGTTGAGTTGAATTGAATTGAACATGGGACCCAATACAAGAAAAAGAGAACATCAAGCCCATTATTGTCTAGAAAATTTTTACTTACCCCCTGGATTTATTAAATATGTACTGTGTTGTCTGATCTGCGCTGAATGGCTACCCTATTGCCGAATCTGTGAGTTCTTGAGCATGAATGAGCTTTTGTGGATGAGCAAAGAAATGACTTTTGGCTTTTTCCATCCATCTGCCCTGCTACTCTAACCCATTGTATTCATCGCCCTTGTTGTGTCGAATCCGGTTATGGCTTCCACAAATACCATACTGTGGGTTCAAGTCATTCGAGACCGCAATTGGTAATGGAGGGAGGGGCCCTGACCCCTCCACCACAAAAATTGAATACATACATAATCGAAAGGGGCTTGTGATGAGATAGAGACAAGTTCTTTAAACCATATCTTTATCATTGTCAGACAGTCTGGAAACTAGGTAGGTACTGATCATACAATCTACACTTCATTTTATAAGTTAGCTGATGCGGGGTAGATAGATCATCATACCTTAGCCAAGGTTTGAATAGTCACATATTTTTCAAGCAGTTGGATGAGCAGCAAAAGCAATGTCACATTTTTGCATGATAGATAAATTATAGGTCATTCTTGTATTCAAAATTCTATACATTTAGCAAATGATTTGAGATATGAAGAACCTAGAGCACTATATTTGATGTGTTGCATCTTAATGACATTTCTTGCATTGGGAATTATCCAAAGTAGGTTATCTTAATTATAAGAGGACGAAAAAAAGGCTATTTAAGTGTTACATTCACACTATTTGAAAATTGTCGCAGATGAAAAACACATACGTAGTAATACAAAAAATCACAAGAATAAGATAATTCCCTCTACTTTTAGCAATTATTAGCCATTTCTCTTTAGATACCAATATTGCATCAAAATGGATGTATCCAATTAGTGAGGCCTCTCCGAAATAGTTAGCTATGTTAACACATTGTGTTAGCAAACTTTTCGCTCAAATGTATAGATGTAAAGTGAGAGGACTTTAAGTGGTTGACGACACAAACATGCAAGCCAGAAATGTTGGTGTGAAATTGACCAAAGTTTGAGCCGAAAGAGACACAATAGATGATTATTAGAATGAACACTTTGATGGGGATAAAAATTGAATCGAGTTGAATGGTTTTTTATCATATATGGAGATAATTAGATCTATCGAACCCAACCAAAGAGCATAACAAGCATATTACAGTCAGGATTAAAAAACTCCCACTGCCAAAGATATGCGAGGGAAAAACCTTGGCAGTAATAGGCATGCTAACAAATTGTACAGCGAGACAGTATGATACATTTCCATTTCAATGCGGTGTTTAAGGATATGTGCACATCCATGATCTCCTTGAGATAAGATTCCAGTATCCCTATGTCCATTAGCACATGGAGTGTGTGATCAGGCAGGATCAACTCAGTATAGTGGGCCTGAATGAGGGTGAATGCCGAATATTTTGAAGAGTGTAAAGGCACCCTGTTGACAACACTGAGAAATCCTATTCTGATGTGCTTCCAAAGCCCATCTGCCTGTCTCAATTTGGAGGCGATGTGCTCTATGCAAATTAAAGCTATCAATCTGCGTTTCTTCATGGGCAAATGTGTATATAGGTAGCACTACAAATCTTGGTGTAAGCATGGAATTGACCTAACATTGGTAGTGTGCCTTCTTAACCTGTTTCAGGACACCAACATCCTAAAGCTTGCTGGGGAAGTAAGTGTCAAGGTACTGCTTCAGGTGGTGGTGATTCTTTTTGTGACGTTTCTTTAAAATATACGATATAAATACATATATTTTAGGCCACGTCACCATATAAACCTACCTTAGTAGGCTTGTATACATTAGTGTGGGGAAAGGGAGCATGGCTAAGTCATTATATATAACTTAACCAACCTTAGGTATGGATCCATTTCCACATGGCTCCATCCTATTGGCGACCCGCCACATGGGCACACCCTATTGGAGCCACATGGCGTGACATGGTAACCCTAACCTACTAATGGCCAAACCCTAAACCTCGGCCATTTTCTAGCTCTAGAAATCCTTGAACCCTGTTCGTACTCAAATCTCCATTTCGAGAATTGTCCACTGTAGCACAACATAGTGCAGCGACACCAAGAGCGTGCGCATGTTAGAAGGAGTGGGAGCTACCCTGAACCACCTACAGAGAAATGGAGACACCAGGAGGGGGCGAAAGTTCCCCATACAACAGGTATTTGGAGTAGAGACTTTGATAGATCATCTGGAATTAGCATTCTAGACGAGTTAGCATTTCATATCTCTACTAGAGCCATTCTAGAACCCGCAGTTCGATTCATAAACCCTACTCAATGAACTCTAACATTAAGTTAGATGCATGTGATTAAGATTAGATGTTATTCTCATTATCTATCATGTTACATGGATATGATATGGGTTGATCTCATCTTTACACCTTTTGTATTGGAAAGGGGGATAGAGACCTAATAGCTATAGATGATGTTCTTAGTTTAGACCCCTTAGTTCCTATAATATGTGCCATGTGCTGCATAGAGCCTACTAGGCTATGAAGGCTATGGAGTGACTGAGCACCACACAACGGAGCTAATAGCAAAGTCGAGGGAGGTCCCTGCTGATCATGGCTACTGGGGACCTATAGCAGGCCAGGTTTATAGTCGGTCACTTTGTGTGGGCCGGGTATGAGTCCGACACTTCCTAGATCAATGGTGTCGCTCTAACTTTCAAGAGTTGCAGGTGTCGGTCTGGCTCTTGTTTTGGGAAGTTCGGTCGGGTAAGGACGTGTGTCGCCATAATCCTCTAGCCATCCATAGAGCCACCACACTCAGGGAAAGGGAGATGCAACCCTTCCTACCTCATCTGACTGGAGAGGTGCAACCCAAAGTAGTCTTGTTGGGTGATACCATGAGACCGCATCTCTGACATGTTACAGTTATGTCAGAACATGATTTAACACATATGCAAAGTATGTACAAGAGGGGCGGATGGAGTGGTCAACCCTAGCCATTGTCTATATGCCAGCCAAGTCAACGTCACAACTCGGTCTACTCTATCTTAAGACCCCAGCCGTTAATCTACTCTCCCCACGAGTCTGAGCTTGGGTAGGAGCTCGTTGGTAGATGATGTATTGATGCATATGAATGATCTATGGATGGATGGTACTACCCTTCGTGGTAGCTAATTGTATTGTTATTTATTAATGATGACATTCATATATGCTTTCGATGTTATAGGAGCCCATACGCAAGATATCTTCGTGTCCCCTTCTCACGCCCTGGCCATCACAGGAGCAGGATAGATGGAGGGCCCATGCGGTAGATGTTGCTGGATAGGGGGTTTCCCACGAGATGTATGAGGGATGTCGTATCTTTGATTGGAAGTTTCACAATGGTATTAAATTAATAATCTTGGTTGACCAAGATCTAACATTGGCCATGACCATGGATAGGCAGATTAACTGGTCTAATTAAGGACTGGAATGAGAAGTTCAACCTTGAACCTCGATACTGGGAGAAGTTTTTTTTTTCCACCCATTAGCAAGGTCGTAAAATAGGCTAATTTATAGACTTTTGGGGGGGGGATAATGAGTCAAATGTACATTTTAGTAAATTTAGCATGGAAATTATGCATTGACACCACAATTCCACGCGAAAAGGTTCGAATAATCATCCCAATCAGAGATCCCAGTGGAATATGGCGTAAAGTCGTAATTAACCACCCAAGAACCATTGAAAAATTAAAAATTCAAAAATTAAGGAGGGGTCACCATTAATAAGGGTGGCTTACTAAAATAGTAATAATGACCAGAGAATATTCTCTCACGTGTGCGAGCATCTTGCCTTTCTAAACCTCATATTTACCACCTTTTTTTCCTAATTTTTCCTAAATCAGTTTTCTAGGCTCTTAAGGAGATCTCTAACTAAAATTAATCAGTTTTCTAATCCACAAGTCATGGTAAGGACCAAATGCTCAGCAAGAAAGAGCCCAAAATCACGCATAAACATGGTGGAGCTTGCAGCAAGAAGTGGCAAGAATATCCCCAAGGCGTTGCAGCCAAGAACGGGCGAAGAGCCGAGTAGTTCAGATCAAACAAATCTTATGACGATATGGACGAACGAGCACCAAGTAGTTCATCATATTCAAGACAGCAAATGGATGAGATAGTTGTTCTAGTGATATGATATGGGTGCCTGGGGGTATGGAATAACGCCTCATAGAGGTTGGGGCTCATGAAGGATCTGCCTTTTTCGTGTGTTGGTTATCACTAGAGGTGCTACATACCCCCAGGCACCCATATTATATCATCTAGGGTCACTCTCTGGGGATGAAAGAGCAACAACATCAGTAGCAGGAGGAAGATAGATAGATAGATAGTATTTTAACGTCACGCCACTAGGCAGCATCCAACTGGACATGTGACCAGGAGCAGCAACAAGAACAGCAGGCAACCTCAAAGAAGAGAGGAAAAGAGAAAGTGGCAGAATAGGAGGAGGAGATACAAGAACAAAAGAGAAGGACTAAGAGGTGGGAGGGTAGAAAAAGGGAGAAGCGCCCCAAAAGAAACGAAAATAGGCTAAGGGGAAGCGTGGTGATCCAAGAACCACGGTGGAATGAAAGTGACTTTGAGTTGGAAGAAGAAGAAGAAGTGGAGGGGCAGGCAGAACTAGAGGTCGAGGAGGATGTCAAAGCTGAAGAAGAGGAAGTAGTTGGGGAACCATCAGACCCCAACGTTTGTTTGCCATATCCGTTCAGTAGCCCAAGCCTCCTAAAAAGACCAAGAAAAAGAAGGTGGATGAGAAGCCCTTCAAGCATGACATTGAATATGAAAAGAAGAAGGCGGTGTTTAAAATAAAGCTGAGACGATGGATCAGGTATAATGAGTGGTACTAAAAACAGAATGTACCAAGGTTTATGAAGGGCAGTAGACCACATGTGACCCCCAAGCCCCCTCCACCCCAACCAAGGATGTCTAAGAGAGTCCGTCATGGGCCGAACTCCAAGCATAGTAGGGCATTTTAGAAGATGCGACACTTCCAACAGTGCACAAACCTCCTAATCTGGAAAGCCCCATTCGAGCGCTTTCTGTGGAAGGTGATGCAAGACTTCAAGACCGATTATCGGGTTACACCGATGATGGTGCGAGCTTGCCAAGAGGTGACCAAAGCGGAGATCACATAGCTTTTTGAGGAAGCTAACCTTTTGCAGATCCATGCGAAAAGGATAATAGTTATGCCAAAGGACATGAGTTTGCCCCGGAGGATCCAAAAGGATAAATTTTAGGAAATTTGATAAACTTTTTGAATAAATTATGTATAAACTTCTTGGATTAATATAAGCTTGTTAAATTTTTGGATAAAAAAAGATCGGGTCAATTCGAGTGACTCCGGTCACTTTCGCGCCAAATGGGTTGCCGAGAGTCTCCGAAAGACCATCCACGTGGAGTAACCGGATTTCGCCAGGAAAACACATGTCTTTGACATATAATTAGTATCTAAATTGCTAAATAGAGTAATTCCAACCAAATAATGCATCTAGTATTTGCATTAGGCAAATCGACCATATGTTGGCATGAAATAACAAATCTGATCACTCTGTGCCAAACTGCAAGATACTAGTCGAGGAAGACTTTCAGTTGTTTGATCGCACCTTCGATCTACATGCAACACTCTTCAGAATACCATTCTATATCGACATCATCTCCAAGTACGACCAGCAGCTTCAACCATGGGAAATGAGCCTCCCACCAAGAGAAGGAAGGTGGATCTCTTTCGAAGTAGTTGATCAGGTGCTTGGCAAGAGTTCGAGAATCAAGAGGCAAATTTGGGAAAGGACAACAAATATGCCAGATTACATGAGCTGTAAAGTGCAATGGCACAAATATATATCATTACATGCAGTCTTAGCTATATTCATGCCTTCGATGCGATCAACAAAGTGGAAGAATCGACCATACAACCACTGGATCTAGCACAAATGAAGGTAAATCAACGTATAATCCAACAACTCTATACAACCGAGTATGTTCTTCGAGGTACTTCATTAGGGCAACTTCAACTTGAGGCAGAAGAGAAGGAGGAGCAAAATGAGGAAGACGAGAGAAGGCTGGCAGAAAGAATGGAAAGGCAAGTTGAGAGGCAAGAAGAAAAGATAAGATGAGCTACAGAACCACCGATAGGCATCATAGCCTTATCAATGTAGTCATCGAAGGCGAAGAATATCTTTTCGCCAACAACATCCTCCAGTTACCATATTGCCTGGAGGAAGGGTTAAGAATAAATGAGCTTTTGGGCCTAATTGCAGAAGGAACAATAGAGTGACCTCATCTAGTACTCATACCAAAACTTTCCCCGAGAGGTAGCGGAGTGTGACTCCTACGTAGGGGAAACAATGTTGGATATGGCAGTCCTATAAGTTTATAAGGCAGATCTTTCAGCAACAACAACCTTTCATATCAGAGGAAGAGTTTCAAGTAATCCAGAGGGACTTATACAAGCCATATAAGGGACCAAGCACGAGCCTCCCTCCTCGATCAAAGAGAGTAAGAGAAAGATCTCACATACTTAAATACAGAAAACGTAACGTACACATACATAACCTACACTACGACAGAAGCTATTAATAGATACTTAGTACAGATACGGAACCAGATGGCACAACTTGTACAATGGGCTACCTCACTTATGAGAGCTCAAGAGTATGGGCCAATGCCACCTTCACCACCATCTCTTTAGGAGGCAGAACACGGGGATCAACCAGAATAGAAACCCGCACTAGTAGCACCTAAGAACAGGAAATAGAAAAGAAGAAACAAGAGAAGCCGTAGTCATTCGAGTTCTAGCCCGGCAACAGTTCAGTTAGTGGGTCTCGGACAGTGAATCAGACAGCTCGCATAGCAGACACAAGAACTGCAAGGCAGAGGATTATCATAAAAAGATAGACAGTGCCATCAGCAACAGCTGGAAAACTCGTAAGCTGGGGTAGTTTACAGGGACGGACAGGTCAGGCATGAGGGCCAAGGCATGGCTTCATGAGATGGAAGAAGTTGGGAATTCATATGGGATGACGAACAAGGATATTGGCAAGGTGGCAACTGCAAAACTTATTGGATTGGCACATATATGGTGGAAAAAAACTTATTGGACAAGGCCCCCAAAAAAAAAATCATTACCAGTTTGTCAAAATTGTTTTTACATGAAACCACTAGAATAAAGTGATATCACTAAGTGGGTTAATATGTTGAATAACCACTGCTAGTTACATAGTGTGGTTCTTACTTATGGTTTATTATTCTAGTTTATCACCATTATTCACCTTAATGGTTCTTTATAGTAGTTTGTTTGTTTGGTTAATAATAGTGCTTTATTATTGTGTTTTACAAATGCGGTACATTTAATACTATAGACCATAAACCATTAGCGAAAAATGTCTAATTGAATGTGCAATCTAGTGTGGTTTCCAAAATAAGATGTCTATATTTTTTCATATGAATCAATGCTCTCCCATGTGATAAAATGTGCCAATTTCTTTAATAAAATATTATAGGCTAAGCGGTAATGGTTTTGCCAACAAGGTAGTGAGGGCTTTCATCTTTGTATTAGGACGAATCAATACTGCTTTGGACAATGTAATTACTATTGGTTTACCAAGTATAAGAAGGCATACTCAATTAAAAATCATTGCCACTTTGAATGCATACTTATTGCGAGTTTTTCCATCAAACATTTAATGTTTTATTATAAGGATTGGTATTAGTTTCTATAACAAAAAGACATAATCTATATACAAGTATCCAGTGTATTGATGCAAGCTTTTATATCAAAACATCAAATGTTTTTTAATTAAAGCAGCATATGTGTCTAAAAATTATGATTGGTGCCTAGGGATTTGAACCCTAGTATTTCCATTTTCCCAGACACAATTTTTGGGTAGCATAAGAAACACATTGGAGTGTTTATTTGAAGTTGACATCTTCATTCTCAAGAGATAATCTATCTGGAACAATGCTCTGTAGCTTCAACATCTAAAGTTGTCATTGTGTATACTTAAATTCAATCTTGCAACAAAGTCCAAAAAAGGTTCAGCAATATGAACGGCCATCAACAGATAAATGATCAAGGAAAATTGTAGAGGCCATTTTACCTTGTGATTCAGCAATAACTTCCTTAATATCAGCATTTTTTTCATCTCCATACAAAGCAGAAATGGGTCTCAAATATTCCACTCTCTTGGTGAGATCTATTCGAGAATTCGAATCTTCATGGAAGGACTGTGCTACTTTGGTTGCTGGATTATTGATACTATATTCTGCATTTGTTATTGTATCCTTGCAATCTTGAACATTATCAGTCTGCAAAAATGAACGCTACTTTGCTGAAATCAAATCAGAGCTAAAACACATTAAAGAATATGCTTGCATTTACAATGTTAATAGGAATCTCATTGTCACTTTCAGATACTTGACGAACATAAGTTCGTTGACTAAAATGTCTTGCAGATCGAATGTGACTGTGCACAATTAAAGCCTGACTTTCTTGTTAACGCATCTGGACGACATCTTGGACCCATCGTTCCTAATGTTGCCAGTCATTCTCTATTTCTTTCTGGAACTGTCCCTCTTGCTCTTCTTGAAATAAGAGGAAAGAACAACGCAGCACAATTCTCGGTGATCTGTGCAGCTGCACAATCAACAATTTTCCAGATTCAAGTCTTGCCTCCAATCCACAATCTGCAAAGTTCACACTTCTTGACCTTGTAATTTCCTTCGATGCATAATTTGCAAGTTTCAGAGTTGAGATTGTTGCTGACCTTCTTGTTGAATCTGTAGTGAAGAAGGTCCCTCTCTTTCCTAAGATTTCAAGAAATGACTTCGACCTTTTCTGTATAATGGTCTAGGATGCACTTTTATTCCCCAATATTTTTCTTAGAACCTGTTCCATGCCCACATTTTTCTTTTCCTCTAACATTTTTCTAGTTTCATCAACATTAGCAGAGGGCTGAATTTGAAATGTAGTAACTTTTTAGAATGCCACACATGCTTACCCTTATTAATATCGTCCTCTACTTGGCAGTCCTTAGCCTCTTGCTTGTCCTCTTGATTGTCCAGAGACCTGCTTACACCTGCTTGAAAATTTGGAAGACCAACTAGTATTCAACTAGTATACTTATTTCATAATTCTTCTTTGGACTATTATGGCTCTAATAGTTACACTTAGACAATATATCAATGGTTAAATAATCAAGCCATTGCAATTCACTGTAGCAATTATACCATCGAAATATCTGTCTCACAACAGTTCATCAAAAATCCGGCCCTAGTGCATCGCCTAGGCACAAATTTGCAGCGACCAACCTGCAGATCACAAAACCGGCTCACACAAATTGTATCTCCATCCGTATCCTTATCGGATCCTACCGATTTGCCATCAAAAGCGGCTGGGTTGCAGGTTTCCAGAAACAATTCAAATCATATTTTTGGCTCCATGATATTATCACTTTGTAACTTAAAAATAGATACTCAACCTTTAACCTTTAAAATATAAACTTGAAACCAAGTTTCGACCCTTAGGTTTTCTTTGGTTTTGATCTTGAACTGCAGACTTTCACTTCCAGTTTCCCTGTTGATTTGTCTACTTACACAATTATGTGATGACATCTATTCACCTGCATTTAACACTGCTTATACTGCAGTTGAGCTGTGAATGGCAATTGTAAAATGTTCAGCAATTTCAACATCTACGTTTCTCAACTGCCATTATAACTTTGTGAATCTCAGTGTGTAGCAGAACATAGAGCAGAAAAACAATATATTAAAATAGCAAACACAGAAACTCATCATGGCTATACCAATGTGGCAAAGCCCAGTGGATGTTTTGGATGTGTAGACCCTGTTTCAGAATTATGTCACTTTGGGCAGTAAGAACGTTGTGAGGCTCAATTCTTGAGGCCATCTGAAAGCAGAAAATAGAAGGTTATTAAGCTTGAAGTTAGAAATATATATGTAAATGCTAGCAATAAAAGTCTCGTGTATAGAATAAGCAAGGCCCTTAACACAATGCTGCTAGTATGGATAGTATGAGAGCTGCTAGGATTGTGAATCTAAAATGGACTTGAGAAAGGCCATTCACATTATCTCCCTACAACCGCCACAACTAAAGACTGTAATGTTCTGGAAAATAGTTTTATGTCATGAGATCCGATTAGAATGGCATATGAAGTCTCACTTTGTGAAAAAATCAAACAATACGATATATAACCTTTTCAAAAATCTGAAGGATCCGTGATTAGATGCTCATTGCATCCTTCTGTGAGCAAATTCTCTGGGAAATCTATAAAATCGTACTACTGTGGCCCATTTGAAACGAAGATGCTCCAAGCTAATGCCGATATAGAATAAACAAGCATGAATGCTTACCTAGAATCATCTTAAGAATAGTAGAAATCGACTTAACATCTCCACCAGCGGCATCTGCAATGTTTTACGGTCTTTCCTGACCGGCCGACTCCCTCCTTCTGCCCTAATTTTTACCTCTCATCTCTTCTTCAATTGTGGCTTTTGATTCGATCCACCTCCGCTAAGAAACGGTCTTTCCTGACCGGCTGACTCCTTTTTTTTCTGCCCTAATTTTTTTTTCCCTTGTATGGCCTTCGATCCATCTTCTTCGGCTCCTTACCTAAAGGGAATATGGAATTAATTTTTTTCACCCATTGCATGTTGATTTTGCCACTCCGACATCATCTCTTACATATGTAAAGCATTTGCAAATTTTCATTTTTGTTCTTGTTGCTTCAAAAATTTTCTACGCTGAAAATTTTCATTTGTGTTCTTGTTTCATTTTTTGAAGCGACAAGAACAAAAATGAAAATTTGCAAATGCTACAAAAATCTCTTCTGGCAAACGTCGATGTCTGAGAGTGGCTGCATTCAATGGGAAGTTCCTCTGCTACTGTGGCTGCAAGAGCTATAGTGGATCCTCCCTCCCCCCCTCCCCACTGTAAATATAAGATTGTTCACTGATCTGGAGTGCCTTTATTCATGCAAGGATACCATGGTACTGTTTGTCTGCCTGTTATAAGCTGGGTACCACAAGTTGAACGTCGGCGGTAACAATCCTCAATGCAAAAAAAGCATGGAACCCCAGGCCCAAGGTCTGGCTATGGCGGAACGACATTTTACTCCCCATGTTGGTGATGAGCAGCTAGACCTTGTGGAGTATGTTGATCATGATGAGGCGACCAAACGCCTCAAAGTAGTACAAGAAAGATGATTTTGTACTGTGTATGGGTGGTTTTGCCTAGGGGTTCTTTTCCTTTCACTAGGTTTTTAGTCCCATACTACAGTATCTATGATGTATCTTGATCTCTATTCTTGAATATAGTTGTTTGTCCTTCAAAAAAAATAAAAAAAGAATCTCACCTTTTTTCTAGAAGAAAGGATTAAATCCCGAGGTCTAGCTATGGCGGATTGCTGGAGAAGGCTATCCACAACAAAAGAAAAATGGACTCAAATAGAAAAGGTACCAAACTTTTCACCAATTTAGTAGTGATATTGGATCCACTGTTCACCGATTTAGCAGTGATATCAAGTCCATGTATCTGCAAGTCTTACTTTTCAAGAAATTATGTTGACACTATCTGCTTATATTTTCATGCGATTTCAATGTCACATGGCCAAGTACGTTTACTATACATGCTAGGAATATGATAAATCCAACTTCCAATTTTCAAGATGAAATAAATTTGGTTTAGATGCCCTTAGTCTCTAGGCATTTCACACGAAAATACCTTTAAAAGGTTGACAATTCGAAAAGATCTCTTAGTTTTGAACCATGGCTTGTTTCTTAGTTTTGAAATGGCATTTGTTATGCACACAAGGGCCTTTTTCACTTTGATTCCAAACGGTCTATGTTTTGGCTAAGGACATTTTTCACATTGTTTCTGAATGGTCTTTTGTAATGGGTAACATTGGGTTTGTCACCTTTTCAAATGCTAATAAAACCATTCTAAGCCAATTTAGCCCACAAGTCTTTTTTAGAAATTGGGGTTTGTCATACCACAAGGACGTCCTTCACATTACTTCCCAATGGTCTATGTTCCTCCCAATGGCCTATGTTTGCCAAGGACATCTTTCACATCAACACTCAATTATAAAGGGATTTCCAACCATTCTAAGCCAATTTATCATAGAATCTTTTTCATGTTATACTAATATAAAAACACCTGGCTTGGACCTCTAGATGTTTTGAACATATGCAATGCCTTTCTACCTATAGAGAAAACATATATAGAAAATAGCTACAAGGTAAGGTTATTGGGTTGGTCGAGGTTGATAACAAAAAATGTGTGACTGAGGCTTTACGTCTGAAGGCCGAAGTCCGCTCACAAAGAGTTCAATTGATCAGCATGTCCTATATCCCACATGCACTATAGTAACCTTGTGTTGAAATTTTGTTTGGACAAAAAATCTTCTATGTGGCCTCATTTCTAAATATTCTAAAAATTCCTCCCTATTTGACATTTATAATGGGTTCAACTTTTGGAACTTTCAAACTGATATTAAGTTTGACATTCACTTCATTTCGAACTTGCACAAATTGGTAAAGAGAAGTGTTCGCGGCAGCCTTGGCTGCCACGATAATGTTCATGTACAAATAAGCCATGCACATGTTGTAGTAGGTAAAGTACTAGGTAATGCATGGCCGAAAAATATTCTAACTTATAAATATTTTTGGTGGTGCTTCTAGATGGAGCAACGTAGGAGTGAGACAATTCATAGGTTTATTTGTGGTAGAGTACTAGGTAAAGAGATTCCAGCCTAATGTTTTTTATTTATTTTTTTGTGGCACCACTAGATGAGGCAACGCATGAATGGCATGAGTGGTAACAAGAATGTTCATGTCACTCAAACCTTCGGCAGAGGTAGGACTAATACATAATAATGTCATGTAAGTGAACATTTCGTTATCTGGTGGGAGGGGAATGATGGTTCATAGAATGTTTTATTGTTTGATATCTCTTTGCGGACTAAATAATGCAAGGAAATATGCATAAAAATGAGATTCATGCATAATGAATGCGGCCAATTCTAGATCCCAAGTCCAGGACAAAAGAGGATACTATCTTTCTCAAAAGAAATTACATATCGAAGATTCCAAATCATCTAAAATGCATATTATCTTGTTCGATATGGCATAAAATTAATGGCGTAGATCAAACAAGGCTCAGGGAAGCGCCAAATGAAGGGGATCTACTCTGCCTCGATGCTAGACAGAGAAGCGGCATTGCTTCACATGATGTCGCGGAATACCGTATTACAATATGATAGATAGTAGCTATAATTTAAAAATCTCGTTCATTACTACATATAATGTCCATGATATATATATTAGCATTGAATGTTTGTAGCTTTATTCCGAAGTCTACATTTTGATAGTGGACGAGTACTACTACAATTACTCTGTATATGTAGGCCAAAGCACATTTGATTAATTTTTCCTCCTATCCCCCCTTACCTACCCTTCCAAACATCAACACATTGCTCAATGCTTGATGCTGGTTGTAACAAGAAGTACTATGTAGGAACAAATAATGCTCCAACATCCATATCTCCTCTCTTTAATAGCTTATGTCTCTTGCGTGTTAAGAGAAATTAAATATTGGTGATATGGTGATTTGGGGTGTGGCCAGTTAATATTTAAACGGCAAAATATTTTTAAGTTCTAGTTTTTTGCCAAATAAGATTCATCAACATTTTTATTTTCCATGGGTATTTTGCGTACTCGGTAATTTCTAGGAGGAGGATTAACTTAATCTAGACCATAACATACTACTGGGGCAAAGCATCCCAAGTAGAGCCCACACTATAGGACTGCATCTCGCAAACAGGTTGAAAAGGGGGGAAAAAAATAAAAAATATAAAAGCATGTTATTGCTTCATCCTGACAAAACTTGATTGGAATCTATTCAAAACCACTTATATGTATATCAATTCATGGTTTTGCTATTAGTTTTGGCAAGTGGTTGGCCTCGATCCTTTGACACCTACTAACTGTAGCAACATATGCATCCATGTTGTTGTTCATGTGTTGTTAAGGAAGAATCTGTATTGTAATTCTTTTATCCTTAATAACAGGAAGGCTTTCAATAAAAAAGATGCAACACTAGTGATCCAGAGGCACATATATGGAAACCATGGTGAAACTGTTAAGAAGGCTACAATTTAAGCTTGTTCCTCATATGAACTGGAAATTTCTTATAGAAGGGGATTGTTTATGTCATTTGCATTGTTTGAAGGATATAAATTGATCTGATGTTGTTCATTCGCATTGTTTGAATGTTATAAATTGATCTGATGTTGTTGATACACCATGATAATGAATCATTAGTGGTTGCAAGGACCATATTGTCATCCATGGTTCTTGAACACAATGCATTGATCTTCAAATCATTCCATTATTCTTCAAAAATTCCTAAAAGACCATAACTAGTTTTCAAAAACCACTACTAATTTTAATGTGTATTGAAATAGTCTCATAAACTACAACCAGTTTTAGCAAACCACTATCTTATTAGTAACTGACATTAATAACCATGTTGTGAACCACTATTCATTTTGACAAACCATTATAGCACATATTGTTGTATAAAACACCATGTCTATCATGGTTTTTAGATTATCTGGTACTATTTTTATATGGCAGTTCATTTTTGGGCGCCTTGTGTATGGTGGAAAGGTTATGTCAAAGTTTAACAAGTTAAAGAGAAACAACTGCAGGTTTAAGACCTGCAATAGACCATACAAGCAAGCAAATATGATAGTTTTCTCGCCTTGATTAAGGGAATCTGTCAGTAGCTAAGTATAGGGAAGAATTTATACGACTGAATAAGCCGAGGATCACAGAGAGGCAGGTAGTGGATGGGTACATTGAAGGCCTAAACAATAATATCAAAACGCTTGTCAGACATATCAATCCGAGGACCGTAGAGACAAGCGAAGGACAAAGCATTGAGCTTAGAAGAGGTAACCCGCAACTCCATCATAGAAATAGTCTTTTTACGATAAAGGAAATGTCACCAGTTCTTTCACCCCAAAGCAGACAACTATCACACCAGTAAATCAGCAGTCCCAAGGTAAAGGGGATAGGAAAGCATCATTCAAGGAGCAGCAAGGACCAGGATCGTCAATAGGAAAATTAGTGAAGCATTTCTTGGAGAGTACCTCTAAGGAGAAGGGAGAAGAATGTATCAGGAAGAGACTGTGTTTCAAATGTTTCCAGCCAGGTCACCACACTCACGAGTTCTCATTCGTAATGCAAGCAGCTTTGGCAGAACTCAAAGGCTGGGAATCATCAATGGGGCTGGACGATAACGAAGATGAGGAGGAGTCCAGGGACTTTATTGAAGGTGAGTGTAAAATTTGCACCGCAATTGAGACAGAAAATATGGGAAGTTAGTCAACAATAGATGATAAACCTTATATAGTGCTTATAGACATGGGCAGCTCCCATAATTTCGCATTTTCCAAGTTGGCAGCATCGCTAAAATCTAAGACTCTTAAGTCAAAGCCAAGATGGGTCAATATGGGAAGTGGGGAAATTCCCCATACTAAAGGAAGGAGAGTCAATTTCAACATAGCCTTAAAAGTAGAACCAACTTGAGCATGGGTGCAGAAGTTGTGGACATTGGGAAGTATGACCTTATAGTTGGTATGGAGTTTTTGAAGCCGGTGAAAGCATCGATTGTGATGAGAAGGAAGATGCAAATTCAAAGCAATTACCAAAGTCAAGTGCTAAACTGATTAAGTAAGTTCATGACCTCTTTCCGAATGAAATCCATGCATTATCGCCCTATAAAGGCGTGGAGTGTGAGATCACTCTTGCGCTGGATGCTAAGACAACTAGCAAAGCTCCCTATATGATGAGCACCCCAGAGCTAGTAGAGGTGAAGAAGAAATTGTAGGAATTGCGAGAGCTTGGGTTCATTTGGCCAAGCGTATTGCCCCTTAGAGCTCCCATTCTTTTTGTGAAGAAGAAAGACATAAGTCTAAAAATGTGTATTGATTGTCGTCAGCTTAATAAGCAAATGATAAAGAACAAATATGCATTGCCAAGAGCAGATGATCTAATGGATCAACTCCAGGGAGCAAGGTTCTTAACCTAAGGTCGAGCTATCATCAAATAAGGATCAAGGAGGAAGATGCAAGGATCAATGATTTCAAACGATGCATGGAGATTAGATACCTATCCAAGACATTTCCATGATGCCCAAAGATGGAAAGAGTATGTGATATCTCATTTGTAGAAACTTATAATATCAATAGTAAGCATGTTGATGCTTCATGGATTTAGATACAATATCTTTGATGGAATAAAGAGTATGTTATACTTCGAACCTTGAATATGAGATCTTTCGATAATAGATCCGTTAGCCTTTGATACAGCTTGCAAGAATTCTCTGGCAATACCAAAAGTGAGACGACAATGAGGATGTTGATATGAATAGATGTATATTTAGTTTTCATGGGTAGAAGTTTGTAAATATATGGCAGCTTTGTCTCTTAACAATAGCCATTGCTTTAGGGTTATATGCCTATTTGCTTCCATAGGCAACGACTCATGGTGGCATTTTGTAAAATATAAGCCATGTGATTGTCATTGACGATGTTATGAAACATGTAAGTGATTAAATATTGATTTCTATCTATCTATTAGGTGGAAGTATTTGATGCTACACATGGAATCCCATATACACATGAGTTGTTTAAATTATGCATATACATGCATCGGGATGTACTGCAATCCAAAAAGTAGTTGCAAATAGTTTTGCATAAATCTTTATCTCAAATCTATTCAAGATAGATGCAGCACAAAGACTCAATTGACCTGACAAGCTCAGATGCTTGTTTCTTTTAAGGCGTAAACCCGTTGTCTTATTCAAGTCCCTGAAGGCCAGTACGTTCCATGGCCAAACTAGTTTAACATCTGCAGAGGCTACAATGGCATTCAAGATTGTAGAGGACGCAGTGTCAAGCTGGTTTTCGAGTGAATTTCCACCGGGCTACGGGGGCTATGATATGACTTAGCACGGGGCTAGAGGCGAGACGGAGGGAGGGTCCCTGCTGAGCGCGGCTATTGGGGACCCCATAGCGGGCTAGGCTTATGGCCGGTCACTTCGAGTGGGCCGGGCATGGGTCTGACACCTCCTGGAGCAATGATATCGCCCTGCCTCTCAAGAGCTGCAGGTGACGACCTGGCTCTTGTTTTGGGAGGTTAAGTCGGAGAAGAATCGTGTGTCGCCACGATTCTCTAGCCGCCGGTGGAACCTCTAGACCCCGAGAAGGGGAGATGGAAGACTTCCTGCCTCGACGGACCGGGGAGATGCAACCCGAAGTAGTCTCGATGGGTGATACCATGAGATTGCGTATCCGGAAAGCTAGAGTCGTACCACAGCCCGATCTAGCCCAACTGCAAAGTATGCACAGGAGGGGCGGATGGAGTGGTAAATTCTAGCCATTGTCTATTGCCAGCCCCGCCATTGTTATGACTCGGTCTGCTCTATCTTGTGGCCTAGCCGTCAATCTACCTCCCTATGAGTCCGAGCCTTGGGTAGGAGCTCTCAGGTATCTATGTATGTATGGATGTATGGATGCGCTGTTAGATAGGCATATTCACCCCTTATTCCTTAATCTACACCGTACGTAAAGTTCCTCGTTTGTGGGGTATGCAAGTACAAAATTTGCTATACTGTATAACAAGATTTGCAAAATACTATAAGATATCAAGCAAAATACTATATGGTGCTGATTTTGTACGTGCAAAGTATAATTATAAGGGCTCTCGCTGCCCGGAGTCACCCCCGTGTGAATATGCACCCAAACCAAAGGGGGTTTAAGGGGGATTTTAATTTAAATGTGTTGGACCCAATGGTTGTGTTAATTAATGTTAATGGTAGTTATGTGTTGGTTTTTATCTTAAAAAAAATTTTGGGCCCTTCGGGCCCTAACAAAAACAAACATTTATCTATGTGCACTTAGTTACACATTGACCAAATCGTTAAAGAATACAACTTTGCATACATAGAACACAAGTATTAAGAAAACACCATTGTTATTCTCGTCCTTGTCAAACTTCAAATTTAAGAATGTGATTTAATATTCTATCTAGTTTACACCCCTAACTCCAAAACTACTGCGTTGTACAATGTTCACAATAAAGGATGCCATTCCCTAGGTAAACAAACCACTGCTGAAAGCATTACAATCCATAATATACAGCATTACAATCCATAATATATTCTTCATATATATGTTATCAAACATTGCATGGGCATCCTGCAGAGCGCCAAATTTACCATATATCTGAGCAAGCTAGTTTCCTAAGAACCTATCTCATCCTAATCATTGTTATAAACTCTGATCATGAATAGTAGAAAAAGTAGGCTGAGGCTCCTTGCAATCTTCCACAACCAGCATCGAAACCACCACTAACATACCTCATGTTTGCGATGTCTTTGGCAGCAGTTAGTTGTCATAGTTCCGGATTTTGATTCAATGTAATCAGCTGCCTTAGCTTTAAAAATATACCTTGGGATAAACTTGTCATTTTTTATGCTGTTAACCTGTGGGGAAAGGGCATCTGCATTGTTAATCCAGAATATGTTGAAAATGAGCATTGATCTTGCCGACCATATTGCGGGCTTGAAGAACATTTTGCAACATCGTTAAGCTCCACCACGTCTTTCGAATGCCAATAACACGTATCTTAAAGAAGAAATCTATGTCATGAAGTCGGGGTGAAAATTTGGAGAGGAATGGGTGTATAGTGGATGATAAAGATGCCATTTGTTTTACGCCCTACCTTTGAGTCCGTTATCACCGCTATCGTTAAAGGGAGACACCTATCAAATTGGATTTTTGTTCCGGGGACTCCAAGCCACAAATATCGATTGTCTTTTATAACAATGTTCACGCACACAAAGACACGGCGTCAAAGTCCGCGCCCGGTGGAGTTATATCAAAGTTAGTGGAGTTAATAGCTAGATTGAATGCCTAAGTTATTACAAAGAATGGCCAAATGTCTTTTGCTCATCATATCAAGCCATTTCATTCTCACACTCTCTGAAATAGCTCCTCATGCTTCGAATCATAAAATTGTATAGTAATCTATTCTTACACGGAACACCGCTAAGAAGGGCCACTTTTTAGATCATGATATCCCAAAAGTCTTTGTTTTTCGCAAAGGATTTGTCGTTGGAGCAAGAACCATGACTTGTCTTTTACCTTCCTTTGCATAGAAAATTGCTTTCGCATGGCAACCGGTCTTGCCAAATCCAACATCACCATGAGACAAGCTTTGTCCATTGGAGTTTTGTTTCAATCATATCTTTCTCCACATCAATAAATGCACTGTCAAAATAAGCAACACATGTGCTTATCGGACAAAATAGCCACATAACAAACAATAATCTTTGAACTTGGACTTCATGATGGGTATAGCAAGCTACGAGTGATATAGAATTAGGACAAAATTTGGAAAGGTATTTTTGGAGCTTATTTGCAAACACTACCTTCCCTAAAAAACGGATTAATGGAAGATACATAGCAATGAAGAATAGATGTCTCACCTGCATTTGGTCGAGAGTAGGCTTATAAGGAAAACATGCTGCAAAACCCGCCATTTCGGTCCATTTCGGTCAAGGCCAATGGCAAAACCGATAGGTTTTTTCGGCGTGGGATCGCTTTCGGAAGACAAATAACCGGAGAAGAATTGGGTCCATGCTTCTAAACAGAAGTATTCCGGTTTCAAGCCCGAGAAAATCACAGGTTCTGGTTGTATCCAAGGACCTAGCTCTGCTGGGAAAGACCGAGACCACTTCGGGCATCTCTGTTTATCAGAAACAAACCCTAAAGCTAAGCTATCGAGCCCTGCATGCCTTTAGATTTTTCCCTTTTTTTTTTCTTTTTTTTTTTTAAACATGGGTCAAACCATTGGCAATTGCCATAAAAAAACATGAAACTGTATGCGCACTCTAGATGTACGCATTAGTACATCCACGAGATTACACAACCAAATCATATAAAAACCTTAGGGAAAAAAGTATAAAAATACAAAAACAACCCCCTGTTATAATGCTACATATTGTTATTGCTAGTTCTACGTTGTTTATGCTTCCGTTGTTATAGGAGCCCATAGGGGAAGGGCGCGCAAGACACCTTCGTGTCCCCTTCTTGCACTAGGGATACCCTGGAATGCGGGATAGATGGAGGGCCCGTGCGGTCGAAGGACGGGATGGGGGTTACGGAGTGTACGGCAGGGCATCGTATATTTTGTAGGGAGCGTCACAGGGTGCACCACGTTTAGAATATGTAGCACAATAACAGGGGGTTAGTTTTAGATTTTTATACGCTTTTTTCACATGGTTTTTCTATGATTTCGTTGTTGTATTCGTTGAGGTGTACTAAATAGTATTTCTAGAGTGCACTCTTTATGGGCCGTTGATTTTCGTTGGTTGGAACAATCCGAGGGTTGTTGTCTTTCTCTGCATGTGTTTGTGCATGAACACTGCGCATGTGTATGCATGTGCATGTGCACATGCATGTGCATGTGTGTGCATGTGCATGTTCATGTGCATGTGCATGTATATGCATGTGCATGTGTATTGTGCATGTGCAAGTGCAAATGCAAGTGCATGTGCATGTGTGCATGTGTGTGCATGTGTGCATATGCATGTGTACTTGCCCTCTTTGATTCTTATTGCCGGAGTGGATTTTACTACCACGAGATGGATTTTTTGCTCACACTTACAAAGGTATTTGTTTTTTAATGTTTCTTCAGTTAGCATAATGTTTTCTTTTATAAGGTATTGGTTTCCTGATTCTACAATGTAGTGCTGCAAAATCCCCTTTTGTTTCCTTCCTAATATTTGCTGCAGATTCAAGTTTAGGCCCTCTGTTTCCTTCCAACTCTTGGATATTCCTGGCTGCCGGATTGTTCATAGCAGCCAGCCTTTAGCTTCAATCAACAAATGGATTCTTATGCACGAGCGGCGGATTATTCCCGCCCTTTTCCATATCACATAAATCAGTCAAACAGTGGCCACAAGAATGCATTTATATTGTAGGTTTGGAACTTTAATCGAACCATAAGGTGAATCATGCATTACCTTTAAGCTAGAGATGGAGCATCCAAAATCATATGGATTGATAAACAATGGTGTCATTGTGAAAGAGAAATAGTTGTAGCGGAAGTAACAATATGTAGCATAAATAACAGGGGGTTTTCTTTGTGTTGCAAACTTTATGACTTTCAGAATAATGGGATCAATCTGCTCTATCTTTATGGTAACTTTTACTTATGTTCTATTTGTTTTATTGTGATCAAATTCAAAAGCTACGGTGATGATGAAAGCCTCAAATGAATTCTAGTTTTTCACGGTCCGAATTCTAATTTTTTGTCATCCGAGGGGGAGGGGGGAGGGGTGGCGTCCCTAAGGCCCCGAAGGGGCCAAAAATTTTTTTTGGCAACACAAACCATTAACATCCAACATATAAAAATTAAATCCCCCAACACATAACAACCAACCCCCAACCAACACATAACAACCATTGACATTAACAACCAACATATAACTACCATTGACATTAATTAACACAACCATTGGGTCCAACACATTTAAATTAAAATCCCCTTAAACCCCCTTTGGTTTGGGTGCATATTCACGGGGGGTGACGTAGGGCAGCGAGAGCCCTCATAATTGTATTTTGCACGTACGAAATCAACACCATATAGTATTCCACTTGAAATCTTACAGTATTTTGCGAATCTTGTTATATAGTATAGCAAATTTTGTACTTGCATACCCCACAAACGAGGAACTTTACGTACGGTATAGATTAAGGAATAAGGGGTGAATATGCCTATCCAACAGCTCTCGTTGCCCGGAGTCACCCCCCGTGTGAATATGCACCCAAACCAAAGGGGGTTTAAGGGGGATTTTAATTTAAATGTGTTGGACCCAATGGTTGTGTTAATTAATGTCAATGGTAGTTATATGTTGGTTGTTAATGTCAATGGTTGTTATGTGTTGGTTGTTATGTGTTGGGGGATTTAATTTTTATATGTTGGATGTTAATGGTTTGTGTTGTCAATGGTTGTTATGTGTTGGTTGTTATGTGTTGTAGTTTAGTAGTTGAAGTGTCTAAAAAAGATTTCATTTGGATGCAAGAACATTTTGGAATTATATGCATTTGCTAGTTGAGGAGTGTACCATTGTGTGGCAAACATTCAAAATGAGTTGTTGATCCTTAAGATTATATTCTACGGTTTGCATTTATACGCTCATTATTTGATTCTAGCATCTTTAATAATGGCAAATATGAGGCTTGAGATAGATGGCAATATACCATTTGAACTAGGTGATCTAGACTTACTAATATGGATTTATCGCATGTTGAGTTAGCAGATCCCAGATCCCGTTCTTGAAAGTTTGCCTGGCATGCAATCCTTTTATTCTGTGAATATTTCATTCAACAATTTATTAGAAAATGTTCCTCAATCATGGAATAAACTCCTTTATACTTTCCCTGGATTTCCAAAAGTTGTCTTGGAAACCATTGATATCCTATCACAGAGAGGCTCTATTGCATACTGTTGACGGGATTCTTGACTGAAATCATCTTAATGGCCATGGTTAATGTATCCATTGGCAATAATTCGAAGCAGTTAAAGGAAGAAAGGAGAAACTGAACTATTGATAGCAGACAATTAACAACGTTAGATAAAGTCATCTGGGGTAACTAATTTGGCAGCCATAATTCCTCCATTGCACCTTCGAAATCCTAGGCCCGGGTAAGAAGCATATCGGAAGGTTAGACCATGCTAGAACAAGTCACTCCAAGGTCTTTGTAACAACAATACGCAAGAATACTCGGCAAAAATAGTGCCAAATTGCATGGAAGTCCAACTAGTTGGAAGCTTTTTGAAATATGAGGGATAACACAGGACGCTCAGCAATACCACCAGCTGCACTGGCAAATTATACTTAAAGAAGGCAAGAAAGCATATTAGAAGTATATTCTGGCATATCATCAACATATGCCAAAGAGGGGCAACCAAAAAACAAAATGAAGTTGGAAAAAAATGAATGGCGGCCTGACCTTTACACGAATCTTTAGTTTAGAGGTGATAAGAAGGGGATTCAGCGACGTTTGTGGTTGTGTATGTGACAAAAATGGGGTGTCCAGTGATGGACGAAAAAGATTTCTTGGGAAATCAAGTGATGGTGGTCAGGACGACACATCTGGCCAGATGTCAAGGAAAAGGCATGCAATGGAGGCAAGCATGCAAAAGGAAAAATAAATACATCCGCTATGTCATTTCAGTTCAGGTCAGGAGCGAACCCGGCTGCAAAGATGGCAAGGTGGGCGATTGTGCTGGTATGTTTGCTACACCTATCCTTAGTAAGCTTTGCATCACAGGAGACCTATCCAGAAAGGGAGCCAGAGTATGAAGAAGAAGAACCCAGGAAAAGCCCTGCTTTTAAATTGGCGCGCATGCTGGGCCAGAGTGGTCTGCCACAAGGAATCCTCCCTTCTTCAATCTTAAAATATGACATAGCAGAAGATGGCACTGTGGCATTAGATCTTGAAAATGCATGTTATGCCCATATTGAGCAGGAAGTAATCTGGTTTGACAAGCACGTTGAGTTTAAGATAAATCCCTTCAGATTGGATGCAATTTCTGGCATATCTGCTAAGCAGCTCATATTTTGGCTTCCAGTTACAAGCATCCATGTTGGAGAAGGGGATGAAGCTGATCAGATTTATTTTGATGTGGCTATTATGTCTAAGAAATTTCATGCTTCTGCTTTTGAAGAACCCATTCAGTGTACCAAAGAGGATGTTTCCTTCATCCAGTACTTTTGGTCCAGTGTCATGTGGCTTCCTTGGCATTAATCTCTTGGATGTTATGTGTTTTATATAGGTGCCTACTATATATTATAATGACATAAATTACATTTCGTGTATGTCCCAATCCTTTTTTGGAGGTTCTTTATTTGTGCACCCTTTTTCGGAGGTTCTTTATTTTTGCTTAGTTGTTAAGTGACTATGTCCGTGCCAGTTCTATGGCAGGAATGTTCGAAATGAAATTCTTTTTCTGGAATTCAATGCTATAGATTGAGAAGAGGATAAAATGCAAGCTTAGATGAAATGCAATTGAATATTATATGTTCGGAACATGGAATGCAGGCTTCTATTGATGTTTCCAAATGGTAACAGTCTTAGATGAAATGCAGGCTTAGATGAAATGCAGATGGACTATTACCGATTGTGAAGATGAAATGCAGGCTTCGATTCATGTTTCCAAATGTTCGACAGTCTCAGATGAAATGCAATTATTATAAATTGAGGAGATGAAATGCAGGCTTCGTTTCATGTTTTCAAATAAGTTAAAGATGGTAATTCTTTTGCGTTGGTAAACAGGTAAGGCATGCAAGTGGTGTATTTGCAATTCTTTCAATACTTGTTTCTTTTTGAGTGTGACGGTTTCTCATTAATGTATAGATTTGTCTCTTCAGATCCTTTCCTTTTAAAAGAAGCTACCAGAAGAAATCGAGGTTAAACCTGGGCTTGGATTTATCACCCGAAGTGTGGTTCTATTGTCTCTTAGGTGCCTCAGGGCGTTGCCTCGATGTCCATTGCCTGATCCCTTGCAAATGTTGCCCAATTAGGTTTAAGGGTCTATTAGACTCATGTGTGCGCAGGCCTACTAGATGTGCAGGCCAATGAGATTTAGAACCTTTGGTACTGCCAACTTTTGGTGCTCAGAGTTTCCTGATTTTTCGTGGCTCCAAATCAACAACACGTCTTTGGGTTCTGAGGATACCCACACGGGCATAGCAGAACTGCATGTATGTAGGTCACCAAGTTATGCTTAGTAAAACCTCCAATCATTGCCAGTTTGATCGTTTATAGAAATGGCAACATTGAATTAGGATCTTAACTCTGTTATGGTGCAAGCAGTTCCACATAAAGATCTCACTGATGCTTCTATTCAACAAGTCCCTCAACTTTTAGATTGTCAATGAGCAAATTTCATGCAGAATATACAAGAAACACAGCCTTGTTAAATGATGAATCTATGCGAGGATAAGATCAAGAGTAATACCTGCAGAGCCAAGATGTGGCTCCTGCCTTGAAACGGCCTCCAAAGTGGTCCGACAGAGTTCAGCCCGTCACCTAAACAAATGCTTCTGAAACCACAAAAGGCGCAATCTTTATGGACAAGTCCTGGCCTGAAGGCCAGGATCAACCTAGAATATGCCCTGCAAATGTACACTTGGACCCAGTGAGCGACAAACTTTATATAGAAAAAGGTAAATCAGGCCAGAATCAACCTAGAATATGCCCTACAAATGTACACTTGGTGGACGACTATGATGGGAACCCTAAAATTGAAATATTGGATGTATAAGATATGCTTGAAAATATTTAATTTGTGTTGAAATTAAGCAAAATATACAAAAGACGAGAACAAAGGATGTAATCCCAAAGACTCAAACAATGTATTGAATATGAACACTTATATAAGTACATAGAAAAAGGCATGCCTTTAGGCATGTCTAAATATGGAAAAGACATGTCTAAACTTGGAAGAGCTAAGTATAGATGAGAGCCCAATGTGGCATCTCAACACCCCCCTGCAACGTTGGCCTCTCAATAAAAGAGAACCAACCCCCCTTGCAGCCTTGGTCATGTGCCCGGGTTAAAAAACCTTTTGTGGGAAGCAAAAGGAAAAACCATGGCACCCTTCAAAATTAAGCTTGAAATACTTTGCTTCAAATTTTCAAATGCTTTGCTCCAAGTACTTCGCTTTTAAGTTATAAACTCCAAATAATTTGCTCCAAATACTCTATTTCTAAGCTGTTGCTTCAAATACTTTACGTTTGAATTGTAAACTCCAAGTACTCTGCTCCAATTGAACTAAGATACTTCCTCCAAGTCTATATTTGCGCAGCTTCAGCCAAGTCACAATGACATTATAACCTGTTCAATCTGTACTTATACATATACAAGAATACACACATTAATAAAATTAATATGTTGTAAGTATAGATCAATTGATGACGAATGATCCACGTAAAATATCGAATAATCGGATTTTATTTTATACATAAATAGCTTTCAGGGATCTAAGACGCCCCTTGCATCTCAACGAGAACGTCCAACTGCATCTGAAAGAGTGAATAATTAGGTAACAATATAAAACAACAGTAATATGACAGTCGAATATAACAGAACTTGCTATTTTGGATAAATCGATGAACTCCGTCGTCGTCCAAAAATGTAAAAGAGAATTCTCTCTATACCTCAATGCTTCTGTATAAGAGTTGAATCATACGCAAATGCTATTATATTAAATTTGAAGATCAAATATGTTGTAACAATCATAATATCCAAGCAGCATTCTCTTCATTAAGATAAACCACTAACATTTGTAAGCAACACCATAGATTCTGCAGCGCCTAAAAAGACAAAATAGATAAACAGAAAAAGACATTACATATAAAATTTGAATTGTCAGAAATATGACACTATTAATACCAATATAACACCAACATAACACCGATGTTAAATACGAATATGACACAAGAATACTATAATATATTTAACCCAAACCACACCACTATTGTTGAATACAAATAGAACACAATTATGCTAAAATTTTCAAAACGTAGACTAAAACAATGTTATATGGCTGAAAAGATTCCTGAAAGAGCGCTCCAATGAAGACAAAACAGATTTCGAATCAAAAAAGTAGGACAAAAAGCATCTTGCTAGATTAAGACAACACCGTCTATCACTTCGGATCATATATTTGAGAAAGCTGTGGTGAGCAACCACAGTCATCACACCATCAACAATGCCATTACATAAGACTATATAATAACCGATACTATACTATTATAAACACCATCTGCAACACTATTATAACACCTTCAGAAACCATATCACAACACCAATACCAATATAAACACTTACCATTATAAACACGTCCTTGAACACCCTCACAAACACTATTATAAACACAATCGCAGTACCAATATAAAACCTGTAACGTAACTATTAACAATAACTCCAATAATATTTTAAATATGATCTCAAATGTACCCTCTCCAATACTGTTACCATTAAAAGCACCTCCAACACTGTTACCGTTAAAGGTACCTCCAACACGGTTACCATTAAAAGGCACCTCCAACATACCATTATAACCTTCTCCAACATCATTATAACATCTTTTGCAACTTCAACATGATTATAAATATCATCTCAAATTTATAGATACTCTTATCATTATAAACACCTTCTCCAACATTATTAGAACAACTTTTGCAACACCACTATAAAATCATCTTCAACAAAATCGTGAACATTGTTTCTTATTAGCACCATATCAAACACAGCTGTAAGCACTATTATCTCTTTTGAACAATAAACTCACCATAAACATCATCAACACCCTCGGTTCATATAACAATAACAATATCCACCATCAGAAACACCACCATCACCAATAAAAACAACGTTTCCAATATTATCATAGCACAATAACCACTGAATACCATTTCCAATACTAACATGCTTTTACCATATGTTGTGTAGCATAAAAACCACATCACCACCACTGTCACTACATCACCACCACTGTCACTAAAACTTACCACCATAACGCCACACCATAATAGTACCAGTACCACAATTGACACCAAACTGGGCAGTAAACTTTCTCTTCTCCTCAATGCCACATTAACATCAACACTTCGCCACGATCACGAATATAAAAAATTAGCACCAAACAATCTATTTTCGTCATAAAAGTATATATATATGATTATAACTACCACAGCTAGCTTTACTATATTATAACTACTACATTCACATGTGGCCAACAAATGACAAAACGCATGTACAAATACAGAAAAGAAAGGACCAATGCCTCTAAATGACCAACCATTGAGATACTAATACAATTATCATGTGTGCAACCATATTTAATAACGCTAATATAACTTTGTCATAACCAAGAAAATTTAAACAATACTTGAACCACATGAAAACCTGAATCTGCATAAATCAAAATAATTATTATCATAAACGCGAACCATACCATAACTATGCCCAATGCCTTCTATATATGTCAGAAGCATAACCATAATCGTGACCAAGAATGCGCTCTCAAGACCTTATAGATGCTTCACAACCTCGAATATATCATAACATTCAGATAATTCTTACCACATAACTCACCAATTCACCACCACACAACTGACTGGATTACCCAATGCACATAAAAGTAAGTACTATTATCAACACATTAATTAAAGCACATAACATATTGATATTACACACAATATCCTTGACAATTCTCATACTTTTCATAATGCAACTACATATAAACGCACACTATAATTATCAAACATACACTATATCTCTATTTTTGTTTCTAACCGCTTTTTGTTTTTAAACACAAACATAAACCTCAACTTCAATATTTGCCTTAAATTTATTTTAGCAAATCTTGATCATACATTAGATGATATGGTCATAACAAGCATTTTGAAGGAATTTATTTTTGAAGAAAAACCTTTTCCATGCAAATCGGACAACCATACAAACTATAAACATGTGCAATAGTCTTATCAACATAAATATGGACATCACTAACAAAAAGAACATAAACTGCCATTATCATATTATTGCAATCTTCACATGTTGACATACACAAAACACATCATATAATACACTACGACACTTCTCACATCCGCTCTAAGTATCAATATGTCAACACAGAATGTCTATAACTATAATACTTCATTTAGACATACATGGACGACTACTATAACTGAAATAGATAATTCATGCAAAATTTCTTTTACCTTTTATGAGCTTACATTTTCAACATATAACTCCCGATCTGCAACTCATTAAGAAAGATATTAGTCCACACACTCATCATGTATTTCATATCCAGTATAGAAATTAGCAATCACTTTTGACTCCTACAAATTTTTTTTTTCTACTATACAAATTATCTCAATATCATATATGTTATCAACTATATTATTCAGCTCTTATCCACTACTCTTTCACATAGCTTTAATAATATCTACATCCAGTTATTTAAACAGTACTTTCAGACTCCTTTTTAATAATTCCTTTGTGTCCTCAACCCGTTATATTCTCACAATGAGTAGTTTAAGAAATAAAAATACAAAAGCAAGAGTTATAGAATCCCCAGTTTATTCGGATCGAGAGCAAAGAGATTTTCTTCTCAAACTTCATCGTTTAACTCTTAATAATTTAAGGAATAAGTACATATCCAACATATCTTGATTATATCCATCCATCGTTCTTATGTAATTTATACTTCTTGCTCAACAACCTAGCCAGCAGAATAAAAACTCTCACACGAAATCCTTCAAAGCTATCTATAATAGTCGTATCAATCATTCTAAGTTTATTTTGTATCTAAAGGTTATAACTATCACCAAAAGTAAATCAACAAGAGTGCTATCTTTTAATTGAACAAACCGAGCAAACCAAACACTATTTTGTTGCCACAGTAATAAAATAGGGTTAGCGACGCAAATTGCAATAACTCAAAACATATATATTATTTTCTGTTGATTTTTATTACTTCTAAAGTAAACTTATTATCTTTTTATCATACCTTTAATCGTCTTAATCTAAGTAACATGTAGAGTAAAATGGTATGCGAAAGTTCACCTTTTTCTTACAGTCTTCAAACAGGGTTAGTCACTAAAAATTCAATAACTCACAAATCACTTATCCTTTTTCACTGATTTTTCTTGCAGCTTAAACTAGACACAAAGATCTTTCCAATAAGCTTTTAATCGCACCAATCCGATGTATATTAAGAGAGATACGCCCTTTCAAAGTCGGCCTTTTTTCTTTTTTCTCTTCCTCTGCAGCTGCGACTTCCTTTTTTTACTTTTGCATCAACATAAAAGTATGGACTGCAATGAACATAAAAATATGGACTGCAATGAACCTAGCTCTGATACCATGTTGAAACTAAGCAAAATATACAAAAGACGAGAACAAAGGATGTAATCCCAAAGACTCAAACAATGTATTGAATATGAACACTTATATAAGTACATAGAAAAAGGCATGCCTTTAGGCATGTCTAAATATGGAAAAGGCATGTCCAAACTTGGAAGAGCTAAGTATAGATGAGAGCCCAACGTGGCATCTCAACAATTTGCATCTTGAATACATAATGGTCTTGCCGAATATGATTTTCACATGAATAGTACCTCTGTAGCATTAAGAATTTTTTTTTTTTTTTTTTTGAGGGTAAGAGTGTGTTTTTTGTTATTAGTAATAATAATAAAGATACAGAGAGTCCCCAATGGGACAGATAGGAAGCATTAGGGCTATTATATGGGTTCTCTATGCATCATGATGTGCGTACTAAGGGAAGTCCTATTCCACAACAACATAATGGTAGAGAGACCCTATCTGGTCAAACTGATCCACCATTAGACCTAGAGTCTGGGTCCTCAGAGCTCATCCAATGGCACTTGAAGTGGTTATAGAATCCTTCAATCTTACCAATTCTGTCCAATCCCCTATTGTAACTCATCCCCATTTTCCTGTGGTGGGACAATGCCATTAAAGCAACTTCCTTATTAAAAAGACTCTTAAGTTTCTCAATAGAGATAGATTGCCCCCCCAAAGTGACATCGCACCGATGCCTCCATATAATCCAGAGAGCCACACTAACCAGGGAGGCGTCAATACAATTACTGTCTGAGATCATAACAACATCCGGCCATCGAAGTTGATGCATATGCAGTCTCATAATAGGGCATACCCAAAACCAGAACTCAGTAATTCTTGGACAGAAGAAGAGGTGTGAAAGAGATTCGCTAGCCTGGCATCCCAGAGGACATAGATCTGAAGACACAATTCCTCTATGGACCAGCTTCACTTTAGTGTTGAGACCTCCTTGGAGAGCCTCCCATCTAAAAAATTGTATTCTCCTAGAGCATAAGGTTTTCCAGGAGTTTGCTAAGAGGAGCTTAGCCGCTGAACCATTCACTTGAAGCCTAGCCTCTGCTTTAAGAGGGGAGTCATCATAAAGGGCCCGATATATACTTGCAACATTGTATGTCTCCTTACCTGCACAGGACCACTTTTCCTCAGGACCAGTAGACCCTGAGAGAAGCTTAACGTTACCTAGAATCTTTCGTAGTATCTTTCTATCACCCTCCCCTGCTCTTTGCACTTTGAGTCTAAATTCCATCCAAGAGATCCATCTATCATTTTCCCAAAGATGCTGCAATTTTAAGATCCCATGGTCTCGCCATTTCTTAAAGATGCGAGGATGAGCTAATGCCAAGGGACGTCCATTCTCTTCCCATACATGAGTGTTCCAGAATATACTGACTTTCCCAGCCTCTCGAGGTATATTCATGGGGGAGCATACTGTTTGCACCTCCCTCCAAGCATGAAGAAGACGCCTCATGACTGGGGAGGTGCCAGGGGCCACCTTAAAATTATAAAACAAGGCTCCTAGTTCATCCCTAGGAAGAGATGGTTTACCATGAATCTTGCACAAATCAAACCAGTGCTTAACAAATGCCAGAGCAGGAGATGTATCCCCTTGTAAAACTCGCCAGACAAATCTAGCCGCCAGAGCTTGAGCCTGCGTGAAAGGGTCCTTACATCCAATCCCTCCATCCCTTTTATCTCTACATAGCTCGGACCAAGCAACATTAGCCATACCCCCCCAAATGAACTTTCTAATGATAACCTGTATTTGATTATATATTCCTTTCTGGGCTACAAGCACCGACGAGGAATATATGTGAGAGCTGGCCAGAACAGCATTAGCAACTGTTACTCTTCCTGCTACAGATAATCCTTTAGATGACCATAACCCAACCTTTTTCCTAAGTTTGTCTAAAATAGGAGCCCAGAGACCCTTCATATTATCTGAGACAGAAAGAGGCAAACCCAACAGCTTAATTGTTTCCCCTGCAGCCACGACTGGGAAGCCCAATCCATTAGCACGAGGGTCAATATCTCCCTCTAAAGCCCATAAAACGGTACATTTGGTGGCATTTAGCCCTATGCCTGATATAACCTCAAAAGCAATCAATATCTCACGAAAGGAATGAAAGCTGCTATCGTCATACCTGAGGAACATAAAGGTGTCATCCGCATATTGCATGATTGTGAGTTTTTCGGCTTGATTCGGTAAAACCAGACCATTGATGCCCCCTTCCAGTACTTTGAGATTAACCATCCTTGTGAGAAGGTTGGCCATAATTAGAAAAAGGTATGGGGCAAGCGGGCAGCCCTGCCTAATACCCTTCCTGAGGTCAAAGAGACCAGAAGGTTCACCATTAACCAAACCGATGCAGAGGCAAATTTGTTCATTCCCATTGAGATGTCGATGAACCGCTTATTGAAACCCATGTGGCTCATCACTTTCATGAGCCATCCCACCTAAGGGAATCATAGGCCTTTCTAAAATCCATCTTAACCAAGATTACACAATTTTTTTGCCGTGTAGATGCGCACCAATGCATACCTTCTCTAGCCGCTAGGTAATTGTCTAGAATATATCTACCTGGCAGAAAAGCTGATTGCTCCATTCCAATAACCCTGTTCAAGATAGGCTTAAGACGGTTGGCGATGCCTTTCATGATTACCTTATATAGGACATTTGTTAGTGCAATGGGACGCCACTCCCCAAGTGATTGAGGTCTAGAGACTTTTGGGACCAAGGTGATGAATCCTGCCGCTAGAGTTGGATGTAACGAGCAAGAGGACCAAGCCCCCCCAACAGCCTCCACAAAGTGTGGTCCAAGAGCATCCCAAAACTCCACAAAGAATTCAGGAGGGAAGCCATCAGGGCCTGGGGACTTACCAGAAGCCAGAGAGCATAGTACTTTAAATATCTCCTCTCCACCCGGCTGACGCAGTAGAGTGTGGTTGTCATCTGTAGTAATCTTATGTGCCCACTCAATCTGGGCCAACCAAAGAGAGATTTGGGATTGATAAGAAGATGGGAGATTGTCTGTTTTGAATTGAGCCTGAAAGCTGTCCCGAATAAACGCCTTGATAGCCCCAGGATCAGAAAGTATATTTTGACAGTTATCTTTAATTGAAGTAATACTGTTCTCAGCTAATCTGGCCCCTGCCATTCTAAAGAAGCACTTAGAGTTTTCATGGTTTGACTCTGCGTACCACTTTGTTTTAGAACGGACCGCAGCCCCCCTAGCTTCCTCCTCCTCAATAGCTTTGGCTTTTGTTTCCAGTTCCTCCTCTAAGGATTGTTTGTCTCTGTTATGGGGATCAAGTAACAGATCCTGCTTGACTGCCCTTAGAAGGTTGTACACGAGATTTTTTCCTTTCTTGAATTTCAAGCATTCCTCCTTGCCCCATTTCTTGATCCACATCTTCATAAGGCTGATCTTCTTAACCAAAGCCTTCATGGAAGGTAGGCATTCCGTATTAGTTAGAGAAGCCAGGAAAGTCCTAAAGGGTCTACAGAATGCCTCCTTCCCTAATAGGGAGGTATTGAACTTGAAAGGCACATTCCCTCCTCTTCTTTTAGTAGGGATGCTCTCCAACACTAACTTTTGTGGCACATGGTCTGAATGAGAGAAAGCAAGCTCTCCTTCAACATAACATCTGTCCATGAAGGAGGCTGTCCTATTAGCCATGTAGAACCTGTCTAGTAAGCAGTATACTCTGTCATGCCCCTTCTGTTTATTAGACCAGGAAAATGCAGCGTTAGATGGAGGAATTAGGGAGAAGCCAACACTGTTTAGAAGTGAGTTCCACATAACTTCCTCCTCTTGTAGCAAATTCCTGTGCAGCCCAATTTTCTGATCCCATACATCTGTCATATTCAGATCCCCTCCAAGGATCCAGTTTTCAACTCCAAAACCCTGATGAGTTATCCAGAGCTCAATCTCTCTCCACATAGCTGCCCTTTCTGCAGGTATATTAGAGGCATAAATGTTGATGAGCCCCCACATACAATTATTTGTTTCAAAAATTACAACCTGCCATCTACCACTTCCCCCTGCATATTGATATTTTTGGACTTGTCCCTTCCATAATATACAGGTGCCTCCTTTAGTTCCTTCAGCACTTGCTTTCAATTAATTACAAGACGATAAGCGGTGCCACAGGCACCGCCTTTGTTGTAATGTTTGTAGATATCTATTTGCTGGAGTTTAAATTCGTGTCTTTAGAGGCCCATGTGGAAGGTAGCATTCATAGAATGATTTCGCAGATTGGGGCTTTTCCAAGTCCAACCTTCAAAGTAAACGAAGGGTTTAATTTTTTTTCCTTCAAATCTTTGCTTTCTCGGGCATGTTTTTTATAAATCAGAGGTAGATCGAGTTTATCTAGAAGATGATCCGGTAGTTTTCTGCTAATGGAAGCATACTTGGCGTATATTCAGCTTTGGAAGGAGTACAGGGATTTGCATAATTTTTTCTTCTAGAACGGAAGTGTAGACTACTCTAGCCTTTGCATGAAGAATGATCCTAAAATCTGATACTGTTGTAGTAGGTTAGCAGAAGGGCTTCTACTCGGACCTCTTGCAGGTTAGCATTTTCCACCATAACCATCTGGCCTCTCGGCAATCTATAGCCATTTAGAGCTTTTGTCTGCACAAATCTACAACTTTGTTCATCAAAAGACATGTAGCCAACCGTCCACCAAAACAAAAAAATGATGCCGCAAGACTATAGATCCCATGTCATATCCCATGCTCTACAAAAACCTATGGCACTAACTTATATAATTAGGGCTTCCGCAATTTGATACTATGGTTTGATACATGGCCCATTATCGGAATCAAGCTTGAGTAAGCCTAGAATTTTTAATCTTTACCTATGTTTGCACACAAGGCACCCAAAAGTTTAACCACTATAATAAACCACTATAGATGTGGTTTTTTATGATAAAAATTTCATTCTTAATAAAAACCACATAACATAGTGGTTTTTATAACTAGTATGTGGTTATTTATGTTAGTTTTTTGTTATAGCGTGGCTTTTGAAAACCAAAGTTAGTTTATTTTATGGTTTCTAATATCAATGGTGGTCATTTATGTTGGTTTTCTAATGTACCATGGTTATTACTTTGTTATTGGTTTGTAGCATGGTTTTTCAACACCACTTTAAATATGGTAATGGTTGTTTATGTTGGTTTTCTATTGACACAAAGTTGAAGTACTTTATGGTGTGGTTTTTTAACCAATTTAAATGCCATGGTGGTTATTCATGCTAGTTTTCTATTATCACAATTTATGTTATAAAATGGTTGTGGTTTATAGCATAGTTTCAATACTGAGCTAATTGTCATGGCGATTGTTCATAAATATCACCTAAAAAGATGTGGCTATCCGTAGTGCAAAACCAACATAGAATTGAATTGAATGTTTTTTATCGTCCACGGAGACCAATCGGATAGTGGTGCAGTTTTGAATTCACACTTCTATATTAACTAAGATTTATCATGGTTTCCATTTTTCAATATCAATTTAGTATCTTATGGCCAAGTATGTACTGAGAAGTAAAATATCATGCTATAATGATCTTCGAAAGATGGGAATTATTCTCGAGATGTCTTCATCTTCATACTTGACTTAGAAAATGTTCAACATAATACCTGAACTCCAAATATCTTGAGAGAATACGGTCTTCCAACAATAGATAATAGCTTTAACATCATTTGGTCTTCAAAGATTTTGGGGTTTGAATAACTTCTGGAGGAATAAATATATGGGATATCCATCTCTTGCATAAAGCCTTATCTTCAATTTCATAATGGGATAATATCTTCAAAAATATTATGTTCCATGTGATGCTAGGATTTGGTCTTCAAAAAGCTATCTTCAATAATACACAAATGTATGTTGGAGAAAAGCATATCTTCACAAAACAATATATAAGGAAAATGCTAGAATAGTTGAATCATTTTTGAAGAATTGCGATAGTTGAATTTGGATTTAAAAAATGTTGAGGTCTGCAAAATCGAACCCTTGACTACCCATGTAAGAACAAATTGCCTTTACAACTAGGCTCAAGAATATTATGTTTCATGTGATGCTAGGATTTGATCTTCAAAAAGCTATCTTGAATAATACACAAATGTATGTTGGAGAAAAGCATATCTTCACAAAACAATATATAAGGAAAATGCTAATTGCGATAGTTGAATTTGGATTTAAAAAATGTTGAGGTCTGCAAAATCGAACCCTTGACTACCCATGTAAGAACAAATTGCCTTTACAACTAGGCTATTTGCCTAATGCCTTCTCAATATATAAACTTTTTATCTCTAAAACGGTTTATCTTTCTTTCCATTTCTTTTTGTTTCTACTTTTTCTCCGTGCGATGCTGGCAGTTATGTTAGGATATGGCGGATTAGGGTTGGAGCACGATTTGGAAGACTATAGACGAAGCAATGGCATTAAGATTTATTTTGCACAGGATGTGGATAATTTGTATCGCACAGAGATATATACAAGCATTTGTTTATGAGAATATGGATGCTGAATGAACCTTACCGTTTTCTTCTTCTGTTTACAGTAGAAATCCACAACAAGATTTAAGCATTCGCGAGCATTACGATCAAGCTTTACTTGGCAGGGCAAAGGAAGAACGGATCGTATTGGCAACCTCTATTACAAAGGTAACATAGCCTCTGCTGCTCCATTCCTCTCTTCAATCTAGCTCTAAAACAATCCGTTACACAGGGCCCTCTGCAATTTTTGGCATCTACGGGGCTGGAGACGAAATCAATGGAGCAGATCCAACAATGTTTTTTCTGCAAATGGCTATAAGGGCGATAAGCCTCACCTTTGGCAAATATATTCCACTGTAAATGGGCCTCATTTTGCGATGCCGCTATGTTGGGCTTGCTAATTGAGCTGGAATTCTACCTCCAGGTTCTCCCTGCTGCTGCTGCTGTTGCCTAAGGTTTTTGCAATTGTGGTCAAAATCTGCTTCATTGGTGCAAAGTGGAAAGGTGGCACATAAGGTGACATGGCACTATAAATGATGAAGTGGCACCAAAAAAGAGCAAGGAATTTTTTTTTGGGGGGGAGAAAATGACTACATGCAAGAATTATTGGAGATGATGTGGCATGAGTATGGTGAGGTGGCAAAATATGAAGGGGTGAAAAAAATGAAGAATGTACATAGACAATTTAGCAACTTCTTAAAAAACATATTTCTCCGTGGTGACATGGTATTTCTTTGGATGATGTGGCATGTCACATCATGACGAAGCAGTTTATGAACTTTAAATAGAAATGACTAGACCAATTGTCTGAAAAAGGTTTTTCATTTTAGTGAGATAAGTAGGGCTTTTTTTTCGTGCCCTAAATTCCCTTGCCAATCCCTTATGAAATGTTGAAAGTTGTTCTTCCTTGTAAAAATGCTTCGTCATCATGTCCACATCATCTATACCTTGCCATGTCGCTTAAACATTGCCATACCAACCCATGTAAGACCAAGGTTGTACTTCATTTTTGGTTGTCTTACTTGCTTGGCATGACATGTCACCTACTTGGAGTGCCCCATCATCATACTCCATGCATTTTTTTGTAAATTTTATTTTTCCCAATTATCTTGTAGAAATTGCAAAAATAATGCTTTGTTGAATCATCATGCCACTTTTGCCATGTCATGACCACAATTTGGCAACTCATTAGCACATGTCACATTTTCGCATATTGGTTTGCCTTGAAACTCTTTTGAAAAATCCACACTCTTTTGTTCTAATTTGTTTCCTTGAGTACTATAAGTCAAGTATTGTAAGCATCTAAAGTTTAGGTATAAGTATATCAAAACTTAAAGCAATTTGAAATCTTTTGACTAGATAAAATTAGGCAATGCCACTAGCCGTACACACGAGGAGAGAAAAAAGTTTGAATAACATAATGTTCGAGTAGAGGCCATTTCAGGCAATTTCGAACTCAGATTGTTTCCTGTAATCTAACTTGTGTGTGTCTGTGAGCAGAGAAGGAAACTATGTGATGGAGGAAGCAATCACGGCAAAAACACCCTAAAATATCCTCTACCCCAAACATGACATTGGTTAATCAGCGTAGGCAGGCCCTTACATAGGGCTCGGGTATGGCTCGCCTACAGAGCTCGTCACATCCTTACCCTGCATAAGGGCCTGCCTGCACTGATTATCCCTAACAAAATGAATTTTGGGCAAGCAAATTGAGGCTCTCAATAAGCAATAAACATTAACACAAGGTTTGCAATTTTTAAAGGTAGGGGAGGTTTTTTAGTTGTTTGGGTTAGTGTAGTTGTAGAGGTCTAATTTTAGGAAGCATGCGCTTCCATTTTTGGCAGCATTGAATGAACATAGCTGCGGCGACAAATAGGGCTCCATTAGCATTGGACGAACAGTGCAGAGCCATGGCCGAAGAAGATTCTTGAACATGTTTCTTGAGAGGAATTTGAGGCACTTGAAAGGGGGCTTTTGGTCTATAGATGCGATTCAGGGTCATAGCCATAAGTCCGCTTAAATGGGATTCACGACCTTGAAGCTCTGGTCTGGCATCAAGAGTCTGTTGTACTTGTCCTTGGAGTTTATTGCTGCTGATTCTACCTTCAATATGTAGCATTATAACAGGGGTTTTTTTTTCTGTTTTTGTACTGTTTTCTCTAAGGTTTTCATATGATTTAATGGCCCTATTCATCCAGGTGTACTAAATAGTATTTCTAGAGTGCACCCTTTTGTTAGCCGTTGATTTTAGAAAAGGGGGAAAATCCTGCGGTGGAGGCTGTGAATATCCTCCCATTATTTTTAGGGTTTTTTTAGGGTTGTATTTTTAGGGTTTTAGGGATGGGACCTTCGAGGCCTGTGTTGATGCCAGAAACTTCTCCAAAGGCATGGAATGAACCATTCCAGTTTGTCAAAAATCTCCCGCATGAAAGGACCACCAATGTTTCAGGCAATAACACATCATGCGCTGATAGGGTGCTGGGAATTGAGCACCAAAGCAAGGAGTGCAATAAGCAAAGTAACGCAACTGATGAGGGCCAGGTTATGCGAAGTCATTCAACGCTTTACTGAGGTCCAAATTTTCAGTGCATTCCCTTTCCTTCTAGGTGGCATCACAACAGGGACCACAGTCTCACTTCTCACTTGTTTGGCACGTCTTAGGTGTAGACGCAGATGCACCGCTTCACTTCCTTTTTTGGACATGTCACTTTGACGGGCCGTCCGTGATTTCTCTTCCCTCACATTGCTTACCTAATTCGGTAAGTAGGTTATAATTTGTTTATAGTTTTCTCTGTTTTCTTGTGCTTATTACTCTTCACAATATTTGGATTGGCTTCTCTCTGAATCGAGAAGAATCGAGAATCAAGGGTTCTCGGTGGAACCCCAATCTAATTTAATGGTGAGCGCCGACGAGCCGCAGGATCTAACCCCGCCATAAAAAGGTACCTGCTGGAGATGTTTATGAAGCGGCTAGAGCGGTGATGTCCACCGCCTCAAAATCTTACTAGAACAAGGTGTTAACGTAAATGCCCGAGATGCATTGGATTACATTTGCCCTTTATTATGCTTGTTTAGCTGGTCATTTAGATCTTTGCCCAAATGCTTCTTGAAAGCTCCACCTCCTCCTCTTGATCCTCTGTCTAGCTCTTTGAGGGATTTGTTCATAAGCTCTGGTCAGAATTGGCAATACTTTGAGGGCAGTATGATAGAGTCTGGCAAGGAGTCTTACGGCGCGGAATCTGTAGGTTATGATATAACATTTTACTTGGAGGGAAAGCCGTTATCTCCACACCGACGGCTTCTGGCAGTAAGATCTCCTTTCTTCAAAAGTAAATTTCTTCTGGCAGTAAGATCTCCTTTCTTCAAAAGCAAATTTGGAAAAGAATGGAAATCAAGGAAAGACATTAGATTCGCTAATATCTAGCATTATAAGAAGCTAACCTTCTCTACTTTCTTCAGTCTTGTTAACTTCTTCTATACAGATAGATTGGATGTGGCAGTAGAGGATATGCAAGACTTGGCAAGGGTTTGCAAGGTTTGTGGTTGTATTGGCCTTCAAAAGATCCCTCAGAAAGAGCTTAACCATCAGAAGAAATTTATGTTGCAAAAGAGAGACTTCTGCAGCAATGCATCGCTTTTCAGATTGTGTTTCTTGAACTTCGGGTGTCCGTGGGAGCGGGAAAGGAAGCCAAGGAAAAAAAAATGCCGATATGCTGAAATATAGGTTGCTAGTGCAAGCATCTAATCTTGTTCTGCTATGATCTGGTATGGCCTTGGTTATTTCATGGAAATATAATACATAATACAAATGGTTATTTTGTGGCTTACTTTTGCTCACTCTAGCTGGAGCTTTGAGGCAGAAGAGGTGAGTTCTTTGTCCTAATCTTGAATCTGTTAAAAAAATGCAAAGGCGCTTTGCTTGCTTGGGCAGGATATGGCGTTTTGAAAAGGGGATATGTTGGGCAAAGGCATTATTATTGTTAGTAAGTCGCAACAATATCAGTTCATGTGCAATCCTGATAGTGCATGCCCTTGGATGCTCATTACGTGCAAAGAGAGGTTGTATTTTATCAAGATGAAATGCAAAAGCATTTCGCAATGCTAGAAAAAAAAATGCAGGTGTACTTCATCATCATGTGCACTTCGTCATCAGGTTTATGATTTTCAAGATGAAATGCAAAAGCATCTTGCAGTGCAACAAAAAAAGTGCACGTGTCATCATTACGTTTATCATTTATATTCATGCTCTATGCTTATAATTTTGAGTTTTGGTGCCATACACTTCAACAGTTATGCACTTTCTGCACATTAGTGTTAGAACTTGCAAGACATTCTACATAACACATTTTGTTGCCACATTGCTTTTATGTTACAGGTAATTTTGTTGTTCTTTTTTTTAAACATTGTTTCGTATTTAAAGCTTCACCATATATGGTGGTTGCAATATCAATTTGTGTAGTACCTCATCCTGCGTGTTGGCCTAGTGGTTAGTCCACTCGTCTAGCACATTGAGGTCTCGTGTTCGAACCTCACTAGGATCTTGGCATCTTAGGACCTTTGGCCCCTGGTATCTTTGTAGGGGGCGGTGCTCCTTGAAGGGGGATTGCAAGAACATGCCATGTGCCGTCGTATGTCCTAAGGGATGCTGGCTAGTGCTACGACGTAAAAATACACCTTCCTTCCTTCCTTCCTTCCTTAATATAGCTGGTATAGTTTGGCAAGTTTTAAGCACTACTATTTTGCAAGGATGCATTGGGTTCAAGTCCCTATTTGTTCTTTAAACATCAAATTTGAAGCTTCACCATCTACGGTGGTTGCAATCTATGGTGGTTGCAATATCAATTCCTATGGTCCTATGGTATCTCATCTTTATTTCTCAAACATATAGTTTTGACAAGATATAGGCAGCACTATGGTTTTGCAAGAAGCCCCATATTCTAAAGTTGCTATTCATTACGTGTTTGTTCCATTGCACTTTTCTTATGTTTGTTCCGTTGAACTTTTCTTATGTTTAATGTTACCAATAGTTTTCTACATAAGATATGTTGCCATCTCTTTGTTTTCCTAAGGGCCCGAAGGGCCCAAAAATTTTTTTAATACAACAACCAACACATAACTACTATTATCTAACATTTTTAAATTACAATCCCCCTGAAACCCCCTTTGGTTTGGGTGCATATTCACACGGGGGGTTACGTAGGGCAGCGAGAGCCCATAAGAACTTACAATACATGTACAAAATTAATACCATTAAGTACATTCCCTCAAATCTTATAGTATTTTATAAACCTTAATATACCGTGTACAAAAACTTGTACAGCCATACCCCATAAACGAGGATCGCTATGTACGGTCGAGATCTTGGAATAAAGGGTAAATATGCCCATCCAAAGCTCTGTGAAGCGAAGGGCCAAAGCATGGGGTTTTGATGATGCGCCTCCCTATTGCTATTGCTGATGATTCCAATGTTTGTTGTGTGCAGCATGCATTGCAAATGTACGATGGATTTTGTGTATTTGTTGTGTGCCAATGGTCGAGATGCATTTTATTTTCTTCAATGGTCAACAAGTAAAAAATGACATTGTATCAAGAACTTTAATTTCAAATTATCCCGCTCTCCCAACTAATGAGCGGGATATAATTCAAATTGTCTTTATTTTCGATATGTCTCTACCCTACTCTCTACCCTATTCTGTGTCACGACTCCGGCGCCCTGGCTACAACTCCGCCGACCTGCGTCCAGCGCTCCCTGCGGCCAGAGGAGCGCTCCGCCGACCTGCGTCCGCTGTTTTCATGAAGCTCTGGTTCAACATAGAACCGTTCCCCTTTCTGGTATCAAAATGCTGCTTTGCTTTTGTTTTGGATTTTGGATTCATAACGAAGTAACTGGATCGATGGTTAGGGTTTCAAGCACCTAGGGCGGCCGTGGCGGCCGCCCGTTGCACTGCAGCTCCTTCTCCGGTGGGTGTGTGGCTGAAAGAGCAGCTTAACTACTGCCTGCTATTTCGAATCCATGGCTGCAGATCCCTGGACGGATTTTCGTCTTGTTTTGCAAGGGTGCAGCTCTGTAGTATGGCCGCCACTTACAATGCTTCTCTCTTATTGCAGCAAATCATGACTAGTAAAGATTTTTGCCCTGTTCTCTCTGATGTGATTTGAGGATAGTTAGGCAACTAGCATTGTTGGTTCTTAATAGATGTTGGACGCCTTAGGGCCTTTGCTTCTGTGCTCAAGCTCTGTCCCGCCTCTTTTCTTTTTCTGGCACAGTGCTAGAGCTCTGTCATGCGTTGATGCCATTTTGTTTTTTAACCCATCTACTATTTATCCCAGGTGCCAAAGTGATCCTTGTATGCAAGGAAAGTGGCAAGGTTGTATCTTTGAGCCATGAAAACAGCAACAAGAACGGCATTTTTCAAGCTCAAAACAATGCAGAATAATGTTGATTCATAGTGCAAGACTGCCACAAACATCAACAAAAATATTGCGGAGTTGATGTCTTAGAAAGAGGACTTTCTGCTTCAACACATGAGCTCATATACACGTTGGACTTTGTCCCTGTTCTATTCTGTTTTAGAAGCATAAGTCATTGGTACTTCTGCTTCCATATTTTTTCACTTTCACTAATCTGATTGTTTTTGCATTGTAGACATGTAAGCCGTTGTTTTTAAAACGTAAAGCCTATTGAAATTTGGAGTATATTGCAGATTGTTCTTTGTTATAATCTGCAACATTACAGTTGCTACATTGCAGAGTACATTGCTCAGTTTGAAATTGTAAAGTTTCGATTTTATGAGAATAAGATGATGCTTTAGAATTGAACATTATGTGATTATGTGATTGTATACTTTGAAATTCAAATCGAAAATGAAACTTTTTTAGACAATGCAAAAGTTCCTTTGTTTAGTATTGCAATGTTATTCCCTTTTTTGTGACAACAAAAAACCTTTTTCTTTCAATTAGACACATTGTTAATTCAAAAATATTCTAAAAAAACATGTGTTGAAATAACATGTGGATAAGTAAATACAAACCATGCTAAAAAAACCTATATATAAAGACCATGCATTGTTTTTAAGTGAAGGCCACATCAAAAAACTATGCGATGTTTTTTATTTTGTAGCAAAAACCACACATCAACTTATGCATTGTTTTTCTTTAAAAACCACGGTGAAAACTATACATAAAAATTACGCGTTGTTTTTGTCTAAAAACCATGCATGAAAACTATGTGTTTTTTGGGTGTGAAAAACTACATAAAAAAACTACTGTTATTTCTAGCATTTTCGGAATAATAATATGGGTGGTCTTTGAGTGTTGTTTTCTTGCAAAAACAATAGTAAAAAACTAGATATAGAGCAAATTTTGGGGTTGTAGTGCAATAACCAACCACACTATAGAATCACATGAATAGAGCAGCATATTAAACCACATCCACACCATCGTGTTATACCATAGGGACTAACCATACCCTTAAAACACTATAATATACCATATAAATTTACCAACATGTTATACCACTTTGACAAACTCTACAAGGAAGCCATTAGCAATTAGCATACCATAACACCACCCTAACAAACCTTACAAAAGAACCCATTAGTTTAGCCTCATATGGTTTTTAATGATATCAACCCACAAACATGTATTGGTTTTGTAGAATGGTTTTCTAGTCACAACCATGGGAAAAACCATGTAGTGTTTTAATTTTGGGTGCCTTCCAGATATCCACAGATGAAGTGCAAGTATGGCAATAGAAGTAGTTTGATTGAAAATTTGCCCCTTTACAGACGTCAAGGTAAGTTGCTATTCATTCTTATTTACCATCCAATGGGAGGTCGCCATGTGGCAACCATTCTAATTAAGAATGAAATGAGTATAGCATTCTTGAACGACCTCCTACAGCATGTTACCTGCCCAAAAACCTGCATTCTTGAACGACCTGTTACCTGCGATGGCTATGGCGGGCATAAGAAGTTGAACGACCTGTTACCTGCGATGGCTATGGCGAGCATAAGAAGTTGGACACGCCTAAGTTTTGTGCTATGTGAGCTCCGAAACCTCGCCGGAAATACACCATCTCTGAAAACCTCGCCTTAAAACTTGGCTGACGCACGGCTGAAGCACCATCTTAATCTGAGTTTGCTTACCTTGACGCTGCGGAAGGCAAACAAGTCGCCGATTTCGGCTGGCGGGAAGCAGGCTACAGCGACCCGGTCGCGCCTACGGCGCTCACAGGCCCCGGGTAGCTTCGTAGCTCCCACCGCCAGGGCCGAATCGGCTCCTTGTTAGCCTTCCACATAACGTAGAGCAGAAAGGGCGGTTTCCCCATGCGATAGAAACCTTGAGAAGTGGCATTTAGAAGCTCGATGGTCCTTATTAGCACCGCCAGAGTACAACTACTCTGTCACAGGTCAGTCAAAAGAAAAGAAATGCCATAGCCAATCTTGCCAGGAAAAAAAAATCATTTTATGAACTTAAACTTCAACAAGAAATCTTAAACAAAATGATAGGAACTGTTTCTAGAAATGGATTTCTTGACAAAAAGTCGCATCAATCCAACTAGAACATTCACGAGATAGCTAGAAAGAAAGAAGCAGATGCCTTATAGATGCCTTAACTCCTGTGAGAAAACCGATCAAGCCAGAAATTGGGCAACCAACAAGCACTAAAATAAAAAATCTGTAAATTGCCCAAAATAAAATAGGATAACGCGTCTACTTGTAAGCTAGCAGGTGAATTGTTGGAGTCAGAATTTCCAGGATTGCATGCCACCAACTGCCAATGCCATTTCCTGAACCTGTTGCTCGAGGATTGGTTCTCACAGCACACTTGGTTCAAAGATCCCATTCAGAAAGCGCGTCGTCTTGTGAAGTTCATCACCAAAAGCTAGCAATTTATGCCATATACAAGTCATTGCATCAGAAGGCCCTAGCACTCATGAATCCTGGCCAGACCCGATTTGGTTCCAATTACATTTGTCTTGAAAGAGTGCTTAGATGTCGTGATTGGATTATCTCGACGTTCATCATACAGACTTCTTTGATGGGAGAGGAGGTAGAGGACAAAAATGCATCGAAACACAGACCACAAGCCTCTGCCCTTCGAGAAATGCTTGGGAGGGAGACATTTTGGAAAGGCGTAAAGAATGTTGTGAGGTGCATGCAACTTGTTTGTCATGCCATCAAAACCCTTGATTCTTCAAGCAAACACTGGGAAGGTCTGGAGGTTTTGGCACTCAATTCAATCATTCCTAGAACGTGACGGGCCGAATTCGCCCTTTGATAATGCCAAACGTACATCACTGCTCAAGGACTTCATTGTACGATGGAAGAAGTCCTACAACAAGCTTCATGGCACCGCACATGCCTTAGACCCGCACAACCATGACATGGACCAACATATAAATAAGGAAGTTATGGGATCGTTGAAGAAGGTTGCAAAATTGTACTATCCTAACAGCTCGGACTATAAGCTTTTCATTCCCGAGTTAACCGAGTACCAAAACTTGAGTGGAAGGTGGGCAGATGAAGAGCTTCATGACGCGTTGGAGAGTCATAAGCAGGAGCCCAATATGGAATCCTATGCATGGTGGCAAGCCCACTGGCAAGTTACTGATACCTTACAAGTCCTTGCAATGACTATCCTCTCCTTGGTATCCTCCAATAGTGCAAGTGAGAGGAATTGGAGTGCTTATAAGTACATATACAATGTCACTCAAAATCGCTTGCTGCATAAGAAGGCTGACAAACTTATATATAACTTCTCAAACTGGGGACTCTGAATCGCAACAGTGGTCCAGTCGAAGTCGATATGCTATAATTTAGATTCCGAAGTGGAAGATGACAGCTTTGAAGAGAGTGAGAACATGCTAATTGCAGTAAATGCCGTGAACCATGTTGATGAAGACATTCAGCGTACTCATTTTGTCGATGCCGAAGATGATATAGACTAAAACATGTTCTCAGACGAGTCAGATGATAGTGAAGCTACCGAGGAGTCCGATATAGAGAGGACAGATCCAAGTAATACTGGAGTTCCATTTGAGGACTTAACTAAACGTGATCCAGCAGACTCTCCAATGCTAATTACCCTGGCGAACAGACAACATGTTAGATTAAACACGTCTTGAGGATGCTGTAGTAAGGGAAAGGGCCACAGGAGGTCACGCAGAAGAGGATGGAACTCCGGACGATGAAACTGATGTAGATGGTGCTAGATTATGAGATGAGTATCTTCAAACTATTGTAACCGTGGATGAGTATCTTTAAACTATTGTAACTATTCTGGCACTATCAATAAAAAGACTAAAGTTTTTGTCACCATATTCCATGTTTCATGTGCATTAATATATAATACAAGAATTTAGCGCTGGCGGAGCCAGCGCCTTGTGCACTCTAGGAGTCAAGTCCAAATATATTTAATCCTACAAGAATTTGTCGCGGCGGCAGTCGCCGCCGCTATATTATTTGGAATAGGCAGTAATTATGTGAGTATGATATTTATAATAGAAAAGTAGTTGATGTACATGCGTAGCAACAGTTTATGATGATTTTAAGCTAGCTATTTTGTCCAGAAAGGTTTTGCATTCAGTTGACCAATCTCATAGATCTTTTGCTTTTTTTTTTTATTCATGTACTCAGTTTGTACGAATGAAACACCTGAAGAATCCACAATGGTCTGTATCTTTATTTGAAACATTGATTGATCTGTGCTTTGGATGATAGGGAATTAGTCAGCTTTGAAGGATAGACAGTTGATCAGCAGTGTGGCCAAATATTTGTTCTGCTTGTTCTTTGAAAAAGGAAGCCCAGTCCTTTCCAGTTGAGTCTGTTAATTTTGTTTGGACAACGTGTCTGAGAATATTGTAGTGAAAGAAATGGTGTCAGGTAGTATAAGCATATGCATGCAATGATTTTATTTAGTAATGTGTACCTTTTAGATATCTCAGTGTTCATGTGGCATGCCTTGCACCAGAAATTGGAGCCATTTCTTGTTGTCTTTTTGTTGCATGAAGTGCAAGCCTAGTACCATATGTTTTAGTCCGGGTTGATGTAGTGCAAGCTCAACATTGAGTTTATAGGCTAGAGAGGAGAGAAGGAAAGGAATAAGTATGTTTATGCAGGGAAATGCAAAATGAATGTATGTGTACAGTTATGGAGGAGAGTACCTTATTGTTGTTTTTTTGAGAGGTGGTCAATATATGATAGGAATGCATACATATGATAAATAGATGTGGAGGTTGAGCTCAAGTGGCGGTGCAGGAGTTTAGCTCCAGCAGACGCGTATGTCGCCCTAGGGCATTGTACCTTTAAGTTATAAGTCATTTGATATCAGTGGAAAAGCAAGTCTCTGTTTGTAAATGAGGCGACACGTGGTTTCTTCATTGTGTTTGTTCCTGTTTAAGGCATCATAATACTGTCTGTCTCTGAAGTGTGGATAATCGGAGGGATATGTGCAATAAAAAGGATATAACTTAATATGGGTTTTGGTTACGAATGGCAAGTTCCGAGGCCAATTTGCCTTTTTCACTTGTCTCCAAGAGGATTTGAAGGCGAATTCTGACGCAGAATTTAAGTCTGAGAAGATGCAGCCAGAAAACTTGGAGATTGAAGTCTATCCATCCAGGACGTCCGTATTTAGAGTCCAGGATGTGGTATTTCCGGACTTTCTTGGTGGTATTTCTGGACATCCGTTATCAGCCAAGTGGTATTTCCGGCCAAAAAAGTGGCATTTCCGGCCAAAAAGGGTGGTATTTCAGGCCAAAAAGTGGTATTTCTGGCCAAAAACCAAGCGCGAAACTGCGCGGCGGAGCTGAAATCTTTGGTCGGATCGTTCTTGCAGCTCCGTGGACGGCTTGAACTGCTTCAAAAGCCCTTATAATCACTTTATCTGCCTCTTTAACGTTAGTTTGATGAAGAGAGGAAGCGATTTGAGCCCAGATAGCGCCGGATTGATCAAAGAATGACCCAAAATAGTTGATTCTGGGCTTGAAACTGTGAAGTTACAGTGGCTGATAACGGGTGGCCGGAAATACCCCAAAAAAGTCCGGAAATACCACATCCCGGACTCTAAATACGGCGGTCCATCCACAAACGGGTTTTGATCTAGTCACGCCTTACCAACTATGCCATCACTGAGGCCAACAATTTGCTCTTGAAGATGATTTCATAAAAATGTCTGGAATTGTGTATAGATGCCATTACAGTGTCAGAGCTTCTTATCAATTGCTTTCTCAAATTGAAGCTATGAATCCCTTGTTTTACAAATGTTCTTATGTTTATGGCACAACATTGTCTTCGTGGCTTGAAAAGCATGAAGGTCCTTGGAAAAAGTTTTTTGCGGGCAAACCTTTAATAAAGTGGAGATGATTGAGACCGTTCTTCCTTTTGTTCGATAGATTAAACTAATACAGGTTTAGATGTTTATTTATAATGGAGTCTTACATATGGGAAGAAGTTACCAAATCCTTGAGCGTGCATTTCTTCCTCCCTGTTCATTACCTGTCTGATTCTTTATCTTCCGCTTATTAGCCTCCCCAGTAACAACGCCAATCAAATTACCACCATGATCGATGCAAAACAGATCTTGTTCACTGCCTGCTTCTACACTCTTTTTTCCGACCTGTTCCTGCAGTGTTATTGTTGGGTCGATACAAACAAACATCAATTAGAGAATTGTTGCCAACAATTGAGCAAATTCTCAGTGGTCGAACAAATAGAGAAAAGGGGTTTACCTTTTTTGAACCCAGGTTGTATTGCCAAACTTCGGATCTGTCTGCCGTGATCCAAGAAGAGCCGTAGAAGTTCTCCAGATTGGATTACAATCTTTGGAAGGTGGCAGAGAGCTGGTGATCGGAAAAGCCACGCCCTGCATATTCTGTTCGAATCGCTTAATCGGCTCCTTCAGCAATATTGATCTACCTCTGTCCTCCTTTCCGCAACCTCTTCAGAATTCTTGGCTTCTTCTTGCATTGATCGAAGCATCTGACCCTTGCCCTTTATATATAGCGCTTGAAAGAATAGTCTGGAACCTTCCAGAAAGTTGGTGAAAGCTTTAGGTCCATACTCCGAAACCTCCAGAAGAAACTACCGTCTTCCACGTTTTTTGTATGTAGACACGTGTACAATTCATATAATAAATTTCCATTAAAGGCACCGGCGTCTAAGCTGGCCCCTTACCTTCTATATTACAATTATATATTGAAGATAATCTAACTAGTCATGAAGTATATCAAAGTGAAGGTCGGCATTAAAATAAAATGTATGGCCTACGTCGTTCGTGTGTAATGCTGTTCTAAGTTGTCTATCGATTTATAGAAGCATTTATAATGTGCTAACACATGTTTACTTAATATAACATTCGACTATTACTATATCCATTCACCAGATTGCAAGTTTGGATTTTGTTCAAAATTTAGACCTTAGGTACCTCCTTCGAAACCATTCTTATAGTACATGGTTGAGTGAGGACGAGAGCACCAACAGAGTTTGCCTCCAGTTAACTTTTGGCGATTGCTAAAATTGGTCTCGAATGCACATGCAAAAGCAACGAAGTCCCTGCACATGGGTGCGCAATGATGCTTGACATAAATGGCTCTTGTGTAGTATAGAGGCTAGTGTGGGAAATAGCTTTGATGGAAAATAGCTATTTAAGGCAACACTAGAGAGCAATGCCTGACGTAAATGCCTCATGTGTGTTATGGTGGCTAGTGTGGGAAATAGCCGATGTTTGAAATAACTTGGAATTTGACCATTTATTCTACTTATGCATATAAATGTTGCATAGGCAAATCCTCAAATAATCAATATCGTTTCACTCCTTATAATGTTATTTTGCTAGTTATAACTACTTCAAAATCCTTGCATAATCCAATCTGTGTAATTGCTCAAATATTGTTTCATTGCTTTTTAATCTGGTGTTTAGCTGCTTTCTAATCTGATGATCCCTAAGAACCATGTTGTCAGGGGTTTGAATCTACATAGTCAACATAGAAAACCATGTTGCAATTTCAATTGGGTAGACTTGACCGTGGTTAAATTTCGCTGGTTAAAAGTGGGTGAAAGCCGACCTAAGTCTATCCAAAGTTAATTATATATGTAACAGTCTTGAGAAACTGTATACGCAATAGGTTCAGAATTTAAAAACTTGTTTGAAACATCAGTGACGTCTACATTTCCAAAGCGATGGGTTTCTAAGCACATAGAGCTGGTTTCTGGTATATGAATCTTATTCTAATTGATGGGCAGAAAAGCTCTATTTTCGAAGACAGATTCGAGAAGGCGGATTTGCCATGGCCAATGTTGCGGAATTTGACACAGCTGTGAGATGCTTTCGCATATGCATGAGCTGCAAAAATCTGGAGCAACATGTCGTTATTGCCAGGGATGCTTTTGGTTTATTTATATAGCCTGGAAAATTTTTCTGTTGCAAGCATTCAGGAGATCCGAACTTCACTTCCAGAGAGAGATTGAAGCGAGATACTGCATGTAGATTGAAGTGGGGTACTGCTATATATTTAGTGCTGTTGAATTAGATAGAGTCGATTTATATGCCTTGGAGTGTAGTTGATTAACTTGTGCTTTTCACAGATGCTGTGGTCCAGCTGTGTTGTCGTAGTAAAACCGAGCCTTTTGCTGTAGGTTTGACAGAAACCAGAAAAATTTGTATAAAGGGATCACTTCAATAAAGTTACTGGGCTTTAAGATTAAAACGGAGAGGCCGAGAGTGAAGAAGCACTCACGGGACCATAGCCAAGAGCTGGAGGCAGTATTTACTGTCAGTAAGGCAAGCCCGGATTGATTCATCTGTGAAGGACCTGAGCCAGAAAAATTGATTTCCCTGAAGATTTACACAGCCCCAACTCAAACATAGGCGAACTTCTCATATTTTGAGCGATTATGCAAAAGAAATTTAGGGTTTAGGACCTCAGAAGATTGAGTACTAAAGCGGAATTTGTTTAAAGAACACTTAAACGAAATCTCAAAAGGGGAAAGAATGGCTACTTTTGTGCCACAGAGTTTACATCCGATGAAATGTCCGGAGTGCAAAGGCAGCCTATAGCTCGATTTCTTTGCCAGGCACGATGGGCAAGTACCTGCAATTTAGCCCAGACTTCTGGGCTCCGCCGCCTGTTCCAAACGACCGGATTTGGGTCTTCGTATATATTTTTTCTTTCCTGCATTTGATCCAAGCTCTTTGCCATGGCCTTTCCTAGAACTATTGGCTTTCTTTTGTTCGTCCTTTTCGTGCTTTGCCATTCAGTAAAGCCTCTTACGGAGCTTTAAGACTAGATATGATGCATTAGACCACTTCGATCACTCTGTTTTCCTCAGGGGAGGGCGGTGGATTCAGAACGGACGCATATAGAAGGCAAGAACGATCTGTAATGGGAGGAGCCAGGGCAATCCAAAAACTCATATAGCCACGACTAGCCGGAAAAGGCATGCTAAAAATCAGTAATTCCAAGAATTTTTTTTTTGCTAGTAATCATATATATAGGAAAGATATGTATATGTAATTCGGGTTCAACATTCAACCTAAATGCCTTGAGAATCTTCTCCTGATCATCATCATCACCTTCTCCATTGCTGCTTGCCCCTTTGCATGCCACAAAATCTTGCTGATGAGAAGTAATCTACGCATACCAAGCAGCCAAATAGCCACAGACCAGTCGAGACAATTCTGATGGAGACGAGGGTTCACAAGATACACAATACACGACGTACTTTAGTCAACCTTAGTGCCTTAAGAACCCCCCTTGCAATCAATGCACCCTATTGACTTCCGTTACAGTTTGTCCCTTCGCGTGCTACAATATCTTGCTCAGAAGGAATCTTTGCATGTGAAGGAGCCACACAATCATGGATCAGTCTAGAGGATGCAGTGGTTAAGGAGGGTTTACAAGGCCCACGATCCATATCCATGTGTAAATGGTGCTCTTTATGAAGCTTAAGCAAGCCGCTTAAAAATGACATAGTTAGATCACCAACTCTTCGAGCAACATATAACTCTTTCTTCCTGCGTTGCTCAAGCTTAAAGATGTCAACCTCCACATTAGGTGTATATCCTAATCTTTTAAATGCATGCCTTGCAAACTCATTATCTCCATGATGTATAAAAAGAGATGCACAAGAACCCCCATTCCAATAAAGAAATGTCAGCCCTGTTCTTTCCAATCCAGTTGTACGACCAATGCAACGTATAATAGAGCCATGTCTAACCTGCATTTGCAACCCCCTCATATTTTTCATCATGGTCTTTACTATCACATCGGAGCTCGCAGTACCTAGCTGCACATCATCATTCTGAAAGTTTAAACAGTAAGGTTTGTCTTTAAGCAAACTAGAACCCAAGATGTGGCATTTGTACATCGTCCCATGTGTTCCAGATCCTATTCTAGTCATGTTAACTATCTGAGAGGAATCTACCATTGCAAACCAGATAGTCTTAGCATCTGCCCTTTTCCTTTTTCCCACTCTTTATCGGTCTCACCAGGACGTTTGACTCTAATAGTTTGTGCCAACACTTTTTCTTAACTTTTTTTTTTTGGGGGTGTTGGTTTCTTTTCTAAGCTTTCAATTAATCCAAGATGTATTCCATGCAACAACCTTATTCTTTAGATCCTCTCTCAGGTGAGGACTCGTCAAATTTGCTACCGCATGAACTATATTTTTAGCCCGGGGGGTGCACCTATCATATCCCTACCTCATGTACGTGCAAGGGGTCGCCAAACCCCCCCTTGTATACACCTTAGAAATCTTTTCAAAGCCCCCATTTCAGCCACATATTGAACCAGAGTCACTTGAAAAAACCTCCCTAGGTAAGAGTATATGTATAGTTCAAGCCCAAAATAAACCCTTTTGGGTCACACCTAAATTGTACGGCTACAACTATGTGCACCCCCTTTGATTTCTAGTCGTGTGAGATATATTACCATCTATCTAGGCATACCTTTCAGAATCACCCTTTCCAGGCTCTAGCTCTATCATTTGAGGCTCAAAAACTCTCTTGCCATTTTTCATGAGAGCTGAGTGGAAGTCTAGCCACCCGTCTTTTGTGGTAGTAATCAACTCTAACTCAGAATGAGTGACAATACAAATTCGCTCACGAAGCCAGTTCATCAAGGAGGCTCTTAAGGAAGACCATGGCTGTTGTGGTCTTGATCTTTCACTCTGCATCACAATAGAGGACTCGGCTTTGGATTGATGTGAGGCTCTGCTTCTAGTCTAAATCCTTCTCACTCTTGTGGATTCATGGCAGTTTTAGAGGAAACTATCTAGCTAGCGGAACACCAACAATACCTAAAAGTCTGGCAAAAAAAAAAGAGCCTCCACTTTAGTGAGTGTCGAAATCGTAAACTAATTCACTAAGATTCAAGTAAGCTACTAAGTTTCAAGTTCGACAGTTATAGGAACCCTAAAAATGCATTTTTCTCATTCTCTTTGACAGCTTTAAGTTATGATCTGACCCAGCTACTGACTTCACAAGGGAGCTTCTTCATAGAGATTGGCAGACTCAACATATTGCACTTGACCAGATCAAGCTTTTTCTAAAAGACAAGGTCAAACGAATAGTTAATAAAATATACGCCAGTTCCTATTATTTTGCAGAAAGAAACATGTGTGTCAGTGTTATGTTAGTATGTTTAACGTATTCATGTTGTTTTGGAATTAATAAAAATCCACATATTAATTATTGTAGAAACCTCTAATCTTGGATGTTATATCTCACATCTCATATGCTTAAAAACAAGTTCGCTTCAAGACAACTTGCTATCAATCGTAAACCTCATCAATGCACATGAATATCCATCATGTGATACATTATGTCTTACTAAGCATTGAAGCTAGCAACAAGAATAAACATGAGTGATTGGAGACTCAAACATCCCATAGCCACGCATTCAAGCCCAAGACATCCATACTCTTGAACAACCTTTAAATCATCTACCTTCATCATGCAAACTAAACCTAGACATCAACATCTATAAGGTTGTTCTTGCAAGATGAAGGATGGTTTTGTTGTGGCTCTAACATTGTTTAATAGGAATAGCAAAGCCTCTCACATGCTTAAGATCCAGGTGAGTTGTCGAACAATGGGTCCTAGGCGGGAACAATTAACCAAGGAGTTCAAATGTTACATTAAGAATAAAAAAGAAGATTCTACAAGGGAAGCAAAAGGGACGTTTCTAAAAACACTTTAATTACTATCAAGCTCAGTGACTATCCATTATATTTAGTTTGTTCCACCGACATACTGCATTAAATTCACTCATTTCGTATGCTCAAGGACACTAGCGTAGAGCACCCCTCACTTTTTAGCATTCCATTCAATCCACATACGTATAACATTCTATTGCACCTGCCACACCTAAGACCGTAGATCTATTTCATAAGTTACGACTCATGCCCAGCATTGTCGGGCACACATTGCATGAAATGTTAGAAATTTAAGGCAAACAATACATGACAGTGAAAAAATACATTCACAACAGCTTAAACCATGACAAATTCTAAACCAATATGCTAAACTATATACTCCATTACATTCGTCCATATTGTGTTCCACACTATGCTTTTTGTTTTTCCTACCATAACCAATGCCTAGACCCCAAACCTTCACACTTGGCAGTCCCATACATCTACAAAAATGATTATATTTAAACATTTTTATTCCACCCACAAACTATATTAGTCACCCATTATTCCGCACATCCATGACTAATGCCTGGCATCGTCGAGCACACGTTTCTAGTCAAGGAATATAACCATAAGACTTTATTGAAATGATCAACTTGCAACACTTACTTATAACGATAATTGTAAGGCTATACTTATAGAAAATTGCATAGCCTTAATGTTTATCATTAAACATTAAAACCATCATTCAATTAAATTGGGATTATGTCTGGTCCAAAATCGCGCCAAATAGGCTTATTATAGGCCATTTTAGCTATATAATCATGTGTTGAATTTGATGAAACTTGTAAAATACGATGGAATTTAACCTAAAAAATTTATGTTTTGGCAACATAAAAACCTAAAAAATTGCATATTTTAAACACAATTATCCGCAACCACGAAATTTGTAGAGTAAAATAACAAGTATATTTGAATAACTAACTGCAAGCAAGTCCTTATTTTCGAAATGAAAATCGCGCCTGGCGCGATTTTGTGGACATAAACATACTACATTTATGCAGATTCAACTCAAATATTTATACAAACAATAAAATTTATGTCCTACAAAATGGTCAAAACAGACGATTTTACAAACGTGAAGAGTCTTTATAATGCTCCTGATGCGATTTTATCCTGCCCAAAATACTTAAAATGTCCTACAAAATAGTTTAAAAAAAACCAGTTTTAGAGAAAAATAATAACAAAAACATCCTACAAAACAGTTAAAAGAACAACTTTTTATGGAAAAAAGTAAATACAAAATCGCGCTGGTAGCGATTTAACAAGGACAATCACTCTCAAATGTCCTTAAAATGTCCAAAAATGACAAAAATAAGGAATAAGCTAACCTCAAATCGCCCAGCGTTTTCATTTTCATTTTTTTTTTTTTTTTTTTTTTTTTTTTTTTTTGAATTTTTTTTTTTTCGGTCAGACTCACCTCAAATCGGCGCCAGGTAGCGATTTCAACTATGGGCTCTTCACAAAACCCCGCAACATCACGAAATTGAGCAAATTTTAATCCGCAACATCACGAAATTGAGCAAATTTCTGCTTTGATCTTGAAATTAGCAGCTGTAACACTTCAAAGTAGGTCGGATTTGACAGTTAGATCATGCCCAACCCCAAAGCCCCTTCAATAATTGTGATTTTGAGCATTTTTGGGCTGATTCAACATCAGAATTTGTATTGCAGCAAGCAACTGTGAATCAAGTCAAAATTACAAGGGCTTCTCTCCAAAGCAACGGACTATTACCATCCCGCCGAAGTCTACCTAGCAATAACAGAGTAATATCTAGAAGAGATAACAGATGAAATATTGGTAGTATACCTAGCTGAGTATCCAGAAGAGATAACAGAGTATTGTATTGTTGCGTCTGGGTTGTGCTCCAAGTGCTTCATCCACCAGTGTTCCATCCGCCAGTGCTCCAAGCGCTCCATCTGTTACAGTTCGATGTGGAAAAGCTCGATGGAAAACCCTGTGGAAAAGCTTCGATGTGGAGCTTGTGGAAAACCTGAGGCATGGACCTCTTTGTTGAGAAACGAAGAAACACAAAATAAAAAGGCGGAGCAACTAAAAGCGAAGAGGGAGTAAAAGAAAAGGGACGGGCGGGAATTTAGAGGAGGGAAAAAAAATAAGGAGAGGGAGCAAAAGAATAGGAGACGAAAAAAAGGGGGGAAAACGGACGGGCGGGAATCTGAAAATTGAAAATTGAAAACGAAAACAAGAAAGGCGGATGGAGAGAAAAAACAAAAAAAATGGCGGACGGGGAATAAAAAACAAAAAAAACGCGGACGGAAAAAAATACCAAAATTAAGACATATTCTCAATTTTTTTGAATGATGGTTTTAAGCGTTAGCATATAATATCATAGAACCAGTTTATGAGTTTATAATTAGTACAAAACTTATAACTCCTACTCTTCTCCCTCCCGATGCACCTCTTCTACTGGCTTGCAATAACTAGCGCATTATGTTAGTTTTGTTAATAAGTTGTGGTTTTGAGGGAACCACCCCCCTAATTACCTCCTTGAGCCGAACTACTAGCTCAAGATTACCTCTATTACCTGCACCCGATCATGGCCCATAGGATTTGAGCTTAAGGACCATTTGGAAAAAAAAAGCTTATAAAATGGTTAATGGGAACACTTAGGGCACCTGCTGCCTCGAATAAATGTGAAAAGAAAATAATTGTAGCTGCTATTTTACATTTCAAATCATCTTTGTTGTCTGAGATGATGCGATAATTTTTACGATAAAAGAGATTGCTTGCATAGAAATCTTCTATTGGAACATGAAATGTTCTGATTGTACAACTTTTGCATATAATATGCTAGACTTCTGTTTAGAGAATGGTCATATTACTCCTCAGCGGTTGCTAAGGCTATTCTAGCTGCTTCCCATGTCTATTACTCCTCAGCTATTGTTGCTCAGAAGGGTGTCTACAATCAAATCCAAACCATTATCAGGAAATTTATATGGAAGGGAGGTATGCATAAAGTGGCCTGGACGGAAATGTGTCTTGCCAAGAGTGATGGCGGAATGGGATGCAAAAATTTGACAACCCAAGCACAGGTACTTGCTGGAAAGTTTGTCTGGAGAGCATTACATGGTATCACCTCCCCTGCTCTGCACTTTGTCATGTATTGGCTCCAACGTTGTACTCTAAAAGGTAAGCCATCTTTACCCCGTGATGAAGTTGGTTCCTTCTTCTTTAGCTATAAAATAGCCCCAGGCACATCTCCGATTATGCGAAAGCTACTTGAAGCCTGGTTGGAAGTTCAAAAACTATTCGAGCCTATGGATGCACCCAAGGAGGCTAGTAAGCTGAGTATTTTTTGGAATACGAAGATATGGTCGAGAAATAGCCTACCCCTAGCTCTTACACACCCCCGTATTTTCATTAAATGGAGGCAATCAGGAGTTATTAAGGTGGGGCATCTATGGGATGGTGACAGATGGCTCTCCTGGTCCCGCTTTAAGAACAAAGTGCATAATGCAGGCGAGGGAGATAGAAAGATCTTTCGGGATATTCGGTGTACTTTAGAGGTCCTCTCAGGTAAGGATGGCCCCAATGGCCAGATGGAGTTGTGAGCGAGAAAGAAAAATATGTTGTCAAGATACTCTCTACAACCTTCTTTGTCAGGATCCCCCGAAAAGTCGCCGACAAAGGCTAGGAGTGGAAATTATTCAAGCTAGAAAATTATAACCAATTCATGGACTACACTATGCTCTAAAAAAAGGTTGGTTCTTGGATGGTTAACACCGCAAGGGGGACTCAACACTATGGAACGGCTTTTTCAAAAGGGGATCATTCGTACCAATAGGTGCCCTCTTGGTTGCAATAGTACAGAAACCCTCGCACACTTATTCTTTTGTCCCAAAGTACAGAACTTCTGGGATTGGGTATGTCCTCTTATAGGTATTGATATGTTACAATGGCCAGGAATATTGATGGTATCAGATGGGAAAATTATTTCGGCATCTCTTGTCAACATAGCCATGTGGGCTATATGGAAACATAGATGTGGCATTGCTTTGGGCCAGCAAGAGCTTTCCCTGAATAAGCTGAAAAACATTTTCAATATGGAGGTGGCCCTAATGGCTTTAGCCCATCATCGAAAATTTGGTCGCCACTACAATAAAGCTCTGGACAGGATTGGCAGAATTCAAGGATTTTACATATTCTTCAAGTGTCATTGGTTAGCTGAAGACGATGATAGTCGGGATTTACAAAGACCATGATTGACAGTATTACGTCCGCAACTATCCCCATATAGGGGTACATTGTACAAATATTTACTATATTAATTAATATATCATACTCTTACCATCAAAAAAAAAAAAAAAAAAAAAAGAATGGTCATATGAAGAAACTCATGTTGAATACAAGCAAGTTGTGGACGTACCCCTACCTTATATGATGCTCCCATTGAAGATGCCCTTCACGTCAACCTTGCAGATCGACAGGAGGCCGTCCACGCGGCATCAGCTACTGGTGGTGCTCCAGAGTTGATGTGGAAGAAGGATGTGTATTCCCCATCATCCCTCGGGCTGATCTCACTTCGGAAGCATGTAAATGTAAGCACAAGCATGTACGTCATAGTCAAAAGACTCACCACGAAGGGTGAGGCACCATCAACAATATAACATCCTCATCATAAATACAACATCACCATAGCATAACATGGAAGGTCCGAACCCAAAGCGCAGACTTTGTGAGGTATGTTTGATGGTCTGGGCCTCAAGATAATAACAGACAGAAGTATAACACTGGAGCTGGCTGGCATAGAACAATGGCAAGGGTAGTCGACTCCATTCTCCCCTCCTATGCATACTTTGCAGATAGATTGAAAAGCTTCGGGTCTCGATTGTATCCTGCAGTGATGACTTTATTATCCTCTGTCTACTTCTAAACCATAGAAATGATGGCGATTGTTTTCTATTTTTCTAACTTTTTTATAGAAATGAATTTAGTAGAATTAAAATGTCTTACCAAAAATTAAGATCTTCTATTACATAATGTCCATTAATTTGGCGAATTTAGTATAACTAGGATGCAATATTATGAAATTTTGGCGATTTTATAAATTTTTTGAGCTAATGCATCCTACTAAACAATCGAATTGAGATTTATAAAATTGGTGAAATATAGTTTTTTCACGATATATCACATCTTAAAGTCATCACTGGTAGCGTGCCAGAGACGTAACCCTAAGGCTCAATGTTGTCAAAGAACTTGGTTTTTATTTTTAAGTACATCTATAAAAATCTCACATTCTTTAAAGGATTTTTATGATTTGGTATCACAAAAAAAGGGGGAAAAATTTTGCACATTCCTTGCACTGCTTTATTGGACATATTTGCTACCGTTAAAATGCACATTTTTGCTACAAGTTACAAGATGTAGCATGTAAACAAGTACACCAAAAGCTTATGCTACTATAAGAAACTATTAAGTTCAAGTACAAAGATATCATAGTTGTTTTGCCATGCAACTTTTAAGAAAGTTCAGAAAAACATTATTATAGAGGTTAAAAAATATAAGAATTGCATATACGAGGATAAATAAGTTTAAGAATTTCATATATTTGGATTAAAAAAAAAATCACAGTCTAAGGATTTTTTAGATTTTTAACATATTTTATATAAAATACGTTTTTAAGAGATTTTTTCCAAAAATATAAAAATCTTCAAAAAATCTTCAAAAATGCTTTTTAAACGTATGGCTTTTGACGTACTTATGCTAAGGCTACTCCACAGTTGCATCTTCCCTAGTCTGATGAGGCGGGAAGGCTGCTCCTTCCAAGAGGCATCTTGCCGTTGCAAGCAGCTATAGAGACGAGGTCGCCCCCGCTCGTAGTCAACCTAACCTCACCGAGGTGACGCATCATCTAGGAGGGGTCAAACCCATAGAGTGCTCTCTTGCAGTGGAAAAGTATTAGGCCTAGCTTCCTATGGTAGACAAAGCACACCCTGGTTCCCCCTGCAATTGGAACAAGTCTCCTATTCTAAGCCAGTCAAGGCCCTAGGCCCACGATCAGGCGGGCTCTCTATGCACATGCTGCATTGAATGGGAATTACAGAGGTCTAATTCTAGGATCATACTAAACATGACTCTTAGGTTTCTACCCCCCTTAATCATACACAAGAGGTGCAAAATAGAGTATCATACCATAACCATCTAACATCTTAATAGAACAACGGTTCTAATACATCATCTCTAATCTTAAAGTATACAACGTTAGTATTTTTTAGTCAGTCATGTTTTAGGGTTAATAATCTATGATGATCTACACTAAAATAGAGATGCTTCCTAGTTTAAATCCTAGTAGTAAGCTAGAATTGACAGGCTAAACTATGACCAACATGATACGTCGCCCAAATCGCCACTAGGACTGCCTAACATGGCGATCTTCAACAAATACTAGGCGCTAGAGCATCGCCTTATATATGAGAGCTCCACTTGAGCTCTGAGATTGACTTATGCCCTCCAAAGCTCGAAATGACGCTCGGAAGGTCCCCAACCCGCTGCTAGCCCAAAAACCTAAAAGGTTTTAGGGTTTATGCTCTCACCCTTATATAGGCCTCGAAAATGGGGCCTTGCCCTGCGATTGGGCCACTTGGCCCAATGGCACACTACATGACAAGTGGAACCAAATAGCAAATACCTATTAATAGGTATTTGAAATGGTGTGCTCTTCCCTTGATATGTGTCACGCATGGAATTAGGCATGTGCCACACATATGGACTTTAATGGCTCACATTTAACATGTTAGAATAATATGTTGAAGTCTTTGCCCCTAGGGTATATATATGTAACCATATAATATAATATATCTAAGGTCCATTGGTGGTATTAGGGTACCTTCGCACTCGCCGTTAAATTAGGATTCCGTTAAGCTTTTATCGGTTTTTGGATTCACACCACAAGTTAGGTTAGCATTCCGTTAAGTTAAATTGTTAGCATTCCGTTAACTTTTTTAACTTAAAATCCTTAACCCAAACAGCTTTCAGACTATTTCAAGTTAGGTTAATAAAATTAACACAAAGTTAACCCAAAAAAAATTATGAACGTAAAATTAAAGTGACCTCCGGAGGTCACTTTAATGGCGGCAATTATTTTGTAGCTCGGCTTCGAGCAATGTCGATGGCGGACGATCGTCGAGTTGATTGCAGAGAGGCAAGCCGACCTCCTCATGATGGTGCCTCTCTCCTCATGATGGTCGTGCGGACGTGGAGTGTATGTGAAGGTGCGTGGTCCGAAAGGGACCTACTAGAACAGTCGTGAAAGCATTTTTGAATCCATTTTCAATGGAGTTCCCTCGTCCAAATGTCCGCTTATAATGCATAATACAAGGAATGCGTTTAGGTGGTCATTCTCATTCCACATTCCGGATGCAAGAAATACATTGGGCTTCCTGAAGAAAGGACCTTTTTTTCCGAAGCCCTTACAAGAGACTATGCTGTTGTTGCAATTTTTAGCAAGAGGAGTATTGGTTTGTGCATGATTCTAGCAGTTCAAACGGTTTTGAGATATTGGAGCAAACAATACAAACTTTAAAAGATTTTCCTTGTCGGTCTTGGCGCCTCTTCAGGTTGGTATTTTCCATCTGGATTTGCTCTTTCAGATTTAGTTTAGAGCTCTGGCTTCTGGTAAGCACATTCATTGCAGCACCATCAGATGTAAACCTGGTCCTGATGTTATTGGGGATACTCTTCTTCTGGGGTAGCATTGAGAGTCACAATGATATCAGGTTTTGCCCATATGGGCAATGCCATTGGAGCTTTGAACTAGCTTAGTGAAATGCAGTTTCAAAATTAAGAACCAGATAACGTTACATTTGTGAGTGTTTTGTATGCTTGTGCTTGTCTGCAAAATAACTACCATCTGATAAAGCTCGCAAAGTATCCGACAAAATGCAAGTGAAGAATGTGGTGTCCTGGACTGTTATGGTTTCAGCTTATGGACGTTTGTAATGATTTTAGGATACCTTCTTCATAAAGATGAGAAGAAAGGACTCACTTTATTTAATCAAATGGAAAAACTTGGTTCAAAAGCAGACAGTGTGACATATATTATAGTAGATTACGTCTCTGCGTCCAATAGAGGAGCTTTAGAATGTGGTAGATTAGTGCACTCCCATTGCATAAAAGATGGTATGGATATTAAACTCTTTATTCAACCAGATGATACGCTTTATTAAGTATACCCATTTGCTTCTGATAACCAGAAGGATACTCTCTAAGCTGCTACCATCTGAAATGCACTAAATGTTTCAAGATAGACTACACTAGACCGCGCTTATATTGTTGGGTTCTTTTGCTGTATCAAAAAAATATGTTCCCCCCTGGCAATGCATAGCAGTCAGATGAATTAGCCAAATCCTAGTGCCTAATGGGTCTAGTTTTCCTCGCATCTCTAGAGGGTTGTGCAATCAAAATGCAACAGATATCAAAGGTCCCTTAACTTGTATTGTTTGAATAGTTGGAAAAACATTCGGCTGCTGCTAGACATCAATTTATTTTAATAATTGATAATAAAACAATTCTTATGCAAACAATCATTCAAATTGGATATCATGTTTTCTGTTTCAGTTTCTTTGCATCCAGGCAAAATGGAGATGATACAAATGTTAAACATGACCTCTTTGAACTAACACAAACCCATTATGAACACAATTGTTAAATATGACCTCTTTGAACTAACACAAATCCTTTATTAAGTATGCATTCCACTAGGCATTATAGCGACACAAGTTTAAAACCAAAGCAATGTTCATGCCGTAATAAATTTTTCGTGGTTAACCAAAGATAAGTTAAGAAAAAATAACTTAACGAAGGCAGTGCGAAGCATTTACTGTTAACATTAGGTTAGTACTAACTTAACGAAAGAAATGCGAAGGAATTGCCGTTAGCCTTAGGTTAGTGCTAACTTAACTAAGGCATGTGGGAACCCTTTTTTTTGTTTGCCTTTAAGTTAAGAAAAATAATATAACTTTTTTTGGTGCGAAAGGATTTAACTAGTTTCCGTTAAGTTAAAGTCTTAACGGAAAGTTAAATTAATCTTGGTGCGAACATAAAGATCTTTCATTAATTTAACTGGGCAGTTAAAAAATTTAATTTAATCTTAACTTAAAGGCGAGTGCGAAGGTACCCTTATACCATTTGTATAAGATATCAATTCCCCTCATGGTCGCCATGCACCGTCATACATATGGTATTGTTGTGCAACCACCATTCCTCAGTTCTCGACAGTCTACTTATGTGGCATGCATGTATTGAGCCATTCGACTCCTACCCTTGTATATCTCATCTCAGTGACATGTATTGTGACGTGGCAGTATAATATACATATTTCTAGTGTATATTATGCTGGAACATTACACAAGTGTGCTTGCTTGAAGGCATGGATAAAACCTATAACGTACCAATTTCTACCTTTTATAATTGTAAAAGGTGTATTTTGGAAAACGATATGATATGCCTCTCACAACAAAAAAAGCTATCGAGGAGGCTTTACCTTCAGCTTGATAATTGCTCTGGCTAGAACAAGAATAGATATGTGTTCTCATACTTTTCTTACCTTGTATGGCAGGGTGTGTTTGATAAGGTGCAATTGGTACTCATGATGGGTTGGGCATATACATGACGATGTAGATGCTTTATTCGGCAATTACTCCACTCTTTTGAGAAGGCCGAATGCACTCACCATCCAGAGTTAATGTATTTGTTTTGAGAATGTAGTACAAAGGTCCCAATGCCTTACCTTGTGCACGAGGCCCCTGACGACTGGAAGGGGTTTGTGAAAGGCTACATTCCTAATAAGAAGGAACGTTGGATTGGCCATCAGGAACTGCTTCTTTTCAAGTTCTGCAAAAAAAGATGATTGGCCTCTAATATTCTATAAGATGAGACCTGGACACCAAAAGTGGCTGCGAAGAAGGGTATTGTAGAAACCAGATGCAGAGGATGCAACCATGATTCCTCAAGGGGTACCAAAGATTGTACCTCCCGTGAAAGCTCTTGACATAGGTGCTTTGAGAAGTTCCATAACAGTACATCATGCATTGGTAAATTCGCTTCGTCATATCCCCTACCACTTAAACCCATAACCCTCTACCACTCAATCCAATATTGGTGGCAAGAAGTCTACAAGAGAAATTTCTCCTTTACAATATCCACCACCTCTACCACTTAAACCCATAACCCTCTACCACTTAACCCAATATCTGGTGGCAAGAAGTCTACAAGAGAAATTTCTTCTTTACAATATCCTCCACCTTGTGTTTTTTCTTAATGACCTCTAAGGATCTCATCACTGATAGATTCACCTATATATTGTGGTGATTGTTCAAATCTTAGAGAATGGGGCAATTTTTATACAAGTTCAAAACTGCATTCTTCAATTTCTCTATGGATTCCATCATCAATTTTGATTGTGATGTATCATGTTCAAACCATAGAGAATTTGGCGGTTCTCACACAAGTCAAGAACTGCATTCTTCAATTTCTATATGGATTCCATCATCAATCTTGATTGCGCTACCGTCCATGGACATGGATTCTTTGTCTTATGCTTTTGGCATGTCAAGTAAATTAGTGAATCAAATTTGAATGTAGCATTTTAGCTATTGCTTCCGTGAGCAACCATTATGTCTAACACATTAATGCTACTTTTTAATTCTATTGCTTGCTGTTATGCTCAAGCCATTTGATAATTGAAAACCGTCTGGATCGATGAATATATTCCAGTATATGAAGAAGATACAAGGTAAAACTAAGAAAGACAAGACAGAGTGCCTTCCGGCCAAACTCTCCCTCAAGCTCACACACTCGATGTCCGATAATACCTGAGATCAAGGCTTATATACGCCTATGTCTACAGTACATATGAAATACGTATACTGTTACGTATCTAGTCATCCTAATACGTATATGTCTAATGTTTAACATCCCCCTTGGATGACTAGATCCCCCTTTAAAAATTATCCCCCTTGAGGATCAAAGATCTGTAAGTTTAAAAAACTTTTCATCTGCTTAAATGCTCGACCAGAGAGTGGTTTAGTGAAACCATCTGCAAGCTGATTCTTAGTAGAACAGTGCTGAATAGAAATATAACCAAGCTGTAATTGTTCCCTGATGAAGCAGAGCTTGATATCTAGATGTTTGATCTGTAAGTGCATCTTGAAGTCTTTTACATGTGATATAGCCCCACTGTTATCACAGAATAGTGTTGCTGGTTTGATGTTGACACCAAGATCCTCATACAAGTGAATGAGCCACTTAAGTTCCTGTGTGGTATCAGTAAGAGCTTTTAGTTCAGCCTCTGTTGTACTGACACTTACTGTGCTTTGGGACTTGGAGCTCCAGGTAATAGCACTGTTGCCAAAGAAGGAAATATAACCTGTTAATGACTTTCTATTAATCAGATCAGTGGAGGCCAGATCTGAATCAGAGTAGATCTTTAGATGGGGCTTAGAAATTCTGCCATAAAAGAGTCCTTCTTTGTATGTGCCATTGATGTACCTTAACACTTGCTTTGCGCCTTCCAATGGGATTCCTTGGGATGAGCCATGAATCTAGTTAAAACTCCAACTGCATAGACTAGATCAGGACGTGTGATAGTGAGATATAAGAGAGCCCCCACTAACTGCCTGTATGAAGTGGCATCTGTGTCATTGTCTTCAGATTGGAAATTGAATTTCTGACCTGGATTCCAGGGAACTGCTGTGGAATTTGAATCTGCCATGTTGAACCTGTCTAGGAGTTCTTTAGCATATTTTTGTTGTGTCAAGTAAATTCCTTTGTTTGTCTGCCATACCTCAAGGCCTAAACAGTAGTGCATCAACCCTAAATCTGTAATATCGAAATCTCTGAAAATAGAAGTTTTTGTGCGTTGAATAAGATCCATAGCATCACCTGTCATGACCGTGTCATCTACATATAAAAGAATGATGGCAACCTGCGAACCATGAAGCTGATAGTAGAGGCTAGGATCAGCCCTAGACCTGAGGAACCCTAAATTTTCTAGATATCCATTTATCTTGTGGTTCCAGCAACGTGGAGCTTGCTTTAGTCCATAAATGCTTTTGTGGAGTTTGCATACATAATCTGGATGCTCCTTACTGACAAAACCTGGAGGCTGCTGCATATACAATTCTTCCTCAAGATCTCCATTTAAGAATGCTGACTTGAAATCAAAGTGGTGAACTGGCCAAGAATTTTGGGCAGCCAAAGCAAGAACTGCTCTCAAAGTGTCAAGCCTAACAACTGGGGAGAAGACTTCATTGTAGTCAAATCCTTCTTGTTGAGTATAACCTTTGGCAACCAACCTGGCCTTGTATCTGTTTACTGTCCCATCTGCTCTATATTTTGTTCTAAACAGCCATTTTGCCCCAATGATATTATGCCCTGATGGTTTAGGAACCAATGTCCAAGTGACCTGTTTGTCCATGGCTTCCAACTCTTCTTCCATTGCCCGAATCCAATGAGAGTGTTTAGCTGCCTGATTGTAGTAGATAGGATCTCGATCATGCAAAACTTTGGTCATGAGAGCAAAATCACAGTAGGAAACATCATGAGAAATAGCTGGTTGGGTGTACTGGAGTTCATCAGCTTCATTTAATTCTAGAATGGTGAGAGGTGGTGGAGTGGAGGTATCAATAGGTTCAGGTGGATAGTCTAGAGGCTCATACTCAGCATAGGGATTGGAAGAAGTAGGAACAGATGTAGAAGTTGAGGGTAGAACAGGATCTGTAGAGTCAAAGAATGGCATAGGAATAGGCTGGGGTGAAATGGACTGAGTAGACTGAGATATAGAAGGGGAAACCGATGGAGAATGTTCAGAATGGTCAATATCTTCAAGGTTAATGATTAGTTTGTCATAATCAACTGGTGTCATAGACTCAGAAAAATCATATTTATCATCTTCACAAAAATGCATGCTTCGAGAAGCAAAGCTCTTTTGACTAAACGGATCATAACAGCGCCATGCCTTCAAATTTGGTGTGTAACCCACAAAGATGACTTTGAGAGCCCTATCAGAAAGTTTTCCATGCTTTTGCAGAATTTCCCTTGGGTAAGTAGCATACCCAACACATCCAAATACCCTGAGATGAGAAATATCAGGTTTGACATTATATAGAGCTTCAAATGGAGTCTTCAAGTTCAGAGACTTGGTAGGTGCCCTGTTTGAGAGATAACAGGCTGTAAGAACAGCCTCTGCCCAGAAGTTTGCTGGTAAATCCTTATGTTTTAACATGCTCCTTGCAAGGTCTAACAAAGTTCTGTGCTTGGCTCAGCAACCCCATTTTGGGAATGTGCATATGGGACAATGTGTTGCCTATGAATGCCTTTCAGCTGAAGGTACTCTGAAAATTCTGAAGATATAAGCTCCTTGGCGTTATCAGACCCGGAGAGCTTTGATGGAAGTGGAGAATTGATTCTCAACTAAGGCACTGAAAGTTTTAAAAACAGAAAGTGCTTGAGACTTAAATTTGAGTGTATAGAGCCATGTAAATCTGCTGAAATCATCCACAAACAGAATGAAATACCTGCTTCCCCCTAAGGATGAAATAGGCAGATGACAAATGTCAGTGTGAATAAGCTCGAGAGGAGTGGTAGCTCGAAATGTGGCATGCTGAGGATAAGGGGCTTGAATTTGCTTGCCAAGTCTGCAAGCATGACAATGATGATGATAATCTTTAAGAAGAGGTAAACCCTTGACCATCCCTAACCTTGATGCTATTACTAGAGCAGGAATATTCACATGACCATACCTGTCATGCCAAAGAACTTCAGGAATGGGTGAAGAGCTGGCTGCAAAAGAAACTTGATTGGAAGGAATGTTTGAAGACTTCCTTGTGTGAAGAACATACAAGCCTTCTGGAGTTAATCTTCCTTGCGCTACAGGTTGAAGCTTATCAATGTCCACAAAGTGCAAAGGGTTCTTTCTGAAGATGTGTACTAAGCCTCCAACAAATAGTACAGAAAACCCTAATTGTTTATCAAATTGACTAACACTGAGAAGATTAACCAGCAGACCTGGTACCAATAGAACATCCTTTAATTGTAAAGTAGCAGCATGCTCTAATTCAATTTGTACTGTGCCCTTTCCTTGAGATCTGCTCAAGTTCCCATCAGCCATTTTGACAATGGTGGAATTGTGTTGTTGCAGAGTTGAAAATACACTTTGATTTCCTGCCAAATGTTTAGTAGCCCCTGAATCAATCAGCCAAACCTCCTCTTGATCAAGATGACTGGCTGCAAGTGCCAGAAACTGTTCTTCAAGGTCTTCCACAGAAATTTGAGAAACTTGAGCACTCATTTCTTCAACTTTACCAGAACTTTTGTCTTTAGATTCAGATGACTTGGATGAACCATATTTAGCAAGATCTCTTTGCATTTTTCTACACTGGTGTTTCATATGTCCTTTCTTGTTACAATACCAACACGAAAGGTTCTCGAGTTGAAGAAGACTCAGATGACTTGACTGATGGAGAAGAGGTACCTTTGGTGTTGGAATAATGTGCTTTTTCAGTATCAGCAGACCGCTTAAGTTCTCTCTCCTCTTCTAAGAGTTGTTGTTGCAGATGTGCAAGATCAACCTTCAGATCATGCTGCAACTTATAGAATTTGACAATGTGTCTATACTCATCTGGCAAACCATTTAGAGCATAGAGTATCAACCGAGAATCTTTCATCTCCCCACCAGCTGCTCTGTATTCTTCATATAGCATCTTCAATTTCTTGAGATACTCTACCATATTGGCACAATCCACAAGCCTGAGTTGGTCTAAATTTGTCTGAACAATCAGCTGCTGTCCTTCTCCTTTAATGACACACTTCTTGTGAAGAAATTGAAAAGCAGACTTAAAATCAGTGAAGTCTTTTATGTCCATTAAGAAGTCTGTACAAATACAGGCTCTGAGATGATTCAATGCATAAAAATCACTCTTCTCCTCTTCTGGAGTTGTGGGAGACCATTTTGGATCAAGAACAGGACTCAAATCTCTGAGGTTGAGGTTGAGGTTGAGGTTGAGGTTGATTTGTTCCAGATCTTGGTCAGGAATGACAGAAATAACTTCAACACTAGATCAACAGATCTAGCGCAAATAGAGACAAATCCAACAGAATAGTCGCAAATCCGACACAGATTTATCAAAACCGAGTAAATCCGGCACAATTTCAGCAAATCCGGCACAATTTCAGCAAACTGGCGAAAAAAAATTTCAAATCTCACCTTCAATCTTTGTAGAATCCTCCAACAGATCGTCCTGATTTTTAATTCATTTAATCAGGGATTGCGCTTCAATCATCTTGCACTCACTTCATTTGGAAAATAGCCTCGCTCTGATACCATGAAAACCGTCTGGATCGATGAATATATTCCAGTATATGAAGAAGATACAAGGTAAAACTAAGAAAGACAAGACAGAGTGCCTTCCGGCCAAACTCTCCCTCAAGCTCACACACTCGATGTCCGATAATACCTGAGATCAAGGCTTATATACGCCTATGTCTACAGTACATATGAAATACGTATACTGTTACGTATCTAGTCATCCTAATACGTATATGTCTAATGTTTAACAATAATTTTGTAAATTTAGCATGATTAAGCTTTCACATGGGCTATTTTGAGTTGTAGGAAACTCGTTATAACATTTAGGACAAATAATTCTTGTTTTAGGCAAATCCCTGGTTAGGCAAATCCTTGTTACTTGCAACAGATTCTTTTGCTGTTGATCTTTTGGGATTGGCAACAGATTCTTTTGCTGTTGATCTTTTGAAATTGGCAGCTCATGATGCATCTGCCTTTTCTTGCCATAGGCGCTCTACTTCCTCAAAGGAGAGCCCCTTTGTCTCAGGAACATAAAAGTAAACAAACACAAGGGCAGCCACTGTAATGCAAGCAAATATGAAAAAGGTCATTGAGGTGCCAATGGCTTTGGTAAGGGATAAAAAGCTTTGAGACACAATGAGGTTTGAAATCCAGTTCGCAGTGGCAGCAATACCACCGCAGATACCGCGATATTTGAGTGGGTATATTTCTGAATTGACTGCCCAAGGCACAGGGCCCATGCCTGGGGAGAATGATGCTATGTATGCTGCCAAACCAATCAAGGCAAGCCATCCATAATGGCTTGGACAGCCCTTGGTGAACCATGACTGATGATTGTCAATGCATATAGTCTCCACAGTCTTGTTAGCAACAAAACAACTTCCAGGCTGCATCTGTTTAACATAAGACAACGATTAACCAACTATATGCACAAAAAACCAATATATAAATATGAGCTTCACGTGTGCAAAAATTCATACGAACATCAGCCAGCTGAATATGCACTAAAAAAACTAATATAACTAGTATAAAGATAAAAAATATTTACCTGATCTGATTTTGATGCACAAAATCCACAACTAGCTTTCAAACAAGCTATGCAACTCCATGAGGACCGTGTAGACGTCAAGTAGTTTGGACATGTATATTTAGATTCTCGACTTAAACTATTGCTCACAAGGGGGGAGTTCTGAGCAGTTACATGAAATGCTGCAGTTAGAATGATCAAGGAAAGAGTAACACCAATTAAGCTTGAGAGGGCAAGCTTTCGCCTGCCACATCTGTCGATAAGAACTATGCTAACAATAGTTCCAAGAGCGTTCATGCCTGCCACTATTAAGGATAACAATAATGCTGTTCTATGTGATGCAAATCCAGCTTGCTCTACTATGGATGGACTATAGTACATAACTGTATTGATTCCAACGAATTGCTGAAAAATCTGCAATAACAAGAGAAAGCCCCTTAATAGTACCACCCTCACATGTGTGACTATTCTCAATTTTACCTGCAGTCCAACTCCTGCTCTCAAAGCCAGCAGGACCTCCTTGCTCTTCAGCATTTGACGAATGTCAGGTATGCCTTCAGCATTTGCTTCTACAGAGGCTCGCAATTCCTCAATTTCAATATCCAACTCTCCTTCAGGGTAAATCTTGCAAAGCACATGTACAGCTTGATCTATCTTTCCCTGTTGGACAGACGGTAGCCAATTTTGATACTTAGCAAATTTGATATTTAGGTAAAGTTGGATTCTAAAACATTACATTTCTATAAAGCCATCTTGGTGATTCTGGTAAAAAGAGCATCAAAAGTCCCTGCAAAATAGAAGGTAAACCTGCAACACCAAGCATCCATCTCCAAGTACCTGAAGCCTGGCAAAAAACAACAATGCTAAGATGGACCTTAAAAAACATATATGCAAAGCATAAGCACCTTTGTAAATGCAAGGTTAATCAGATATGAAACAAATTGGCCTCCAGTGATCATCAGCACATTCAAGCTAACAAGAGCTCCTCTCTTTCTGGCAGGTGATGCTTCTGCTATGTACAATGGAGCTGTCATGGATGCCATTCCAACACCCAAGCCAACAAATACTCTGCCTATGATCAACATCCATGGCTTAGGTGCAGCTGCCATCAGAATTGCACCTATGGTAAAGAGCACATCAGCAATGAGAATTGAAGGCTTTCGACCAAATTTATCGTTTATTTTCCCCCCAACTGCAGCACCGACTATTGCTCCAGCTATGGCCATGCTCACAATTGTTTCCTACATGTTAAGGTGCAATCGCATGCGTGTGTTACTCATAATTAAAAGAAAAGAAATGTTTGATTACATTGGAGATGGAGCTCAAAGATATATAGTATGATATACTTACTTGCAGATTTGTGCTTCGATCAACTTCAGGGAAATCATCTCTGATGTAAAGCAGGGCACCAGATATGACCCCTGAGGTACCAAACCATGATTAGAGCTTCAGCGTAGAGGAAATTCCAAAGCAGTACATTTTTGCTATAAAGAAAGAGTATAGCTTAGCTAATTCTGTAAAGATGTGGCAAAAACCTTAAAGGAAAAAATTAACGAGTTACCTGTATCATAGCCAAACAGAAGACCTCCAAGGCCTGCAATCAAGGTCAGCTGCATGACAAACCATTTTGAAGAAATTTGCATATGGCTGGGATGATCCACTTTGGCTCCCCTTTCTGGAACAACAAATCCTTCCATTGATGAAAAAAGATGCAAAGAGCATAGAAGATAATCTCTACTAAAGGAGGACCAGCTTCAATCCAGTGAAAGCTACCCAAAACAATAATCCAAGCTCTGCATCAATGTGTTTATTAACTTATTACTAGCATCTCAATCTTATTACTAGATGCTTTACTTTATATGCCCTTTGAGGCATAATATATGTATGACATATGAATCATTAATACTATGAACTTTTCGTGTTGCATCTCCTCTTGAATATTTGTCAGACAATTTGCGTTGGATGATAAAAGGCTATGATAGCAGGGATCAGGTTGACCGGATTGGCTGAGAAAACGGACATCGATTTAATTAAAGGCCCGTTCGCATGAGACCTCTTTGCATCAGCTATGGTAAGCGGCTGCAAGTGATGGTTTCAATTTAAATTAATGGCAGTAAGAAAAAATAGCGACAAGAGGCAGCTTCAGCACTAAAAACGTATACTTAGCTGTTGCTGTAGGCAGGTCAAGGATCAAACAGAAACAAGATAAAAATGTGCACAAACTTATCTTTAATGGCCAGATCTTGAAAATGCACAATATCAGATATCCTAGCAATAAATTGGCAATGACACAAATGCTTCATTGAACTTTTGTACTCATACTATGATTACATTGCAATTGAGCATAAACGAAAAATACCTATGCTAGGTAGCAGAATCAAGATCCTACAGGACAAGACCCTTGAACTTCTAGATTGCCAAGGAGCAAATTGCATGCAAAATAACAAGAGACGCAGCCCTGTTGGATGATGAACATCAAGGCAATGAAAAAATCAAGGATAAGAACTGCAGAGCCAACATGCAAAAAAGGCATGCAATGTAGGCAAGCATGCAAATAAATAAATAAATACATCCACTATGCCACTTCAATCCATCAGCGAGCGGGGCAGCAAAGATGGCAAGGTGGGCGATTGTGTTGGTATGTCTGCTACACTTAGTAAGATTTGCATTTGCATCAGAGGAGGGCTATCCAGAAAGAGAGCCAGAGTATGAAGAAGAAGAACCCAGGAAAAGCCCTGCATTCAAATTGGCACGCATGCTAGGCCAGAGTGGTCTGCCAGAAGGAATCCTCCCTTCTTCAATCTTAAAATATAGCATAGCAGAAGATGGCACTGTGGCACTAGATCTTGAAAACGCTTGTTATGCCCATATTGAGCAGGAAGTAATCTGGTTTGACAAGCATGTTGAGTTTAAAATAAATCCCTTCAGATTGGATGCAATTTCTGGCATATCCGCTAAGCAGCTCATATTTTGGCTTCCAGTTACAAGCATCCATGTTGGAGAAGGGGATGAAGCTGATCAGATTTATTTTGATGTGGCTATTATGTCTAAGAAATTTCATGCTTCTGCTTTTCAAGAACCCATTCAGTGTACCAAAGAGGATGTTTCCTTCATCCAGTATTTTTGGTCCAGTGTCATGTGGTTTCCTTGGCATTGATCTCTTGGATGTTACGTGTTTTATGTAGGTGCCTACTATATTTTATAATGACATAAATTATGCATTTCGTGTATATTCCAATCTTTCTTTGGAGGTTCTCTATTTGTTGCTTGGTTGTAAGTGACTATGTCCATGCATTTAAAAGAGTTCTATGGCAGGAATGTTCGACTATTTTTTTGGAATTGAATATTGAATATTGAATATTGAATATTGAATATTGTAGATTGTTGAAATGCATGCTTAGATGAAATGCAATTGAATATTTTTTTATTGAGAAGATGAAATGCAGGCTTTGATTCATGTTTCCAAATGGTAAATCTTTTGTATTTGGAGTGATAAAGTAAATAGGTAAGGTTTTCATCGGAAATGCAGGCTTAATAAGCAACATTCCAAATGGTTATTTGAAATATCTTCAAGTTAAAGATGGTAATTCTTTTGTATTAGTAAGTAGGTAAGCATGCACGTGGCAAAACTATTCGCGGTTCCTTGTTTACTTGTTTTGAGTGTGGTGGCTTCTCCCTAATGTATAGTAGCTGTGTCAGATCCTTTCCCTTTAAAAAAGGTTACCAGAAGAAATCAAGGTTAGACCTGTGCTGGGATTTATCACCAAAGTGTGGTTCTATTGTCTGCTGGGTGTCTCAGGGCTTTGCCACGATGTCCATTGCCTGATCCCTCTCAAATCTTCCCCAAGTAGGGCTTCCATTGCTCCTAAGTTTTAAGTTACAATTTGTGTATTGGCAGTTTCAACTATGCAAGATTGCTTTCATGCTTAAGTAATATTTTTCTTGTTTCAAAACATGAAATATGTAGTACTGGGAATTTACGCCATATAATAAAGAGCTAATCAATTAAAATCAGAACATGAAGGACGTCTGAAAATCTCTTAGCAAGTACAGACTGCCTGTGCGCCATCTTACTTTTGTAAGGCCGACTTCTCTAATTCTTTATTTCCTTTCTTTCCCTCTTTCCTCTAAATTTTCTATTCCATTATGGCAACAAAGCATTTTACAATTGCGCGTTTATGTTCCTGCAGTTTCTAAAATATGCAAAACCACTACTTCACAAAGAATGTCTCAATGGATTTGTTCACCCAAAGTAGCTCAATCATCCGCGGTACTCATGAATCCCCCAGTGAATCCAGCTCCATTGCAATTACCGCATAACATTTGTTTTTTCCCTCTGCAAGCCAATTGATAAATATCGTTAACTAGCCTGTCTTATGCAGCTTGAGTCCCTGTATGCATATATTATGAAGGCCGTGTCCCATAAGAATATTTGCAGCCACTTCTAATAAGGCACTGCAAAGGTTAGCATATGCAATGCAATGAATGAAGACCTAGTAAATTAAAATACTTTAAAAACCCATTGGAGATTATGTCTAGAGTACTAAAACAAGGCTTCATTGTTCCAGCTGGAAAGCCAACGTTGCTAGGCTATACAACTAAAACTCATTATAACAAGCTTTTGACAGCGCCTTTTTATGTTGACAGAAATGCTTTTCAATATGAAGTCTTTAGGTCGTAGTATCGAAAAGCGATGCTTCCAATCTAAATTGATGGCAGTATGAAAAACTAGCAACAAGAGGCAGCTTTAGTACTAAAAGTGTATACTTAGTTGTGGTGCAGCCGAAGCCTGTAGACAGGTCAAGGATCGAAAAAAAAGAAGATAAAAATGTGGACAAACTAGTCTCTAATGGCCAGATCTTGAGAATGCACAATATCAGATATCCTAGGAATAAATTGGCAAATGCTGCATTGAACTTGTTCATCATACTACTATGACTACATTGCAATTGAGCATAAATCAAAATACCTATGCTAGGTAGCAGAAGCAAGAAGGAACCAAACAAGTGGAGCAGTTGACAAAGATGTTAGGATTATAATTAAGAAGCAATAGGAATAAGGGTCTCACTGATGCTTCTATGCTCAAATAAGATCCTACAGGACAAGACCCTTGAATTTCTAGATTGTCAAGGAGCAAATTTCATGCAAATTATACAAGAGAACATCAAGGCAATGAAACAATCAAGAATAATACCTGCAGAGCCAACATGTGGCTCCTGCCTTGTAACGGCCCCCAAAGTGGTCGACAGAGTTCAGCCCATCACCCTTGCATTGTGAACAAACAATTGCTCCTGAAACCACAAAAGGCACAATCTTTTTAGAATCATGATGAATGATGACTAGCAAGAACAAGTACTTACCATTTCCCTCACACTGTTGGCAAACTATGCTTCTTGGTGCTGAACTTGGTTCTGTAGCCTAGAATTTTAGAAGTGGAGTAAAAGCATAGTAGTTATTTCACTAAATTTATATCATACCTAGCTTTACTAAATATTCCAGCAAGCATGCACATGGCACATACAAAATGATGATATTCTATCCATACATACCCGTGCAACAACGTGTCCATGCCTTAGCTTCGCCCTTGGTGAATGAGCCACTAAGCCAAATTGAATTGTGCAATTAGAAACTAGGGCTGTTGTGCGTAGTTGTTCTGGAAGGAGAGAACGTCTTTGAAAAGCAATTTCTATTCAAAATGCCAGCAATCAGGATGAATCTTATACAGCATAGGAAAACAGAGGAATGCCATTTACCTTGAAGAGCAAGAACAGCAGAGGGAAGACAGGCCATGGTCGCCATCGCTAGCTGGGGCAAATTTGTTGTTCATTTCCTATCCATTATTTGGGTTTTTAAAGCTAATGTGTCGAGTCCTTAGTGGCAGTTGATTGTATGCTCAAAATGAATTTAAGTGGATAGTGGACCAGCTAGGAATAATGGGCACTTGAAAGGTTGAAAATAAAATAATTTTGTCAATTAAATTATATGGTTATGGTTGTGGTTATGGTTTTGGTGTAAAGGATCACGGGTAACTCTCGTTGCTGACACATTGGAGGGTAGCCCTCTTTGTTTCAAAGAAACACAACTAGGCTTCCATCATAATCAAACAAACCCATAAAGAAGAAAAAATTGAACACACCAAGGGGATTCATACCCTCACCTTAGCTCAGCATTATGTATCCAAATACATCCAATCCAAGTATTATGCAGATCGTATAAAATCGGACGCCCAAACATAAAAAAATTCTACTTGTCCAATGGTTACAAAAATAGAGGCTATGCCATGAGAATGGATAGAGGTGTTTGTGCATCTTGATCTGCCATGACTCTTGTTGATCAGTGTCTACTCCTCCAACTGTTATTTTTTAGTATGATCCTCCAGCTTAGTGGCCTGCAACCTGCTTAAACGTGCTCATCCAACCTACTCGAAAACTGCTCATTGAATCTAATGTAAATAGCCTATGTCATTCTTGATAAACACAAGCCAATATCTCTATTCGTATTCAATGATCTGGGCAGCCCATGATTCTGTCAGAGTTTGTTGTAGATAAATCACAGTTTACAATGCAAAGGTAAAGCAATTTTCAAAAAAATAAAAAGCAGATGTAACTATTAGAAGTTAGATGTCATAGAGAGCAGCTCATATGTTTCAAGTTCAACTGATTGAAGACATTCATGTTATATCCCAACAAGGCACCACAAAGGCATTGACACTAAAGAACAGTTTCTTATATCTAGGTGCCACAGACCTTTTAATGATTCCCATGCCTTCAGTGACCCTCTAAGGAATGGCGTTTATACGACGAATTTGATCAATGTTTTTTTTGGAAAAACTTAAGTTTGCTACAAATTTGGTCTTATTTATTTCATGCAAGGAGGCTAAATACACTTGCATGGAGCTCTTTGAATAGTGTTAATGGTTCTGTTCAAAAATTGTATTTTATGCGTGAACATTTCAAGTTGTATAGAGAGACTAATACTTTTTAATCCAGGCATAACTCTACCAATAAGAAACCATATTAAAACCTAAAAGTTGGTTGGTGTTTCACGAGCATAGTAGCAGTCGGTCCATAGTAGCCGCAAGCAAACAAACCCCTATTTGTCAAATATAACCCTTTGATCATAACTTTTGAGACAAATCAAAAAATCCTATATAATACAATCAAAGGCCATTTACCCCTATTTGCCATGTCAAAGGAATTGGTACTATAGTCTTATCACTCCTTGGCCTAAACTAAAAGCTCCACTGGGTTGTAAATATGTTGATGGATCTAAAATGTTTTAACCCAAGGTGCTAGTTGAAAGTTGGGCATTACGTTAGGAGACAACCATAGATTACTTGTAAGTGCTAAATTAACTATAGAACCTTAGTGTGTATTTGAGTTCCAATTAAAACCCTTAGATGTGTGAGCATTGAGGTTTTAATGCATAGCATAGATCTTTCTTATTTGCTCCAAGCAACAATATTTGCTCTCTAACACATTCAATTCTAATTTGCACTTGTCACATTCATTTCTAGGCTAACAAATTTAAATTAAGGGTCGTCTATTATTTTTCCAATGCCGAAACCCTAAACCTTGGAAATGCACTCTAACATTCCACTGTAGTAATGGGATTGATCTGTTACTATTCATGTATTGACTAAGAACACGAAAAACATTCAGATGACTTGATAAACTTTGGGTACCGATGGAACTGAGACAGGCAGTAAAACTGTTATATAAAAAAGTGTTGGTCCGGTTATCTTTTCCGTATTCTGAAGAATGTCAAGAAGTAGTAGCCAGTAACATTGGTGTTAAACAAGGCTGCCCTATGTCGCCCACATTGTTTGGGTTGTTTATAGACCAGCTTGAGGAGTGGGTCCTCAGATATGGTGGAGATGGCATGATGTTAGGTCAGTATGTGGTGTTGCTACTGCTATATGCTGATGATGTAGTAATTCTATCAAGATCAGTGGCAGGTATGCAAAAGCACCTAGAGGCTTTAGCACGTTTTTGTGACAGTAAAGGGATGAAAGTGAATATGACCAAAACCAAACTGATTGTATTTGGGGCTCTTAAAGTGGATCACCTTAAGTTTTATTACAAAGAGGAGCAGGTGGAGATTGTGGATTCATACAAATATTTGGGCATTCAGGTAGACAAGAGTCCTAGTTGGAACCAAGCCGTGGAACAAAGGGTCAATGGTGGTTTGAAAGCTCTCTACAGCATGCAACGTAGAAGTGCTAAAGCCAAAATCTAGAATTTTAGCCTCAAAAAGACATTGTTTGCAGTATTGGTACAATCGGTATTGTTGTATGGTTGTGAAGTGTGGGCACCTGGTTTGGCAGAAGACACTTGGAAGAAAATTGAAAAAGTTCAAAAAAAGTTTTTTAGGACAGAATTGGAAGTTAAAGCGCAGACCCCATACGACATGTTACTGGTAGAATGTGGGATGGTGTCTTTAGAGGCAGAAGCACTGTATAGAACTCTTTCTTATGTATGCAAAGTGCAGATTGGGAGGCAAAATCATAGTTTACCCAATATGGCTTTGGATGCAACTAGAGATGAAGGCTGGTATGCGGAAGTAGAGATCTGGATGAGGAAGTGGGATCTTAACCCTCACGATCTTCTTGCACATCATGATGACCTGAGAGCCTGGGTACAAGAACATGTGGCACAAAAATCATGGCGTGTTCCAGAAGTAAAAAAAGAGTATTACAGACAGTTTATCAATCCTCAGCTGCAACCACCAAAGTACCTCGAAATGGGAATTTCAGTTAAGCTCAGACATGCAATCAGCAGAATGAGGCTTAGTTCACACAGACTGGGTGTGGAAGTAGGACGTTGGAATCATATTCCTCATGCTTTGAGAGTATATAAGCATAATTTCATTAATTGTGGACTTTGCCTAAGTCCATATGACTCCCAAATGGACCCGATTTTTTAGAATATAAGGGTTTTATTTAGTAGAATGATGCAAAATTTCGAAATGCGTGCAGGTAGGTGAGATGGCAGGCCTTGTATCTATTAAGCCAAAAAAGTGCCAACCGAGTTTGTGTCTCCCCAAGCGCCTTACGTAGAGGCGTGGTCTCGCCCACGGCCGGCATTCGCAAATGCGATAGTGTAGATTCATAGTCCGCCGGTCCGAATGGTCCGAACCAAAGCGCAATGAGGGATTCACAATGAGCTTAAATCGCGGTGCCATATCGCCGAGCCAATATTAGCTCATGCGAATCAGCTTCAGGTTGAGGTGCGTAAGCGAGATAAACCAAAATGGCAGAGAAGAACCCCAACTCGGGGAAGCTCCTTCGCCGTGGAGAGTTGATGAAGGATGGCGATGAGCGGATCACCTCGCCAGGGGTAGATTTTGGAAGGTCGCTTGATTTCCTTGAAACGCCATATTTCTGAGGCGAGAAGCTCAAGAGGTTGCTGAAAATGGAGGATGTTTGGCTGCACAACAGTTTCCGGTCGTTATTCAAGAAGCTTTACAAGAAGGAAAAGAGGCAGCGTGTGGCTTTGGTAACGAAACTCATCCTCAGCACTCCCTATCCGATGGGAGAATTGGATGACTGGCTGGATCTGTATAGCCGACAAGCCATATGAGTTCCAACGGGGATCTAATTGCGGTGGAACTGGATATTGACTGAAACGTCCATGTTTAATATTATCTATTATCTATTATTATCTATTATCTTTCTGTTCAACTATCTCGTTCGAGGCATGTTGTTTAGTTGATATTATTATCTACGTAATCCATCCATGTACTCCATTCCTATATGAATAGAATGGTTTTGTCTACATTGAGAACAGCCCTTGACATGCAATTTCTGAATAGTAATATCTTGTTTCATCGAGGCCTGAGGAAATTGGGCGCCCGCCCACTTTCCTTCCAGAGTAAATTGGGCGCCCGCCCACTTTCCTTCCAGAGGAAACTGGGCGCCCGCCCACTTTCCTTCGGGAATAGTCTCCCCCAGAAATTGGGCGCCCGCCCACTTTGCCTTCAGATGGCTTGAAGATAGTTTCATGAAGGCTTCCGCTTTCACGAAAACTGGGCGCCCGCCCACTTTCCTTACTTGTAGGCAAAAGGAAAACGAGAAAACATAGATCAGAACCGAAGATAAGAACTGAAAGATAACAACTGAATCATGCACAACACAGTTACATCATCACATCATATAAAGTTATGAAATACATGACTCATAGATTGTAATTATTGGTGATTCTATTAATCTCAAAAGCCATGCGCTCCGGAACCCACACAATATGGATAGTAACATGATACTCGCCTGGGGAGTCTTCCTTTCGACCAGTAGCTATACCATACAGCCAGGGATTGAGGGAGATCCCTTTGGACTCGCAGTCATGAAGATCGTCAAAGGTCATAAGGCAAGTGAGGGTGTCAAGAAGGGACCGCGGAAGACGGCGAGACATGGCAAAGGAATGTGCTGTGCCCTCGAATGCGGCTATATTTATAGCCATGGAATTATTGATGACCACTGTAGTAGCATTATTGGGTGTATATACGAGTAGTATGTATATGCAATAATCTTTGCATACAATACCATCAATAATTACGGTGGGTATAAATATATCTCAAACCAATTTCGTCCATCGAATTTTGCCTTCGTCTAGCCATGTGGTCTCACTCTGGTCCGGAACGTGATTCCATCACCTGCAAGATGAATCACGAAAACTTCAAGCAGTGCCGCGAGCGAGAGATACCCATGGAAGACTGGATGACCACAGTCGCTCTAAATCCTCGCCATTATCCTGATCCCTTCGATGTTATCATCCATCTGATATGGAACAGAGAGCATCAAATGTACATGATAGAGAAGATCGCTGGGGTGCCCGGTGAAAATGACTCGGAAGAGTCCCCCTAAAATAACGCTTGTCATCTTCTTGTAATCAGACTGTAATCATGTATGAGATAAAGTATTAGTACAACTTGTCTTCTATATGTGGAACTTGTCCAACAGATCCCATGAAATTGGGCGCCCGCCCACTTTGCCCTAGAATGGTTCCCCTTGAATGCGCATAGTTAATGGTACGCGAAATTGGGCGCCCGCCCAATTTCCCGTGGCTGTACAGGTATACAGTATACGGTCAGTACTGGCGCTAGAATGTACGCCAATAATTGACATCAATAATTTTTCACGACTATAAAAGCAGCTCCACTGCATTCATCTCTCATGGCTTCCTTGCCTGATCGTCCGGAGAACATCCGATCCTTCAAGTGCTACTTGAGCTACAACGATATTAACCAGTGCTATATGACTGGTGTTAGTCTTGATCCATGGCTCCAGTCCAAAGCAGATGGACCTGCGAGTGCTTGCAGGAAGCTCACTCGTGTTGTGGTCCACCTGTATTGGCTTCCTGATCAGCAGATCTTTGAGCTGAATGGCATCGCCTTGACGACGATTGATGTACCTGACAATGATATAATAATGTTGTAAGGATGTAATAAGCATAGTCAATATTATATAATGTAACGTACCTGAGTACTTCCTGATGGTGTGCTCTTTCATCTCCACTGTTTCTGCACCTCCACTTCACTTCATGTTTGATGACGTTTACTCTGCTAGTAAATTCGGCGCCCGCCCAATTTGTGGCCGAGGGATAGCGAAGGTCTCAAGTTAACAGCAACAAGATTGGTTGTGAAATAAATTAAATTAAAGGTTTTAGTTTCTACGGGCAAGCAAATTGGGCGCCCGCCCATTTTGGTTAGCAAAGTAAACTAGAGAATTATAAGATAAGGAAATGAGTGCAACGTTATCAATTCTGAAAAAAGAAGTAATTACAATTGTTCATAACATATTTCACATATTTTGAAGTCATAAATCGCTCATTCGTGTGGAGGCACCTCTTCCGAATGATCCTTGCTGGGTTCTTCATGCTGGGGCGGAGGTTGTTGTGCTGCCTCTTTCATCTCTTCCATTTTTTGCCTAAAATCTTCGGGCCCCAGTTCCTCATTCTCCTCACCTGCACCCTGGTTGTCTTGGGTGTTCTCCACCTCTTCCTCTACATCTTGACTGTTTAATGTGTTGGGGACGACATCCTCTCCATCCAGATTGTCCCCTTCCTGTGTTTCCATGACAACGACAGTCTCAGGATCCCTAGCAACCTCTTCCTCAAACTTTGAGGTTGCCTCAATAATGTCCTGAGTATTCACCAGTGCGGTCCCTGCCAGTGCGTTGATGTTGTGTTTTCTTCTCCTGAATAGTTCCAAATCCTGAGAGCCCAGGGCCGCTGCCTTTTTGAGCTCTATCTGAATCGCGCTCTTGTCCAGTCTCAGAATGGATTGCACTTCGTTTATGGTTGTAGAGGAGAACGGACAAGGTGTCTCAGGAGCAGGAAGCTGAGTCTGAGGAACATTTTTTGAAGTAGAGGCCTTCTTCTTTCCCTCCTTGATCTTTTGTAGTGCCCGAGCTCTTGATTTTTTCTCGTCTAACATGACATCGAGTTGCTCGAATATCTGTACAAGCTTAATTTCCAGCTTCTCGTCTGTCTCAAAAGACAATGTTTTATAGCCCTTGCACACTGCAGCTCGGCTAAAAGCACCACCGGAAAAGAAGTCGAGAACAGTGCAACCTTCCAACATCAACTTCTGTACTAGATAGGTGCACGTCCTACTTTCCAACTGATTCTGCACGAGTACTCCTCCCCCACCTGCTGCACCCTTGTCGCACCAAGGACGATACAGCCAATAAGCTGCAGGGAAAACAAATGTTAGAAACATTGATAGTCAACAACAAAATTGGGCGGGCGCCCAATTTAAAATGCATACCTGCTGCACACTCATGATCAGGCAAATTCTTTTCGATGTCCTGTTTTTCTCGTAAATGCTTGGGAAACTTAGCGTATTGCTTTGGATGGTCGGAATTGGCAAAGCAAATATTTATTTCCTGTACAGATGGCTGAGCCGCTGCGTCTCTGGCAACATACATTAGCAGGACAAGACATTGCAGCTCTCGAACTCTAGAGGTAGAAGCAGTTCTGGCCGGGGGGTCCTGGTAGGAACCAACCCAAACACGGCTGCCACCGTCTATTGTCTTCATGGCGGATAGGCACTCATTGAGGCGGTCCGGGGTAATAAATATAGCTATCCAGTAAAGCTGCTGGTCCGTCATCGTGCTGAGCTGGTCAAGGAATTTTTCATAATCTTCCTTTGGCCATTTCTTTGTATATCTGAAGTCGCATCCAATGAAGCGGGCAGAAGTGTTTACCACGTCCACGCACAAACCTCGCGGACTAACGTGGAAACACTCCTCAACTGGCCCAAGAAGATATTCGTCTACTTTGCTGTAGAGGGACTCCGGAAAGCTTTCCTTCTCCATCTCTTTGCGTCCTTCTGCCCATCCACTGATACTACTGGCGAACATAAGCATCAGATTCTCTGTGAATATCGGATGAGCTTGCCTCAAGGCAGCCATGTCTTGAAAAGGGAGTTTCTTCACTTCCTTCATGTATCTGACAAGGGCCCGCTCCATTGTTCCAATCTTCTTCAGCTCTAAGGCTCTGACTTTCATGGTACGTCTCCCAGTATAATCCTTGCTTCCCTTCAGGAATGTGGTGCCATCCTTGATCTCCTTCAGCAGCCTTTGCAGATCTAGAGGATGCATGGACTTTAATGGGCGACAGGAATTGTTGGTGAAAAGTCTAAGCCTGTCTTTCACTTCAATTCTTTCTCCCTTCTCGTCCTTCAACCGGTCTTCGTAGAATAACTGGGCAACTTCGGTGCACAATGACCACGATTCGTTATCAAGATATACAAAGTAGTCGTAGTCACGCATAGTTGACTTCTTAATCGTTTGCAACGCTACAGCTTTCCAATCCTGCATGACACAGAAGGCATTAGATACGGCCCATACACATCATCGTACTTTGCTTGCACTAGCTGTCCCAAATTGGGCGCCCGCCCAATTTCAGACCATCCGACACTGAGTTGAAAGTGGGCGGGCGCCCAATTTCCCTGAACGGGTACCAAATTGGGCGGGCGCCCAATTTGCACTCGTTCAGGGAAATTGGGCGCCCGCCCAATTCGAAAAGAGTGTCAACAATCTGAAATTGGGCGGGCGCCCAATTTGGAACTGGTGGATAACACGAAATGTCAGAAATAATGGTGGTAGTGCACTCACAGAATAAGCTCCACCGACGGAGTGCCCGCGTTTGCCCTTCTTAGGCTTCCCGTAGAATGCCCACTGGTTTCGAAGCTGCTGAATTTCTTCGAAGAATACTTCTTCGTGTATAGTCTTCTTTGTTATGTCATTATTCTCCTGGCTGACACGAACGTACTCGATTGCTGTGAGATTTCCTGCCAGGACTCGGCATTTCCTTTTCACATAGAAAAAGAATATCAGTTCTGCCAAGTGCTTCCTTTCAGGAGGCCATGCCAAAGCTTATGTGACAAGCAGCTGAGCAACCGTGGTCGTATGGTTGCCATTTACAATCCAAAATTCAGCATTTTGCAGGTCCTCTGCCTTCTTCCACTTAATTGCTCGCCCTGTCTCTGGATCGAACGACACGACATCAGCACAGGGAGGGTGCATCTGATGGCTGATAAACGATTCGTAGAGAGTGTCCAAGTGCTCTGGACTTATGACCCTACAAGTCATATTTGCCGGGGCTTTATGCATCTTGAACACATCCACTTCAATCTCGAAGCCCACCCCCAGAGGGTAGATTCTCTCCCTTTGCTTGATGCTTGCTATGGCGCTCTGTGACAGCTCATGTCTGCTCTCCTGTGTGACGTCGCCACCAGATGGAGTGAACTTCACGATCTGCCGGCTAGTCTCCCTTTCTTCAGATGAAGAAGCAGACAAAGACTCCTTCTCCGAACTTTTTGGGCTCTGTGGTGAGATGTCCCGCCTGCGCCTCTTGGACGGACCACCGAAATCTTTTCCTCTGCGCTTAGAGGGTTCCTCTTCAGAGAACTGTTCCTCTTCTACACTCACGTGGGGCGACCTTACTGTTCTCTGCATTCCACCGAATACAAGTTTAGGGGCAGCTTTACGGGGAATAGCTGTAGCAGGTGTCCTCGCCTTCTTTGCTACCGTCTCGGTCTCCATGGGCGCTGGCGGCTGCGCTTGTGTTGTCTCACTCTTCTTGTATCTAGACTTAAGCCACTTAGTATCGTATACTTTAGGTTGATTTTTGTCCTGATACTCCGTGAACAGTGCTTTCGACCTATTCTGTTTGTGTTCTAATATCCACTGCCTGACAGCGTAGTAGCCATCCAAGATATCAGCTCTTGATTTGATGCCCGAGCACTCTAAATTTTCATATGAGTCCAGCGCCCATCCTTTATGAGCGCAAGAATGTGGGCTTTCCTTTATACTTGCGTTCATCATACATGGCTCGTATTTAGAGAGTGGAACTTTATAACGGACAAAAGTCCGATCTACGGTGTCTTCAACATCGACGAGGAAGTCTTCGTTGTTCTCAGGCGAGACCTCCATGTCGATGACGATGCCCGTCGAGTTCATTTTTCCTGTCCCTCTCTTGCCAAAGAAAAGCAAAAGATCCTTGAGGTGGTTTGTCTGGGACCCAGGATGAATATTCCCTATCTCTATGCACGGACCCATTCCTCAAAGAACCGGTCAAAACTTCATTGGGGCGCCGGATGCCGAGAAGCAGTTCTTTCTCTTCGATACGTTCTTGCATCCTCCCTTGCAATAGCCTCTGCAAATTTGGGTGCGGACCGGGGAACCCGGCGATGCTGCTTTGTTCAAGCGCCATAATAATTCTGCAGAAGCGGAAAGTAGTGTTAGTACTTGGGAGACTTGGGGCTGAAGAGACGTTTGTATGATGGAGGCCAAATTGCGCCCCCAATTTGGCGGATCCTTACACCAAATTGGCCCGCCCAATTTACGGCTCAACTCATGCTGAGCCTTGAAATTTTGAAGGCACTGGCGCATCATAGGGGCCAAATTGCCGCCCAATTTGGCCAGTCACACACACCAAATTGAAGCCGCCCAATTTACTTATCCCTCACACCAAAGTGGGCGGGCCGCCCAATTTGCTTATCGGAAACCGCGACTTCCTTGGATGGTAGACTTGGTGGTAAATTGGTAGCGCCCCCTAATTACCCTATCCCCTCACACCAAAGTGGTGGGGGCCCAATTTGCTTATCGGAAACCGCGACTTCCTTGGATGGTAGACTTGGGCGATGGGGTAAATTGAGCGTAATTGCTACTGCCCAAGTCTACCATTCGTGCTCTGGGGATAAGCAAGCGTCGCCCACCTATTAAGGAATAAGCATAATTTACTCTGCCCAAGTCTACCATCAAGGAAGTCGTGCTCTCAGGGATAAGCAAATTAATCATACTTTGGTGTGAGGGATAAGTAAATTGGGCGTCACGAGGGTCGAGGGAAGCAATTGGGTGCCCTATTGGTTACGCACCGGGTATGCATTTGTGGGGACGGTGAGGCATCTAGAAGATGTTAATATGTCACCCACGGGCCAATTTCGAGATGCAATAGCGGGATACTCACTTTCAAAGCAAAGCTCAAGTTTATATTAAGAAAGTAGTCCGGCTTACCTTTGCCTCGTGGTGGGGCGAGATGCCATCAAGCTGCTAAGATTCCTTGGTGTCTGGGGGTACCCGGCGATAGGACAATGAAGAGAGGAAGGCGCCAACAGGATGGCGACAATTACCGAGAAAACACAAGGCACCAAGTGCTTGATCGAAGCCGGCATTTGGTTCGGGAGTATAGTCTTACGACAGGATAGGGATGAGAATGACTTTCTCGTAGCTAAGAAATATGAAGGCTTAATAAAAGTGTTAAGCCCGGAGCACAAAGCGCCAAAGAAGCACAGAACTTTCTAAAACTGCAGTCGAGGAGAATGAGGGGCTTTTAAAGGGTTATGGACCTTTCATAACGCGAAGACAAGTGTCGTGCATGTAAGAGTTTGGCCTTTTGAAATAAAAATGGACCGTTGATGGGTTCGAGCGTGAGGAATTAATTGTGGACCTTAATAATAAGTGCACGGAGATTTTGAATTTCAAATCCGTCATTTAAAGCCCGGCCAAAATTAATTCGAGTCATGCACGTGTCGCACGTGCTTTAGACGGGAATTTGTGTTTAAAAGTTCCGGGCCGGACATATTACTTCGAAATTAGGTGGGACATTTAACTTTCAAAATAGGGGGGAAATTACATTCAAATTTTGGGGGGAATTCCTGTTTAAATGTAAATGCGCTTCAAACCTGTTGTTTTTCTGGCAATGCTTTGTTTGGCTACTATCTTTTCTGCAAGACGCAAACATCCTCAGCGATTCATACTCATGGCCACGAGATCTCCAAAGGTTTGTGCTGCTCCACAGTTAAATTCGCCATACCTCGATGTGTAATTGCTGCAAATGTGATCTGAAGGGATGTAATCATTCACGCCTTTCCATTGATGGCTGTTCATTCGCACCTCTTCAAGCACGCCTGTTCATTCACACCTTTCCATTCACGCCTCTTCATTCACACCTCTTCATTCATGCCTTCTCGATGGCGCCTGTTGATTTACTCCTCATCATTCACCTGGTTACTGTCACATTTACATAAACTCTAAGTTTCGATGCAGTCCGTCCTTTTCCTGAAATTGGTGTGCAGGAATTGTGTGCCTGATATTTTCTCCATTAACCCAAGAACTACCCTGATAAGTCCACCCTTTGTTTGTAGTCAGGCCCTTCCAATGCTCGATTGTATTTGTTTTGGTAGCTCAATGATAAATTCCAGTTAGGTGTGCAGTCCAACCCTCCCCCTTTCAATCGAAGGGGGTTCTTTTAGTGTTTTCTCTTGGTGACAGCTAAATTGGGCGGGCGCCGAGTCTCTGCCTACTTCACAGCTCTTTTACCACCACGAACAAATTGGGCGGGCGCCCAATTTGTGCGCGGATATGGCCTGTTCAGAGCGAGAACCTTCTTTTGTACCCATTGTGAGACTGACTGCATCAATACTACCCTTATATAAGCGCCTCATTCAGTTCAAATTGGGCGGCCGCCCAATTTGAACCGAATGAGGGCTTTATATATAAGGGTAATGATGCCTTAATTACAACAAGGGGACAAATTGGCGGTGCCCAATTGTCCCTTTGTGAAGATTGAGATAGTTGAAACCGGTAGGGTGGGCTAGCGTATCTCGAATGTGTTTTCTCTTGGTGACGGCTAAATTGGTAGGCCGAGTCTCCGCCTACTTTACTGGCTCTTCTACCACCACGAACAAATTGGTGCGCCCAATTTGTCTTGTGAATATGGCTTTGTTCAGAGTGAGAACCTTCTTTTCTACCCATTGTGAGACTTCTTGCATCCAATACTAACCTTATACAAGGGGAATCTAAAGACCTCATATGTAAAAGGGCACCGCCCAATTTCATTGTCCTTGTAACCATTGAATGGGAATCCCCGAGGGTTATTTGCATTGCTTTCTCGTCTTCCTTACTCGATTTTAACACTCTTTGAAATCCTTGTGCGGGTTGTGTATCTCTTCCTTAATGAACATCTAGTAGCAAAGGGAGTTGTGGGGCAAATGACACAATGCCACTTCAAGGAGATATCGAATGGACTAGTGGCGTGGGTGTGGAGGAAGTGTTGAAGGCCACCATACCCTTCCTTGGCCAACTCCAGATGCAACCACAATAGCAGAAGCCAGGGGCTCATTCGTTCTCTGGAGAAGTGAAGATGCTCGTGAGTCGTCTGCTAATGACGTCCCCAGCAAAAGACAGCGGACAGAGGTGGGGAAGGAGACACAAACGCTGACAAGATATACCCTTCTTGAAAAGGATTGTGAGATATGGCACTCCTGCGACTCCATTATTGCCGGAAAGGGATTCATATCTTTCACTGGCCCGATGATGCAGTTTGTGACCAGTTTCTGGGTTTCAAGTTTGTGGGAGTATCAGAATGGCGAAGGTTTCCCTCCCTTTTCGATGTGAACATCCGTTGCGGGGTTGCTTGCGGTCTTGCGGCGGGGGATGCTCGTGAGATGGAGCAATGACCTCGTCCGTGTTGATGGAGTAAAGGTCTCGGAGATATTGACCGCAGCACCGCAACAGGAAGTAGATATTGTGTCCAGCCAGGGGAGCTCAGAGCATCAGAAGCACCCAAATTATGAGAAACGACATTACACTTTTCATTCCCGACAGCCCAGGAAGGTTGTAAGGCCACCAAAGCTTGCTCGTCTCACCACTCAGAATGCTATCCTCGATTCTGGGAGGACCTTGTGTTGCAAGAATAGGTGTTGCGTCGGGGTTCTCTCTGAATCAAGTTGTTAACATGCGAAAGGAATTCCTTGCCATGAAATCAAGTGATAGGGTTACTTTTGTTTATGACATGTTCGCCAACAACATGAAAGGTCGAAGAGTGGGACGACTGGTGCTACAGAGGAATCTCGTTTGCGAAAGGGCGTGGTACCTTGGTCTCGGGATCTCAAAGTCGGCGTATCTGAAATGGAAGGCCCAATTTCTTGAGGGTGCCCGCAAGGCCGAACATGGTAACTGTGGCACCTTGAAGCCTCGCTCCTCGACGTTGGCATGTGAGGCCGTGTTTTCCATGTTCGTGAGGGAGAACGGTGAATCCTTGCCCCACCGCAGCAGGAGAAACGAGGAGGGGATAAGAGAGAATGTCAGGAAGTTGCCTGCAATGTTTACGAAGTCCAGCATTCTAGAAGAGGTTAATGCAGAGGTTGTGGCATTGACTGGCAAGAAGGTATCACCGACAGGTTTTCATAGAACGTGGAGGCGGAGCTTCCGGGACGTCAGTATCGCAAAGAAAATTGCATTCTCCAAATGCGATACATGTGAGGTGATCCGTACGAAGTTACTGAAGACCAAAGATGAAGGAGAGAGGAGGATGTTGCATGATGAAAGAAGAGCGCATAGACTGGAGCAGGCCTCGTGTCGCACACAGTACTGGTCGTGGAGATTATACTCCCACAGGTATCCCGGCCAATATCTTTGTATTATTCACGACAAAATGGATCAAGCCAAAACAATGATTCCAAAATTGCAACAATCTGTGAAGTCTCTCTGGAGACTTGACAAGCTGAAAACGACATTGACTGGTGCATTGACTCATGGTCATGGGAATGGATCCTATGGAAACTTTGCCCTGGACTTATGGCCAGATGACTCTAACTTCCATGTAGGTTCTTTGAATAGCATCTTGAAGAGATTAGAGATGGGGCACGAGTATGCAGGAGGCCACCTGTCAGTGCCTGAATCATCTGCTCCAAAATGGGTCTCCTCATTGCGAGACACAACGGCCTTGGAGTCAAAGTTGTCACTATCCAATACCAGCATACCTGCTAATTTGCCACAGGCACAGGGACCATCATTGAAGCCTCTGCCCAAGATACTTTATTTGCAGCTGGACAACGCATCTGGACAGAACAAGAATAGGTATGTCTTCTCCTATCTTTCTTACCTAGTATATCTTGGTGTGTTTGAAGAGATTGAGCTAGGGTTCATGATGCCCGGTCACACACATGATGATATCGATGCCTTGTTTGGTAACTTCTCTACATCTTTAAAGAAGGCAGAGGTGCTCACAATGCCGGAACCTCTTGTATGAATTCCACAAATGCAACTTGAATACACCGTGCCCTATGTTGTTGACAAAGTTCGGATTGGAAGGGTTTTATAGAAGGCTACATACGGATGGGGATGATAGATTGACAGGTCATACCACCCCTCTAACTTTCAGATTTCGCTATGAATGGTGTTTGGCAGTCATGTATTACAAAACTAGACCCACTTACGGATTGGTTGCTTCTTTGGTGGAATAAAGATGTGGAAAAAAAAAAGAGGACGGGAAGCCCATGATGCCAGTTGGATATCCTAAGCTGCTTCCTCCCAAGAAATCGGTGAAGGACCTTGGCCTGCTGCGAAACAGTATCCACAAGCATATATTGCATTGGGTTGCTTGTTCAACTAGTAACAAAGGTGCTCCGAAGCGCCAACTACCGGCACGCAGTTCCGTCCACGATTGAATATTGGATGAAACTCTTGCAAGAACTCGGGAACATCAGCAGTGACGAAGGCACTTATAATGACTTCTGGCCACGTACTAGGCAAGCACAAGCTCCACCTCATGTAGCTGTAGTGGTGGAGCCAATTGCTACTATCACTCCTCCTTACGTCGGCCCCTGGAAGGACAAACCTGTACCGGAATTCAACCCATACAAAGATTTGAAGAAAGGTATGTTTATTATGGCACGCCCTGATGATGTGTTGTGCCCAACTTGGGTGGGCCTAGCTACTGAGGACCCACAAATGGATGATAAGAAGGAGAACTTTGAGACTATTCTGGTGACTTGGTGGGAGCCAATCCCAGTGAGGAACCAAGTCTACCCAGCTAATTATGCCAATTGCTGGAAGAAGAGATGGAGGCCAACGACTGCAAGTGACCGCATAGAAGTGGAGACTATCGACTACGCTTGGGAGCCATCAAACAAGAAGAAGATACCTAATACTATTAAGATACCCGTGCATGCTGCTGAGGCATATGCAGCACTCGCAGGGGATGTCAACTAGTGTATGAAAATGAGTCATTCATCCAAGTGTACTAAAAATGGTCCATAAATTCAGGTATTGTCCATAATTAATGAAATTGTGCTTATATAAGTTGTGTGATGTGAATGCCATTGAGGATGAAGCACATATGCTTCTAAGATGTTTAGCTTATGCACATCTCAGGTGCAAACACCGAGTTACTTGTGATGATTTGAGGGGATTCTTTCTCCTACCAAGCTCTAAGATAGGACAATTTATCATCGACATGCTCGAGCATAGAGATCACTTATTGAAACTGTATAATTGCAAAGAGAGAATGGAGGATGAGTGGGAGAGTACTAATGTATTTCTATCTGAAGATGCATTAGAAGATATTTTTTACAATGTTGATTGAACTTATTGAACGTCTCAGAGACCTGGTGGTCTGCAGACGTGATGTTATGTGACATTCCAGGGGAATATATGCTATAAATACGTATATTCCTGGACCCGTCACTATACTTTATAGCCTTGTATACCTTAGAAAGTGGTAATGAGTGCACATCTAAGTTAAATGCTTAACTTAGATAACCTTAGGATAAGGCCCACTTCCACATGGCCTTATCCTATTGGGCAAACTGCCACACGGCCCCACTCCATTGGTGCCACGTGGCATCCCATGTGGACCCTAACCTATATTAGCCCAAACCCTAACCCTAGACCTCTTTTCCTGACCCTAGCACCTGAACACTCATCTACGCACTCAAAACCCCGTTTCGAGCATCGTTCGTCGTAGCATAGCCTGGTGTAGCAGCCCCGAAGTGTGTGCACGATCCAGGAGGGAGCACGGCTTCGACCACATCAAGGAACATGGAGACGCCAGGATTGAGAGGAAGTGCTTCTGGAGCAGGTAGGTGGGGTAGAGTTCGTAGTAGTTCATCTGGAAGTTAGCACTCCAGATGGGTCCGTATGTTGTATCTAGAGTAGAGCCATCCTAGAACCCTTGTTGAACATCTTTAACCCTAATCAAGGAACCCTAACTGTAAGTTAGATATGTATGGCTAGGTTAAGATGTTCTTATGATGTTTACCATGATATGATGAGATGTGATGATGGTTGATCGTGTTTGCTCCTCTTGTATTGGGAAGGGGGGTAGAGACCTAGTAGCCTTACTTAGTAATGCTCCTAGTTATACCCTTTAGTTCCTATTATTATGCGGCCTGTGCATAGGAGCCCACCGGGCTACGGGAGCTATGATGTGACTCAGCACCACACAACGGGGCTAGAGGCAATGCAGAGGGAGGATCCCTACTGAGCGTGGCTACTGGGGATCCCATAGTGGACTAGGCTTATGGTCGGTCACTTCGTGTGGGCCAGGCATGGGTCCGACACCTCTTGGGGCAATGGTATCGCCCTGCCTTTCAAAAGTTGCAAGTGTTGGCTTGGCTCTTGTTTCGGGAGGTTAAGTCGGGGAAGAATCCTGTGTCGTCACGATTCTCTAGCCGCCCGTGGAACCTAGACCTTGGGAAGGGGAGATGCAACCCTTCCTGCCTCGACGGACCAGGGAGATGCAACCTGGAGTAGTCCCGATGGGTGATACCATGGGATTGCGTATCCGGAAGGCTGGAGTCATGCCAGAGCCCGATCTAGCTCATTCTGCAAAGTATGCACAGGAGGGGTGGATGGAGTGGTCAACCCTAGCCATTGTCTATAGCCAGCCCCGCCATTGTTATGACTCGGTCTGCTCTATCTTGAGATCTAGCCAGTCAGTCGACCTCCTTATGAGTCAGAGCCACGGGTAGGAGCTCTCATGTTTTATGGCATATGATTATCTTCTTTGTAGTTATGGATATGTGGATGAGCTACCCTTCGAGGTAGCATGATGTATTGTTATTGCTAGTTCTGACGATGTTTATGCTTCCGCTGTGATAGGAGCCCATAGGGGAAGGGCGAGCAAGACACCTTCGTGTCCCCTTCCCGCACTACGGTGATTCCAGAGTGCGGGATAGACGGAGGACCCGTGCGGTCGAAGGACCGGATGGGGGATTTCTTACGGAGTGTACGGCTGGGAGCCGTATATTTAGTAGGGAGCATCACATGTTATACATTTTCATTTCATTTCATCTCTCTCTCTCTCTCTCTCTCTCTCTCTCTCTCTCTCTCTCTCTCTCTCTCTCTCTCTCTCTATCTCTCGTTAAGCCCGCATGACATTTCTTTTCTGCTGAGGAATTGTTTGTAGAACGCAAGGGTTCTTACAGAGGACTGTCCCCAAACTCTATCGAATCTGGACCCAAAACACTGGCACCAATTGCCAGGTCCTAGTTATTTTTCTCAAATGTCCTTTTAGACTTTCACTCAAGAAGAGCTACTTAGCCAAATTGTCGCACGGCTTGCCCGTCAGCAATGGCGCGATGATGTCTGTGGTTCCTACTATGCTGTCGGTGCAACCCAGAAAGTTCTGGAAAGGAATGAAAGTGAAGGGAGGAGGGAATAGAAAGCCAGAGAATGCATCACATGATATCCGAGTTTTGATGCAAGCTCTGGCACATCAGGCCACGGATGTTGAGGTCATTCTACACATCCAAACTCCTGAGGTTGATATTATTAACCTTGGCAAAAGTCAACCCATTACACTGGTTGCAGGATTTTCTCCTCCATTCCGTGAGAAAGCTATGAAACTTTTTAAGAGGTTCAAACATATTTTTGCTTGGAGTTATAAGGATCTCCGAGGAATTAAGGAGGAATTGGTTGAACTCACCATTCTCATAAAACCAAATTCCGGCCCCATCTAGCAATGACAGTACAAGCTCAACCCAAATTACTGGAACTATGTCAAAGCAGAAATTGATAAACTTCTAGATGCTGGTCTCATTTATAAAGTAAAACATTCTGAGTGGGTGAGCCCTATAGTTATTGCTCTTAAGCACAATAGTAAAATTCGTGTTTGCGTGGACTACGGGAAATTAAATCAGACTACGGAGCGAGATCATTTTTCATTACCTTTCACAGATCAAGTCCTGGAAGAAGTTGTTGGCTATGAGATGTACTCCTTTATGGATGGCTTCTCAGGGTATAATCAGATCTATTCGCTCCAAAGATCAACTCGAAACCACGTTCATCACATCGTGGGGCACTTTTGCTTACAAAGTCGTCCCCTTTGGTCTTTCCAATTCGCCCTCCACCTTTCAACGCATCATGCTCTCTGTCTTCCAAGATTTCATGAAGGAAAATGCCTACATAGATGACTTCTCTGCTTACATAGACGATCACATGTCTAAATTGGAGCTTGTCTTTAAAAAATGTGATGAATCTGGAATCAGCCTCAATCCTGAAAAGTGCACCTTATGTGTCACTTCAGGTGTCCTTCTTGGTCATGTGGTTAGCAAGCAAGGCATCACCATGGATCCCGCAAAAATTAGTTGTGTTCTACAGGCAAAGCCTCTAGCCAACATCAAAGAGGCCCGACTCTTTCTGGGTAAGGTCAATTATTATGCTACCTTTACTCCGGGACTCGCAGAGAAAGCGGATCCCATTCATAAACTCATAAGGGATGAGGCAAATTGGACATGGAACCCCCGTACGGACATGGCTTTTCAACAATTAAAAGTTTTACTCACTCAGGCTCTGATTCTTGTACCTCCTCAGTGGGACAAACCTTTCCATGTTCATGGGGATGTTTCAGCCTTTATAATTGGTGATGTTCTCTCTCAAGAATATGAACCTCATAAGGACAACCCATTCGTTTCACCAGTCGAAAGCTCAATCCTGTGGAAAGGAATTATTCTGCCACAGAGCGTGAAGCTCTTGGTCTTATCTATTGTGTTCAATGCTTTCGCCATTATCTCCTAGGTAGCAAAATAAAGTTCTTTGTTGATTATAAGGCTCTTCTCTACTTGATCAACAAAACCTCGCCCATGGGCCGTATTACATGTTCAATTCTCATTCTCCAGGAATTTGCTCCTTTTGAGATCATACATAAGCAAGGAAGTCACACACTGTTCTAGACTATCTCTCCCGCATTCATACGAATGATCCATCCTCAAGTGTTGCTGACACCTTCCCAGATGCCCAACTACTTTTGGTTACCGCCATGCCTCACTGGTTCCATGATTACCAGCAGTATCTATTGACAGGAGCGATCCCATCCACAAACACCACGCTTTCTCCAGAATGCCAACGTCTTCAATACCATCAGTTCCTTCATGACGCTCGCGATTATACTGTGGTTGCCGGCCACTTGTACAAACGAGGTAAAGATATGATTCTTAGAAGATGTGTTCTTTCCCACGAAATTCCAAGTATCGTTCAACAAGCTCATGAAGGCTCGGGAGTGGACATTTCAGTGGCGACATCACGGCACGAAAAATCCTCCTTGCAAACTATTTTTGGCCCACGCTTTTCAAGGATGCTCATGCTCATGCATGCACTTGTGATGTCTGTCAATGCCTGGGTAGACCCACGACCCGTGATGGCTTACCGCTCACCCCAGTTGCCATGCCACTTCTCTTCAGTAAATGGGAAATGGATTTTATTGGTCACGTGGATCTTCCAATTATGCAAAACCAGGCAGGCTACATTCTTGTCTTCACGGATTATGCTACTAAGTGGGTAGAAGCCTGCGCCCTCCCAGACAACACTGCAGCCAGTACGGCCAGGATTCTCTATACGCACATTGTCACTCGTTTTGGATGTTCTATGGAACTTGTCAGTGACTATGGTGTTCATTTTGTGAATCACACCATAAAAGAGATCACAGATTATCTTCACATCTATGACCAAAAAAGTTCACCGTACTATTAAGGCAATGGCCTTGCGGAAAGCACCAACAAAACTTTAATTTCTATCCTCAAGAAAATCTTTGACGCTTCCAGAAAAGATTGACATGAAAAATTGCCGACGATTTTGTAATGTAATGTAATGTATTATTCTCTTGTCGTTCAGACCCTCAGATCCATAGGCGGCTTTTACATAAATGTGCAATTATATTAGGCCATTTACCTCAAGTTCATCAGCTAAATCATTTATTTCTAACATATGGGCATACAACACGATATGCAAGATTACTACGGGGCAAACTCCTTTCAAACTTGTCTACGGTCAAGAGGCTTTGATGCCTTTCGAACATATCCTACCGACCCTCAGATTCCAGTTAGCTACCGCACACAATCCTCCAGGTGCTCTTAGAGAGCTCGTTTATCAACTTCAACAGCTGGATGAAATTCGCAGAGATGCTTATCTCGGCATCTTGGTCGAACATCAACTCAAGAAATCATGGTATGATCAGAAAATCAGAACAAAAGAGTTCAAGGAAGGTGATTTAGTTCTACTTTATGATTCGAGGTACAAACATCATCCTGGTAAACTCAAACTTCGTTGGGTAGATCCTTATAAAATTAAACAAGCAGTTCATCCGGGTGTATTTCAACTTGCGGAGTTGGATGGCACTCTTTTTCCATCCTTCGTTAATGGGTTTCGTCTGAAACCCTTTCACAAGGCAGACAATTCTATTATATCAATAGACACAAACACTGAATTAGAGCCAACATAGTTATATTGAAAAAAGTAGTAGGTTACATACAAAGTTGAGGATTTCTCCTCTATACTATCGCACTACCTACTATCCAGGGTAGCCCTTAAGCCCAAATTCTCATGGACGTAATATAGAACGGTAGGCAAATCCTAGGTTTTTTTCGATTAGTTATTTTGGGGATTTCTTTTTTTACTTCGATTTGAGTTATAGAAACCTCGGCGAATTTTTCATTTATCAATCGGTGGATTATATACCCTTTTCCCAAGTAAAAATTGAGTTTCCAAGTTATATTTAGTCAAGTACCTAGATGCAATGTAACTAAAATGCTCACATAATGGATATATTCCTCGACATTGGAGTATGTGTCCTAAACATGAAAAGCTTGAATCCAGATTTTTTAGCATCTACCAACCGACTATGTAATTAGACCATGGCCATTAGCATAAAAACTAATTATTAAGATTTAAAAACCTAGGTACTGGTGCCTAAAACATTTTTCAACTAACATTTCGATGCATCATATGCATCGAAATGCTAGAGAATATGTAGTTACACCATGGTTGTTTGGGCAAAGAATAAAGATGAGAAAACCTAGGTACCGGCGCATCTAAAAAAATGTTATTTTGCCATCGATGAATATTATTCAACAAGATTAGTATCCCAATTATTATCATGAATTGTGTGAACAATGCAAGTATTCAAGGAAATGCAAAACGAAAGGTAATAATAATTATCATGGGCTATGAACTATTCGAATGTAAACAAAAGGTAATAGGCAGAGCTCTGATTTCTTCACGAAGCTTAACCTAAGGGTTTCACGGATCTGCCTAGCTGTCAGGTACATTGATCACTGATTTGTATCTCTATTTGCTGCACTTCTCCGACTACAAAAATGAACTCCAAATTTTCAAATTTGAACTGTTGCAATCGAATTGCTTTAAACAATCATGTAAGTAATAACTGTAGCAAAAACATTGTTCCACAGCCATTGACCAATTCACTATTCCTTTGTTGACTTAGGTATAAAGAAACTCCGTGAGCTCAAGCATATGCTGGATTTGTTCCACAGATCATCACACTAGCCAGCCAGCTCGCTGTCATATTCGTCTGCTCCTCCTTATTTTCAACTGGACAAATGAAGGCAAACATTTAAGCCAGCCATGGAATTGACACTGATTCAGGGAAATAGTGGCAAGCATTTCTGAACTTTGTCAACTGAATGTAATTACAAAAAAAATACAAACATTAAAAATTATGAGTAGAAATGTGTGTTCCTGTTTATCCATCACTTCTTACTAAAGATCAATGGTACCAGAAAGCTTCAACTCTATGAATTATTAAGTTTTCTACTATACCAAAAAAAAGGACAGTTAATCTACTGTCATTGCAAATGGCTTCAACTTTATGAATGATTAAATCTCAATCTCTTCAAATCTAGATGCTCAGCATTAACATTAGAATTTATAAACTATAAGCTTCAAAATCAGAGTTTTACATTACCTAAATCAAGCCAATGCACTCCAACCATTTGTTTGAACTAGAGAAGTAATAGGCTCTGCTGCAATTGCACTTGATTGGCATTCTCTTCTATTACTTGAATCCCATAAAGCCAATGCCCTTTCATAAGGAAAATCTTTCACCGTGTATGTGCAGCGGTATACTCGTAGGCACATGTCTAATTTTTTTCCAATCTATTGCGGACCTTGTTCTTTAAAAAACCCATCATACTAAATACTCATTCATCCTCCACGGAACCAAGTATCATTATTTGACATAGAACAACTAGTTTGAAGAATTACGACATCCGATCTTGAAGTACTTGGCCACTAAACCATTTTCATAATCGTGTAATTGCTCCAAATAGCTTAGTTTCTTCGAATTCAGCACATTGAGCCCACATAGTTTCTCCAAAGCATTGGGATTGTTCTGATAATGCATCACCATCTATAACACCATTAAAAGATTCTGATCTGATAATAATAGCTTTGAAAAAATGTTTTTTAAGAGTTATGAGCTTACTTTTGTAGTCATCTTGCACTGTTTGCAACCCTCTAGAGTTATCCCAAAACTGCGGGTATATAATAGACATGGCATCCAAGAGTTCTTCTTTTGGAAAACGCTCTTCTATTTCTTTTGCCAAAGTAATAGTAATGTCTTTGAGGTTCTGCCTCTTTTTTAATAAAATTTCAGCAAATGCAACTTTGCTTACAGGAATTGGACGAACAAGACGATCTCTAGTACGCCGATTCTTTGTATACATCTGCATTGCAAAAGGGACAATCTTTAGGAAGTTTGGGATGAATAAAATCAGCAAGAAAAAAAGTGGCCCACTGTCATACCTGGGCTAATCGGGAGGGTACCTTAATGCATACCGTATCCTTTACATCAAAGTCCAGAATGCTCTTATTGCCACCAACCTCAACCAAGTTGTTCCATAGCACAAACTTCTCTTTATCATATGGCACATTTGGTGAAGTGGGATACAAATATTTCAAGGCAATGAGTATCATCTTCCTTGCACGTACATATTCACCAATATACATAGTTCTCTTTTGAGCAATTTATTAAGAAGTTCATTTCCTTCAACATAGGAAGCATACCTAAATATAAGTGTCCATAATGTCATAAGAAATTCAAAGAATATTCTAATACAATTAAGGTATTACCTGCTAATGTCAACAATGTTTCCAAGTCCAAAAGTCGAGCTAGTAAGAATTTCGGTTTTTCAGCCTCCTTTCCATTCTTTGCTGCGAGCTTATCCATCAGACCAACCAAAAAAGGATACTCCTCAAATAAGCGTTGCACTGGCTTGTATAGTAAGATCCATCTTGTATTGATTGTATTCAGAAGTTTGTTCCCCTTTGTCAAACCAACAGCCATCTTCTTAAACTTACAAAATCTATCGATACAAAAACATTAAAGGAATAGAAACTAAGAAGGTGATACTACAACAATTATACTATATATCAGCTTATATGCACCTCTTTGAGCTACATCAGAAAAGGTTATATGTTTTCTTTATTAAATTCTCAATCTTATTGACACAATCAAACGTGTCAAAAATCTTGTAGGCTAGGTTCACCCTGTGCGCCATGCAATGAATACCTAGTGCATAAGGTGCATATATTGTTTGAAGTCTTACGCTTAGATCATTACGACAGCCTTGCATGATGCTGCAGCCATCTAACCCTATGCAAACAAGCTTCTTTGCAATCTCAATTGTGGACAAACCCATCATCATGGTCAAACAATTTTGAACTAGAAGAAAGATGTTTTTTGCAGTTGTATTTCTTTCCAAGCGTGTGATCCCAACGTAGTGTGCATGCCTAACATAAGATTTTACATAGTGCACCGTCATGCATAGCCATGAAGAATTATTTGTTGTTGCTTCATCTAAGGAGATGGCAAAAAAATCACATTTAGTGTAATTCCTCACGTAGATCTTCCTTCAACACGTCACCAATACACTTTGCAAATTTCCATCCACTTTGTTTAGACCAATGTGAGTTAGGAAAGTTTTGAATTTGCTGCAATTCAAGAATGTCTTTTGCTCCGGATAAGCTATCATAGGTCTGCCCTTCTTCAAGACATGAAACACGGCCTCCAATTGCACAATCTTCCCTTGTAAGTATTTATCAGCAAGTTTTTGCAATAAAGATCTAATTGAAGAGACTTTAGAGTGTTTAATCCGCTCCAACTCCTTCCTATATGCCTCCACATATTGCAAATGCTTGCATTCATCCTTGGACTTCCACCGTTGCACACTAGTCTCCTCTCCATCAATCTTCTTAGTCTCCTCTCCATCAATCTTCTTTCTTTCATAAACTTTACCTGCATGCTTCTTCATAGTATCCAATTTTAGTTGCAAGTGTACATTATAACCTTGCTTCCATGAACATGCTCTACAACGAGCTCTCTTTGCCTTTATGAAAATCCACGTTCATCTTTTTCAATAAAGGGCTCAATAAATACAAATCTCCTTGCCCAATCATCTTGGAAATCTCTTCCGCTAATCCATTGATTGAATTCCTCTGACTTCCTTTTTCGTTTACTACCAGAACTATTTGCAGTACTATTTGGAAGCTTACAACCTGAGCCATTAGCATTTGCATCTAAAGTAGCTCCAGCATTATTTTCTTGCTCATCCCTAGCTAAAGAAACTTCATTCAAAAGTATGATATCCTCTCTCACATCTATAGTGGTTATCCCGTTCAAAGAAGGATCCTCTTGTTGCTCACTGCTGCTGGGACTAACCACGTCTCCAACAAAAGGCTTAAAATATGATAAAATCCCTTGGCTTGTCATATTGGAATGTCGCACCAAAGATATCTCTTTTCTCCTTATCAGGTCAGTGCGTTGTGCTACTGCTGCTGCCTATCATCATTGAAATAAGTTATCACAGATTATGTGCCCACACTAATGACCTGCCAATTCTGATAAACCAAAGGTCAAATTACGAATAGAATGGAGCTATTTGTTTCATACGCATCAGATAAATACCTAAATAAACAAGGGCAGTTAATCTTGCCAAGAAGCACGACTCTTATGCCAATAATTATGAAAATACTGCATCATGCATCTGCAAAAGAAAATAAAGAATATCAATTAAGTTTGCTGCAAAAGCTCAAAAGATTGATTGTACATTATACTTTCTTGAACATGCCTAAAAATGATTTGTACACAGGCCATTTATAGTTTCAGAATATGAACATAAAATATTTACACTTGGTTGCATCTGCATCCTGTGCTACAAATGTCAAAAGGTGAAATTGTTGAGCTTTGCTTTCTTGGAATAAGTCGATTGCCACAGAATTAGAATTTAAGTGCATGCACGCTACAGTAGGCAAGCACAAATCAATTACAATACAATGGACAAGCACAAATCGATTCATAAACCAAAAGCAAGAAAACTCAAAGAAATCTTGCCATACTTGGATGTTGGGCGGGATCATGCGATTAATCAAACACATTTATTTTGTTCCTTTTTTTTCCTTCCTAGGCAAGAGAAGATTTAAAAAAAAATTCAAAGAATAAAATTCGTATTTAGTGTTGCATGATTTTTAGGTGGTAAGCATCGATTTAAAATAATTACCAAGAATGGTATTCGCATAGGGGCGAATCCAAGAACCCATCATTTAGTGAAGTAGCTAATTTATAATTGAGGGGATAAAATTTCATATACAAGATGGCGACATTTTATTGGCGCGTAGAAAAAAATGCAAATGTCCAAAAAAATAGCCTTTTGGCAATATTTCAAGCTTAAGGGGTACCCTGCTACTATCCCGCCAATCCTTATTCAGGATTGGTTGTGGAGCAAACCCGTAGAATGTGATATCCCTGCCCGGGATGCCACTAATGTTTTGGGACCGGATTCAGGAGAGTTTGAGGACAGTCCTCAACAAAATCCCACAAACAACTCCTCAACAGAAAAGAAATGTCACGATGAGTAGAAAAATGGACGTGCGCCTATTTTCTTGCCTTTTTTGTCTTTTTCCCATATTTTCTGTTACAAGCACTTTCTTGGTTCAAAATATAAGGAAATTTGAATTCTCTGAGATTTGAGGCAGAATTTTTGTGGATCAATCTGCTGCCCTTGTAGAAGGTAGCTACAGTTAGATTCTTCACATCCTGTTGTTCAAATTGACTACCTTTTTACTATACTTATGCAACAGCATCTCCCTTTCTTTGGTTTGATTCATGGAAACCTCAGTTTTCACAATTATAAGGGAGAAAACTAGAATCTCGTGTGGATTTTTGAAAGGCTCGACTTCTGATCTTTGGAACTCCTTAATTATCCATCAGTTCTTCCCTGACAATTTGTTCTTCTCCGAGTACTCCTTTGTGCCAAGCACTGTTGAATTTGAAGTTCAAATCACGAATTCGTGGCTAGAAGAATTTGTGGGTTCAAGTGCATTCGGTCCAGCAGGGAAATTTCGAGTTCATTGTGATTGGTTGGACTACATGATCTCTGTTGAAGTTTATTCTCCTCAAGATCCGGCTCAATTTGGTGGAATTTCCCCCTAAAATTCTTTGAATTGTATCAGGTCTCTTCGGCATTCGATTAATTCGTTGTGTATGGCATCCAGATCTCTTTGGTTTAATTTTGTTTCATGTTATTAGTTTCTGTCCTCTGTTTCCTGTTATCTTTTTCCCCTTTTCCAATTGTTAAAAATTTGCATGAACTTTTGTTGTTTCCACCTGAATTTTTCGCAATGGTCTCCAATTTATCAAAAAACCCTAAACATTTGGCCCTATTGCACGCATTCGCGAACCTTTCCGCCTCTGATCGATCCTCAGTGCTTCAAAATTTGATTTCCTTTCAGGATCAACCTTCAGACACTATCCTTTTCGGAAACTTTGACAATTTGCTGCCTTCTGCTCCTCCAATGGATCCAATTTCTCATGGTGTTCCTCATTGGGACAATTTATCTGCTGATCCTGATCACAGGGGTATCCTTCATCCCATAAATCCTGCTACTCAAGCCCCTGTTCCTTATGGAGTTGCCAGAGGCCATCAGGAGATCCGTTCAAACGATGATTTGGATGAAAGGCTTAAGCGCACCACAATTCCACATCTCAGCGCCCGGAAGATGAACATCTACCATGGTATTTCTTTGAATCTTTCGATTGTCCATTCAAAAATTGATGCTTTATCAAACTCTGCTGTGATTATTAAAGTTCAAAAATGTGGTATGAAATTAGATAAATTGTGGGCCTTTCTTCTCAGCCTTCATAAAGGTATCCTTATTCAGGCTATATATTGGCTTAATTTTCCCTACATTATGCTTGAATGTGGGAATTATAAATCAGCCAATTTCTTTCTGAATTTTGGCCCTTTAACCTATGAGACCTCTCAATTGACCTTCCTTAAATGGCATCCAAAGCTTGACATTGATCAGATGAATAACTTATGCATTGCTTCCACATCTTTATTTGGCCTGAATCCAATCTATTGGGATGAAGAATGCTTTAAACTCCTATTTAACTCTATTGGAACTTATATTTCCACTGAATATTCCCCTGCCAAACCTCCCAGGAGCTTTGTTCAGCTTGATCTCTCCAAAGATATACCCCTGTCCATTCCTTTTACAGATGCTTTTGGCCATGAATCTTTATTAAGTCTTAGATGGTCTGGACTGCCCTCACAATGTAAAAAATGCTCTCATAGGCATTTTTGGTACTCGGATTGTAAATTGTTAACAGAGAATCCTCAAGTCAACAGATCTCATCAAGTAGCTCAGGCTCCAGATAAGGATTCCAGTAAGCAAACTCTATGGGACAATCAAGTGGACCAGTCTGAAAAAAGCAATGCCATAAATGAAAATAGTGATCCCCAGTTTCAAAGGCTGCCAGAAAATGACAGATTCAAATGGACAAAAGTGAATGGAAGCTATAAGAGAATCCAGAAAAACAAGGCTGCAAGAGATGACATGAGAGGCAAAGGGAAAATTTGTGAAGATGAGTTCTCAATCCCTACAAAAGCTCGAGCTCTAACAATTGGTGAGCCAAAGCTTCTAGTCAAAGGTACTGTGACTGGAAAAGTTTCTCAGGCAACTGATAAGTTAAATTTCACTCTGAGTGAAATAATCAAAGAGGCCAAAGAGGCCAAAAATCAAGAAAAAGGTCAATGTTCCTATAGTCTTATGGATTATCCTTTCAAAAACAAAAGTAAGAGTGGGTCATTAACTACAAAATCTCGGGACAAATCTAAGTTCCAGCTGAATTCCTCTCAGGTGAATTCACATGTTAAAATATCTGTGTCAGCAAAATTGAATCAGCAGGACAAAAATTCAAATGAGCCTAAAATGGACACTCATTTGTCCAATATCTCTGAGCAAAGCAATGCAGACTTGACTCAAGACTCAGCACAACAGCAAGTCAACTTCAAAGTCAACTGCTCTAATCCCTTCCAGGTATTATCTGACCTTAATGGTAATCTAGATTCTGAATTAAATAAAAGCAAAAAATGTGTTTCCCAGACTTGTCCCTCAACTATCCATCCCTTAGCCATTCCACATCTCCATACTCAATCTCCTGGTGCAAAACTGGTAGATTTGCCTTCCCTAATTGACCTTGACTCTCCAATGGTTGACCACCCTATAAGCCCTTCCAAAATATCAGATAAGTTTGCTGAGCAGATGGCCTCTCTGCAAAATCACATCTCACAAACTTCACTTCTGGAAGGGTCTGCAATGAGCTGGGAAATGATTATGTAGCTGCTCCTGAGACTGTTCCTGATTTTGTTCCTGATACCCCTGAAGAAACTCAAATTGTGGAGCTTCAAGAAAAAGAAAATACCAGGCAAGTTCTTGCTCATTAATATAAGTTCTATTAATATAAATCCTATGTTTCAATTCTTTCCTGGAGGGTAGGAATATTTAAATGAAAATTTTAGCATTGATCCTAAGCCTGAGAAGAGTCACTCTGTGAAAAGATCTACTAAAAAGGATGGGGATAAATTAGGATTGGTCTTGTCTGGTCTCAATAAAACTCCTGCTCAAAATACCAGAAGTAAGAGAAAATCAAGAAGGACTAGATTATAAATCTTCCTTTTCCATCTTCCTCTTTGTAATGAAGATTCTTTCTTGGAACCTTAGAGGTATAAAAGGTCCTTTGAAGAGAAGGAGGGCTATTGCTCAAATCAAGATGTATAATGCTGATATAATCCTTCTGCAAGAACTTAAACTTCCCTCTTTCGAGTGTAGCAATTTGGGAGATTGGATCTATCCTTCTTCTTCCTCAATTTGGATTAACTCCTCTGGAGCTAGTGGTGGTTTAGCCATTGTCTGGAAAAAGGACATCAAGCATTCCTCCTTTTATAACAGCCCTTCTAGAGCTTGGCAGGCCATGATCTACTCTGTTTCAAATTCCACCTTTGGAATCATTAATATTTATGCTCCTACCTCTCCAAAAGATAGGGAACCTATTTGGAGTGAAATTAATAGCTGGTTGGAATCTCAAACTCTAGACAATTGGATTGTTGCTGGAGATTTCAATAATACCCCCTCTTGAAATCTTAAGTTGGGCAATAAAATTAATATGTCCAAAACTGAAAAAGGGAACTGGGATTTGCTTATCTCTGATAATAATTTGATTCATATCCCCTCTTCTACTGCTACCTACACTTGGTCTAATAAGCAAAAGGATAGAGCAAGGGTTTACTGTACTCTTGACAGATTCTATGTTTCCAATCCATCTACAGCCTTTTGGAATAATAGTTATGTAACAAGTGATGAAGGAACCTCTATTTCTGACCACCAACCTCAGTTTCTCCATACCTCCCATATTATCAGGATTCAAAGAGAAGGGAGTACTCCTTACAAATTTAACTCTTCATTTCTTGAGAATGAAAATTTCTGCTCCCAATTCAAAACTTTCTATGATGAGCTTACTAGTAGGTTTGCTGACAATCATATGCTTCCTATGAAGCTTTTTTATTCTAAAATCAAGGAAGTCAAAAGATGGATTAAGAACTGGTCAAAGCTTATTAAGGATCAGTGCAGCAGAGAAAAAAACCAGCTTCTCATATATATGAAGGAAATTAGATCTTTACTTCAAAATGATCCTTCCAATTCTAACCTTCAAGTGGGGGAAGAAATTCTTGAGAGAAAACTTAAAAATATTGAGGAAAATGAAGCTAAAGGCTCTGCTATCAGATGCAAGATCAAATATACTAATGATATGGACTCTGGCTCTTCAGGATTCTTTTTCAGGGTAGCTAAGAGTAGGGTTCTTAGAAATTCTATTACTGAGACTATTGATGATCATGATATTAAATATAATTCTCACTCTGACATTGCAAATTTCTTCAAGAGTAGATACATGGACCTTTTTAAAGGTAAACCAATTCCTCCCAATGAGATCTCGGATGCCAACGACTTTTACTCCACTGTTAATAATATTTTACCTGATCCTTTTCAAACCATGGATGAGTCTCTGACTGCCATTCCTTCTCATAATGAGATCTTTGACACCCTCAAGTCCTTTAGTAATGGTAAATCTCCTGGTCCTGATGGTTTTCCAGCTGAATTTTATATCAAATTCTGGGATATTTTCAGAAATGATTTCATCTTCTTAGTCTCTGCCTTCTGGAATTCTAATCATCTTCACCCCTCTATTTCCAGTGGCCTGATCTCCTTGATTCCTAAGGTTGATCACCCCTCAAAATTTCAAGACTGGAGACCAATCTCTCTCACAAACACCACCTATAAACTTTGTGCAAAGATCATTGCCTTCAGAATTAAAAGCTTTCTCCAAACAAATATTAGCCCAAATCAATCTGCCTTTCTTCCAAATAGATATATTTTGGATAATTATGTGGCTGCTATGGTGGAAGGTTTGCATTGGAATAGAATTTCTAATCAAAACTGCATTCTCCTCAAATTGGATTTCAAGAGAACTTTTGATTCTGTAAGATGGGATTTCTTAGATTTTGCTATGTCCAAAATTGGTTTCCCTCCTAAGCTTATTAGTCTTATTAATGGTCTGAATGCTAGATCGAACTCAGCTGTTCTTATCAATGGTGTCCCTTCAGGTTTCTTTCCTCTTTCTTGTGGGGTGAGACAAGGTTGTCCTCTTGCTCCTTACTTATTCTTAGTGGCTGCTGAGCTTCTTACTAAGGTCATCATGCATTATCAGAATTCTACTCAATTAAAAGGCTTAAAACTTCCAAATTCCAATGATAGCATTACTATTCTCCAATATGCTGATGACACTTTCTCCTTTCTTGATGCTGATCTTCTGAATATCAATCTTTTCCTCAAGATTCTAGGTCAGTTTTCTGCTGCCTCTGGTATACATTTGAACTTGAACAAGAGTCTGGTTATTGGAGATATTAGCACTCCAACTTTAGCTGGGATAAATGTTCTTCTTTCCAGTCAGGCAACCAAATTACTAGGTATGCCTCTTGCTATGGATCATAGCATCAAAGGACTTTGGGACCCTATTCTTTTGAGAATCAAAAAGAAGCTGAACAATTACAGGAATTATCTCTCTCTTGCAGGCAGAACTATTATTGCTAATGCTGTTCTTGCTAGCTCTCATGTGTACTTTTCAACAGCCTTAGTGGCTCCAAAATGTGTTTATTTGGAGCTTGAGAAAACCCTCAGGAACTTTATTTGGAAGGGTAGTCATTTGGTAAACTGGAATTCTATCTGCAAACCAAAGTCTTCTGGTGGTTTAGGATGCAAAAATATTTTCAGACAAGCACAAGCTCTAGCTGGGAAGTTTATTTGGAAATCCATTCATGGAAATCCAATTCTCGACAAAATTGCCTTTAAATTCATCAGATATTGGATTTCTATGGGTCATTCTTTTTGCTTTAGATGACATCCTGGAAAACACACTTTTTGCTCTTATTTAATTTAGTGGCTTACCTTCTTGGTGGATTCAATTTTGGCAGGTTATCAGTTTTCTTTCAAGGTCCACAATTTCTTCTATGCATTGTGGAAGTTACAAAAATTTCTGCTCTACAAGAACGTGAATACTATTGGATCTTCCTAATTGTAGCTGCTCATCACTATCATTGGATACAAACTTATCTTCAGTGTCCTATTGTTATTTGCTGATTATGATACACATTTTGGTATGCTTATTTATAAAGGCATACAATGACAATGTATCTGAGATTTTATAATTAATGACAAAACCAACTCTTACTTTCAAAAAAAAAAAAAAAAAAAAAAAAAAAAAAAAAAGAAATGTCATGTGGGCTTTGCAATGTCAGAACGGGGGAGGGAGGGAGGGAGGGAGGGAGGGAGGGAGAGAGAGAATGTAGCACAGATGTGAAAATAAGGATCTTGAGGGATAAAAGAGAATACATGAAGAGCTCCAAAAGGAGTTGAGATAACAAAAAATACCCGAACTTGTCTAAACATCTAAGTCTAATCTTCTGGTATATATAGCACAATGGCCTCTTTCCAAAATGGCAAAGAGTCTGTCATAGATCTTCCGTTACCTAATCCCATGATCTCTGCCATGACTCGTGGAATCATTATTGCCATAATGAGTGGCACTGAAAATCGACGAGCCATGGATTCCCTATGCCATGGACTCTCGTGGTCTCTTCTTCTTGGTTGGCGTGGCCTTAGCTCCTGACATGGATGCTTGACTTTTGCCCTTTGGTTCTTTTCTATACCTTAGAAATAGTCATGTGCTTTGGGGCACGGGACTAACACTCCCCCTCCCCCGCACCAAAGAACACTCAGAGGAGAGAATAACTGGTACGGTCTCTGGAGGAGGAAAATTTGGTGCACGGGACTAACACCCCCCTTCCCCCCCAACACCAAAGAACACTCAGAGGAGAGAGAAACTAGTATGGTCTTTGGAGGAGGGAAATGTGCAACTCTATTTCTGAGGTACAGAAAAGAGCCAAAGGGCAAAAGTCAAGCATCCATGTCAGGAGCTAAGGCCACGTCAACCAAGAAGAAGAAGTGCCACTCATTATGGCAATAATGATTCCACGAGTTATGGTAGAGATCACGGAATTAGGTAACCGAAGATCCAAAAAACGGCTAACTCTTTGCTATTTTGGGCAAATGCCATTGTACTATATATATCAGAAGATTAGACTTAGATTTTTAGATAAGTTTTGGCATTTTTTGCTGTCTGGACTCCTTTTGATCTCTTTATGTAGCCTCTTTGATCCCTCAAGATCCTTATTTTCACATCTATGTTGCTCTCTCCCTCCCTCCCTCCCCCTCCCTCCTTCAAAACACATGCCACCTTCACAAACTCGGGGAGTAAAACTGAATCCGCGGAAGGCTGATAAATACAAAGAGATGGTGGAGGAAAAACTTGCAGAGATGAATCTGGATAAAGATGTCAATGACATGAGCATAGACTTGCATAGAATCCTGACGGAATCTGCAAGGGAATGTTTTGTTTCCCAAAGTGTCTATAAAGGATTAAAGTGCAACTCTTGGTACAATCATGAATGCCGAGATGCTAAGAAAAAGCTAAGAAGGTGTAGTGCTATCCAAAGGGGAGCATGTAAAAAAGAATATAGAAGCCTGGTTAGATTGAAAAAAAAAGAAGATTTGTCATGAAACAGCAAGAGACACTCCTTGATCAATATCTTGTAGAGCCTAAGCTCTTTTGGAGTAAGCTGAAGCAAGGAAAACAGGTAGTGCAATTATATCACGATGACGCTATCCCAGAGGAAGTCAAGGTGCAATCTGATCTTGCATTCACAAAGGAGGAGGTAGCGGAAGGTATTATGAACTTGGCAAATGGTAAGGCAAGAGACTCGTATGGTTTATGTGCGGAACACTTGAAGTGGGCAGGGGATAGTGTGAATGAAATAGTTGCAAAGATGTTTACAGCAGCCATGAGAGCAGGATTCCCTCAAACATGGCAATGGAATAGAGTGGTTCCGATACATAAAAGCGGCCCGATGACAGAAGCAAATAATTATAGAACACTTATGGTAAGTAGTCTCTTCTCGAAACTATTTGCAACTATTATAGAGAGAAAAATTAGTGACTGGGCTGAAAGACATGGAAAGAGGGCAGAATCCCAGGCTGGTTTTCGACAGAATAGATCTACCATAGATCATTTGCTTGCTTTGAAAACCATTTTTGATTCCGTAAAAGGCACTAAAAAGCCAGTTCATATATGTTTCATTGACTTTAAGAAAGCATTTGATAAAGTGCCGAGATCAAAGCTTTGGGAAAGAATGGCAAAATTGCAGGTTTCAAAACATCTGCATATTGTATGAAAAGGTGCTCGTACAGTTATCTATGCCTTTCTCATAAAATGTGCAGGAGATAACGGAAAGCAACGTCGGAGTAAAACAACCAATGTCCCCGACCTTATTTGGACTCTTTATTGATGGATTGGAAGAGATGCTAAGGGCCAATAGTGGAGGAGGCACACAAATACACGGGTATGTTGTTCAATTGCTTATGTATGCTGATGATATTGTTATGTTTGCACGCACAAAAGAGCATATGCAGCAACACCTAGATGTCCTTGCTAGATTCTGTGATGAGATGGGAATGCAAGTAAATTTAGAGAAATCTAACATTATGACAGTTGGGGCACTTAGGCAAGATCACACGTTCAGATATAAAGGCAGCGTTGTGCAAGCATGTGAAACATATAAATATCTAGGGCTAGAGATGAGCAGGAACCATAAATGGAATGCATGCAGGGAGGACAGAAGGCATTATACTCCGTGCAAAGTATGTGTAGAAGAATCTACTTATGGTCTTGGCCACTGAAGGTTAGACTATTTGAATCTTTAGTCCAGAGTGTCATCTTGTATGGGTGCGAAATATGGGGCCCAAGTCTGCCACAATGCTTATGGGAGGACATTGAACAGGTACTGAAGAAATTCTTACGTCTGGAACTAGGAGTAAAAGTGCAGACCCCATATCCGATGATGCTAACAGAAGTAGGTCTAATGCCTCTTGAGGGAGAAGCAATACTTAGATGCATCAGATATGTTAAGAAAGTAATGCAGATGGATGACAATCGAATCCCAAAGCAGGCTTTGCTAATGAGTGCAGAAAAGGGATGGTTTGATGATGTGAAAAAGTGGCTCAATAAGTGGGATATCAAATGGGATGATGCAATTCGGATAAAAGATAATTTGAGAGAATGGGTACATGAGAAAGTATTAAAGAAAATATGGCAGAATCCCAAGACGAAGATGCTTTTGTACAGGCACAACATGAACCCAACCCTACAGGCAGCAACCTACTTAAAGGAGAATATTTCGAATAAAAAAAGACACACAATATGCAGAATGCGGCTTATCTCACATCACCTTGCAGTGGAAGTTGGTAGATGGAGTCAAATTACTCCAAGAGACCTGCGTAATTGCAAAGTTTGTGGAGGGGACGATATAGAAGACGAAGACCATGTTTTGCTAAGATGTCCAACATACCAGCTGATAAGAAATCGTTTTGATATAACTGCTGAAAATCTAAAAACTTTTTTCATGTTACAAGGAGACCAGATAGGGTCCTATATGATTGAAATTTTACAGCATAGAGAGAGTTGTATAAAAAATGTAAATACTTTACTAGAAGAAAATGAGGATTTGAGCGAGAGCGAGGAACTAGATGAGGATTCTGAGACTCATCTATTATTCTATGACACTGTATAAAACTTGTCATCTAATAGGCCTGTGAGGCCTCCCATAGACGTAACAAGGGGGCGTCACCTTGTGGAACCTGTCAAAACCACGTGCATCAATGGGAGGAGGCGATTTTTTACCCTTTTCCGTATGTATACTAGGGGTCATAGGGGTTTTTTGGAATGTTCTTCTAGTTGTAAAACTATACGGAAAGGGGTCAAATTTGCCCATCGAAAAACATTATACTAGGGGTTTTCCGCTACCCTATTGCATAGGTGGCATATATATGGCATCTCTCTCTCTCTCTCTCTCTCTCTCTCTCTCTCTCTCTCTCTCTCTCTCTCTCTCTCTCTCTCTCTCTCTCTCTCTCTCTCTCTCTCTCTTCTCTCTCTTCCCCCTCTCTCTCTTCCCCCCCTCTCTCTCTCCATGAATTGTTGGATTGGGATTGGCTGAAGGAAGGGATGATAGATTGTCCAAAAAGCTCGATTTACCAAAAGGGAGGACTAGCTACTCTGTTGCAAGCGTAAAGATGACAGACCTGCTCAAATCGGCATCCAAACAATCTGAATTATCAAAAGTCTGTGCCACAGGTGAACAGGTCGAGGTTGCAGCTTGTGTAACTTCTGAACTCTGTGGTAGCCCTGGTTCTTGCATTGCCGTGGCATCTTCCTTAGGATCGCTTTCGATCTAATCGAAGCGATCTGATTAAAAACCAACGAAGTGGTGAATCTGATGACTAAAGGCGGAGACTTGTTTGCAGCTATTGAGCACATGAGAGAAGCAGTGGACGGTTCTGTGCGCACAGTGAAGATTTCCATGGAGCAAGCGGTCCAAGGTATGATGAATGATTTGAAAAACTTTCTTCTTGCTCATGTACAATCCGAAATAAATAGATGCCAAACACATATGCTTAATGAACTTGAGCAATTCAAAGCACTGATGCGATCTGCCCTTGAGCAATTTAAGCATGATATGAGTAATAAAGCTCCAGAAGCTGCAAGCAGGCCGCATGATATCTCTGAAATTAAAGATCAGTTTGAAGCCTACAGGGAAGAATAAGAAACGAAAGCATGTGATGTATTTGAAATTAAAAATCAGTTTGAAGCCTACAGGGAAGAATAAGAAAAGAAGGCAAGGGCACTGAATATTCGTATACTTGGCATGCCTGAGGTTGCTAAAGAGAATACTAAGCACGTGGTTGAAAATTTTCTTGAAGAGAAATTGCAGATTGAGGATGCAGGAATTATGGAAGCCTTTCGCATTGGAAAAGAGAATAACAATGGCAGACATATTATTGTAAAATTTAGTAACTGTGAAAAAAAATTGCAAGTGCTTAGAAAACATGCAAACTTGAAAGGTACTTCAGTGTTCATCAATGAGGATCTCACTAAAGCGCAGTTGGAAGAACATAAAGTGCAGATACAAATAATGAAGGAAGCAAAACAGAATGGGCAGAAGGTGCGCTGGCGACGAGGTAAGATAATGGTGGATACTGTGGCATAGGTAGTCGAGACCACCAGGATCAGGATCATGTGCTGGAATATTGACTCTATTAGTCAGTTTAAAGTAGATGTAATTAGCTTTATGCTTGAGAATGTTGATGTTATTTTTTTTCTAGAAACTTGTGAACATGAAGAGAAAGGTTTACCGGAAATAAATGATATTATTCTGCTCATTCTGTATAGTATAAAAAATCATGGAGGTTAAAAGGGCATGGAGGAATTGCGTGTTATGTTAGAAAAAGTGTCAGACATATGGTAAAGCTAGCTACAGCGTGGTTCTTTGCAACAAATTTGGATTGAAATTCCTGGGCAGTTTGGGAAAATTTTTATTGCAGGTTGTTACTTTCCCCCACGTGGTTCACCAGTGTATAACGCTGGGAGTCTGGACAGGGACGACCCTTTTTTCCAGCTAGAGCAAGATGCGATGGCATTTCTGCAAGAAGGAGATGTTATGCTGATGGGAGATTTTAATGGGAGAGTTGCCAATAAACAAGCAGCAATTGTGAGCTCGGAAGGGGATCCGTTGTGGTTGGAAATGCTAGATGAATCGGAGGTAAAAGAATATGGGTGGCATCGTGAATCTCTCGATAAAATAAGATGGCCCACACCACAAGGGAATCATGTGCTTAACATGTGCAGTGGCTTGGACTTGCTTATATATAATGGTATAAGCAAATTTCTGCATTCTGGTAAACTAACATGCAGGGATGCTAGTGTTGTAGACTTGGTTTTGGCTAGGACATGTCTTGCAAAGCAGATGTTGGATTTCCATATAGGGGAAGCAATGCCTCAGATAACGGATCACGCACCTTTATTAGTTGAGCTGCGGGTTAGAAATGTACATCAAAAAGTAAAGTGATCATGTGCCATATGGACATAGAATTTATATGCAATATAATAAAGCAGAGGAATATGGAAAATTGTGTGAATAAAAGACATTGGAAATAGAATGGCCAGAAGATGCAGGTGCCATTAGTAAGACCCTTGCCCAAATGGTCTTGGAAATTGCTGCCAAATGCTTCATATCGCAGAGAAAATTGAAAGGCATCCCTTGCAATGCATGGTTTGATAGGGACTGCAGGCAAAGAGAGCAGAGTTTAAGAAAGCGAAGGGTATAGAAAGGCAAAAATCAAAGAAAGAGTATATGAAGTTGACCAAATCAAGAAAGAAACAGTACATCTATAAAAAGCAGCAGCACAATAGAGGAGTTATTGGTTAAACCTAAGCAATTTTGGAACAAGTTGAAGCCTAATGTAAAACAAGAAGTTGTCTTGGACATTGATGCATTGTTAGGACAAGTATGCAAGCTATATCATGTGCCTGGTATTCCTGATGTGGAAGAGATCACATATCCCATTGCTGATGAATGCAAGTTCACCCCGGAAGATCTTGAAGAAGGTTTAAGTAAACTAGCAAATGGGAAGGCAGCGGACGCACAGGGATTAGTGGCAGAAATGTTCAAGTGGGCTGGGGATTCCGTTCATGCGATGCTTTTAAAATTGTTAAATGCGGCTGTAAGAGATGGTTTTCCTCGCACATGGCAAGTTAAGAGAGTTATTCCATTATACAAAGCGGGAGACGATAAAGACCCAGGTAACTATAGGATGATTATGGTTTGTAGCTTCTTTGCAAAATTGTTTGCTACCATGTTAAACACTAAGATTAATATGTGGGCTGAAAAAAATGGAGTCAGGGCTATGGGCCAAGCAGGATTTAGACCTAAACGGTCTACCATAGACCATTTGATCACTTTACATGCCATGATAGATTCAGTTACTGGCAAGAGAAAGCCTTTATATGCTCTTTTTGTAGACTATGCTAAAGCCTTTGACACAGTGAATAGGGATAATCTCTAGCAGAGAATGGAGTTACTTGGAGTCCCAGTGGAACTAAGACAAGCGGCTAAGGTACTATACGAAAAAGTCTTAGTTCAGTTGTCACTACCCTATGTAAAAGAGTGTGATAGTGTTGTGGTCAGTAATATTGGGGTCAAGCAAGGATGTCCTCTATCTCCAACTTTGTTTGGATTATTCATTGACGAGCTGGAGAGTTGGTTGGTTGAACATGGGGGCTACATATTCTAAACAAGGTGCACCCTGGACTACCACAGTCGTCGGATCTGTCAATTCGACGGCCCAGACTGTATGTTGGAGCCTCTGGACACCTCTCGTTTCGATTATGCTCAATTATGATTGGGGACGCCTATGATTTTAAGATGTCGAATACGAGTTTGTCTAAGGTTTTGATGGTATATCGAGCCTCTATACGGTTTCGCTTAAGCTTTTAGAATATGAAATACGGGGATTCGAACCTCTACCAAAATAACTCAATGTCCTAATAAGACTACTTTAACCAATCTAACCAGTGAGCTAATGTGACTATTTTTTATCTTAAATCTATGTTTTTTTTTTATAATAACCCATTGAATTGTTTTAGGGATATGGTCTATGATTTCAAGAATTATATCTATATCAAATCCCCCTGGAACCCCCTGTTATTTTGCTACATATTGAAGCTTTTGCTATATGCGGATGATATAGTCATCCTATCACACTCAGTGGCAGGGATGCATAAGCACTTGGATGCGCTGGCATATTTTTGTGATAGTAAAGAAATGCGAGTAAACCTTGCTAAAACAAAAAAGGTTGTCTTTGGGGCAAATAAAACAGATCATCTGTTATTCTTCTACAAAGGCGTGCCAGTTGAGCTGGTAAACTTGTATAAGTTGATAAAAGTCCGAGCTGGAATATGGCCGTAGAGCATAGAGTGAATGCGGGTCTCAAAGCCTTGTATAGCATGCAACGTAGAAGTGCCAAAGCTGAAATTTGGAATTTTGACATGAAACGGATGTTATATAGAGTACTTGTTCAGACAGTACTGTTATATGGGTGTGAGGTTTGGGGGCCGGGATTGGCAGCGGATACATGGAAAAAGGTAGAGAAGGTTCAAAAAAAATCCTTAGAACGGAGCTAGGCACAAAGGTACAAACACCATATGACATGATGCTTGCTGAATGTGATATGATGCCTGTTGAGGCAGAAGCTTTGTGTAAACTGCTTACATATCTTTGTAAGATACGATTTGGAGGGGATGATAATAACTTGCCGCGTTTGGCAATGGAGGAGACAAAATTGAAGGGTTGGTATGCCGACGCTGCGGAGTGGATGTGGAAATGGGGGTTAAATACCCACGATCTATATGCTTAACCGCAAGGAGGATATTTGAACATGGGTAAAAGAGCAGGTCATTATGAAAACTGGAGAGCCCCGAGATTGAGAAGGATTTCTACATACGATGTATTAATCCAAAACTTCAAGAGGCTAAGTACCTTCCGAGAAAGTATGTCTCGAAGCTTAGACATTTAATTAGCGTAATGAGACTCAGCTCACATAGACTTGGAGTAGAAATAGGCAGATGGAGTGGAATCCCGCATGAAATGAGGCATTGCAAAGCATGTAATATGCAGGAAGTGGAGGATGAACAACATGTGCTCTTGAGGTGCCCCCCAGATCTGGAAATTCGAAACAAGTATAATATTTCAGCATCAACCTTGTTGAAGTTTTTTTTCTTAGAAGGCAAATGCATAGGGAAATTCATAAGGGATGTTCTGAGTCTGAGGGAACACTTAGTCATAATTCTATAAGAGAGGAGTTGGGAGGAGAGGCTAATGCATTATTGTCGAAGAAGATGCATTAGATGATATTTTCTATAACATTGATTGTATGTGTTGAAGCGTCTCATAGACACGGTGGTGCGGGACATGAGTAATAAACATTTCATCTCTCTCTCTCTCTCTCTCTCTCTCTCTCTCTCTCTCTCTCTCTCTCTCTCTCTCTCTCTCTCTCTCTCTCTCTCTCTCTCTCTCTCTCTCTCTCTCTCTCTCTCTCTCTCTCTCTCTCTCTCTCTCTCTCTCTCTCTCTGTGGAAAAGACAATTCTGTTCACGAAATGGTGGAGCTCATGAATAACGGCATGAGACAGATGCTTTTGGAATTTAAGGAAAAGTTCATGCAGGAATTTATGGGGAATGTGATGCAGGAAATGTTAAGGGAAATGAAAAGCTCGCTGGCTGCAGAATTCAAACAGGAATTGGAGAAGATCAAACAAGAAAATGCTGTCATGATACAAAACTTAAGAAATGATATGGATTCCTTACAAAAAGAGTTCATACATAAACAACACACAGAAGAAGAAGATGATGGGGACGAGAAGGAAGAAGAGAAGGAAGAATCTGCTGCTCTTTTAGAATTGAAACAACAGTTGTCAGGATTCATGGAAGAACAGGAAAGGAGAAACAGGGCTCTGAATCTTAGGCTGATCGGCATACCGGAAGAAGAGAACGAGCATGTGAAAACGGTGGTGGAAAAATTTCTTGCAGATAAAATGCAGATTGCCCCTTCTGGAATTGTGGATGCTTTCCGAGTAGGTAAGAAAGCAAACTGGAATCGCCATGTCGTGATAAGATTTCGAGAGAAGGAAGATAGATTAAATGTGTTAAGAAAGAGAGCTATCTTGAAAGGCCAGAGTGTCTGGATTAACGAAGACCTGACAAGAGAACAATTCCAAACTAAGAAAGAAGAGTTGAAGAAATTTAAAGAGGCCAAAATTCAGAACAAACACGTCTTTTGGAGGAGAGGACGAGTCGTCATCAATGAATAGGAAAACGAGACCATCAGAATTGGTGTTTGGAACATCAACATGCTCACAGATACCAAGGTATGTAGTATGTCAAGTGTCCTTCAGCAAGTAGATCTGATATGTTTTGCAGAAACATGGGAACATGAGCAATATGATACACCAGTCTTATTTGGTTTTCGCAAGATTACATCATGAAACGGATGTTATATAGAGTACTTGTTCAGACAGTACTGTTATATGGGTGTGAGGTTTGGGGGCCGGGATTGGCAGCGGATACATGGAAAAAGGTAGAGAAGGTTCAAAAAAAATCCTTAGAACGGAGCTAGGCACAAAGGTACAAACACCATATGACATGATGCTTGCTGAATGTGATATGATGCCTGTTGAGGCAGAAGCTTTGTGTAAACTGCTTACATATCTTTGTAAGATACGATTTGGAGGGGATGATAATAACTTGCCGCGTTTGGCAATGGAGGAGACAAAATTGAAGGGTTGGTATGCCGACGCTGAGGAGTGGATGTGGAAATGGGGGTTAAATACCCACGATCTATATGCGCACCGCAAGGATATTTGAACATGGGTAAAAGAGCAGGTCATTATGAAAAACTGGAGAGCCCCCGAGATTGAGAAGGATTTCTACATACGATGTATTAATCCAAAACTTCAAGAGGCTAAGTACCTTCGAGAAAGTATGTCTCTGAAGCTTAGACATTTAATTAGCAGAATGAGACTCAGCTCACATAGACTTGGAGTAGAAATAGGCAGATGGAGTGGAATCCCGCATGAAATGAGGCATTGCAAAGCATGTAATATGCAGGAAGTGGAGGATGAACAACATGTGCTCTTGAGGTGCCCCGCGTATCTGGAAATTCGAAACAAGTATAATATTTCAGCATCAACCTTGTTGAAGTTTTTTGACTTAGAAGGCAAATGCATAGGGAAATTCATAAGGGATGTTCTGAGTCTGAGGGAACACTTAGTCATAATTCTATAAGAGAGGAGTTGGGAGGAGAGGCTAATGCATTATTGTCTGAAGATGCATTAGATGATATTTTCTATAACATTGATTGTATGTGTTGAACGTCTCATAGACCTGGTGGTCTGCAGACATGAGTAATAAACATTTCATCTCTCTCTCTCTCTCTCTCTCTCTCTCTCTCTCTCTCTCTCTCTCTCTCTCTCTCTCTCTCTCTCTCTCTCTCTCTCTCTCTCTCTCTCTCTCTCTCTCTCTCTCTCTCTCTCTCTCTCTCTCTGTGGAAAAGACAATTCTGTTCACGAAATGGTGGAGCTCATGAATAACGGCATGAGACAGATGCTTTTGGAATTTAAGGAGGAGTTCATGCAGGAATTTATGGGGAATGTGATGCAGGAAATGTTAAGGGAAATGAAAAGCTCGCTGGCTGCAGAATTCAAACAGGAATTGGAGAAGATCAAACAAGAAAATGCTGTCATGATACAAAACTTAAGAAATGATATGGATTCCTTACAAAAAGAGTTCATACATAAACAACACACAGAAGAAGAAGATGATGGGGACGAGAAGGAAGAAGAGAAGGAAGAATCTGCTGCTCTTTTAGAATTGAAACAACAGTTGTCAGGATTCATGGAAGAACAGGAAAGGAGAAACAGGGCTCTGAATCTTAGGCTGATCGGCATACCGGAAGAAGAGAACGAGCATGTGAAAACGGTGGTGGAATAATTTCTTGCAGATAAAATGCAGATTGCCCCTTCTGGAATTGTGGATGCTTTCCGAGTAGGTAAGAAAGCAAACTGGAATCGCCATGTCGTGATAAGATTTCGAGAGAAGGAAGATAGATTAAATGTGTTAAGAAAGAGAGCTATCTTGAAAGGCCAGAGTGTCTGGATTAACGAAGACCTGACAAGAGAACAATTCCAAACTAAGAAAGAAGAGTTGAAGAAATTTAAAGAGGCCAAAATTCAGAACAAACACGTCTTTTGGAGGAGAGGACGAGTCGTCATCAATGAATAGGAAAACGAGACCATCAGAATTGCTGTTTGGAACATCAACATGCTCACAGATACCAAGGTATGTAGTATGTCAAGTGTCCTTCAGCAAGTAGATCTGATATGTTTTGCAGAAACATGGGAACATGAGCAATATGATACACCAGTCTTATTTGGTTTTCGCAAGATTACATCAGTTTGGAATGAAATAGGAAACACTAGTTACAGAGGAAATGGAGGGATAGCCTGCTATGCTAGGGAGGAGATTTTTCATAGAATTAGAGAGACCACAACCAACTCTAAACAGTACATATGTGTGGAGATTCTGGGTCAAAAACCTGTTTTTCTAATCAGTTGTTATTTTGCACCCATTCATAAAAAAGTATATGATAAAGATGATTGTGACAGAATGGATCCGCTTTTTCAGTTAGAACAGTATATCTTACAGCTCTCACAAAAAGGAGATGTGATAGTGATGGGGGATTTTAATGGCAGAACAGCAAACAAGCAGGCAGCAATCCTAAAACAAGATGGGGAAACACAATGGATGGAGGAATTAGATGAAGATGAAACTAAACTCGCTGGTTGGGGAAGATGTTCTGAAGATAAAGCATATCAGACACAAATGGGAAAATGCCTGCTTGAAATGTGTAGTGGACTCGATTTAAGAATCCTGAATGGGCTAGACAGGTTTCCAGGATCGGGCAAATGTACTTGCAGAGGGAAAAGTGTTGTTGACTACGTGATTGGCGGAGAAGACATAGTCAGGAGAATAAGAAACTTATATGTTTGGGAACAGCAACCAGAGTCAGACCATGTACCCGTCTCATTTCACTTAAGCGTAGACACGTCCCAAAAAAACAATCAACAGGTTAAGAATAATAGCATCAGAATGGACCCGAGAAGATCAGATTTATATAAGCAGGCTTGTGAGTCAAGAGTTCAGGAATTAAAAGACCTTAATCATGTATCAGATATGGACAGTGTTATCAAGGACATTTTAATAGGCTCAGCAAAAAAATGCTTTGTTCACGGTAGAAAGGCAAAAGGGCTCCCCTGCAACAGTTGGTTTGATAAGGAATGCAAAGATAAGCGCAAACATTATATGGCAGCCTGCGGGGAAGATAAGAAACAGGAAAAGGAAACATATGTAGCACTAGTTAGGAGAAAGAAAAGGGAGTTCCTAAATAATAGACAGGATCAGCATGCCTTTGAGTTAATCAGAGAACCCAAGGCATTTTGGAACAAGCTAAAAAAGAGGAAACCAGAGAATCTTGAGATAGGGGCAGGGGAATTATTCCAACATGTGCAGAGATTATATCAACAAGAAAACATAGAAGCAGATATACAGATGGAGCAACAGGCACTAGCTCGGTTCATCACTGAAGAGGATACTATAAAAGGGATAAGTGGGCTCTCTAATGGAAAAGCAGCAGATGCGAATGGTCTTGTGGCAGAAATGATAAAATGGGCAGGCGAGAAGTTTACAGAACCTATTACACAGATGTTGAATGGTGCCTTAAGGGATGGCTTTCCAGAGTCCTGGCAGGTGAACCGAGTTATTCCAATACTCAAAGGAGGGGATAAGATGGATATTAACAATTATAGAACTATCCTGGTTGGTAACATATTCTCTAAACTGTTTGCTTCCATTCTAGAATCCAAAATCAATGATTGGACAGAGAAGAAAGATTTGCGGGCTAAGGGACAGGCAGGATTCAGAACAAACAGATCCACAATTGACCACTTGGTGACACTCAGGGTAATCATGGATGCAGTCAAGGGTAAGAAGAGCCCTTTGTACTTGTTATTTATCGATTTCAGCAAAGCTTTTGACTTAGTACCTAGGGAGCGTCTGTGGGAACGATTGCGTCAGCTTAACATCCCAGTTGAATACCGTGATGCAACGAAGAGGATCTATGAGAAGGTGATCGTGGATCTGTCCTTTCCTTTTAGCATCGAATGCGGGGATCAAGCTGTGAGCAATGTGGGAGTCAAACAAGGTTGTCCTTTATCTCCCACATTGTTTGGTCTTTTCATAGATGGGTTGGAGAGATGGGTCATGGATCATGGGGGTGTAGGAGTAAATGTAGCAGGATATGTTCTTGCCCTTCTCTTATATGCAGACGATGTTGTACTTATGTCGAAAGATAAAGCAGGACTCCAGAGACATCTAAAGATATTAGAAGATTTTTGTGATTCGACAGGAATGAAGGTGAACCTAGCAAAGACCAGGGTTATGACAATGGGATCTCGAAAAAGCAGTGATTTCTTTTATAAGGGAGAATTGATAGCATCCACGGATAATTATAAGTATCTTGGATTGATGATTGATAAAAATTTCAGATGGAACAGGTGTATAGATCAAAGAACAAATGGAGATCTGAGAGCATTATATGCACTGCAGCGGAACTGTGGGAAGGTGTTTGTACAGAATATGCATATGAAGAAAATGCTGTATAAGGTCTTGGTCCAGTCAGTGGTTCTTTATGGTTGCGAAGTCTGGGGTCCAGGGTTGCCAAACTGCTTATGGGATCAGATAGAAAAAATCCAAAAACGCTTTTTATGCACTGAGTTGGGAGTGAAGACCCAGACTCCCTACCCAATGATGTTAGCCGAATGTGGAATGATTCCTTTAGAAGGTGAAGCACTTATTCAAACCCTCATTTACTTGCGTAAGACACAGAAATTAGACGAAGACAGATTGCCTCATCTAGCTATGGTTGAGAGCAGAGAAAAAGGATGGTATAAGAATATAGTGGAATGGTTGAAAAAATGGGACATGAAATTAGAGGAGTGCCCGCAAAAAGATATCAGAACTTGGGTGATAAGGGGTTTCCAGTTGTTTAGCTGGAAGAATCCGAAAACGAAGATGGCAGAGTATCAGAAATCCATGAACCCATTGCTTCAGGAGGCTAAGTATGTGGGCAGTGATATTACATTAGCAAAACGCAGGGCAATAGCACGCATGAGATTGAGTTCCCACCGGCTACATATAGAGGAGGGTAGATGGAAGAAAATCCCAAGAGAGCAACGCACATGCAAAGTTTGTGGACAGGATGAGGTGGAAGATGAATCACACGCCCTGCTGCGATGCCCAGGATATGAAGGACTACGTAGGAGATACAAAATTGAAGAGGACGGGACTTTAGACACCTTGTTTCAGATGCCACCTTCGACCATTGGTAATTTTATTTTAGATATGCTAGAGATTAGAAGGATTCATATAAACAACATAGATATGCTACTGCAATGTAATGAGAACGAGAGTGAGCGAGGAGATTGGAGTGATTGTGCTTCTGACTGTGGAAGCACATCAGAGAATTGGACTGATTTGTAAAAGCTTTTTTTTTCAGAACGTCTGATAGACCTGATGGTCTCAGTAGACGTAATAAATCAACATTTCATTTCACATTTCATTTCATTTCATTTCTCTCTCTCTCTCTCTCTCTCTCTCTCTCTCTCTCTCTCTCTCTCTCTCTCTCTCTCTCTCTCTCTCTCTCTCTCTCTCTCTCTCTCTCTCTCTCTCTCTCTCTCTCTCTCTCTCTCTCTCTCTCTCTCTCTCTCTCTCATTGCAAAGCCCACGTGACATTTCTTTTCTGTTGAGGAGTTGTTTGTAGTGCGCAAGGCTTCTCATAGAGGACTGTCCCCAAACTCTCCCGAATTTGGACCTAAAACAGTTACTTGAATAATGTAGTTCCAATTCCATATTTGCTTTCTCACATGCCAACACTTGGACATCCATATTTGCTTTCTCGCTCTGAATCTTGACTATTATAGTGATACGATTGATTATCTAGTGAAATAAAAAAATTGCATGAACAGATCCAACAAATACCATTGTTTTCCGATAGAAAATCTTCGTCTTCATAGCCATTTAGATCGCAAACTATATCTAAAACCTGAATAGTTAACCTCACTATTGAATGCATTCAAATACCGATATTACCTTTTCTTTTGTGTTATGGCTCTTATGCAGTGGTTAGTTTACTTGTATAATCACCTGAGGGACTAATAATAGAGCATTCTGGAATTAGAAGATACTAGTTATAAGTAAACTAGAGAACAATATCATCTACTATTTGGAGTAGACATGGGCCGCACTCTCTCCATACCAAATGCCATTAGCCAAGTTTCAGACATCTCGTGGCTACAATCCACTTGGCAACATGTTTTCAGAACTAAAAATATGATATACAATAATAATCCACAAATTCACATGCCTCTCACCTTATCAATGACACCAAGCATTGCAAATGATATTTATGATTACACTTTGCAAGCAGAATTGGTAATAGTTTTCCGTACACTGACAGATATCTTCCACAAAATGCACAAACATCAAAATTAGCAATAGTGCAACCACTCCATGGAGGGAAGGCAGGTTGCTTTAGGGCATGGCAACCTGCATGGAATCTCTTCAAAAGAGGTTCTAAAATAGAAAGTTCATGCACATCAGCCTTCCTTGCATTTTCTATACTTAAAAGCTCATCACTTGAGCATAATAAATTTTGAACTAAGTCAGCCAGCTCTTGCTCTCTCAAGTTTATCACTGCCATCACTCTAACACTAGCTTCTTTGGACATGTCATGCGTCAAAGCTAAACAAATTTTGCCTCTCTTATTCACAAGATTCCTTCTTTTCTCTCATCAAGTTGCAAGACCTCTTTAGTTCCTTCCATCTATCATTGGTTGAACTTAGCCATGAATTTATTTTCTTCACTTCTCTTTCACAGAACTTCATCCACTTGTGCATAGTCTTATATGTACCTATCTCATTTGAAGTACATTGGATAGAAGGCTTACTATGAAGCTTGCTACATATGTACACCACAATCCGTATAAGCAACCATAGACATGGAAGCTATGTAAGATACATATAAGAAAAAGTTTCAAAACTCATAAACAACACATGATACCGACCGCAATACACAACCATCATGGAGCTATAACACAAATCATTCTACAAACCACAAAACACACACACACACGTGTACAACCACAATGCACACACCACAAGCCACTTTGTACATACCACAATACACACAAAAATATATACATCCACAATACACACAACCACAACTATAATCTAGTTGTCAACAACCACCTGTGCAACCACATACTACAAAAAAAAAAAACCTTCACGAATTTTCATTGCTTTTGAGCCTCTCTTTTGATTAGCATGCCAACTTTGTTCTCATTTTCCTATGCAAAATATTCCCTAAAATAATGCTCTAGGATGCAAGTAATTATGACCACTAAGTGTGCCGAATTCGGTCCACATCCATAGCAACTACTTGCTTCCCATTGTTTGAGCTTAGGGCTTACTTTGTTAGATCCTTGATGCACCTGGTATTCTCGTTCATTGTAAGCTCGTAGTTTACTGCCTCTGTTGTTCAGCATTGTATACTCTATTGTTGTTTATTGGAGACGCCCAGATGAGGCTTTTCTTTCAGCTCTTCTTTTTCATTTAGTTGCATGATGATTTTGAGAATTGAGTTTTTCATATCACGATAAGAAGATAAATGGAATTCTTGATACATATGTATTGAGTGAGTTAGGGTTTCTCCCCTTATATACCCTTCTTTACATTCTCCTTCCTCATCAGCACATCTGTGTCTCCTTGCTTGTGCCCTTTTTTGCCTTGATCTTCCCACCCACCCGCCCCACCACGCACTGATAGCTAGTATGTTTATTTGCGAAGGACTTTTGATCTCCTGTTGGCTTGTATTTTGGTTGTGAGTTTGTGGCCCCCTTAGCTATGGATGATTTTGCATATGATTGTGTGATTGTGGCCCTCGTGCCACTGGATGGTTGTATAACGGTGGCCCTTGTGCCAGCGGATGGTTGTGAGGTTGTGGCCCTCGTGCTTAGTATGGTTGGTTGTGAATTTATGGCCTCGAGTCAATGGTTTCTTGCCAGGCATTTGGTTGCATGGTTGCGGCCTACCAATATGATTGTTATAATACCTTATATCTTGTAGTACATGTGCAAATTGGTAGTTTGTGAGCTTCTAGTATCTCTTCATGCTTTGTGGTTGCAAGCCTGCTCTATCAGCCTTGTTGTAGGAGACTCGAGCACCATTGCAGTTAATAGAGAAGTGTTGTTGAATTCATTAAGATTAGTGAGACCACACTAGTAGCTAGTATGTTTATTTTTGAAAGACCACCCTTGTGTCTTCTGTGCCGAGTCAGCATTGTATACTTGCCAACATTTAGCAAACTCATACATTGGGCTTGTGCCAATATACAACTAGCAAATTCATACTTAACAACCCTGGGGGTCTCACCTAGGCATATGGGGATACCTCATCTGCGTGCAAGGGGTCACCATCAAACCCATGTATACGACTTTTTGGAGGTGGAAAACCCCTACATACGTAATTACGAAAAGTCAGTTTCCCTGCCCCTTTCCATAGATGTACTTACGGACTATCTTAATTTTTACATACCCCTACCCGATCTTGTACTTGAGTTTGTGCATTCTAGATGGCACATTGACAACCTGTATTAGAGGAAGGGTGCTTAAATTATGTTTTATTTCACTTGTGATGAAACAACAACAAACTTAGATCCAGTTTTATGTGTGCTACGTCTAAAGTTGTGTGCACGTTAAAGTTTGAGCATAGTTCAATATTTAGTGCTAAATATCTTATCTTAATTGCCCTTGCAAATACGTGATTCTAAGTTAGGGCAACAAAAATTTGGGAAATCCTTAAGGTTATTTATTGTAAGACACATCTAGTTAGTATGTTTAATCCTGCAACACACGTTCATCTTTGCAACTTACAAGTCACATTTAATTAAGTAGGTCAAATCTCGAAATTTGGGACTCAGACTGAAAATGGGACTCATACTCAATTTTTTTTTGAATTGAGTGCTTGAATAGAATTTTGTCTTAATAAAACAACAATAACATTTACAAACAACAAACCGAGAAAAGAAGGGGAGATGTGAGAAGGTTTGAAGGGGGTCGGAGGGTGGGCAAGAGGAAGGAAGGAAGGAGGCAACTAGAGAGGGGGAGGAGGATGGGCAAGAGGCAATTGGGAGGGGGATGGGGAAAGAGGCAAACTGGAGAGGGAGGAGGATGGGAAAGAGGCAACTGGAGAAGGGAAGGAGGATGGGCAAAGAGGCAACTGGGGAGGGGCAAAGAAAGGGGGAGGAGGATGATGGGCAAAGGGGCAAATGGGAAGGGGAGAGAAAGGGCAAAGGGGCAAAGATGGGCAACCTTTAGTAATTATAATCAATATAATTATAATAAATATAATTAACAAATATAATTAACATTATTATAATTAATTAAAAAAAAACAATATATATAATAATGAATCAGGAAATATTAGCCAAGGTGATTTCTCGACTAGTGGGGCGAGAAGATGCCCACAAAATCAGACTCCAAAAAAGCTGCCAAGGAGGATTGCTTGTTCTGTTGTTCTGGCTTAACGAAAATTAATTTTGCAAGACGGAGAATGGATGGGGGCTATCGGCTCTGATAGCGCCTCTAAAATCCAACCCAATCTTCCACTCCTCCACAATCAATTTCATATTCAAATTTCGCCTCGCCAAAAGGGGCCATGCAAGCACTGGAACTCCGACGCCCATTTTACCTCGGTCTGGAGTACCTCGGTCTGGGGTGCCCATTTTACCACAACGCCTTCTTCCTCACTCGGCCCTTCAAAAATCCAACCCACATCTTCTTTCTCAGCTGCTCTTTTCTCAGCACTGGCTATCAGCTATGGCGAGAATTTCAAGCAAATGTTGCTATGAGCGCCTGAACGGAGCAATTTCTTGCCCCATAAAACCTCCATCTCTATAGGCCGAAGCCTATACTCTGATACTCATATTCTTCACGCCTCCTTCTCTTCCTGCAGGATCTGTCCAGCTCAGACCTCCATATCTTCAGGATTATGCTGCTGTCGCCGGCTATGGAGAGCTCTGCCATCGGAATAGAAGACTAGCTGGCTTTTGAGAGCAGATAATCTCCTCATGCTTGTCAAAAATATGGGCACAGAACTTCAAATTAGATGTAATCCGGCAGCCTCTGCCTCCTCCCAGCATAAGAACGAGGAGAAGGTCCGGCTATTGGCGCCGATGTAGCAGCATCCCCCTGCCTCCTCCTTTTTATCGTCCTCTACCATGAATCCGGCAGTTTTTCTTCTTGTATCCTCTGTTGTTTGCACATCTGGGCTTACTTTAGGCTGAGCAGCAAATCCTGCAGCTCTTTGCTTACTTTAGGCTTACTTTACATCCTGGCAGCAAATCCGGCAGCTCTTTGCTGCTTCAGACTCCCTTTGAGCTTCAATCTGGGAAATCCGGTAGCTCTTTGCTGCTTCAAACTCCAATAGGCTTCAATCTGGGTAACTCCCTTTGGCAGCAAATCCGGTAGCTCTTTGAGCTTCAAACTCCCAAATCGGTCACTTGGAGCTCCAATCCGGCAGCAATCAGCTCCGAGCCTTTTGAGCCGAAATTGATTTTTTCAGAAGAACGTGCTTCCAACTGTGTTTTCTTGCTGCTAACATGTGTTTTCTTACTGTGTTTTCTGTAGGCATCAAAAGCAATCGATCCATCAAAAGGCTGTGTTTTCTGTAGTTTCTCAAAATGATTTTACATCAGGAATCCAAAGCCCACATCTGCAGCATGATAGGATTAAAGGGGAAGCCATGGATCGACCAAGAAGTTGCGAGAGAAAGCACAAAAGGAAATACAAAATGGGTAGATGGAATTCAAAATTTGAATTTGCTTCCGATGTCCATATTTTGGAGAGTTGGCCTTCCTCTGATATTGCCACAGGAAAAACATATTGCAAGACTCAAACCTATTCTACATAAGAGCAGGAAGGTCGCTGGAGCTAGAAGCCCAAGCTTGGGGATGGCCTGCCCTTTGGAAAAACTTGCACCGGAAAGGAGAGTGGTACTGAGATGGATCAGAAAAGGGAAAGCAAAAGCGCTTGCAAACCCCTCATATGATGGTGGTGTATATGGTCGAAAGTGCAGGTCGAAAGTGCTTGGCAGGTCGAAAGTGCAGGTCGAAAGTGCTTGGCAGGTCGAAAGTGCAGGTCGAAAGTGCTCCGTGACTAGGAGAGAGCTCCACGCGCCCTTTGCACTAGGTGGTTATGTGTGAAGAGGGTGTAATCATTGTGCCCATACCACCACTATGGTCTCTTCACCCACTGTAATATATATTGTAATGAGCCCATTTATAAATATAAGGTATCTCAAAACTAGTATTTTTGGGTGATTAAGTAAACAATTTGCTTAATTTTTGTTGGAATTTGTGATCTATTGTCTACCCACCTAATGGACACTAGTGGACAAAAATTCCAATTATGGCCAGTTTTCGGGTCGGGGTGCTTCTTTTTGTGTAAATTAACAGGGTTCCCAAAAAAAGTGGGAATGGAATGAGTCCCACTTTAATTAAATACGACTTTTACATCTTTCGTTCATGAATATTCAAGAGCTATTTGCATTAGTTTATGTCCATCATTCCTTAGATTTTGCAAAACATGATTAAAAAAAAAAAACAATTTCTACAACATCATGAATGCTCTCACAACTAAACAATAAAATGCGCATTCCAACAATTTATTTCAAATGTTAAAATTGTACAACAGAGCATGATCTCATAATTTTACAGCAAATCAAGTTTAGTCCGAAACCACTTAATCCCCAAAATGCAAGGTAACCAACAAATTCAAGAATAAGATACAGAAGTGATCGATACAAAAGCAAGCCCAAGTGTCATGTTGAACTTCTGATCCTTTTTCGTTGATGCCTTGAGTAGCAAGGTCATTTCAAATCCTTCATAGCAATATAAAGCTATCCCCCAAAGAGGGGGGGGGGGAGAGAGAGCTTTCAAGCTTCCGAATCTGCTTCCTAATAGCTTCAAGGACTTTTTCATTATTCCAATTTCTCTAACCTTCTTCATTTCCTTCTTATTCTGCAAGCAGAATGCAATGTTTCAACCAATCACAGTTGAAAGAAGCGAATTCTGGGCACACCTATGCATGCAATCGCCAAGAACAGGAAGGTCTTGTAAACTCCGTGGTTTCTAGAAGCCACACAAATGGGTTACAAAAATATGGAGTGCAGTCTAATGCCTAAATGGGAAGTACAAATCCAACAGAATGGAATAATATGTATTTCATAAACATTCAAATGCATACTTTGTCTGCAACTTACCATGGAATCTTATCTATTTGCATGCCTTCTCAAATAATGCCTATGCAAAAACTATGCATTAAGTCATATAAATGCATTAATTTACATTCAATTAAGGACATTTTGGCATGTTAAAGACAAAGGAAAATAGATTCCTTGAGATTGATACCTAAAAGCAGACAGAAATGGGTGTTTAGCAAGCCTCCTCTCCAAATGTTCATGAATATGTACATTCTTGCAGGCTACACATGAATATAAATATTCCAAATAGAAAAAGAAACTATATTTCAAAGCCATCTTTCGAGATGCCCTACTCCGTGGACATTAAAAGTTTCTTCCTTCCTTCCTACTCGGTCTCTATAAATCATCTGGTTATATGGTAGGCAGAATGGAGTAATAAATGAATGCCTTTCCAACTAATTTGTTTGAATTAACAAGAGTCCTCTGGAATATAACCATTTACGTCTTTTTTTTTCCATGATCTTGATTCAGGCAGTCGACGATTCCAGAACTACTGCAGATTCAAACATGATATTCAATTATGCGAATCTAAATAAAGCAATGAATCAAACAAATCTAATTAAAGCAATGAATCGAACAAACTGTTTGAAAAACAGAGCCAATATATCAAGAAGCTTTTTATCTGCTAAAGGAACTGGCCACACATACATGTGAAAGGGAGGAAACATGCAAGAAGGCAGTCACAACTTCTATTTAGTAAGATCTCATCATCGCCAGAGAACCAATAGTGTCTTCTCACTTCAAAGAAACACAGAAAAATAAATGCTTCCTGTAACTTATAGACAGAGCAAAATGAGAAAAAATGGTAAATGAGAAAAATACAAACCTTCTGAAAACCTTCTGTAGGACCAAATAAGCCATCTGGAAAATCAGTTAGCTTGCTGGAAATGCATAAAGAAGGTAGAGTAAGAAACCCAGAATCAAACTGCACATCTCCAGCAGAATAGTGGTACATATTGCCATATGAGATCAAAGCCAGAATGAAGAAAGAAATGCTCAAAAAGCGTACCTCTCATAAACGTCTCTAGCAAAGGACAAACCCTTGTTAAAATAAATAGGAGCAACTAGCTGAAAGGGCAAGCATCTCTTGATGGTCCAGAAGCTCTCTACACCGACATGGTAAGCAAAAATCAAAGCTCCAGATATCCTAAACTTTTGAAAGAATGGCTTATCTGCAAACCAACAAAAAAATGAAATAGATTCAGTCTTTGCCTGGATATGGATTAACATGCACCAAAGAATACCTTTAAGTTCTGAGAACAAGCAGAGTAGTTCCTTGTCGTTGTTACAGGTGCTTCCAGGGGTATGGCGGGTAACGGACTTCTGATGGAATTCCATAAGCACGAGAGTCATGTTGGGGGCATAGTGGCTATACGGCGGACCATAAGCCCGTAGTCGGGCTATGGGGACATACTGGGGCTAGGAAAGTTGGCCCTAGGGGTGCAACTTTTAATGTTTATGAAATAAACATTAGGTAAGTTTTGGAACATTAATATTAATGTTATTAATGTAGGCTCATATTGGTTTATGCAAAACCAAGATGGAACGAGCCAGTTTAGGCTCGAAACTCCATTGATTTCGAACATGCCCTTGCATGAAATCCACCTGGAGCAGGTCTGATTTGCATGAGGAGACATGCAAACAAGGATTTTGGCAGTATAAAAGGGCAGGAGAATCCAAATTCTGGGAGGACGACGAAGTGGACAAGCTTGGAAAGCATCTTCTTATCTCTGTTACAGGGCTAATTGATCATAGCCTGAATCTTGGCAACCCAAATCCGACCCATTCAGCTTGATTCCGGCCCTCTGTTACATCCCTGGGTGGTGTTTTAGAGAGCAAGGTGAGATACGACGGTTCTATGTTTATCTTCAAGCATTGTGATTGGGTTTGATTGCAAGAGTCTCTCTCTCTTCTATTTGGAATAAAAGAGTGTGGCTTGCATATGATTGCAGTATTGCAACACTGATTGCAAGAGATTACTTGCATCCAAGGAATTATCTCTGGGAGATAATTCACTAGCCTTTGGATTGCAAGGGCTATTCGATTCATTTGTAAAGAATCAAGAGGAAGCTAGGCTTCCTGATTAGTCTCTGGAAGACTAATCCCATCGATCATGGGAAACTCTAGGAGTTCATGGTGTGGGCGATAGACCGTTGGCCTTTTCCCATTGCGTGGAAAGTTACAGAATTTGCTGCGTACCATTTTTGGTATCAGAGCCCAGAGATTGTGCAAGAACTCTGAGAGTTCTGAGATTGCAGATCGTTGGGAATCTCTAACGAGATAACTGTGAATTTAGATTTTAGAATTTAGGATTCTAGATAATCTAAACACGGTGCTGTGAATCTAGTTTTTTTGGGAAAATCTAGATTGAGTTCTCTAGTTTTCTGGGAAAATCTAGATTGAGCTCTATAAGTAGGATTCTTGAAGTTTAAATATGGATTGGAAATCCTATTTAAATAAGAATCTTAAGAGTTTAATTGCCATTATAGATTTGTGGAAATCTAGACTTTGATGGCAGAAATGGACGAGAAAAGTTTTTCCAAACCACTTGGGAAGTGGAGAAGCGTGAACTTGTCCAAGAGCTGGTTGAAAACTTAGCATATCTTCAAGGGAAGATGGCGTCCATTGAACAAGAAGTCAATAAATTAGATACTAAGCAATGCAGTTTACTTGCTGAAGTACTTGAGGAAGATACCAAGGGTATTTCTTCACAAGTCCCTTCTCAGGGAGGTTTTGACTGCTTGAATGAACTTATGGCTTATCGTCAGTTGGAATTAAGGACATATAAGCAAGAGCTTCGGAAGCTGCTTGCAATTGTAGATGATGAAAGTCAGGTTTTTTATTTTATGCATGACATAAATGACACTGAACTTAAAATGAGACTTAAGAGACTGCATCCAAGTGATTTGGGTATAGAAATATTCTATGCTTGCATATGCAGTCAACCAAGTAGAAGATTTAGCCTAAAGGACGAAGAACAGCCGGGTTGTTCGAGTAGTTTTAATGGGCACAATTCCAGTTCTCAACCAAGACGAAAAGTTCTGGGTGGCTCTAAGGTAAAGGATGGTATTAACGAGGTTAATACAGATAAAACTTGTTTGGGTTGTGGAAAAAGAGGACATGACTGTCAGGAGTCCATTACCAGCCATATCCCTGGAAGCACCTGACCGGCCATAGCCCTGGAAGCACCTGTAACAATTCCTCCCCCCTCTAAGACCTTGTCCTCAAGGTATTTTAATTAGTGCAGGTGAGGAAACCGCTGCACGAACTCATCCGACTCCCATGTGGCATCCTCGGGAGTCTAGCCTCGCCATAAGGCCAATTATTCTACAACATCTCTGTTGCGCAACTGCCGAACTCTTTTATACAAAAGACGTTCTGGCGTTACAGAGGAGGTTAAGACAAGCGGTATACTCTCAGGACTAACCACTTTATCTGTATCTAGTATAACACGCTTCAGTTCACTTACATAAAACACAGGATGGATCTCAAGGTTGAGTTGAGCTTACCACAGGACCTTGGGATCCATCCTGTGTTTCATATAAGTCAACTGAAGCATGTTATACTAGATACGGATAACGTGGTTAGTCCTGAGAGTATACCACTTGTCTTAACCTCCTCTGTAACGCCAGAACATCTTTTGGATAAAAGATTTCGGCAGCTGCGCAACAGAGATGTTGTAGAACAATTGGCCTTGTGGCAAGGCTAGATTCCTGAGGATGCCACATGGGAGTCGGATGAGTTCGTGCAGCGGTTTCCTCACCTGAACTAATTAAAATATACCTTGAGGACAAGGTCTTAGAGGAGGGAGGAATTGTTACAGGTGCCTCCAGGGTAACGAACTCCTGACTATTCCATAAGCACGGAAGTACCGCCGATAGTATATCGGGGGCATAATGGCTATGCGGTGGGCCATAAGCCCATAATCAGGCTATGGGGACATACTGCGGCTAGCAAAGTTGGCCCTAGGGGCGCAACTTTTAATGTTTATGAAATAAACATTAGGTAAGGTGGCACTCTAGTATTGGTTTATGCAAAACTGAGATGGAACGAGCCAGTTTAGGCTCGAAACTTTTCGAGCCTGTGTTAAATGGCAAGAGATCAGAGTCTCCATTGATTTCGAACATGCCATTGCATGAAATCCACCTGGAGCAGGTCTGATTTGCATGAGGAGACATGCAAACAGGGATTTTGGCAATATAAAAGGCAGGAGAATCCAAATTCTGGGAGGACCACGAAGTGGACAAGCTTGAAAACCATCTCCTTATCTTTGTTACAGGGCTAATTGATTATAGCTTGAATATTGGCAGCCCAAATCTGACAGATTCAGCTTGATTCTGGCTTTCTGTTACATCCCTGGATGGTGTTTTAGAGAGCAAGATGAGATACGGCGGTTCTCTGTTTGTATTCAAGCTTGTGATTGGGTTTAATTGCAAGAATCTCTCTCTCTTTTATTTGGAATACAAGAGTGTGGCTTGCATATGATTGCAATATTGCAACACTGATTGCAAGTGTTAACTTGCATCCAAGGAATTATCTCTGGGAGATAATTCACTAGACTTTGGGTTGCAAGGGCTATTCGATTCTTTTGGAAAGAATAAAGAGGAAGTTAGGCTTCCTAATTAGTCTCTAGAAGACTAATCCCAATTGTCGTGTGAACTCTGGGAATTCGTGGTGTGGGCGGTAGACCGTTGGCCTTTTTCCATTGTTTGGGAAGCTGCAGGATTTGCTGCATGACAGCCAACTGGGTTTTTCCTGGGATTTGCCCCAATCTTTCACCTCCTGCAATTTGCCCCCAGAAATGATGGGATGCATCAGCCGACGTGCAAGATCTCCAGCCAAAAGAGATATAATACCTGGCTTTAAACAGAATTACATGGACGTTTCTTTTAGCCGAATACTCTTCAATCTGAAAAAAAAATGAAAGAGATGAGTAAGCTATAGCTCTTAAAATATGAAACCTTCTAAAATTGTTCTTGAAGGTTTACAAACTCGGCATAATCTCGGATCTTCAAGAGGAATGCCTAATATGTGGGATCACACCATCCACTTCTACAAATCAAGATATGGCAAGCAAATAGGAAACAAGTTTGCTAATACTCGGCTAATACAAGGTCATATCTATGATGCCTCTGTCCTTCAAGAGGAATGCCTAACGTATATATGATTTTCCTAGTTCCCGCCCATCTTCCCCTTCTCGACCGCCTACGGCTTCTTAGTGGTGAAACGTATTGGTGGTTCGTCCGTATACAGATGTTTTGAGCCAAAAAAAAAAACCCTATCCAGTCACGATGTTGCATTTATATGGGTCAACATGGTGAAACCCCCTGGTTAACAACCCCAAAACTACTATAACTAGCATAACCTACCATAACTCACAATGTAGAATTGCTAGCCCTAATTTTGCATGAATTAACATTATGGGAGCTAGATAGCACTTAAATAGTCAATCTACAACTTATAATTAGCATAGTTTTTTACAACTTATAACTAGCATAGCTTATAAAATACTAAATTCTATTCATAATTGTGTGATATCTCCTGATTTTTTCCTTTTGCCACGTTCTTTCTACATAAATGGCTTACGAGTTCGTGTCTTCAAAGGTTGAGTCATCTCAGCCTCATATGCTTGTTGGTAGCATTACAACATCATCAGAATCACCCTAACATCGGTCTTGTACTTTTGACTATCTCCCGAATGGCACGACTCTAAATGAAGAGGTTTGTGCACTGCTAAAAATGTTCTCCGGGCATAGAGGCTTTCAAGCTATTTTGGCAACTGTTAAAAGTTGAAAGAGATGTTAAAAGGTATGTGGAAGCATGTCTTGTTTGTCAACAAATGAAAGCTTCCACCAGTAAGCCTGCTAGATTGGTACAACCTTTGCCAATTTCAGAAAAATCATGGAAGCATATTACCATGGATTTTATTCAAGGATTACCAAAGACCACTCACAAGAAAGATCATATTTGGACAGTGGTAGACAGGTTGTCTAAACAGGTTCATTTTCTTCCTGTAAGTCCAACATGACCGCACTGCAAGCAAGCAAGATTTTCTTGAAGGAGATATTTAGGATTCATAGAATGCCAAACACAATTATGACGGATAAAGACCCCTTATTTAATGCCAAACACACTTATAACGGATAAAGATCCCTTATTTTGCAGCACGTTTTGGTCGGGACTCATGAAAAATCTAGGCACGACTTTAAAGTTTTCCACAGCCTATCATCCTCAGACGGATGGCCAAACTGAAGTTGTGAACCGTGTTATTGAAAATATGCTCAGAGCCTATGTTGTAGAAAGTCAAAGTCAATGGAAAGAGTATCTTTATCTTTTGGAGTTTGCCTACAATAATACTGTCCATTCTGTTACTCAGAGAACTCCTTTTGAAGTAGTATACAGATATTCCTTGGAATCCCCGATTGCAAAACTTGGAGGAGAAGACGAAGCAACTGCAGACTTTGCGGATATCTTGCAAGAAGTAAAATCTCGAATTCAAAAGAGCTATGAACTAATGGTTTTTAGACTTGCAAAGAAGCGAAGGAAAGTCGACTACAAAAAAATCAATGGGTTTGGATTCATCTTCCGAAGAAACGCTTACGGAAAATGGGTAATAGGTATGTAAAACTGGCATGTAGGTACTATGGTCCATTTCAAGTTGACGACAAAGTTGGTGAGACCATTTCAAGTTGACTAACCTACATCCAGTTTTTAATGTGGGAATACTAAAACCCTATAAGGGAAGTGAAATTTCTCATGAGATTTTGCAGAAAATGGAACACTCAGAACCTCCCAACAACAAGGGTGATGAAAAATTGCTTGAACCAGAGAAAATACTCACGCACCAAGATAAGGAGACTAGGACTTCCTCCTATCGAAGGTATCTCGTGAAATTCAAATTTCATCCACTCTCTGATGCAGCATGGTATTCTAAGGTCCAACTTAAGGAATACAGCCCACTTGTGGAGGAATGTGAAACTTTGCAAGATTAACAAGCAAGATTAAACTTGCAATTGCTTTATCAAAGAAAATATCTAAAGATGGATTTATGTAGTATTTTAAAATTCTTTATTAACAATTATAAAGATATCAAGTCCTACCGATTGGTCTCCGTGGACGATAAAAGTACCTTCCTTCCTTCCTTCCTTCCTTCTAAGTGAATTGAGGCCATTTTTAATTGAATTGGAATGAAAGTCTTTAATGGACAAGAGATTAAAGACTCAGGTTATTCCTAAAGGAATTGGAATAGTCATCCTTAAAGGAATTAGGATGCACAATTCTTCTTCGAGATTAACGCGGATGTTTGATCTTGGAAAGGGAAGGATTGTTACGGCTTAATGCCGGCTCGAGAGAGCGGCTCAGGCTCAACACATTTAGACCTAGTTTATTATGGAAACTTAGAAAGTAACTTAAATGTATTCCATGGGGTAGATAAAATTAAAGTTAACCTATGAAACATTGAGCCTTTAAAATGTTTAATAGTTGATAACGGGTCATCGACCCCTTAAACTAAAATGGGCGCAGACTCAATGGTGCTTCACCGGATCTTCCAGAAAAAGGATCGATCTGACTCAGCAAAAAGGCCAAACTCATCTAATCAATAATCGGATCATTATTATTCATTCCTATTCACCTTTTCCAAAGTTATTTCTCAGCTAAAAGGGAGGATTCAAGAAAAGGTCAATATCTTCCCTATCATATTCTATTCTATTGGTTTGGGTGCATATTCACACGGGAGGTGACTCCAGGCAACGAGAGCTGTTGGATAGGCATATTCACCCCTTATTCCTTAATCTACACCGTACGTAAAGTTCCTCGTTTGTGGGGTATGCAAGTACAAAATTTGCTATACTGTATAACAAGATTTGCAAAATACTATAAGATTTAAAGCAAAATACTATATGGTGTTGATTTTGTATGTGCAAAAAATAATTATAAGGGCTCTCGCTGCCAATGAGGGGGTGCCACCTGGCCCAAATCGATTGGCCAGGAGGGACTTACCATTTTGGGGCATGGAATAGGGGTCCTACATCCCCAATTCATCCCAAATTCGAATTGGGAGTGAAGAGGAGCAACAACCACGAGCTTACACCCGTTTCACCAACACCTACCAACCAGCCTCGGACTATGGATGCCTACCGTGACTACGGCTCTAGCCAAGAGACTGGTTAGTCATTAGATAGCTTCTATTCTGCTGACACTTCTTTGAATAGATGGAATGATTAAATTCTCTTTTGTATGTTGTTCTGGATACTTAGATGGTGTCTATATTCTTTCTTTCTGCTTCTTCCGTGTATTGGAAATTAAGGGAATGGTAGAGACCTAAAAGCCTCTTAGCAGTAGCGATGTCTCTAGCTAGATCCCGTAATACCCAATAAATGCGGCCTGTGCACAAGAGCCAACCTGGCTGTGGATGCTATGATGTGGTTCAGCACCAGATAACGAGTATGAGGGTGAAACGGGGGTGGGGTCTTGCCTAGCGCGGCTACAGGACTCCTATAGTGTGTTAGGCTTATAGCCGGTCACTGTGTGTGGGCAGGGTATGGGTCTGACACTCTCTAGGCCGGAGGGCATGAGTCTATATGGCCGTCCTGGGCTCGAACGGGCTGGTGATCTAGCCTTTCGATTTAGGGGAGTAAGTCGGGTACGGACGCGGGGGTCGCTGATGCGGCACGTGTTCTCTAGCACACCCAGGGATCCGTCATGCTCGGGGAGGAGACGCCTCTCTGACCTGCCTCATCAGACCGAGGAGATGTAACCCGAAGTAGTCCTGAAGGGTGATTCCTTGGGATTGCATCTCCGGAGGGCTACAAGCACGTCATAGCATGATTCAGCCTATCTGCAAAGTGTGCACAGGAGGGGCAGATGGAGTGGACAACCCTAGCCATTGTCTTAAGCCAGCCAACGCCATGTTATACTTCCGTCTGTTGATATCTTGAGGCCCTGGCTGTCAGTTGACCCCTTGGAGTCTGAGCTCGGGGTAATGCCTTGTCATGGTGATCTTTCGTGTTATTATGGATGTATTGTCTTTTCCGTGATGATGATGGATGGGCCACCCTTCGTGGTGGTATATTATTTTGCATGATGGTTGTATGCTAACGTATATGTATGCTTCCGCTGTATAGGATTTCCCATAGAGGACGTGGGATGAATGACACCTCCGTGTTCCTCACTCGGACACTTGGCCATCCCAAGTGGTCCGAGTCCGACGGAGAGCCTTACCATGGTGATGTAGCCACCATGGGAGGGGAATTCCCGTATTTATACGATGAGAGCATCGTATAGACTCTGGGAGCGTCACAGTAACTCCTGGCCACGTCCAAAATAAGTAATATCTTTTCTAAAAAAAGACCAATTTACACTATCATATGTCTTTTTAAAGTTTAGCTTAAGCTAGAAGTAAGGATCTTCAAAGGCAGCAAAAATATTACTAGGAATATCTGTTAGGAATGAATTCCAATTGGACTTTGAATATATGCTCTATAAGAATGGGGCTTAATCCTTTCTGTATATTATTTTGCTATGATCTTGTAAAAGGACAACAATGTTATAGACCTCCAATGATTTATAAATTTAGGTTCTTTCACATTTAGGGTCAATGTAATACATCCTGTATTCAATCTTTGATCCAACCTCCTGATAAGCTTTGTAGACAAAATGTTGAAGGCAGTATCTTAATTTATTTTTAACACTAGCACACAACCATGGTTTAATTATGAGTGTAGATATTTATCAAACCCTATTTCTGCCAATGAATGTACCAAGTAAATATTGTACACCTACCAAAGTGATCGCAAACATTGACAAGGCCTTTATTTCCTTTCTCCATGCAATCAATGTTTCATTTGAACTCCTGCTAGATGATGCAATACCAACATAGTTTTTTCTAGTAACCTAAATAAAAGACCTACATCATTCTTTCTACATTTGTGCTCGCAAAATACTATATCGGGGCATATTTTCTTTAACGATAATAAAAGTCTACTACCTTTGATTTCAGAGGATTTCACTCCTCTACCATGCCACTTATCACTGTGTTAGGAGCATAGCTACCGGGAACCAAGTTCCGAACTTGGTTCCCGTTCCCAACTCCGTTCCCGAGCATCCTGAGTTCCAGGAACTCCTAGCCAAGTTCCCACTACATGTGCTACCGGGAACTTCGTTCCGGACGAAGTTCCCATAAATGGGAACTTGAGTTCCCGGTAGCAAATTTTTTGGGAACTAAATTTACAAAGGAATGGAAAAAAGAAAGCGTCGAATATGATTCAAAACAATGCTATTTTTTTCCTCCTATTTTTTTGGCCTGCTGTATTTTGGGCGGCCGACACTGTTATCGGATGATCGGATCTGTTGTTGGAGCTTGCACTCTGTTGCCTACCTCCTACCTGCAAGCTCACTAAAAGCTTTTGTTCGTACGAGTTTTTTACAAGGATTAAGATTTATTCTTCACTGTGAAATTAAAGCATCTGCTAAATGTAACCTTTTGCCACACAATTTGTTAACTTTGCAATAAAAATCTTTTCCAAGTCATGTTTCCATATTTTTGCAATTTGAAATCTTCCCAAACTAAAGTTTTATGTTGGTATTAAAAGTGTTTTCAGTTTTATGTGTTTTCAGTTACTATATTCTACTTATGCGTTTTTTCTAAAAGCTTATAACTTCTTAAAATTGTTGTTTTCAAACTTTAAATGAGCATTAAACAGTGGTTTTATCTATTACGTTCACACATCACTATGTATTTCACTTTTTTCTATTCTAAGTGTTCTATGATGATCTACATGCAAAGGGAACTCCAAAACCGTTTGAATTTTTAAAAAATTCGAAGGTTGGACGTTCCCGTTCCCATCCGTTCCCGTTCCCATTCCGAATTTTGGGTCCGAGTTCCCGTTCCCGTTCCCGTTCCCGTTCCGGGTAGCTATGGTTAGGAGGCCTTCTCGAGAATGTGCATTCTGAGACTCTTTCTTTACAATCCAGCACTACTCTCTTTGTACTTGTCCCCAAATCAATTTATTCATCCTCAACTGTGATGACCATACGGATACAATACGAAGATGATCATCACTCATGTACAAAGTCATTAGCCAAATTCAAACTCATGACCCTTAGGTCGTGAGGCCTTGTCTCCGTAGGGTTATCTCCATATTGTTATCATTATATATTCTTGTTATATTTTCATGCTAGACGGCATATTGTATGCATGCCAAGGGTCAAACATAGGATATGCCACGTGGCTAGTTCCACGTCTGTCATGTGGAAATTATGGACGCATGCACAATTGGTCTATATATAGAGAAGGTCTAGGGTTGCATAGATCATTCTACTTCAACGCCAGTCATAGACCTCCATTATTCAAGTCTCTTTATTCTCTTACGCCCTTGGTTGCATTGTCCATATACGTATTCTATATAGTTTTGTGATTCTTCTAAGTAAACATGGGCTCGGAGTGACCCTTAGAAGTACTGCAGGCGCTAAGCTAAACGCTTTTGGCCTGCAGAATTACAAGACATCAGTGTCTATAAATTATTTTATATGTCATGGTTGAAGGGACCACCCCCTTTGAAGAAGGAAAAAGAAGGAGGGGAAACCTATCATGCCAAAGGCTTGCCATCCATCTCGGCATAAGGAATGGTAATGTTCCCATTATAGCCGTAGACGAAGGCGTCCTATCATGCCTATATGCACATCCACATTCCTAGAATGCACCAGTCTCTAGGCTTTGTTCCCTTCGTCGTTTTGGCATATCTTCATTGTGGAGATCCTTATCAGGAGAAAAAGTCTATCAAAGGACATGATGCAAGGGTTAGAGTGGATTGAAACTTTATGCTACCAACTTCATTCCAACTTGAACAAGAATGTGCAATAGCTTGGGAAAAGGTTGGCAAAGTTGAATGACGCAGATCAATTCCACGTCTTTATTCACTATTCTATTCCAGTCCCGATCCCAGTTCATGATCCTGCTATTGCTCAAGAGGCCTGGCCTTCTAATGTAAGCCCAATCTTTGAATTAGATCACAACCTTGCTCCAATACTATCTCCTCCAGTTGGATCCTACTCCAGTTCTTGAGGCGAGACAAAGTTGAATGACGCAGATCGACTCCACATTTTATTTATGATTCTATTCCAGTGTCGATCCCATTTCTCGATCCAGTTCATGATCTTGCTATTGCTCAAGAGGTCTCGTCTTCTGATGTAAGCCCAATCTTTGGATCCGTTCAAAATCTTGCGCCAATACTATCTCCTCTAGCTTTGGATCTTACTCTAGTTCTTGAGGCCGCTCATGCCTTGTCTCCGACTTCAACCAATCAAATCCAGGATTTGAAGTACCAGCTTCAGCAAGCGGAATAGTCTGCAGAAGATGCCCACACCAAGACTGAAAGGTACTCTGTTCTTGTCGAGCACATATGCACGGATTATCCCCTCTCTATGGGATACCTTGACTATGCCAAATCACGGCAGCATCTTTTTCTTATATGATGGCTCAGTGCATTTGGCTCAGTCGAAAGAGCTATCATGGTCAATGATTTTGTGTGTCTTTGGCTTGGCCGTACCATAGAAGAAAGAGGCACGATGTGTGCTCTGGTTAACTTTCAGCTGCTTCCTATCAAAGATCTTCCGTTCTTTATTTTTCGAATAGTCCAGCCCATGGCTTATGTTCTGCATGATTTTTATCTGGTTCATTCTCATGGAAAATTTTTAGAAGACCACCCGGAAGCATTCACGGGCAATCAGTCAGCAATGGTACTACTTCAAAAGGACAACCACTATCTCTCTGATCCAACCGCCACGTCCATACTCCTAAACAAATATATGTCAGAGATTCATTCACATCTCATACTCTGGGCACAAGAGGCTCTTGAAGGTGCTGAGGCCCATCTATAGTGAGACTGCATTGGCTATGCAGAGTTGTTCCTCCAGTATATTGATACTCTGATTACCTTCTGTATATATTTTTGGAGAATAAGGTTATTCCACTGGACTGGGAACCGTCCCCTCTCGAGACACTGATGCCACCTCAAGTTTGAAAAATACTCTGCGAACAGTTGGATCCAGCTTTGGTAACAGAGTTCTGTGCTCAGTCCTAAGATGAGCGTATGCATCCATCATCATGACCCAGTCCTTATGCTTCTCTCAGCGCCCATCCATGGAGTGAGTATATGACTATGGACTGGCGTTCTTCTTTCTGGACATGTACCTTGGCTGCTCACACGAAATGGACTCCCACACATATCACTGTAAATCTTCGATGAGATCTATGCTTTGTCTAAAGACACGCATGGAAGGATACTGACACTTTTGGATATCACTACCATTGGATCTACATCCCAAGTAAGAAGTCTCAGAAAATGCCTGCTAATGCAGTTGCTTTGAAAAAGGCCTTGTATATTGTGTCAAAGCCCTCCTGCCTCTGGATATGGATCTTCAATCTTGGATTCAATCCCTTGATAAAGGCTGCAACAAAATACAAAGTAGGAGTAGGGACCTGGCTTCGTTGACATTTTAAAAGGTAGGAGCTAAACCTCTCCACATAATGATTTATACTCTCTTCCTGGCAGATGCAAAAGGTCTGTAATTCGTTACCAAGCTCTTGAAGCACAGAAAGCCTACCAAACATTGCCAAGAATTTCTGCACAAGAGCATAATAAGAGTTAGTCCTCATAATGGAAGTAACATGTTCACACCATGCACTTACTTCATTCGCTTTCATGTATTTTTTAAATTCAGAAAACTTACAACCCTTTTTGCGACCATAATCTTGATAGTACTTTTAAAATAGCTTAAGGAAGTGAGTGGCATCCACACCGAATTCAAAAGCGGGTGGAGGCACTGGTAGACTTCGCACAAATTGATTGGTAGGAGTAAAGACATGCTGTAAAATTGGAGATTGAGGTACTTGGGACATGTTATTGTTGCTCTGGAACTTCAGAGTGTTCATTCGAGTCAGTGTTCTTCCTTGGAGCCATGAGTTCACCAAGATCCGGGTGGATCTCGGTAGAGCCTCCAAAATGTTAACCTCAAACTTGGCACCTGAGATTAACTACAGAGAAATAGCTTGGAAGAGAACTTCGAAGCTAAGTTCGGACCCCTAGATCACTTAGGTGATCAGTCTATAACACAAGATGCACTCAATGTTAAAAAAAAACTTAAAATAACATACCTTTCCCATTTCAAAAAAAGTTAGTCTTGATCAAATTGTTGCAGGAAATGGAAGGATGGCATTTCTTTAGAATTTTTTTGATAGGAATACTCAAAAACTTGGTACAAAAAATTTTAAAGTCAAAGAGCAAACTTGAGAGATATTCGAGTCTAAATACAAGTAAAAAATTGGTCAATAGAAGTCAACTGTGATGGCAGAGAGCAATTTTCAAGAACTAGAGTTTAGATGCATTTTTTGGATGCTTTCAAGCTTGACAACCAGATATCAATGTGTATATCAAGGGCATGTAGTCGAGGAAGCAAGATCCAAACAAGATTTTAAAATATCTTCACCTCAGTGTGTTTTTTAATCACAGACTAGAAGCATAGAGAGCAGAATTCAAGAAACCAAAGATAAACACATATTTTTTTATTTTCTCTAAACAGGCTAGTGCTTGTGAAAATTTAGGAGTAAATACTTCAACTATAAATGATAAATTCTTGTCTTTGAAAAGCTTTCTTTTGCAAGAAAGATGCGGACTAGAAAGATTTGATCAAATGGGAGTTTTCATTGATACAAGGGACATAATAGTAAGTACATAAGGATAAAAAATCTCAGGTCAATAATCAACACATTGGGAAGTATCACAAGTCGGATTACCATCAGGTTTTCTCAAGATCTTGAGAAATGGAAAGCAATGCAACATTCTCAAGCAAGAATCGATCTTATCAGTCAATTTTGGATGATAAATCATAGGTACAGAGCCTTCAAATCTTCAGATGAATCGAGTTTCCCCAAATAATCCCCTGTTTTTTGTCGGTTTGCTTGATTCATCATGATTCTGCATGTTCCTTTGGTTCAGGATGTTTACTGTAGTATATAAGATGATTTAGGCAGATATTAACTGAAAGAGTAGAGTCTGACAGCCGAATTCAAGGTTTCTTACCATTTCTGATCGATTAGGGTTTTGAAAAAGAGCAAAGTTTATCCCACAAACCTATTCAGGAAAATTTGACCAGGTTATAAACACTAAATCACAAACAAATTAATAATTGCTTGCGTGGTGCTCCACGTGAGATCCGGTCTGTTGCCGACCCACACGCCAGGAGTTCCACCTTTTTTTGGAAAGGGGAGGGGGGAGGGGAGGGTGGGGGGGTATAGTTGGAAAATAGGCATAGGTAGGCTAGGAGTAGGTAGGCTAGTTTTGCAATTATTTTCTTTTGGCACGCATTACAAGAATCAAGTTTTGAGGAGCCAATATAAGGCCTTTTTTTCGATTTTCAAAAGCTTAACATAGATATTTTTCTCAGCCCTACCTTTTAAATTTTTTTTCCCCAAAAATGAGAATTTTTAGTTTTTGGAAATAAAATGGCAAAGGATTAAATGACATGGGAAGAAGACAACTTAGCAAGTGTGACATGGAAAAGGGTGACATGGATGTGACATGGAATTTTCCTTTTCTCATAAGGTGGCTTTTGTAAAGATATGGGAATGAGTTGGCACTTTTAAGGTGGTGATTGATTAGATCTTAGTGCCACATCATCAATTTCTCACATTTTATCAATTTTTGGACTACTCAAGGTGTTTGAGAACCAATGGATATGAATGGAAGACAATGTACCATGGGAGTGTGGTGGGTAGAATGAACGGTGAATAATGATGGTGAATAGACTGGGTGAATAGGGGATATGGAATATTCCAATTTGAAAACTATGAAGAAATGATGTGCTCATATTGGGGCCTTCCAAACTTCAATCTTCATGAGTGAACTATTCTATTCTATTCTTTGAACTTTGTCTTGCATCCTAGAATCTTGGTATTGCCTCAAGCATGATCTTTGCACTTAAATCTTCAAACCTCAACCAAGATCAAATTTGGCTTGTGTAAACTCCTCGAACTTTATATCCTAGTGATGTCTCAAGCATCAATGCTCCCAATTTGATTGTCTTTAACTGCAAGGTGATCATGTTGCCAAAAATGGGCAACACTCATCCTGATGTAGCAAGGTTAATATTCTGCCAAAATTGTTAGCCTAGAAGCAAGAAGTCTTTAAGGATACCCTAAAAAGTGGAATACCTCGCCTGTGCACTCAAAACTTTACTTGTTTCCACAGGCTAAAATTTATATCCTGATTCACAACCTGGCTATGGCTTTAGGTCAAGAGGCAGCTTTGTAACTGGCCCATTTTAGCTGCTCCACCAATAAATGAGCAGTGGGCAACAGTGCCCTTGCTCATACCTGCAGCTGCAAAATTTATAACCATGTTAAGAACTGCATTAGTGGGCAGAAGGGGAAGAATCGCTGTTGTTTTGCATTGTCTCAGAAAAACCAAAACCAATCGAGTACTAGACAATACTGTAGTGACCGTTCCCAGTTTCTTGTCGGCTGGATTATGGTCTTCAAATGAAGTAACTCAGTCGATAAATTGCGGGTTATCAGAAAATTCTTCCTCGGCAAGTTCATGGCAAAGAGCTGCAAGATTTATGTCAAATTTGAAGAGAGAGGAAAAACAAGTATGCTGGAATTGTAATGCTCCTGCACCTGCATCTATTGGGGTTTTTCTGCTCTGTTCGTCTTGCAAGGCTATTCAACCACCTGACTCAGAAATCGACTTTTTCGAGATTCTTGGCCTGTAAGTTTTTGAATGCTCTGGTTTAAACTTTGTGACTGAAATAAAAGTATCTTATATATGTAGAATGCATGGAAGATGTGCACCTTTTAGCAACTTCTGAACGTTTCACAGATCATAGATGCGGCAATGTTAATGCCATTCCATGAAAGGCGTTTACTTAAGATGCATTTGATCAATAGCTTTACCACTAAATAACAGACCTACTTTCGTCTACATAAAACGTTTGACAAGATAGATAGCAAGGGCTACCTTTTGAGATTTATTGGATCAGTTGTCATGAAGTTACATATGTGCTATAGTGGATTAAACGTCATGATTTTGGACACTATGCTTTCTGTTTAAATTCCCTTTCATTCAGGAAAAAGGAATTTGATATAGATGTCAAAGATTTGGAGAAACGCTATAAGGATCTGCAGAAGAAACTTCATCCAGACCTGTTTGCAACGAAATCCAAGGTGCTTTCCAATTTTATTTCCTCTCTGTTAGCATGTAGTATTTTCATAGCAGTGCTTATGATCACATTTGTGCTTGCCATTATTAAGGTGATAATTTTATGTGTAGAGAGAGCAAAATTATTCAGCAGATCAGTCTGCGCATGTTATCAGGGCATATCAGACACTATTAAAGCCTCTGTCCAGAGCTACATATCTGGTACACCTTTGTTGGTCTATTTTCAGATATTTTAGAGTAAATATAGTAGATGAGTGGACATAGTTATTGTTTATGGCACTGCATTATATTGATATATGTAATACCACGGGCATATTAAATTGTGGTCTCTAGCTTTGCAGTTCTTACACTGTATCATAGTTTGTTGCAGCTGGAGCTTCATGGATGCGACCTGGAAGGAGAGGGAAGTGTCGATGATCCAGAGTTACTGATGGAGGTATGCTATTCTATCTATATGTTATTTTTCTGGAAGTTGCGTCTAAAATTTTTTCTATATTCAGATACATGATATGCACCATGAAAGTGCTTCTGTTCTTAATTCTGAGTATGGTCTTTTAGAATTCTGAGTATGGTCTTTTAGTTGCTGTATTCCTGAATTATGTCTAACATCAACTTGTTCATTAGGGAAAATGATAATTTAGGGTATCACACTGTACCCGTCCAAACTGATCATTGTGATCTGTTTCTGAATTATGCATGATAAGAAGCCCATTAAGGAAAACAGAACTGATGCACTGTTTTATTACTTGGGAAGGTAAGAAATTGCCCTAGAGCTATATGTGTTAATTCAGGCACATAGACCCTTCAGTGCTTGGGAAATGCTAGTAGTTATTTCGGGACTTTAGATATTTCCCATACTTTAAGGGGAACCTAATCCTTGCTGTAACGGTTTTAGAACTCATTGGAGTCCTTAAAGGATGTTTTAATAGGCTTATAACTTAAATTAGAGAAAATTTCATTGTGTTCCAAGCCTGGGCTTGTATCATCAGAAAGTTCACATGATGGATAATGGCTGTCCTCCGTAGTTCAGATGGGGTGCTAAATTTTTGCAAAAGAAAAGCAACACATCTTCCATTCTCTACAATAAGGAACTTAATATAAGGTAATATTCGTTTGCGGTAGATGTGGTTGAGAACCTGTCCTGCAAATCTTTTCTATGCTTGCATTGCATTTGTGATTCTATTATAGTTTGAATGTGGGTCACAAATATATTAGATAATGGAGATGCAAGAAGCTGTTGCAGCAACCTCTGATGCTGCACATGCGACTGAGATCCAAAAGCAGGTACTTCCTGAACATACTATGGCTATTGTGTCTTCTTGAACTGAAACAATCTTCATTCATATGGTAAAATAGGCCAAGTCAAAGATGTCTAAGTATGAACGGGATTTTGCTGATGCTTATGGTAAAGAAGACATTCTTTCTGCAAAGACAGCTTTGCAACGCATGTCTTATTATCATCGTGTTGTGAGCACAATTTTTAACAAGTTTTAAACATTTGAAATCAATTTTGTTGTGAAATAGATTGTATGTAAGTCAGGAAGAAGGTTCCCTGCACATTGTTGAAGCAATCAGATTTTTGCTTCAGTTCCTTTATGTACATTGTAAATAAGAATACTTCCTGTGTAGTGCTCCATAATTCATTCAAGCTACACAATCATTCTAGACACTTACATCTTTCTATACACAAATTTGAAGTCTTCTATATTGGGTAAGAAATCATGGTTTGTGTGGAAGTAAATAGGTGGAGACATTTCAGGATTCCCAATGTCAAAATCCAACAAATTGTACCTGACTATGCAAGCACCCTAACCAGAATTTAGAAAAAAGCCATGACCATTTTCACCAATGGACAAATTGCCATTAGGTCAAACATGTGCATGAGTTTAAATCTAGGATGGTCATTTTGTAAATACTTCGCGACAAAATCAAAACTTGATAATGATGGTGAAGTTGTCGGGACCTAAACAAGATGATGGGTTCCCCTCATTGAAGAGGAAGCAAGTAGAAAATAAATTGGAATAGTTCTTCCATGTAGAGTTTGAGCTTTAAACTACAAATCAGAGAATTGATGATGCTATGTGACTAGTACATGGCTTTATGATTTCATGTTGGAGTCGTAGAAGAGGACGTGGTTTTGTTTAGGCTAGAGTACTCTGATCTCTGGCGTGGGGGAGGTCTCCCAAAGCACCTGTCTAGGAGGGGATCTCCAAGTGGTGTTAGACAACAAGCTCCATATGTAACTTAGCACATGGACATGGGATGTAACAATCTATTTGTCCAGCATATAACACATCAAAGAAGATCATATGGCTCCACGTGATACCAAGTGAGCTAATATGGTGTTCGAATGCATCAAATGATAAGAGGAGTTTTCGTTTTATACTTGGAATGCCATATTCGAGGACAAAGCTCTATAATCCATTGCCCATGGTACACAGGGGCCTTTACAATTTGCATCAAATCAAATGTGTATGCATTTGGTTCAATTTGGTGTGTATTCTCTAAAACTTCAATCTCTATTTCGCTTAGCTGTACAAGCTTTGTACACTGATTATGTAATTCCTTCAAACTAATGTAAATCCAATCTTTAGGATTAATGCTCGAACCACCCAACTGGGCTCTTGCAAGAAATCATTATCTTGCTTTCTACAACAATCTGCAAAAAATAGCTATGTTGCATATGTATTCAAGGTTTTAACTGCAAGCAATAGGAATTAAGGAAAGAGGCCAACTATGGTTAGCTAAAATGCCCGGGTAATGTAATTTTACTATTACATGTAGCTTCAGACCACACCTCCACCGTCTAAATTTTATACAAGCCACATATCCAACGTACAAATTGAACATTTTGTAGCATATGCCAAAACCTCAGTTCCAGTCCTAGGGTTTGTCCCCATGGGCAACACAAGCACAAGACTAATGTGAATGCACCTTATGCAACTAAGTCCAACTTCATATTCCAGGTGACATTCAATTTCTTTTATTATTCAAAGTCCCCCCTATCCATCTTTGAGTGCAAGATTTTCTATGGTTCCAAGTCTTAAAGAAACTCTCGCCCATCATTATAGGTTGCTCATCCATGCCATGCGAGTATCCAAGAGATTGTTCCATTAGCAAAAACCTAGATTATAGGTTGCACCACCATGGTCCTAAAGTTCAATAATAGTAGTCTTTTTTTATCTTTATGGCTTTACCCAGAACCTTTGAAGAAGTCCCTAAATATCTTTTATAGAGTACAAATACGGGACTTATACGCAAAAATTACCGGGACCGTATCTCACGAAACCACTGAAGAACCATAAAAATTTGGATGGCAGCTTAAATCTCGCCGGGTTTGCTTCTTTACCTCCCGAAACTTTACTATTACTGCATTCTTGCTTATTTGGAACCCAACAAACCCAAAATTTAAGGCTAAGATTCTGAAACCAAACAAACTACATTTTAAAAATGAGGGGATCAATTTCGAAACTTTTTGAAGGCCCAGAAGTGCTCATACACCTCATTGATCAATGCTGAAAACCCAAAATTTAAGGCTAAGATTCTGAAACCGTTCAAACTACATTTTAAAAATGAGGGGATTAATTTCGAAACTTTTTGAAGGCTCAGAAGTGCTCATACACCTCATTGATCAATGCTGAGCATGACCAGAAGAGTACTTGAAGTCCTTGATCCTTTCACAACTGGATTTGCAAAGATCTAGTTGGAATTCCTTCTAAAATTTCTTGATGACATATGATTGCTACTGTATCACTTCTGATGTGTTGAAATACTCTTATTTGATATTATTGTGACTCCTATGATCTTATATAAATAAAAATTGGCTTCCAAGCTTATAAATCCAAGTCTGATACAATTTCTTGCACTTTTTCATCACAAAACAACTTAAAGAAAATTTCCAGTTATTCCAAATTGGTTTTGAGCATGTTGCTATCAATACTTGCAACATTTCGAACCTGTGTGTCTTGAACAATCCAAAAAATACCACTTGTAGCTCAAGTTACAAATTTGAGCTTGTTGTTTTTCATGCTCTTGACTGTACTTTCAAAAAATTGAGTACAGATCCTACTTTTATGCTCCAAATCACATTTTGATCACCTGCCATCTTCTTACAGATCTTTTTGCTCCTATTGGCTTTTGAATTTTTTAAAACAGACATCAGTACCAAAAGTAAAATTTTGAGTTTTGGTTTGGCAGTTGACTTTCATTGACCAATTTTTGACCCAAATTTGAGCTCGAATATCTTTCAAATCTGAGCTCTGACTTGGTCACACATTGTTCCACTGGGATTCCTATATACTTTTTTGTGCAAAACTCAACCTTATGACCTGAAGAATCAATCCACCTCTTCTTGCTACATCAGCTTGATTGAATGCCCTATTTTCCAGAAATGGGAAAGGTATAAAAATTTGAGGTTCAGAGTTATTTTCTTGGAATTTTCTTGCACAGACTGATCACCTTAAGTGATCTGGAGGTTCTAACCCCAGTTTGAGTTAAAACTTGGATTGGCTTCTTGTGGTTGGCCTTTAAAGCCAGGTTGAGGGTCAACATCTTGAAGGTTCTACCGAGATCCTCCTAGACCTCAAGAACTCATGGCTTCAAAACTAAAAATTCCAGCAGAACAAGAACGCGTAGAGGAATCAGAGACATCAGAACTCATGAGGGATAGGCCTTTACACCCTAGTCTCTCTTCTAATGTGCTCCAAAGCATGCCTTATCAATTTGAGCTGAATGTTCCAGTTCCTTTGCCTACTTTTGACTCAAATATGAATGCTAATAACTTTCTCAAAACTTTTGAGCAGTATTACATAGACTATGGATTTAAGAAAAGATGTAAGATGTCAGAATTTGAGAAATGCTTCAAAGAAGATGATGAGGTTGGAGCTTGGTTAACTTATGAGAAACCCATGGGAACAGATACATGAGTCATCTCATTGCCAAGTTTCTGGACAGATTTGGTAAGCTGGCTACACCTCAAGAGCTTGTTAATGAGTTGCATTCTTTTTCTATATATGCGGGGGAAAGTGTAAGTCGATACAAAGAGAGATTCAATACCTTCATGAGCAGATGCCAAAAATGCCAAGTTACCGTTCCTACACTCTTCCTAGTTTCATCCTTTATCAAGGGTCTGTCAACTAGACCAGAGATCCAAAGGAAACTCATGAAGATTCAACCTGTTAAAGATTTTGAATTTATCTATAAGGTTTGCCAAGACAACTGAGCTTTGCAAGATGCTTTCTATCCTACCAGAGAAGCATAATGTTTACCATCATGAACCTTTCTATCCTGATGCCATTGATGGCCCTTATGAACCTCATCATTCTATCCCAATCTATGCTGTGCACAGAGAGAAGAAGAAAACCAAGGATGAAGAGGCTGATGCTCAGATTTCAGAGGTCAAATCAGACCTCTCAAAGGTAATAGAGGCATTGGCTGAGGTAATAAACAACTTGTTGAGCTTAAAACATCTAGAGCAAGTAGAACTTCTCTAGAATGCATTCATTGTAATAGAACTTCATATCCAGCTAATGTTTGCTATTAGAGAGTGTGTTCTAAGTGTATTAGAAAAGGACACTTTGGTAAGGAGTGTCCAGTTTTGTGCTTTTTGCAAGGAAGTTGGTTATACTGATTTGAAGTGTGTTGTTAAAGAGTACTTTGCTAAACGAGAAAGAGATAAGAAACCAGAATCAAGTTCACAACTGAGGTTTTCTGAACCTTCTACTTCTTCCATAAGGTTTATATAGGCTACGAAGGTACCACAAGTTGAAGACGTCATGGTGGTGCCGACCAGAGGTATGCATGAAGCTAGCAGACTTACTGAATCAAGTAGGTCTATTCCAGAAGCTCATAAAGTGCCAGTAGCATCACCAATACCTGCTATGGAGCCTCCTCTTCAAGAAATAGCTCCATCTCCTCAACAAAAATATGGTAAAAAAGATCACGAGCTTGATGAGTTAGATGCATTACTTAAGAGCTCCAAAGTAAGTGTAGATCTCTTTACATTATTGAAAATTGCACCTAGTTATAGGAAGAGGTTGTTGCAGCAAACTGTTACTAATGAATCAGTGGCTTGTGTGAACTTTGCTGAAGCTACTAGCATCATTTTGACTCAAAATGAAGAAGATCCAGGGGCATTCATGTGTTCAGCCACCTTGGGAGGTTATTCTTTCTCCAATGTGTTGCTGGATGGTGGATCTCCCTTGAACATCATGCCTTACCATGTTATGAAGAAGTATGGATTTCAAATAGATAAAAAAGCTTTGTTTTGTTGAAATCTTTTTACAATACTAAAATAGCACCTGTTGGAATTGTAACCAAGGTTCCAGTCAACACTGAGGGTATAATTGTGGCTGCCAACTTTATTGTTGTTGCTTTTGAGGACCTAGGAGAGGATGCAGATATCTATGACCTCCTATTTGGGAGAAGATAGATGGCTACAGTTGATGCCAGGCCAGTTTGGTCCTAAGGAATCTGCACCATCTCAAATGGCTCTCAAGTAGCTACCATTTACAATCAAGATGGCTCTTATGGTGTAAAACAAGAGGTACATTTCATTAAATAGCTATCAATAGAAGAACCTTTGGGATCTTATAGGTGTGCAAATGCTAAACCAAGGAAATGTGATATGATTCCTTTGGTTGTGGAGTGTGTGCCCTCTCTCAAGCAAGGTAAGGAAGGCCTCTTGTGGTTTGATGGAGGTATTTCAAAGAAGTTGAACATAGCATCATCTGCAGCTATACTAAAGGACTCTTCAAGTAAACTTTTGGATAAAGTAGGTAGAATCTTTCCTCAAGTAACCTCTAATATTGCAGAATACAAAGCCTTAGTTGCAAGTCTCCAAGAAGCTAAAGCAATGAACATTTCTGACATACATATCTTCGGAGATTCTCAGCTAATATGCAGGCAGGTTAGTGATGAATATCAGACCAAGAATACAGACAGGGAGGTGCTCAGAAATTAGGTAATGGGAGTGCTTACCAATTTTGCCTCTTGGAAGATCACTCATATCCCAAGGGAGCAGAATTGGGAGGCTGATGCTTCATGCATGGATACTCTCATGTTACATCTATCTGACGGTGCTATTCCAGAGAAAGAACTTGATGAGGATGAAGTCAAAGAGTTCTGCCCCATACTTACTATCAATGCTTCACAAGAAGAGTCAACCAAGGAAGTTATCATCAATAAAAATGGCAAGCAAAGAACTTTATTTGTAGGGGATCTGTTTGACACTCAAAATAAGGATGAGATTACTAGTTTCTTTGAGGAAAGAGGAGATGTCTTTGCTTGGGATTATTCTGAATTCATTGGCATTAAGAAATCAATTTGAAATTAAGATCAAAGCAGATTGTAAACCTGTTTTTCAAAAATTGAGAAGGATTAATGCTTCACTTTTGGATCTAATCAAAGAAGAATTGTATAAAATGTTAGATGCAGGTGTCATTGTGGAAATTATTAACCTTGAATGGGTATCTTGCAATTGTACCCGTGGAAAAGAAGAGTGATGCTTTGAGGATTTGCATAGATTATCGAGATCTTAATAAAGCTACCATTAAATATTGTTATCCTTTGCCATTTTTGGAGGAAATCTCGTATGCTGTTGCAGGGAAGGATATGTATTCTTTCCTATATGATTTTTCAGGCTTCAACCAGATTAGCATCAAGGAAGAAGATCAGCCAAAGACCTCATTCATCACTCCTTGGGGTACTTATGCCATGAAAAGAATGCCATGTGGCTTAATGAATGCACCAACCATTTTTCAAAGGGCTATGGTGCTGAAGAATTGAGAGTTTTCTTAGATAATCTTTGTTTAGATTCTGCTTCTACTAACCATGTGGAATTACTTGCAAAGATCTGTGCTTTATGCAGAAGTTCTGGAGTCGACCTTAAACCTAAAAAATGCATCTTTTTTGCATTAAGAGGACAACTTTTAGGTCATGAGGTATCTGGTCAAGGCATTCAAGTAGTTCAAGACAAAGTTGAAGCATTCAAACAGCCAGCTCCTCCTCAAAATCTGAAACAGGTTAAGGGTTTCATTGGTATGATAAGTTTCCTTAAGATGTACATTCCAAACTTTGCTCATATTGTAAGTCCTATCTCTAAATTGACAAGAGTAGGCAACTTTTCCAAGTTTGAAAGCAATCATATACCCGTTACATGGACTCCAAAATGTCAAGATGCTTTTGACTTTCTTATTTGTTCAATATGTGAAGCCACATTTCTGGAAAAACCACATTTAAACATGCCTTTTAAAGTCTATATTACTGTTACTAAGAAGGTTGTAGGTCTACTATCTTGCAGGATAAGGATGCTATAATTTTTACAAGCAAGCAATGGTCAGCCCCTGAAGAAAGGTACACTAGAGAAGAGTGCTGCTGCACTCATGTTCCTTATCAATAGGCAAGGGAATTTATTGCTGAAAAGTCGAGTACAAGTCTATATGAACCGGAATCCATGGGGATTGTTGTTTGGTAAAGCAACATGCAAGCCAAAGATTCAAAGATGGACTTGTAAGTTGCAAAGTTATGATATTTCTGTCAAAGAATTGCATTTAGTGAGGAATGCAAGTCTTTATTTGCTTTATATAATCTTTGACCATGAAGATGAGTTGGATGTTACTGATACTTCACTTGCAATAGCACATTCGAAAGAAATACAAGAAGATCAAGCTCATGGTAGCTGGCAGTAGCCCATTAGAACTTGCAGCATGGAATGATATCTTCAAAGGCTCAAGGAAAAATTGTAAGCAATTTAGGCTGATTGATGGTGTTTTGTGTAAAGTCAACAGGGATGGAGTCTTGCTGAGGTATGTGGATGAAGAAGAGGCTGCTATGATCATCAAAGAAATGCACAAAGGTATTTGTGGAGGACACTTTACTGGAGACACCACAGCAAAGAAGATACTCAGGTTTGTATACTATTGGCCTACTGTTTTTTAAGATTGTTATGACATTATAAAGACCTATCATCAATGCCAAATCTCTGGCAAGAGGATTCTCCTTCCAGTTGCTCTAAATCCCATTGTATCTCCAAAACAATTTCCGATTTGGGGACTTGATTATATTGGTTCCATTAACCCTCCCTCTGCAGGCCAACATCAGCACATTATTGTGACCACATACTACTTCACTTAATGGGCTGAGGCTATACCTTTGAAGCAAGTAAATGCTGCTACAACAGCAAGGTTCTTGCATGAATATGTGTCTGCCAGGTTTGTTATCCCCTTTAAGTTGCATTCTAAAGGTCAAACACACAAAGAGTTCTTCGTACTATCCACAAGGTAATGGACAAGCTGAATGGCATATCAAAATAGTGGATGCACTTTGGGCTTGTAGAGTCACCATCAAGGCAGCTAGTTTATGGCAGCTGTTTTCCAATAGAGCTTGAACTGCCATCTCTGAAGTTATGTTTGCCTTTTGAAAATGCTTTGCAAGAAAGATTGGATGCCCTGCTGCACTTAGATGAGTATAGATTGGATGCTGAAAATGCCAACTTGCTAAAGAAAGCCAAAGATCTAGCTGCATTCAAAGCTGCTCATAGGATACAAGGCACTTTCAAGAAAGAAAAACTTGTCCTCAAGTGGAATAAAGCAAACGAAGAATCAACTGGTATTGATAATCTTTGGGAAGGACCTTATGTGGTGCTAGGATCTGCAGGTACCAACTCTTATTGACTGAAAGATGTAGCTTCAAATGTATCATTGCCAAATCCTATCAACACCTTGCACTTGAAGAGGTATTGGGACCAACATGCTTGCTTGTCCCTCTTTCTGCCTTAAAAAAGCTCAAACAGTGTGTTAGAAGTAGTATTAGTTAGTTTCCTTTGATTCTCGCATGAACTTATTGTTTTGATAAGTTAGTTGTATGTTTGTAGCAGGCTGAGTTGATCAGAAGGCAATACCAAGTAATTCAAGAAGAAAAATGTTTGCTAATGCTTCTACATGCAGGTTCATTTGCTGTTTGCCAAGTCAAGACCATCACCATTTAGCCCTTGCTTCCTCAATTTCCCATTTGAAGGGCCCTAACAACCCTCATTTCTGCTAAGTAATTTTGGATTATCAGGCATATTGTGGAGCCTATGTATTTAGTTATTATTATTAATGAAAATATATGCCTACCAAAAATAAATAAATAAATAAATGATATGATTTTAATAATGATATTGCATGCCATTGCCCAAGCCATTATATGCCTAGTTCAGACCCAGACCTCGAAAAGCCGGCTAACCCAATAAAATCAAGATGAAAAAGAAACACCGTATTCAAAATAACCAAGATACTATACACCCTTGCCCAAGCCATTATGTATGCCTAGATCAGACCTTACCTCGGAAAGCCTACTAACCCAATAAAATCAAGATGATTAAGTTTGCACAATTTGTTTCGTATTGTGGGAGGGTATTCTCGCAATGCTTGAGAAGATGATTTTCGTATTGTATTGTATTGTATTTAAGACTGTATTTTTACACTACTTAGCTGTTTATTTATTTTTTGGCAAAATTTCTATTTCAAAGTAATGTTTAGGGTTTCCTTGGCCATGGTACGAATAATTTTTGGTATGTGGATAAGATTGCACGTTTTTTTCTTTTCTTGGCATGCGGCATTCACGTTCTTGCTTTGAAGTCTCTGGCTACATTGTTTTAAATCAGTAAGACAGGAGTTTCGAGAGATCCTTTTGTGTAAATGCTCCAATTCCTATGTGGTAGTTTATCTGGCTATTCAGAGGTAGATTTAATCCGTTTGGAATGTTTCTTGATAAGCTCATGGTGCGGGTCACATGGCCTGGGGATTCCATTCCTTAAAGCGTTTTTGCAAAAATATGTTATTTGTTACAGGTTTTGATCTTCTGTTCGATATTTGTAAAAATACTTTGCAGGTTCGATATTCGTAAAAATACGTTGCAGGTTCCGCTCTTCTATTACAGGGCTTTATTGAAATTTATTGAAATAATAGGAATAGAACAAGATTTTCTGAATCCAAAAATGGAGTCTGTCTGTGGGCGAGGGGTCTGTCTATTAGCATGTTGTTGCTTCTAATATGCGGCGTGGATCCAGGGGAGGACCATGGTGGGGCGGACAATCTCTATCTTTCTTTTTGCCGTGCACAGCCTCTATCTTAGTTCTCTATTTTCTCAATTCTCACTATTATTATCCACATATGCTTTTTATATTATTAACAACTTATGGGTTTTGTTCTTAAGGTTGAATATGAACCATTGATCTTTAGCATATCTCGAGCATCATACCAAATCAATGGCTAATATCTTTTTGCCAAAAAAATGTTTGGCACTTTCTACGGTAAATTTCAAACATGCAAACATATAATTTCACCATGATCCATTGCATATGACCATGATATTCACATCAAAGCCTCTGTACATTACCAACTCCTAGCAGGCACATACGTTCCAAAATGATCCTGGGCACAACCATCCTATGGACTCTCACTTTCAGTCTGGCTGCTCTACGGACATCCATACCTCTAACAAGATACACCAAAGGAAGCAAAGATGACAACCCTCTCAAACCAGGCAGCTAATATCCACCACTTATATGGGAACAAAACAACATCAGTCGCATGAAGAGCCGAAAAGTAAAGCAAAGCCACAAGAGTTTTCCACACGACTGTACCACATAAACCATAGAAAGACTAATCCACAGCATTTTGGCAGACTCCTTTGGTGCTCGCTAGCGACCCCCCTTCCCGATTCGACCGGCATGCAACAACCCGATGTCTTGCAAGGCAGCCCCATCACATGACGTCTCTGAATTTCCATATTCAGACATTCCATCCGCCCTAAAAACTTCAATCACTTTCCTTCGATGACAACCAAATGCCATTAAGCTGCTCAAATCGCTCAAAATATATGCTTTTCAATACTATACTGCGCTGAAATCTTAGCCCATACCATTGCCACAAGCACCTCTCAAAATGCCGAACTCAAATATTGGAAGTTTATGCATTCTCTTCGGTTGCGTATTAATAAGATGGTTGTTTTGCAAGGCAAGAGTTCTTGAGAAACAAAAGACATTGGCAGTGAGGATGAGGTGGGAATTGCGCTTGGCAATCCCTTCTGTTGTTTGTCTACTTCTATTTTGGTGGGAATTGCGCTTGGCAGTCCCTTCTGTTGTTTGTCTACTTCTATTTTGGTGTGATGATCATGTGAATAGAGAGGTCTGATGCTATGCAGTCAAGCTCATCACATGCCATCTGTTTAAAACCTTTAGATTTGGATGTAAATAATATTTACGACATCATGTGAATAGAGAGGTCTGATGCTATGTCGTCGAGCTCATCACATGCCATCCGTTTAAAACCATTGGGTGCCATCCATTTAAAACCATTGGGTTTGGTTGTAAATAATATGTACAACAATGTGATACATTTTGAAACATTGGTTCTTGTTAATTTCATGTGCACCATTGAAAGTTTCGTTGGGATTTAAAAAGAAAATTTTTGAGACCCTTGATTTGGAAAGAATATTTCGCACATCAATAGCTCAAAATAAAAGATGCAAAAGAAACACAAGAAACACTGTATTCAAAATAACCAAGACCCTACCAAACCAAAACTCAAATTGTCTAAGACCCTACCAAAACTCGCCCCTTTCCCACTAGCTCCAAATCTTATATTTCAACTAATGAGATTTCAACTAATGGATCATTGCCACAAAGGGTCGTAAAACCAAAATCATAGTACATTACATTAATTCACGTTCAAAGTTTTTAATCGTATTAGTCAAAACTAATTCTATAACAATGACAAAAGCAACGACTTGCTTGACAATTTAGGAACATTGAAATGGAAGCATGGAAGAAACAATTCCCTTAAGACGCCCAACAAATAAAAGATCAATAGCTCAAAATAAAAGATGCAAAAGAAACACTAGATTCAAAATAACCAAGACCCTACCAAATCATAAGTCAAATCACCATGACCCTCCCAAAACTCGCCGCTTTCCCACTCAAGTCTTATATTTCAACTAATGGATCATTGCCACAAAGGGTCTTAAAACCAAAATCATAATACATTACATTAATTCACGTTCAAAGTTTTTAATCATATTAGTCAAAACTAATCCTACAACAATGACAAAATATTGAAGGAAATCTTAAAGAAACGTCTTGCTTGACAATTTAGGGACATTTCAAAGCATGGAAGAAACAACTCTCTCAAGACGCCCAACAAATATATACAAGACACTAAACCATAAACAAATCAGCCAGAGATGTCAATTCTCTTGGGCTCTGGCTTACCAATCTCATACTTTGGAACAATAACAGTCAACACACCATGATCAATCTTAGCTTGAATCTCATCAATCTTAGCATTTTCAGGCAAAATGAAGCTACGAGAGAAAGCGCCACGGGTACGTTCAACACGGTGAAAAGTGAGAGTATCCTGGTGCTCTTCTTTACGGCGCTCACCACTGATCTGCAAAACGCGACCATCATGGACGTCGACTTTGACCTCGTCTTTGCGAAGACCTGGGAAAAAAGAAGGGGGAGGGGGGTAAATGACGGGGGTAAAAAAGAGGGAGGAGGGGGGAAAGCGGGGGAGGAAAACAACCAGGGAGGTCGGCGTGGAAGATGTGGGCCTCTGGAGTTTCGAGCCAGTCGACGCGGGTGTTGGCCACGGCCCTGGCCTCGCTCATGGTGCGCGGGTCGAACAGGCTGCTGCCCCCAACCATCCTCGATACCGGATCCCATAACGCCATGTTGCTTGTCGGATCAAACGGAGTTAACGCCATTTTTCTTCTTCCCTTCTGCCCCCCTCCCTCCTCCCTTTCCCTTATATCCTCGCCCTCCCTCATCCCACGTGGCTTTGCATGCCTGATTTTTTGCCATAGCCGATCCCATAACGCCATGTCCCCCACGCCTCCCACAATCTATTTTGCCCTATCCGAGGACATCTCTGCATCTCTGAAACTTGGCTGCTTATCTCTGCATCTCTCTGCGACTTGTGTTTTGGGGCTTCATCTGCATCTCTGATTCGGTGCTTCACCCCAGGTTCGTTGCCCATGATGCTTTCTATTGTTTCTTCCTAAGAAGCCCTCATTCAATCGATAGTTTGGAAGTTGTTCATGCAAAAACAGAGGTCTTTTGGTACAGTTCAAGAGGAAACAGAGGTCTTTCTTTCTACACATAAAACCGAGCAGAGGTCTTTGTTGTGGGATAGATGAAGCCAAAATAGAGGTTTTGTTGGTACAGATGAAGCAGAAATAGATTAGTTCCTTACTTGTAACTCCAAACAATTCTGAACAAAGCAGGAACCTGCTCGGACAAGTGGTTAAGTGAGGTCAACCTCCTCCTCTCATAGATCATGCAAAAAAAAACCTCTCGGCCTGCCGGCCTCATAGTGTTATTTTGCATAATACCCTCAAGGAGGAGGTTCTCCTCTTATCTTACTGGCTCTTCTTCATCCCAGTGGCTTAGCATGCTTAAATTTTGGCCATCCATTGCTGGATGGATGCAAACATAACCTTAACAACCTGCTGAGATCAGATCTCAGCCATTGGTTGCAATGGTGTTACTCACGAGAGTAACACATTAAAAAGTGCATAAACACCTAGTTTGTTATGCCAAATGGTTATGAAATGCACATAAAATCACTATAAAACTCCCGGGCTCAAGTTGTTAAGGCGGATAACACCCTGGAACAAGGGTGTTATCCCTTGTTTGTTATAATAGGGTATAACACCCTCGTTCCAAGGTGTTATCCCTCTCATATCGCTAATTCTACTATATTGCTAATTTTCATCCATGTAGATCAAGGAATATTCTTGACCTATAATCGCTCCACCTCAATCGCCCATACAAATCATGATGGGGTCAAACTGTTATTTCCACTTGTCACCATATGCTTATGCGCCATTGTAAGAAGTCAATATACTAGTCAAATCTCGTTTAATGTTTTCAAGCTTCCTGAAAACATTTGAACCAAAATTGGCATGTACACAATATTTAAGGCCTTTCAATTAGAAAGCCAAGCCAACAAAGCAACTTCAAACTGGCATATGTTACAGTGATAAATGCAAACAAATGAACCAAATTTGGTGATGTCTTGCACTCCTAGATGCCTCCATCGCCACAACACAAGTATAACTAGAGCTCCTCTAGACCTGCACCTTTTAAAGTAAGTTCCTTCCCAACACCACCAAGTCTGGTTGCTCCATGGAATCCCCCCTCGGCAGCGGCTTGGAAGAAGGAACCTCTAAGTGCCAGTGTCTTGCAACCCTCCCCAGGACTTGGGAGAAAAAATGACCAAGTGCCACGAGTAACCCTCCCCGCGCAGCCCGGGTGGAGAAAAAATGACCAAGTGTTGGGTTCCTCGACATAAACCAAGCAGGAGAAGGAAAATTCTACTGCAACTCATTAACTGTTTATCAATGTTTAGCCCACTATGCACGATGATTAATCCTTATTCCAGGAAGGAAGAAGACATCAGCCTCAACCTCAGTGCAAATGATGTAATCCATTCCTATTACTCATGCCTGCATTAGTATCTTTTGCAATTGTATTTGCGTTAATCCTCCACCATAGCATAAGTATTAAGCATAAAGCATAAACATCCTCCACCGTAGCATCAAGCATAAACAATTATATGGCAAAGGAGCCCTTTCACTCCCCTGCATGAAAGATGTGGCAGATCCGACACCATCCTTTCACAACCATTTCATATCCTTTTCACACAAATCCGGATATGAAAAATATGCCATTTCACAACCCTTCAAATCTTTGCAGATAAGTCGTATTTAATTAAAGTGGGACTCATTCCATTCCCACTTTTTTTCGGAACCCTGTTATTTTACACAAAAAGGAGCACCCCGACCCGAAAACTGTCCATAATTCGAATTTTTGTCTGTTAGTGTGCATCCAAGCTTTCTTCCAGTTTTCTTGGATAGCGAGTCGAGGACAAGAACAATGCAACGCAAACATAGGAATTTCACTACAGCTTGAAACCAAAGTTCTAATTGTAAAGGATTCATAGTTGAACATTTTGGCTCTATTTTCTTAGGTGGGTAGACAAGAGATCACAAATTCCAACAAAAATTAAGCAAATTGTTTACTTAATCACCCAAAAATACTAGTTTTGAGATACCTTATATTCATAAATGGGCTCATTACAATATATATTACAGTCGGTGAAGAGACCATAGTGGTCGTATGGGCACAATGATTACACCCTCTTCACACATGAACGACCTAGTGCAAAGGGCGCGTGGAGCTCTCTCCTAGTCACGGAGCAACTTACAGACGATAGAAATTTGTATGAGGAGTTCCTTTATGGGCCACGTGCTTGTATGTCCAACTGATGTCACCACCCTCTTCTCGGCACCTTTCTTCAATGAACTGATCTTTTCATTGCTCCCAAGCATGTACTATCTGGTCGAGATAAGGACTGCAAGAGACAAAATCAAATTAGTCAAGTGATGCTACATGCAAAAAAAATAAAATAAAACACAGTTCTTAGGGCCATTTTTGGAAAATACAGGCATGAGAAACGCAGGCTTTAGGGATCAGAAGGGCTTTCTCGACTCGCGAGTCGAGAAAGGCAGTTCAAAGCCAGAAATGCAGGTTTTAGGGGTCAGAAGGCCTTTCTCGACTCGCGAGTCGAGAAAGGAAGCTCAAAGCCAGAAACGCAGGTTTTAGGCCTTAGAAGGCCTTTCTCGACTCGTGAGTCGAGAAAGGAAGCTCAAAGCCAGAAACGCAGGTTTTAGGGGTCAGAAGGCCTTTCTCGACTCGCGAGTCGAGAAAGGCAGCTCAAAGCGAAAAACGCAGGTTTTAGGGATCAGAAGGCCTTTCGACTCGAGTCGAGTCGAAAGGCGCCAAAAAGCCGTAAAACGCAGGTTTTAGGGATTAGAAGGCCTTGCGGTTCAAAGCCGTAAACACAGGTTTTGGGGAAGTCAGGAAGGCCTTTCGACTCGAGTCAAGAAAGGCGTTCAAAGCCGTAAAACACGAGGTTTTAGGGGTCAGAAGGCCTTTCTCGACTCGCGAGTTGAGAAAGGCAGCTCAAAGCGAAAAATGCAAGTTTGAGGGCCTTTCTCGACTCGCGAGTCGAAAAAGGCAGCTCAGAGTAAAAAAAGGGCAATTTCAAAGCTCAGAGTCCGAGAAGGTCGAAAATGAATAACCTTCAAACATCCTATGTATTTTCTATGAAAAAATACCCTCCCCATAAATTTTCTACGTATTTTCCATGAAAAATAGACCCTCCCCATGTATTATCTAATGGACACATATCCAATGGACCCTCCCCCTTTCTAATGGACCATCCATATAGCTATATGAAGAGGGGACCATTGGGCTCATATTTAGGTATGTAAAGAGTAATGCCTAATGCACATGTAAATAGCAACATATGCACCTATAATGCACATTATAACCTACGAGAGCCTATTAGACCTATACATTAAATCTATTAATATGCATTAGACCTATATGTTAATATGTACTTGTCCCCATTTTGTGTCTTGGACCTTCAAAATGGGTTAAACAAGGTGTAAATTATATCATGATCTTCGCAAAGTTAAATTTTTACCTTAGAATAAGAATATATGCCTAGAAAACGAGCACCATGGCAACATAATGTTTAACGTGTGAACATAGTAGCACACACATGAAAAGAGGAAATTGGGGACACGTCAAAATATAATCCTATATTATTAGCATTCATTTTACACTTTCTTTTTCAACGTATTATTTTACCTTTTTTTTTTCTAATACCCCGCCTTTTTTTCCCGCCCATGCTTGAATTTTAAAATCATTTATTTTACACTTTCTTTTTCAACGTATTATTTTACCCCCTTTTTTCTAATACCCCGCCTTTTTTTCCCGCCCATGGTTGAATTTTAAACTTTGGTACATACCTTTGAGACAGAAGTTCCTTTGTACCACTTGGAAGAACCTCCCCAACGCCATAGCTTCCACCGGCTTGCTAATCAATTTCGGCTTGGCCGATTTGCCCGTTCAAGCCAGATCCATCGTTTGCTCCACGGAGGGCATGTTCCTTACATTGTATGTGGCAAACCAGAGCAGCTTAAATCATCAAGAAAAAAAACAGCCCAACTACGAAACGCCGTCTAAGAAACCCTGTTGGCCGCCGATGAAGAATGCAGATTATTCATTGTTCTGTGCAGAGCAGAATCCTGCGATGTTGCCCTGCGATGTTGCTCTGCGATGTGCAGAGCAGAACCCTGCGATGTTGCTCTGCTAAGGCACCCACAATATGGTAGTTGGGGAACGTTCCCCTGTTTCGGTTATGGCACTGGCTATGGCTGCGGCGTCCCTGTTTCATGGAGGCGGTGAAGGTCGGCTATGGAAATGAAGGTCGGCTATGGCTGGGGCGTCCTCTTAGTAGTTGCTCTGTTTGCTTTGCTAATCATTGCCTTTGCTTTGCAGATCTTCAAGCCCTGAAAAAACAGAGCCAATTAGAAGATCCAACTCGACTGTGAGCCCTGTTTCGTCGCATTCGTTGCCATTGAAGATCTTCAAGCCCTGAAAAAACAGAGCCCGACCAGAAGATCCAACTCCAGCTGTGAGGCTGTTTCGTCACCAAATGTGTTCCGTTGCCAAGCATCTGTTCGCCAAGCCAAGCCAGGCCATCTTTTGCCATGCTTCGCTCTGTTCGCCATGCTTTTGCTCTGTTTGGCAAGCATTGAACAAGCCAAGCCAAGTCCTCTGTGCTTGGCATTCTTTGCTTGGAAAAAACAGAGCATTCTTTGCTCTGCTTGGAAAACCCTGTTCTCCAAATTTCGCCAAACCAAACCCTGTTCTCCAATTTCTGCTCGAAATCCTGCTTCAAAAGCGCAGGACAACGGCGAACTGCAGATTCAAGGTTCTTTTCTTCTAAGCCAAGCTCAAGAAACATGGAAACTCTTCTTCCCCTTAACAACTGTTGCCGAAGCTCCTTTCCCCAAAGTATTTTGTGGGCTAAATCCGTTTGTCGCCTCCTTCAACAACTCTGGCATCACTGGTAAAATCCCTGCCTCCTCTGGGATAAACTCCGCTGGGAGTCCGCTGGGGTTTCGGAAGAAGAGTCGAGGTTCAATCAGCTTCATTTCTGGAGCGCTTTATGATTGGAAAGGGCCTAGGTGACTCTCCTCACAGGTGAGCCCATATGCTGAGCCCATTCTCGCCACGCGGGGCGAGAAAGAAAGAAATTATTTAATTAATGATGTTTATTTGTATTTATTAAATCATTTAATGTATTTTAATTGTATTATTATTTATTATATTATATTTTTTTATTTTATTATTTACAAGCCTTACTTTTGATTCATCCCCTCTCCTCCTTTTCCCCTCCCCTTGCCATCTCCTCTTTGCCTCCCCTCTTCGACCCATTTGCCATCTCATTTGCCATCTTCATCCCATTTGCCATCTCCCTCCCCCTTTGCCCATCCTCCTTATCACGTTTGCCCTTTGCCCTTTCACCCCCCTTTCCGAACTCACCTCGCCTTGCCCCCTCTTCTCACCCCCCTTTCCGAACTCACCTCCCCTTGCCCCCTCTTCTCACCCCCCTTTTTGAACTTCCTCCCCAACTTCTCTCAACTTCTCCCCCAACTTCTCCCCTTTCCCTCCCCCTGATCTAACAACGATTCAATGTAAAATTTAAATCAGTATGAGTCCCATTTTCAGTCCGAGTCCCAAAATTCGAGATTTGTCCCACTTTAATTAAATACGATTTAGATGTAATTCTATCATCATGGCAAAACAAAGAAGATGCATGCGAACAACAGACTATTTGCCAATTTCGAACAAAAATCAGCTCTGTAAACACTGGTCCTCCACATCTCCAGCGAAGAACACAAGGTATAATCAGCTCTGTGAAGAAGCACTGCCAACAAGGGGCCTATAAATTCCACCAAGAAACCAGCCCTTTCCATGCGCCTCAACTCAAAATTTTATGGCTAACCAAAACCGACATGCCATAGCACCAAGCTAAAGGCTGTATGAAACCACTCTCAATCCTTCAATTTTCAATTGCTTGAAACCACCGCCAAAAGCATGAGCACTTATGCAAAATAAAACTGCAGAAATTGCAGAATTCTTATGTTCTGGATAAGAAAAAATCGTTAACAGGGACATCAAGACTGCCAATGTTCTATTAGATGCCCAAATGGTAACTTTGGTCTGGCAAAGATCGCTGATGACATACAGACCCCCTGCCATGACAATCTTCAAAGGCATTCTTGGATATACTGTACCACAGTTCTGGAATACTCAATATATAATGGAAGCATTACATGTATGCTATTTTCGAAACAAAACTCTCTGCCCTCCATATGCCAGAATGCCAAAGCATATGGTAAAACTTGCTGTCTGGTGCAACCTGATGCCATAACTGATGCTCAAAAAAACCGGAGACAACCCTAAGTTTACCTCCACCAATCCTGCAAGAAACCTGGGCGGCCAGTTTTGACGCAGGGAGAGCAGCAGCATCAACGGATTTCTTTCGATCTATTGGCAAACCCTAAACTAAGAAATCCCTACAAATTTTAATAACCCAAAATAGAACTATCTAAAATAGACATTGCCACGTTCTTCGGAGCTCCTCCACTTATTTAAGAAGGCTACCTACAAAAAGCCAACTTGATTTACTTCATTGCTTGGGTCAAACCAGCTCAGCCACGTCATTTTTCTATTATTTTTTATACGAATTCAACACCTTAACCATTGATAATCTTATGTTATCCCATACATTCTTTACAATTGCAGAACCTTATGTGTTGTATGGTACAGCCATCCATCCAAAGTACCAATTTTTTAACGTCTTTAGCACATATTTGAAGCAAAAATGTGGCATATTCGTCTACGATCATTAAAGATTCGCTTAATTTGTGCTTGTTATTCTATTTTTTTTAGACATTTGGTAAATTTTTATTGTTTTTTAGGTATGATAGGTATAGGGACTTGCAAGTCGATGCTCCTATAGACATAATCAGGAAAGTTCCTGATGATGGCAGTGGCAGGAATTATCAGGATGTCCTTAATGCTCATGTGGATAAGCGGGGGAATATTGAGAATGAGAAGTTAAAATCTAGTGCCATGGTTCCCTTCTTATATAGAAGAGAACCATCATTCTGGGGAAAGGACGCCTATTTTGGCGTCACACCATTTTGGGCGTCAGATCTATCTATAGCCTGAGCCTTCTATGGCGCAGGCTTTCTTTGGCCCTGTCTACCAACACATAACAACCTTTGACATTAACAACCAACACATAACTACTATTGACATTAATTAACACAACCATTGGGTCCAACACGTTTAAATGAAAATCCCCCTTAAACCCCCTTTGGTTTGGGTGCATATTCACACGGGGAGTGACTCCGGGCAACGAGAGCTGTTGGATAGACATATTCACCCCTTATTCCTTAATCTACACCGTACATAAAGTTCCTCGTTTGTGGGGTATGCAAGTACAAAATTTGCTATACTGTATAACAAGATTCGCAAAATACTATAAGATTTCAAGCGAAATACTATATGGTGTTGATTTCGTACGTGCAAAATACAATTATGAGGGCTCTCGCTGCCCTACATCACCCCCCGTGTGAATATGCACCCAAACCAAAGGGGGTTTAAGGGGGATTTTCATCTAAATGTGTTGGACCCAATGGTTGTGTTAATTAATATCAATGGTAGTTATGTGTTGGTTGTTAATGTCTATGGTTGTTATGTGTTGGTTATTATGTGTTGGGGGATTTAATTTTTATATGTTGGATGTTAATGGTTTGTGTTGCAAAAAATTTTTTTTGGCCCCTTCGGGGCCTTAGGGACGCCCCCCCTGGTGTGACAAAATTCTAGAATTCAAACCAGAAAAAAACTAGAATTCATTTGAGGTTTTCATCACCTGTAGCTTTTGAATTTCATCACAATAAAACAAATAGAACATAAGTAAAAGTTACCATAAAAATAGAGCAGATTGATCCCATTATTCTGAAAGTCATAAAGTTTGCAACACACATACACAAACATTTTTCAACTGGAATTTAACAGCAGCCTTTGGCCTCTATAGATTCTTGTGGTGAGAAACCAAAGTGGGAAACTTTTCTGCTTGTTAGCACAAGGATCTAGAAGCCTTGGAATTTGCTTAATAACTGCCTCAAAATATAAAAATGCATGGTAATTTTTTGCAAGCTTGATTCGGAATGAGCCATAAAACAATATCCAATAGCGCAATCCTGTATTAATCAGCTGGTAGGATGTGAAAACCTACCAAACCCGGCTCAGAGTTACCAATTCTTCTGAATCATGGTACCCTTGCAGTCCCGATCCCTGCAATCTAACTGGAATTTGCTGCTCGTTCCTTGGCTTGTTCTCTCTGCAGTTTTCGTGCTTGTTCTACCATTGACATTAATTAACACAACCATTGGGTCCAACACATTTAAATTAAAATCCCCCTTAAACCCCCTTTGGTTTGGGTGCATATTCACATGGGGGGTGACTCCGGGCAACGAGAGCTGTTGGATAGGCATATTCACCCCTTATTCCTTAATCTATACCGTACGTAAAGTTCCTCGTTTGTGGGGTATGCAAGTACAAAATTTGCTATACTGTATAACAAGATTCGCAAAATACTATAAGATTTCAAGCGGAATACTATATGGCGTTGATTTCGTACTGCAAAATATAATTATGAGGGCTCTCGCTGCCCTACGTCACCCCCCGTGTGAATATGCACCCAAACCAAAGGGGGTTTAAGGGGGATTTTAATTTAAATGTGTTGGACCCAATGGTTGTGTTAATTAATGTCAATGGTAGTTATATGTTGGTTGTTAATGTCAATGGTTGTTATGTGTTAGTTTTTATGTGTTGGGGGATTTAATTTTTATATGTTGGATGTTAATGGTTTGTGTTGCAAACAAATCTTTTTGGCCCCTTCGGGGCCTTAGGGACATAGGTGTGACAAAAAATTTTAGAATTCAAACCCGAGGAAAAAAACTAGAATTCATTTGAGGCTTTCATCACCTGTAGCTTTTGAATTTGATCACAATAAAACAAATAGAACATAAGTAAAAGTTACCATAAAGATAGAGCAGATTGATCCCATTATTCTGAAAGTCATAAAGTTTGCAACACAAAGAAAACCCCCTGTTATTGTGCTACATATTGTTACTTCCGCTACAACTATTTCTCTTTCACAATGACACCATTGTTTATCAATCCATATGATTTTGGATGCTACATCTCTAGCTTAAAGATAATGCATGATTCACCTTATGGTTCGATTAAAGTTCCAAACCTACAATATAAATGCATTCTTGTGGCCACTGTTTGGCTGATCTGCGTGACATGGAAAAGGGCGTGGAATAATCTGCCTGTTGTGTGCATAAGAATCCGTTTGTTGATTGAAGCTAAAGGCTGGCTGCTATGAACAATCCGGCAGCCAGGAATATCCAAGAGTTGGAAGCAAACAGAGGGCCTAAACTCTAAACTCTTTTTGAATCTGCAGCAAATCTTAGGAAGGAAACAAAAGGGGGTTTTGCAGCACTACATTGTAGAATCGGGAAACCAATACCTTGTAAAAAAAACATTATGCTAACTGAAGAAACATTAAAAAACAAATACCTTTGTAAGTGTGAGCAAAAAATCCATCTCGTGGTAGTAAAATCCACTCCGTCAATAAGAATCCAAGAGGGCAAGTACACATGCATATGCACACATGCACACACATGCACGCATGCACATGCACTTGCACATGCACAATACTCATGCACATGAACATGCACATGCACATGCACACACATGCACATGCACATGCATATACATGCGCAGTGTTCATGCACAAACACATGCAGAGAAAGACAACAACCCTCGGATTGTTCCAACCAACGAAAATCAACGGCCCATAAAGGGTGCACTCTAGAAATACTATTTAGTACACCTCAACGAATACAACAATGAAATCATAGAAAAACCATGTGAAAAAGCGTATAAAAATCTAAAAGTAACCCCCTGTTATTGTGCTACATATTCTTGTTTGTTCTTCATTCCCAACCCCATTCCCAGCTCTGCTTCTTCTCTTCTGACTCTTGGATTGCTCCCGGGCCTGCTGCCTTTTTGCCTTTTTTGATCACCTCCTCGGCCATGAGATTGGATCCTCAAGATTTTTCGTGCCATTCTTGTTTGTTTTTCTCAGTTTCAAGCGCCCTGCTCTGATTCATCTGTTCTTTATCTTGGTTTGCTCTCGGGCCTGTTGCTTTTTGGCTTTCTTGATTACCTTGTCGGCCTTCCGCTTGGATCTTACCCTTGTTAACTCTCCCTGGCAGCCCTCTGTAGTTAGAATTGAAGCGGCCTCACAGCGGATTCACCAATTTGGGCGGTCCGACCCCAGGTCGACCGCCCGGATTTCTGCAGCACTAGAACTTTTTTTTTTTTTTTTTTTTTTGTCGGGGATTACTGGGTCTGGGTATCCCGACGAATTCGGGTGGTCCAGGGTTCCCCTGTCCCGGTATCTCGTCACCCTTTTTTTATTATTTCCTATATAGCTAAGTTTTTTAATTTGAAATGTGAGTCCATTTTTTTATTGTTAGCATTTAAGGTAGAGCATTTTTCAGAGAATAGTCCTGCCTTGAACCTGAGAAGCCAAGGCAAAAAGAATCTCTTTGTCCAATGAGAATCACAACTTGGAACCTGAGAGGCATTAAAGGCCCTCTCAAGAGAAAAAGGGTACTGATAGCATTAAAAGATATGAAAGCAGAGATTATTATGTTACAAGAACATAGGCTACCTGAATTTGAATCTTCAAATTTAGGAAAATGGATCATACCAAATGGAGATTCCATATGGACTGTAGCTGATGGTACTAAGGGAGGGATTTGTATGGCCTGGAAAGATTTCAATTGTGTTGAAAAATATAAGCATGACAGTGGCAGGTGGACTGTGGCAGTTCTGGAAAAGGGAGAAAATGTCATTGGGATAATTAATGTTTATGCATCTACTGACCCAGCAGAAAGAGAAGCTTAGTGGATGCAAATAGATACATGGATCCAAAATCATCAAATAAAAAACTGGCTCATGGCTGGAGATTTCAATAACACACCTGTGTGGGATCAGAAGCTAGGGAAACAAATGAATATGTCCAAAGGAGAGAGAACTGCATGGGATAGGCTGATGTCTAACTTCATCTATATTCCCCCATCTTCCTCACAACAATACTCTTGGAGCAATAAAAGAAAAGGAGATCAAAGAACTTACTATCTCCTTGACAGATTCTACCTGTAACCATCATCCAATTAAATTGGGATTATGTCAACTCCAAAATCACGCCAACCTGCTATTGTCTTCTAGGGGGTTTTTGTTTTTTTTAATCTTTTTTTTTGGACTTCAAAAATAACATAAGGTTGCGATTCACGTGTGACTTTTCATATGCGAATTGAAATATGCAGAAATGAAGAGCAAGTTGCTAACATAGATGAGACAAATATTGCTTGCTCAATAGATGATAATATTAGGTTTGATAATAACAAATTGCATTATTTGCGAGGCAATTCCAGACTCGAAATTATCGATACATGGCACAAATATCATACAAAAATATCATATATTCCAATAAAACATTAAGGGATCAATCCATGTTTTTCCACGTATTTAACAAGGTGTGGTTCCATGTCAGCCGTTCTATCCAGTTCTGGGTACGAATCTAACACTTCACCCACCGTCATCCCCATAGCCAAATTATGCATGATAGACACAAACTTCACCAGAAAATCATCTGTCCCAAAGTTTTTTGGATCGTAAGATGGTGGATTCAGGGGCTTTGTGTTTGATTGTAGAAGCATTTGAGAGCATCATCATCCACTATGATTATATCATCCTTATTCTCGATACCAAGTTCGTCCATCATGTTACTCAAGTGTTTGATGAAGATAGGCTTGCTGTTGGATCCTTGGGATTAGTGAACTTCACGCATTTGTTCGATCCCAAAGGGTCAACCAATTTCTATGCATTTCCCCAGTGCCTCCAAAGTATCCTTGATGTTCCTTAGTTCCATGGATGACCAAATACCAACTCGAAATAAACGAATGCCTCGTCTAGCATCTCCTTCAAGTCTTGCGTGCCGCGGATAGATCCACTTGGTGTTTGATTCTCGGCGTGTCGATGAAACCGTTCTCTAGCCACTTTTTTTTTTCGGAAAAGTCTTGCAAAGGACTCCGTTTAGGTCGAACACCACAACCTTCTTAGAAACGCAATGGAAGCTGAAACATCAAACATGTATCCGGTCGAGCAAGATCACGATAACACAAACTATACAAACGGCGCCAAGCGTGATTTGAAATAGTCATAACCAAATCGCTTTCGCGTGATTTAGTTTGACAACGAAAAATAATCAAAGCACGGCTTGGCGATTTAATTCAAAGGTAATACAAATTAAATCACGCGTGGCGCTATTTCGTCGGCAAGGCCATACCTATCATCTTCAGTTTCGCTGCCGTCATCGGCGTCATTCTCCCCTCCGCCACCCTTAATCTTCGTCTTCTTCTGACTGTTAGAATTGTTATTTTCTATTAGTTCATTTTGCGTCCTTCAACCGACATTATTTTACTATTGATTTGGCAGGCTTTTGTGAATCACTAGAGCCGCCGTTGCCTTCATTTTCGGTTTCCTGTCAATTATTTCATTGTTAACCTGTGAATCTACTCTATTGTTGCTTGCATCACTCGCAATGTGGGCAAGGATATTCCCTAAGTTCGCCGCCATCACAGTACTTTGAGCAACCAGTTTAGCAGCTATTTGTTCATTACTGCTTTCCTTATCAGGCTGCAGATTACTAGTTCCCTCTCCAGGAGCAACGTCCACTTTCGAATTGGACAAGTCTACGAGACTTTTGATTGTTGATGATTTCAGGTTGCCATAAGGGCCTTTAGGAGACTTGGCAAGCACATGCATGAGGAATGGTTCAAGAAAGTCTTTGGCCTGCTCATCACTCACAAAGCAGTGACATCTTCTTGCACCCATAAGAGCCTCTCGGGCAATATAACCTCCAACATGAAGCTCCAAGCAGGTTGTATCAATTGGAGCAAATGCCTCGACGAGGTAAGCAGCCATAGACGGGGGAAATCCATTTTTATTTAAGGGGCCCTTCTCCTTAGTTTGTAGCTCGTACTTGATTTCCCCACTTAGGAGGGGGTCCCGATCCTCATCCTCTTTCCTCATCTCATCCTGTTCGATCGATCCCTGATCCGTATGAAAGAATATAGTTCTTAAGTCGGATCATCTAGAAGAAAACATTCCCATGCCTTTGCTATTGTCACCCTTGGCCTTAGCAATATCATATTCCTCGTCGGCGGCATGGATATCATAATAAAGATCACATGTGCCATCTTCCGATTACGTTCGCGACTCATTATCCTTAACATCATATATTAGGCATCCCTCCCTAATAACTTTGAGGCACTCCGGATCATGAAGCCAGAGATAGTGCATGCAGATGTGACTCACCAAGGACAAACGATGACAATAGTGAAGGACCTCTCGGTTGTCAATCCTATACTGGTGGTAAAGAAGCTCTTCGTAGTCCTTACGGTTCATGCCCATATCTCCTCTCCCACCCCGCTGTCCAACACAAAGAGTGATATATTTTTAAGGTCGGAAGTTGAATCGGCAAGAGACCTTTGTACCCAATGGAGACTGAATCTTTGGACGGTGTCGTCTTCTCCGGTAATCTTCTTCACAAGGGCCACTTTTCTTCTCAACTCACCAATTACCTTGGGGGTAGAGTCTCCTTATGTTTTGTATTTTTAGCCTTCCAATTCTTTAGGAAGTCCTTTGACAGAATACAAACTTCTTGATGTCATCATTAACGACCTTGTATTTGTCCAAACAATCCAATTTCGGATAATGCCACATCCCCAGATAGCCTTTGTAACTTCGGCTCCTATGGTGACTTCATTGTCGTACATCCTTTACATGACTGCAAAGCACTCAACGAAGGACATCCTATCCTTGGTGAAAGCACCCTTCTTGTATAAGACTTCCTTCTTTAAGCAGCGGTCTAAAACCCAAATGGTCTCGGCGTCGTCTAGCCCCGAGTCTTTCTCATCATCTGTCACATTCAAGTCAAAGATGCTTACATCAACGGGGAGGCACCCTACCCATAGTATCGGCAGCTTCCCTTGTGCATAAAGCGTCCCTGAATTCATTCCACTTGAGCCATCCGCCTCCTTACAAAACACAATCTTATACGAGTGTAGTTTGGTCCTGAAGGCTGGCTGGATGAGCTTTTGAAGGATACGCAATGTCATCACCACCTTTTTCTTTGATTTTCTTGCGGTCTTCTTCTTCTCTGTATAATTATGCTGCGGCGAGTAGTCCGGCCTCCGCCAGCTTGAATGCCTCGGACTTTGACCATACAATGCGGTGGGCAATGGGCAGCCATATTCCACTTAATTGTTGGCGGTGGCGGGTTGTTCAACGTATGGACTGCAATGAATGCGGACATTGAATCGAGTATCATAGAATAGAAACACGCCGCGTGATTTGAATAGAATTGATGAAGAGAAAAATCGCTTTGGCGTGAAATGAATAAAGTTACTAATGCAATTCCGCGCCGGCGTGCTTTCAAATCAAACCAATTCCGCCCGGCGTGTTTTCAAATCAATCGAATTCGCGCCCGCGTGTTTTCAAATCAATTGGTTGACTTGAAAACACGCCTGGCGTGAATTCGATTGATTTGAAAACACGCCTGGCGTGAATTGATTTGATTTGAAAGCACGCCTGGCGTGAATACAATTTATGAAACCAGGTTGATTACCTTTTGTATAGAAATGTCTTCCCCATTTCATTCAAAGTTGCACTAATCTCGACCAAATCTGCAGGTGAAGTATTGGCATCAAGATACGACACCTCCTATACGCGCATAGTGATTGTAGAACACTTTTTGGCCTTTGTTTGTTACTTTTGCGATGATGGCCTTTTGTGCCTCAACGGAATGTTTGCCCGTCGATGATGACATATTTAATATCATCACTTGATAATAGCTCATGGACGTTCGTCCACACAGCAGGCTTGTTCGAGATCATATCCCAAGGTAGCACATCCGCTGGCATAGGCATTTGACCTGGATTACTAATCATGCTCTGAACAATCTCCATGGCATGTGCGTTGGATCATATCTCCTGCTAACATAAATGGAGCTTGGTGAACGGATGAGGGACTTCACATGGATCATAAAAGTTTCCTTAAGACCCAATGGATAATGGTCGATACTTATTGACTTGTTCATGGCCTCTCATTTGCGCCACTGTCTGTTCATTCTCAAAAGCGAAGCCTCCATGCCTTCGACAACTGCGGGTTGAACATTCTTCCCTAGATCTAGGACCCTTTTAGAAGCTTTCAAGTCAGCTAATTCCTAGCTTTGCCGCAAATAGTGACTTGGTGTCGGTTTAGTGAACATGCCTCTACATGCAATTTGTAACCCCTTGGCAAATAGATATTGGGCGAATCGCTACATTGGTTGGCCAACCATACTTAAAACATGTCTCACCGTTCACATCCGCCTTCATGAGCGTATCCTTGTATGCGGTAGCTCTACAGTGAGTAAGTCTGAGCAGATCTTTCTTCTGCTTCTGTGTAATCTCCAAGAGCAATTTGCGGTTGGTGTCATCCTCTTCCTCACAAGAGATTAGGATCCCTTGTTTGGCCATCTTATGCGCTTCCTTTTTCCTCGAGAAGAGAGTTAAGTCGAGCTTGCCATTTGTCTTGGCAAGGTCAGCGTACCACTCGGCACCCTCGTCCATTTCCTCTTCCAGGCGCGGGGTCGATTGGTTGCTATAAGAATCGGCCCTTCATCATCTAAGGTGAGATCATATGGTATGCGCATTCGGGTCGCCCGCCCTTGCTTTCTTGGCGGGATTAGAACCGAATTAGTAGGGGTTTTCTTCCTCTTGAGCACTGCAAATGAAGATGAGCACTTTTTAGAGTACTTTTCAGAACAAGAGATCACGCTTGGCGTGCATTTAAACCTAAATTAGTACAAATCACGCTTGGCGTGTTGGTATCTCCTATTATTGACCATGCTATGCGTTAACTTGAAACTAAATTATTTTGCATCCACATTTTAAGCTGCATACCCTTCATGAATGCATATTTCACACTATTTAACCTCATTGAACATTGCTATCTCCAACTGTCTAACACCGCTATATTCTATATATAAAACAGAGCAAAATTATGTTCTACAGAACGGACAATCAGAGCATTAACTGATGTTAATACTTAAAATTCATGCAAAGCATAATAACTCAAACTCATGCAAAGCATATTAAGTGAAAGGAAATATCTCAAATTCATGCAAGCATAATACTCTCCACACACTGTGGCAAATTAAATACCTTGAATGGGTAAAAGCATGAAAGGGTGTACGTACATTGTACCGAATTGATGTACAAATATGGATACTTTTCACGTACATTTTGGTTATTTTTTATTTGTATAAACATACACTTTTCGATTTTATGTACTTTGCATATACATTTAAGCTAAATTTCGGATATTATTTGGCTATGCATGTACTTTTTGGGTACTTTGGGTGATTTGTGTAATATAGCCACATGTACCAAAAGGGATACATTTATAGACACCCTTTCATGCTTTTACCCGAATAGGGTTCTGTGTATTCTGTGTATTCTGATCAACGTCCTCTGAAACTTGAGAAGAGCCGGGTTTAGAGATTCCTCTTCCACCGCTTCCTCTGCCCCGTCCGCCTCGACCTCGATTCGCTTTAGAAGACATCTCCGGAGTCGCCTAGTAACAGTCGGAAGCCCAAGGTCGCCGGATCTGGCCTTTCGAAATGCTTTCGAAGAAATAGCTTTTTCTACCTGTACGAGAAATAGAGAAATTTGAATTTCAAGAAAACACAAAATGGAGTTTGAAATATTCTTGACACATACAAATAATAATGACGAAGACCATGGACGACTTCTTTCATTAAGTTTTTAAAATCCCGCCAAATTTATCCAGCCTAAACGTAGTTAACCTAATCTTTCTTCTAATTGAATTTTCCCGACCGCCGAGTTTCCATAGCGCCTTGACTTCTCAAATCAGCTTCGGAGACTCAAATCAGACTTCTCAAGAATGGCTCTGAGAATTGCGGTACTCATCTCATTCCAATAGCTTGAACATTAATTTCCAATAGTAGGTGTTCGAATAGCAATTTTTCAAAGGTCGAAGATGAATGTTTCATGTTAACTACAAATCGAGAAAAGGAAAGTAGGATTATGCAAGATCGACTCCATCGATCCGATATGAACTTGTCATGGAATTCGCTTTCGGGGATAAGTATGTCCAGGAATTCTGATGATTAATCTGGCTGGCGCTATGGATGAAGCTTTACCTCGCAGACACCCGGTGGGGATCACGGTTGGAGAAAGTGTTGGAACATTTGTTGCATGGCCAAGAAACCGCTTAAAAAGGTATGTAACATGTATTACATTGTAGAAATATAGAAGTAGACAAAATTTGTTGTATTCATTGGAAAAAGATTACAATTGTATATAATCTGGATAAAGCTGGATAAACCGGACAAAATCCCGGACTCTTTGTTTCAAGCCCGGTCTCTGAGTAGCTGGGCTATCGATCTCCCATTTGCATTGCGGGGCATAGTGAATTCTTCGGTAAAACCCGGCAAAAAACACGGGGCTCTAGCTCCACCACCCCCTTTTGCTCCACCTCCACCTCCCTGCTCCTCCTCCCTGCTCCACCTCCCGCTCCATTGGTTGAACCTCCAATGCATCAGAGAAGCCAAGCGGTAGTGGTTCCATTGGTTGAGCCATCTCCATTGCATCGTATACCGCCTTTGTGGTAGTGGTTCGTGTTGGGGCATCCGGGCATAGAGGCTAACCACTAAGAAACTTGGCTCCTCATTTTGAATCTCGAAATGACGGATGCGAGATTCACTCTCGATCAATGCATGTACCTTGCATTCTCGAAGTGATTAGATAAGAGGGCGAGCCCCAGATGCGATTGCAAGGGCCCCGAGCCCAGATCTATCATTGCCCTGCGCTCTGCTGCCATCATCATTACTTGATCCAAGTACTCCGTGGGTTGCAAGATGGTGCTCCAGCCCGAACCGGTGCTTTCGGTTGCGGTTCAACCGGTGGAGATTGGAGCCAAAGCGAGGCGGGCTGGTGTGATTGCTGGCCCAAATGTAATTCAATCCATCTTCGTCACCAACCGGGTGATTAATGTAACACGGCATCTATCAATAGGAAGTGAGCGAGTATCGGTATTCACGCTGGCGTGTTATATTTCTTTATTTATAAACTTAGAAACTAAGAGACACGCCCGTGTTTAGCGTAAAAGTTGAAAGTAGGGATACAATTGTTTTGCACGGTGTAAAGCGCTATATAGGAAAAACTATACACGCTCGGCGTGCATTCGATAACCGCGTGTAAATAATTGCACGGCCTTTATCTATTTACTTATCTATGCATGCACAGGTTTTTCTCCTCCCTGGCTGAATGCACGCCCGGCGTGTATTCATGTTGAAACTAAGATTACCTAAAACACGCTTAGCGTGTTTCAAATATTATCTTTGATTTTTCTAATGCTTTCTACTACACATTCATAATAGAAACTTGCATGCAATAGCATGATTAATTCAGGAAGAGAAACTCAAGAATTTACTTTCGAAAAAAAAGAAGCGGATGAAGTTTATAAAAACTATTGCGGTTTTCATAAACATCATCTGCTTCCTCTCGCCTCGAGCAAATGCAAAAGCTTGTCTTCTTGGATTAAACCTGCCATTGAGATGATACTTAAAACTAAATGAAAACTAACCTTGAGTTCTCGAATTTGGAAGGAGGATAGATGCTTGTGGTTTTAATTCGAGGCTTTTCGATTCGCGGACCTTAGTCCTCGCTTTTGGTTTTAATTGCGAGTCTCCGATGTCCTGCTACAGATGGATGCTCTGAGAACAAAAGGCGGAGTCTTTTAGTAAGTTAGGAATTGCGAAACCAAACATCTAACATTGATGAATATAAATCTGCTCACCAAGATTTCGGGGCCGGATCCAAACACAGCCAGTATAGCCAACCGCAAATCGTATGAAGGAAGAAAATGTAGGAACTTTGAGAGCGTAAAATGGATTTATATAGGCACAATTAGAAATAAGTTAGCGTGAATAATTGATTGCTTGAATTAACACGCTGGCGCATTTCGGTCTTCCTTGGACATGACATGTATATGGTATATATGGAGAATATTGCATTTCATGCAATAAATTCTCACGACATTTTATTCCATTCATTGCATTCAAAAAAAAAGAATTTCGAGAGATTTTATATAGGCTAAATTAAAAATAATTTTAAAGGCAAAATTATCAAGGCTAAAAATGACTTGTTGAGTTGGGGAATTGTTTTAGGTCATTATAGGAAAATTTCCTATACTGGCGTGATTGATTTATAGTGTTCTAGACTTTGTTGACACAAATGCGAGAGACAAAATTTTGGAGAAAACACTTTGGAGACAAAATGCTTGGAGAAAACAGTTTGATTTCATTCAAAATATTTTTATGTACAGAAAAACTGTTTGAAGAAAACTGTTTGAAGAAAAAGTTTGTGAAGAAAACTATTTGATTTCATTCAAAATTGATATGTACAGATGCCAAGAATGGCTTTACAAAATGCCCGAAGGCTTTACAAAATGCCGAAGGCTTTACAAGATGCAGGGGGATGCATCATTGATCTTCCACGCCCGGAACAAAGAAGAAAGAAAGGTGTTAGAAAAGAAAGAAAGGTGAAAAAAAAAAAAAAAAAAGGACATGCAAACTGGCTCATCTCTCGGCCATTCTAAAACTGGTCAATTCTGGACCTTCCTCCTCATCCTCTTCCTCCCCCTCCTCCTCCTCTTCCTCCTCCTCCTCTTCTTGGAGATTTCATTCTCTGTTTCAGGGTCAAGCCAACCCTGAAGCAGAGCGGTTTCATGCTCTTGGGAGGACATCTCCTCCTCTTCCTCCAACTCCTCCTCTTCCTCCTCTTCCTCCTCTTCAGAATCAGAGGAATCAGAGGAGCTCAACTCCTCCTCTTCAAAATCAGCATCATCCTCTGAATCGGAATCAGAGGAGAATTGGGCAAGGAAATCGATGAGCGGGGGGAAGAGAGGGGGTTCTTCAACCCGACGTCTCTTTGACGAGACCTCGGGGTTCTTCATGAAGCCCGAGGGTCAACGCAGCTTCATGGCGGGCGAAAAAAAAAATTGGGGACGAATGGTCTTGAGGCGTGAACCGATTTATATAGGGTTAATTAGCTCTTAGCGTGAATAATTTATTGCCTCAAATAACACGCCCAGCGCATTGAAATTCCATGCCAGCTATATTATCTAGGGTATATTATTATGGATAATAAATTCTCCGTCTATTAGTTATATGTCTTTTTTTCAGTAATCATATATCCAAATTTTCGATAATTAAAATTTGGATATATTTATATAAATGTCATTTCCTTGTTGTTGCCATGAAAATTCTTGTTTTAAATGATTTTAGTTTTTCGCCCATTGTTATTATTATATTAAACCTATTTCCAAGGAATTTCTTGCTTTTAAAAAATTTGATTTACCTCTACATATTCCATAAATGTACGTACTTTTTTTTATCTTATGGTGTAATAATTTTTTCTTACTCATTGACTAAAAAGGGTGCAATTTGCCTAGGTCAATGGTGCCCCTCCAACTCAAGATGGTGAAAAGAGCAACATCAATGAAAAACCAACTCCTAGCAAGAATGTTGAAGAAAAACAATTAGTCCTCTATAGTAGGGTGCAATGGAGGAACAAGAAGGTGAGAATCATGCACAAGTGCAACAAGGAAATAGTAGGCCAAGGAGTCATTGTGCTAGCAGATCCCGGTCAAGTTGTTAATGATGAAAGGCTAGGGGAAGACAATATTGGTATTGCAATTTCGATGTTGGAAGACATTTGGAAAGGTAAAGGTTTGGGTGACAAGGAATGTTTTGGTTGTGTCAAGCAATTGGAGGTTCCTTGCATCATGGCATGGCCTATAAGTAGTGTTCAATTTGTGGAGGATTATATTTTTCCAGAGCCTGAGGTTGTTGGGGACAATGATTGTCTTGATATTGATCCATTGGCAGTTGGAACTCTAAACCTAGGCAAAAGGGGAGAAGTATCAGTTGCCAGACATTATCCTAGCAAAAGAGCCAAGTTGATTAGTGACACCAAACGTGAGACAATGGTGAAGGTTAGGGGCTCAGATTGTTGTTGAGTGATTGTATGCAATTCTTCACAATAGAACAATTGGTGGAAGCAAGAGCCACTTTTCAAGAGTACACCGTTGATGAGAGGAGGACCTACATGTACACAATCTTGAGCATGCACTTCAAGATGAAAGAAACCCAAGCGAGAAAAAGATACCCTTTGCTAGGCAAATGGATATGTGCAAAAGCATGGCGAGTATCCATGCAATTCCAACTTCTTCATGGCATAATTGGCAAAAAAAACCAGGCGAGGGGGGAAAGGATTGCTTTACATGGAAATAATGGTTTGTTGAGACCAACAGCTAGGACCACGGCTGCCAAGGAGATATTTGAAAAATATATTGATTTCAATGCGAGTCTATGCCACACAAAAGCGTAAGGGATGAAAAGGGAAGAGCGGTTGTTGAGAAAAGGTTGCCATCACATTGTACTCAAAAGAGTATTTTGGAAGAAGTGAATTCCCTACTTCGAGAATTGGGAATTCTTCCAATATCCCAACCTAGCTTTAGTAGGTTATGGAAGAAGCATTTCAATCATGTCACCATAGCAACTTCAAACAACTTTGCAAAGTGCAATTTATGTGCTAAGTTGAAGGAGACTCTTGATAAGACTGTGCAACCTAGTCAAAGGGCTAGGATAAGGGAGCATATGAAGGACCATATGGTGACCAACTATCATGTAGATCATGTTATTGGATGTGGAGGACTTTATCCGCATTGGAACCCAATAACTATTTATGTATTATACATGACAAGATGGACCCAGCAAAAGACTTGTCTTCCACAATTCAAGTACATACCAAAGTCATGTGGAAGATCATACCCTTTACAGATCTCAATGATGGGGCAATCTTGCATGGGCGAGAATCAAACCTACTATGGCCATTTTAGTTTGGAGTTGTGGAGTGATGGTCCAGATTTTCATATTGGGAGTATCATGAGGTGTTTGAGAAACTATGAAAATGGATACAATGGTCACCTCGAGGACCTTTACAACTAGCCGGGCACTACATAGAGCATTGTTAGATGGAAACCCTAACAATATTGAAAAGTTCAAGCAAGGCAAGGTTTAGGAAGCATGGGTCTAATGAACATGTTGGAGCTTCAACTTCACGTGCTAAACCTCAAGATCTACCCAAAAGGTTTCTCTTGCAACTTGATAATTGTCTTTGGCCAAAATAAGAACGGTGGATGTTTTCTTTCCTATCCTACTTAACATTTGTGGGGATATTTTGAAAGAGTTAATTTAGGGTTTCTTATGCCCGGGCATACCCATGAGGATGTGGATGCATTATTTGGCAAATATAGTTGTATCTTGAAGCGACAAGCAAAGTGACCAACTTTCCTAGGCTAATGGAAATCTTGCATGAATGCACTACTCCAAACCCTATAGCTTCTCTCATAGAAGAAGTGCCGATTGGAAGAGCTTTGTGGATGGTTATACATTGGATCTTGAAGGTCATTCCAGGCCTCTGCAGTTCACTTTTTTGGGTGAGAGATGGGATTCCAATCTTCTAATGGAAGATGAGACCTTCAGAGGATGAGTGGAGAGGAGGGAGGAAATATGGCGTAGAGATGAGAATGGCAAGCCTATGATACCTCTAGGTCAACCAAAAGCTTTAAAACCCTCTTGAAGAAGTGAAGCAATTGGGATTGACTAAGGAAGGAATCCAAGACTATATAAAGCATTGGCAAACCAATCCGGATGACACCAACCGTGCCTTGGTGGCTTCTTTGGAAGAAGGTGATTAACCTTTGTTGGGGGAGATAGACACATCCTCGGATGAATTGAAAGAAGGGTGGTTGCCTAAAACTAGGTGGAAGACCTTAGCAGTCTTTGAGGATTTTGATGACACCCTTGTAAGTAGCATTCATAAAGCAATATGCTCCTCCTCCTTCCGACAAACACTATGTTGGTCCTAAGAACAATAGGCCAAAGTTTCTAGGCATGGATGCTTATGAACCTTCCAATCGACTTGGAATGCCACCAATTTGTGGTAGTAAAGCCAGTGATTTAGATACATATCCGGTGTGGTTGGGGTTCACTATCTCGATATTTGCAAAGAAGAAGGTAATATTAACTTCAACCATGTGCGGGTGGAATGGTGGTGTCCAATTGCATCGGTTGACCAACGATCGGATAAAGAAAGGTACTTTCAGATTGTTGGACAAAGAAATGGAGGAGAACCGAAGAGTGATCGATCTTTGGCTAGACTATGAAAGTGTTTTGTACTCATGGACTCCAAACACTATTCCAGCTAGAAATGCGAGAATTACAATACCTCAGGATGTCAGGAAGAAGGCTATGATATCATTGGGGGTGCTTGAAGAAAGTTGAATAACTATGTAAATTTTTGTTATCACGTTTTTATGATATGGTGCTATATTGTGAAATATTGACTATTTTGTAAATAACATGATATTACGTTTTCATAATTTTGAGGTGAAATGTGTGAATTTGAATATGCTACTAAAAACATGCAATATGAAATTTGTCCCAAAATTAAGACATAAACCCAATTTAATTGAATGATGGTTCTGTGTAACTATGATCTGAAGGATTGGGATAATCTTACTATCTCAAGGATATTGGGAATTCCATCTCAGACCACTGCCCTCAGTTTTTGGGAGATATGACATCTCCGCAGAAAGGGGGTATAAAAACTTCTTTTAAATTCAACACAGGAATGTTACAAAATAAGCAGTTTTGTGAGGAATTTAAAAATTTTTATCAACAGATGCCTAAGGTGCCCCTTTCGGAATCCATGAAACATTTTGTACAGAAATTGAGGGACATCAAATCCTGGATTAAAGAATGGGGAAAGGAATGGAATCAGAAGAAGAAAAAGGAGAAACAAGAAGTGTATGAAGCTATGAAGGAGATTAGAGGATTTCTGTTTCAAGATAAAGATAATAAGATCTGGCAGGAAAAGGAAGCAGAATTAGAAATCAAGGTTAAAAAAATAGAAGAAACAGAGGCAAAAAGTCTAGCTATAAGAAGCAAATGCAAATATATCAATCAAATGGATGATGCAGGTTCATCCTTTTTCCTCAGGACTGCTAAGAGCAGAATTATTAACAATGGAATTGTACTGGTAAAGGATGGAAGGGGGAACACCTTAGCCTCTCAAGATGTGATACAAGATTACTTCCACAAGGAGTACCAAAAATTGTTTAGCAAGTATGGGGTAGATACAAAAAACACCTTCTTTAATCAAATTCCCAAGGGACCAGAAATAAAAGATGAGGAGTTACTGAAAACACCTGAGGAAAGGGAGATCAAGGAAATACTACAATCCATGGCACATGGTAAGAGCCTGGGCCCTGATGGGTTTCAACCTGAATTTTATTTAGGTTTTTGGGAACTTATGAAAGATGACCTTATAACTTTCATTCAAGGAGCATGGCAAGCAAGATATTTGCATCAAGCAATTCATGCAGGGCTCATTACCCTTATACCAAAAGTTAGCTGCCCAACAAACATTGGAGAGTGGAGACCAATCTCACTCACTAATACCACTTACAAGATGCTAGCTAAGATCCTTGCAAACAGACTGAAGCCAAATCTAATGAAGGTCATTAACCCCTGCCAGTCAGCTTTCCTCCCCCAAAGGAATATTCTGGATAACTATATTGGAGCTGCTGAAGGTCTGCACTAGAACAAGCTCTCGAAGCAGAAATGTATGCTCCTTAAGTTGGATTTTAGGAGGGTTTATGACACAATTAGTTGGCAATTCCTGGAGAAAGCCATGGACCACATTGGACTGCCTAAGAAGGTTTACCAGAAGGTGTATGGATTTAATATGACTGCCTCTTCATCTTTGATAATCAATGATTCTCCCACTGATCAGTTCCCTTATAGAAGAGGGGTGAGGCAAGGCTGCCCTCTTGCCCCCTACCTATTCCTGATAGTGGCTGAAGTTTTAACAAAGCTGGTGATGCACAGGCAGTCAAAAGGAGATATCCATTGCCTACAACTACCAGGGGAAGAAGGTATTTTTTCCATTATGCAATATGCTGACGATACTTTTGTTTTCCTGAAAGAAGATGGGGAAAGTCTACCCAAGTTCATAACTACAATGGAAAGATTTGGCAGCATATCAGGGGTTTTTTTGAATAAAAGTAAGTGTGCCATAATTATGGATTCCCAGGAAGCTGCTATGCAAGGAATCAAGGTGCTAAATAAGGATTCTGCTACAGTGATATTAGGTATCCCTTTGGCCTTGAACTCTACATTAAAAGGACTGTGGGAGCCAATTGTTACCAGAATTAAAAAAAAGCTTGGGACATATGCATCTTGCCTATCCTTAGCTGGAAGAATACAGATTGCTAATGCTGTTATAGGAAGTACTCATGTTTACTTTTCTTCAGCTATCATAGGGGACAAAGCTTCATATGCCAAAATAGAGACAGCCATCAGGAAGTTTATTTGGCAGGGCACACACAAGGTAGCATGGGATGACTTGACCAAGTCAAAGAAAGATGGGGGGCTGGGATGCAAGGACCTCTTTGTTCAGGCACAAGCTCTAGCAGCTAAAATGATATGGAGAGCCATCCATAATAACTCTCCTTCCCCAGCTCAAAAACTGATTAAGTACTGGGTGCAAGAATCCTACCCTGTGGGCAGCCATACCTTGAAGCACCAACTTCCAGATTCTGCATATTTCCAGTTTAACCCCTGTCCAAACACCTCGAATATCCTAAGGAGAATGTTTGAGGCCTGGAACTTAGCCTCTCTGTGTTATAGACCACCAGGTCTAAAGAGGTGAAATTTTTCTGGCATCCAGGTATAGCAGATAGTGACAATAACTGTCTGGCATGTATTCACCCACAAAAATACATGCAATGGCATCAAGCAAGTATTAGACAGATTGGGGACCTTTATGATGATGGATCAGGCTGGAAATCGTGGGAAGAAATAGCCAAACTAACTAAAGGTTCAAATCTGGACAAGAAAATATACAATACAGTAATGGACAAAATTGAGCATATTGATGAGCTGGTTGACAGATATAGTCAGTGGAACTTCAAAGGCAAAGAAATATATTCAGTGAAGGAAATATACAAAGCTCTGATCCAACACAAACCTTCCAGAGCTGCTTCTCTCTGGAACTGCAGGCAAAAAGTTCTAGCGACTGTATGTAAAAAAGGTTGAAAGAGCTACACAGCCAATAAAATAAGGACATTTACCTGGCTTATATCGCATCAAGGGCTAATGACTAACCAGAGGAAAGCCAAGTTTGACTCATCTATATCACTGAGATGGCCCATGGGATGTCGAGAGGAGGAATCATCCAACCATATCTTCCAATGCATGGTCATTAATGAAAATTCATTAGCTGGACTGCCCAGATAAATAAAGGTACAATTGGAGGGAATGGTCTCATTGAATTCTGAACACAGATGACAGGGTATTGAGCACAACAAGAGCACTTTCCTGCTGGGCAGTGTGGAAGCACATAAGTAGAGTTACAATTAATGGAACACAAGAATCCAAATATTATTTGGCTTAAACAAATCTTCCTAGCTGAACTTGTAAACTCGGCTATTGCACATAGATCCTCGAAGGGGATGAACTAGGATAAAGGCTGGACAGCCTTTGGTAGATTTCAAGGAATCTATGATTTCTTTATGCTTAATCTAACTATTGATGATGTTATTTTGCACAGATGCAATGAGGAGGCTTAGCAGATATGGAGTCCCGGATCGAGGAATGGGTGTTGCTGAAGATTCAGATAGTGAGGATTCCAATCTTCCTGGGATTGAAGAAGAAGCAATTTTCATCCAGCTGAAACAAGAAATGATTCATGCAGCAGCACTGAAGAAGATCCTAAAAAGAACAGAAACTTGGAGACACAACAATCTCAGGCCATATTTCATGAATTTATTCCATAAATGGCAGCAGAAACGGGAGGCCCATGTTCTCCTTCTTTTGGATTTCACCAATTATCCGGTTGCCAAGTTAGATCTGCTCCTGAATATTTTTGGCAGACAAAGAGTGCAGGATCTTACCATGCAAGATCTGATTGATGCACAGTAGGAAACATCAGTCCACTTATGAACACAAAATTTTGATTATCTGGTATTTATATGCATGTAATATGTAACATACCTTAGTCTGGTTTTTCAACACATTTCCAAAATTTTGGAATGTGTATTTGGCATTATGCCTAATAGTATATCACTGATGGTATACAAAATTATTATGGGTGCAAAATCGGTACTGGGTAGCAGAAATCACCGTCCGGACGCCGCTTACAAGTGCTTAAAATCGGCGTGTTTTAAACACGACGTGCGTGATTGATCAATTGACATGTAGGGTGCGCGCCCGTCAAATGACAGGCTGAGAGAATCATGAGCTTATTTGGTGCCGGAAACATGAATGCCTGTAGCCCGCCATATTCGTGGATGGCGGGCTAACCCATCTTGAATTCAAGCAAAATGGAGGGACTATTTGTTTCCAAGAATTGCCTCAACCGAAATTCAACAATTTGCCCTCACCAATTTTGCAATACACAGAAATCCGGGATAGATGAAACCCAATTCCTCTCCCCGTTCACTTTACAGAGCCATTGATGCAGCAAGGAAGAGAGATCAGAGGCAGAGATTGTATGCCAAGAAGGTAGCAATGAAGAAGAATTCCCCTTCTAAAGATTCGCCTTCAAAGAAGAATAAGAAATTGAGACCGTGGTGACCCATGAGAATAAGAGAAATTTCAGGAGAAATTTATGAAGTATTCAACCAAATTAGTACAAATGTTGATGACAATGACAAAGGCCGTATCCTTGACAGTCTTCTTTGGAGGGCAAGGGATTTACCAATTGCTTCTATAAAGAAATCTAAGCAGGTTACTATGGCCGAGCAAATGGTGAAGAATTTGAAGGAAACAATGCAAGAACATAAGTTTGAGAGGAATCATGACATGCTTCGTGCAAGGAAGTCCACCCCGATAATGGCAGCAGCAGGTACAAATGGTATCAAGCCATTGAATCAAGCAGAAGTGGCCAGATTGCTCAGCATCCCTAGAAAAACAATTTCAAATGCTTTTCAAAGAAGGGTGCAAGCTAACAAAGGGGAAAGACCTTGGTCAATGTTCAGGAGGAGGAAGCGGATGGATAGCATGTTAGATTACAATAGAGAAGCTGTTATCAAGTTCTGGACAGAAAATACAAGAGTTTCTCTATATAAGAAAGACGTGAGGAGGTATGTATCAGAGACAGGAATAAAGATGGAACATCCAATTCACCTTCTTGAAGTCAACCAAGTAAGTATTCATCCTATATTGTAGGGTTCATTATATGTAGCATTTATTTGGAATTCACACGATTTCCCTGCAGTTGCAATTCTACCTCAGGTTTAGAGAGGAGAATCCTCATATCAAAATTGCATTGCAGACTTTTGAGAGGTTGAAACCGAGTTTCGTAAGGAGGGTGCGTGAGAGGCATACATGCTGTTGCATCTACCACTTAAAATTTGAATACATCATGCAGGGATTGAACAGCCTGAGAAAATCGGGTGGAGTTTATGACAATTGCAACTGCCACTGTGAGATTTGTGGCCCTGGCCCAGAATATGCAGCCAAGGAGCATACAATCAAGTGCATCAGTGATTTATGGAGACAAGTGGTCTGCAGCAAAGGTGATGATGAGGAGTGGTTTGATCATAACTGCTTGATGTTGGCATGTAAAAAATGTGGGTTGGATAGAATTAGAAAATGTCCACAGGAAATGGATGGAAGACATTTGAAAAGCAACCTGTGGACCAGGACATAGAATTCAGGGATCCAAGAAAGGCTTTGAGGTACAAACCTGTCTTGAGATTAGTACAGAAGGAGAGAAGTCCCAAAGAGTTTCAAGAGGATGTGAAGAAGGTAATATCAGATTTTGTTCCACACAATTACATAGCACATTGGCAGGCCAATCAGTTTAAACAGTGTGTGTCATCATTTCCAGAAGATACAATTGTATCTGTTATTGACTTTGCAGAAAATTACAGCATCAAGATCCAGAATGAGCCCCAGTCAATGCACTGGCATACAGACCAAGTTTCTATACTTGTTCACATAACATATAGACATGACAAAAGTGCTGATATTCATGTTCCTGTGCAGACAGAAGAAGACTGTCCAAAGAAGAAAAAAAAAGAACAGAAGATTGGAACAGATCAGGAATAGACTCAACAATGGTAGGAAGATCATAAAAGAGACTCACTTTTACATTTCTGATGATAAAGTGCATGACTCATTATTTGTGGAACACTGCCTACAAAAGCATGTTGCATGGCTTAAGGAACAGGAAATAGAGTATGAGAAGCATTGGGTTTGGAGTGATGGCTGCTCATCACAATTCAAGTCAGGAAAACCTTTTTTTTCTTAGGCAGGTACTTCACAATGAATGACAAGGAAATAGTGTGGAACTACTTTGCCGCTGCTCATGGTAAAGGTGAACATGATGGTGCAAGTGTTGTTATCAAAAGGCTGCTAAGTAAGGAACAACTCAAACCCAATGGTGTGCAACTGAGGCATGCTAAAAATATTGTAAAATTTCTGTGTACATATTTCAGCAGTCTACCAGTTGATGAAACAGATGAGATCAAAAGATATTTTTGGGAAATTGAACCTGCTGTTGTGGCAAACATGGAAGAATATGAAATTGAAACACTTAAAGGCACAAAGAAGATTCATCAGATCGGACTGTCGCCAGGGGAGTAGATCAAACAGGCTTGCTCATAGATGCACTGTCATGTTTCGCTTATTTTGCATGGATCATAATTGGGACTCTGCATCAATACTGGTAGATTTGGAAAGTGGGAGGTAACCGACTTAAAACCGGGGAGTTGAGAAGAAAAAGGAGACTCTTGAACAAGCCAATGAATGGATCAAGTAATTTGGTAGAGGTAGGTGACAATTTTGCAAAGTGAATCTTTGAGGTAGACAATTCGGAGGGTGTGGACTTCTACATCCTCAAGTGCACAGAACCCAAATGCACACTTGAAGATTCATACAAAGATGGATGGGGGCAAAAATTTGGAGTGCATGAGGTTATCTTAAGTGGACTGTATTATCAATTCTTGGGTAATTTCAAGTACATGTTGCTCACTAAACAACCCGAAGCCTCCGTGCACAGCCATGTGGTAAGATATCATAAAATTGATATGGACAAAATTGAAGGCACATACATGTACAAAATTTCACAGGAGACCATGAAAAAATTATGGCCAGTCTCCCAATAACATTGTAATTCTTTGACACTTAACCAAATTGATGTAATTCTTTTCAAGTGATTTGTTGTTCCAGCATCTAAGCACGTAAGCACACATTTGTATATATATTAATAATAGTGAGGATGCACAAGGGTGGTGTGCATGGACACGTACTTCGAAATGAAGATTGAATTGTTGTTTAAGAATGTAGATTTGTGACATTGGAATAAGATTCAATTATTTATTTTGGTACCATCACTATCCCAACATTCTTGGCAAAATTATATTGTCAAGGCATTTCCTCGATGTGACATGTGTCAATTCGACTGGTCATTCGAAATATTTAAGCCTGGTTACGAATTAATTGTTCTGGCGCGTCTGAGGTTTTTCTACACTGACGTGCCAAAGCACAGGATTTAAGCACTAGGCGCCTAAGCATAAGCTCTCCTTACAAGCTCACGCTCCGCCCATTCCCCGCCCAATTCCTCCGCACTCCTTCCCAATTCCTCCGCACTCCGCCCAATCCGCCCAATCCGACATGAAGCGAGCACATAGCGAGGAGCCGGAGGTCACCTCCAAGAGGCGCTTATTTGGCCTCGAAGAGGTGTTCCCTCCACTCTTCCCACCTTTGCCCACTCTACTTGCCTCCTCTGCTGCCTCCTCTCCTGCCCACTCTACTGCCTCTCAATTTTCTGAACCATCCGATTCCGATTCTTCTGATTCCTATGAGGAATCAGAAAATGAGGAATCAAAACTTTCTTCGCAGGAATATGTCACTGCAGTTCTGCAAGGGTGGGTAGGGGAAGAAGAAGAAGAAGACGAGTCTGATGAAGAAGTCCCTGAAGAAGAAGAAGAAGAAGAAGCAGAAATTGAAGACGAATCGGCCGACTTTGCAGACTTCATGGCGCTCATAAATGGTATGCATGTTTCATTTGTTTTCTTTAATCTCTTTTTCATTTTCATTTGTTTAATCAATTTTTTGTTATTGGTGTTGCAGATGGAGAATGAAGGGCCTCCAGCTTGCCTCCGGCGCTTTTTTTTTTAATCGTTCTTGCCTCCAGCAGACACCCCCAAGAAGAAGACACCCCGAAGAAGGCACCCCCGAAGACACCCCGAAGAATAAGACACCCCCGAAGAAGACACCCCCTGAAGACACCCTGAAGAAGACACTGGCCTGAGGGCCAATTTTTTTGTAAAAAAATTTGTTTATATCATGAAGACACTGGCCTGAGGGCCTTTTTTTTGTAAAAAATCTTGTTTCTATAAAAAGTTTTTTGTCTCTATCAAAGTTTTTTTTGTCTCTATCAAAGTTTTTCGTTTCTCTATCAAATGTTATTTTTGTCTATCTATCAAATATATGAAGTTTGAATTCTTGTACAGTCCATTCAGATTCTGCTTGAATGTAACAGCGCTCTAGCTCTTTAATTAGTTTCAAACACTAAGCATTTTAATTAGTTTCAGCAGTGCTTGTGAGTAAGCACTGGAACACACGAGCACTTATGCAATAAACAGCTAGCTTTAAACAGTTATATAGCTTGCATGACAGTAAGCACTTGATGACATTAATACTTCTGCTAGCGTTAAGCAACTACATACTTAGTAACTGTCACTGCATGACAATAAGCAGTATCTGCCATTAAGACTCATACCAGACTAGCACTTGCAGGCAAATTTTTTTTAAGCACTTAATAAGTTTTAAGCATCCCTTGCAGTCAGCATTGAAGTAGATATAAACAATATAGCAAAAACTTATAGACAAGTCTGCATTGAACTATATATACAATATAGCAAAAACATTCTTAAATTAAGATAAAGATGGTACATGAAAAGTGTAAGATTCCTTGGCCTAAATAAATGACAATCAGGCCAATAATCATAAATGTCTCAGGCTTAATCACAGTAATGGAGAATGACAAAGTTCATCACCATAAACCTTCTCCAATTCCTCATTCACAAACCTGCAGAACTGCAATTGTTTTCCAGAAAGTCTTTCCAAGCATAGCTTCATAATCTTTCTATCTGTCTTAGGCCAGGGCTTGTATCTGTGTGTGTTCTTCACCAGTAACTTTATTTTTTCCTCAGTCTTGGCCTGCAGTATTTCTTCTATCTTTGGGGTGAGTACTGTTAGCACTTCATCATAGGCATCCATCTTGAATGCAGGTACCCGCAGAAATTTCCAGGGACTGCTAAGGTAAGACTTGTATAATGAATCATCAAGAAGCAAAGTCTTACCTTTGAATCTTGGGTATGACTCATATATTTTCCCAAGTGGCTTCATCATGACTGGACAGCCAGGTTTGTTAGGGTGCTCAAAACTGGTCTTCACACATTTTTCCTGTCCCCATACAAATTGAAATCCGTCCCTCAAATCTGGACATAGTACTTAAAGACATCTTCCACATTAGAGAGTTGCATTGATGACCATATACCAACACAACACTACGTAACAAAGTCTTCAAGAAGAACACTGCTTCTGGTCTGAATATCACTTTCTTTCTGCTAGTGTATGTCATTGTCAATCCTGCTTCCAAGCGTATGTGTTCATTTGCACCAAATGTTTTTACCAACACACCATTTAAATCCAAGACAATGAGTTTATCTTTTTTTTGCCAAATCAATATTTAGTACGTTGGAACATCCCGAATAATACCTACACACGGGAATTACTACATGAATAAATAGATGAAGATGAAAATGAAAAATGGGTTGAATGTGGAAACCTTTACGATATCAGCCAGGATTCTCGACCTAATGAGAATCAACCGGTAATCCCACAAATGAATGCAACAAAAGAAAATCAATAATATTCAATGTTTTAAGCAACACTATTTTTGGGCTTGCCCAGCAAGTACCCTACATTGACTTTCTAGGGTTATTAAGGGCAGCAATCACTTGTTGAAGATCGGGCTCACGAAACTTGAGGGGCTGATTACGCATTTTCTTGAACACACGCCGATAGGTGTGGTGTCATGATTGAGGCTGCTTCTGCATCTTTTGCATAGCTACTTCTTGTTCTCTTTCTTGTAGCTTTGAACAACTTCTTTGCTATCCTCCGGCTTACCCCTCTTTGTTCTTACGCCCTTTCCTTTTGGCAAATATTCACCCAAGTTGCCCTCATCCAGATGGATACTCCCTCAACTTCCTTAGGTGCTTCGGTGTGTACAATCGGTGCGTTTGTTTTTCCCTGGCGGTCTTTGTGTTTACAAGCGGTGCGTGTTTCTGACTTCTTCTATAGCTTCTTGGACAGCTTCTTGGACTAGTGGTGGTGGTTCTGCTTGTTGCATTCAAATCGGTCACAATTGATTTGTACTCCTATAGGACTTTTGGCGTTGTGCATCTTCAAATAGCACCATTGTCCTTCGTGAACCACGAAGGGTGAGACCTCAATTGCGGGACGGATTAACACATCCTTTTTTGGTGTACTATTTGAAGCACCCGCAACATGGCCAAAACCTAGCTCGTCAAATACACCATCGGCACCTTTCGGGGCAACCATGAATACATTGTCCTCCTCTCAACAATGAACAACAAGCTATATGATACTCATGTTGGCAATTCGATTGCCAAACTTAACTCGTAAGCTTTAGTGAATTCGGACCACATCTTTGAACATGTATAAAATGGATCTTCCACTAACAACTTATCTCGTATAATAGTAGAGATGCTAAATGTTTGAGGAGTATCCATTTTCATCTCGCCACAATTTGTTTATGTAGAATTGCGAAGTCTCTGTTCTTCTTGAGAACTTTTAACTCCTCCTCAAGTTTGAGTTTACATTTTGACCTGCTCATTAACGGATGTAGGGTTCATTGCTTTTTGTACCTTGTTCTGTGCCAAGTTTCCATCTGGGCCGGTCACGGTCCAAATCTTTAATTTTGCCTCCAACTCATAGTTTGGATTAAGCTTGAACTCCTCCTGTTTTCAGTAGCCAAATCATTTGTGGCTTTGTCTTAAAGCTGTTCTCGACCTCTTCCAACATCATTTTACGTAATTGGAGGCCTTCTCATTGCCTTTCAGCTCACTTCCCTTTGCTTCAGATTCTTTGTGATAAGTAAAACTGATTTTCCAATCTCTCATCTTTGCATTCTCTAAGGTTTTTATGTTTTCATCACATGCACTGATCTCATTTGATCCAGCTGCCACCTTTGGCTTTGCCTTCATTTTAGTTTTCCTAACATGTGCTACAACATCTGCCTCTGTTTTTACTTGTCTATTGTTGTGGTATCTTTGGCATTGCACAGCAAATGCAGCCCAGTTTACTTTGTGTTCCTCGGTGCAACTATTGATCTAGTGCAATTTTCAAACGCAAAAGCAAGGGCCAGTTGCTTTCTTTTTTTTTATTGAAGGCCGATATGTATATTTATATATAAATATAAGGTTACAAAATTTACTTTAACTTTTTACAGGGAAGTATAACCCTTATCACTCATATAAAAAGCGAGAATGAAAGATAAAAACAGTAAGTTCATGAAACTGCCAGAATCCTCTGAGATTTTCCGACTCTGTTGAAGATTGCATAAAGAAGCAGCAGGCTAGAAGGAGGATTTAAGGTGGAAATTGGAGATTTTCCGTCCCTCCCCCCTAACCATGATTGTGAGAATACAGAATGAACACAGGCAAGACCCTGCCTTGGCCATATTGAATCTTCCTTTGTTGTCTTTGGCTCCACATAAGAGGGTTCTTCTGATGTCATAGTTCTGATCACAACAGCAATTGCATAAGCAGGGTTCTTCGTGACCATACAAGTTCGGCGGACCAAACACCTTGATCCACTCCATGTTGGTGTTGGGATCTGTCTTCCTCCATTTGAGCTTCCGTACCAAGACAAATGTGATCCCTGAAAAAAACAGAGAACCCATGAGAAAGAATCACAAGACTGCACTAATCCAATTGATATCATATTTAATCTGCTTTATGACAGCTTCTAGGTGAATGATTTCATTATTAAAAATGAATTCATTGCGGCCCTTCCAGATCCTCCATAGCAGAATATAGATCCTCCAGTCGTTCGGGTTATCAGGCATGAAAAAGTCCAAGGAATTAATAGTTAAAACATCATAGCCCAAAAAATTGGATGCTAAATCGAACACCCACTCTGACTAAATGCAGTTTCTGAAGAGGTGGTCTTCATCCTCTTTTTGGCTCAGGCATCTAGGGCAGACATCTGAATCAGTCATTTGTAACCTGTATCTCTTGCAATTCGTTGCCAGGGCCTTATGCCATAACTGCCACATAAAAGATTTGATTTTTGGGTAGATGGGGCTAGACCACATGAACCTCAGATTTCTCATACATCTTTCTGCCTCAGTCTGCCATTTTTCATGAATAGAAATGGTTAGGTCTCTCGTGAGAAACCTATAAGCCATTCTGACAGATAAGATTGTCTTCCCATGATAGTTCCAGTTGCAATCATTATTGGACCATATTCCATGGGTCTGAGTGGCACAAATATTTTCATAGATAAACTCGCAGGTTTCCCCTTCTTCAGCCAGAATTGATTCCCTAAAGGGAATAATTCCATCATCATTATACATGTCCCTGATAAGAATGATGCCCTTGGTACTCCAAAGCTTGGCTTGATCTGGAAAATGACAAGCTAAACACAAAGAAGGATTGTTAGTAAGGATAGCGGGATTCCAGAAAATAGACTGATCCATAGATAATCCCTCCTTCCAATCGAAGACCCCCCTGACTGAGTTCCAGGCCTTAATCCATTTCTTGATTAGGGCCGGGGTGGATCTTGGGGTTGTAAAAGGAAAGTAAATAGAATGAGGAAGGACCATCTTGACCTGCCTCCACCCAAAAGACCAACATTTCTTGAGGTAATGCCTGATGATGATAGAAATCGGATGCTTAACCAGATTATGGGCGGCCTTGAAGAAGTATTTGGCAGCAAGAGCAAGGCCCTGCTTCTCAATATCTATAACCCCAAGACCTCCATCCTTTTTCCGTTTGCAACATTCTGTCATGGCAACTGAGGTCCAGCATTTCCTGTTCTGACCACAGGAGATAAACCTGCCAATAATGCTCTGCAATTTGTTAGATACCTTTTTGGGGGCAAGAATCACAGAGGATTGGTAGACATGAGATGATGAGATAACAGCATTAGCTATAATAGCCCTCCCCTGCTTGGATATGTATTTGGAATTGAGAGTATCAACCTTTTTCTGAAACTTTTCTATGATCTCACTCCATAAATCAGAGGGGCTCCCTCTTAATGCATAGGGAATACCAAGAATTTTGGAAGAATTGGTAGGAAAGATGTACTTACAGCCTAGGAGATCAGCCGTGTGTTCCCCTTTTACCTGGTCTTTGGACATAACCTTTGACTTGATGGGATTAATCTTGCACCCAGATGCTGTGCCAAAATTGTCCAGAATTCTTTGAGTATTGATGATCGACTGATCCTCCATGGACACCAAAATAAACGTGTCATCTGCAAAATGCCCATTTAAAATTTGATCCAACCCTTCCTCATTTACAGGAAGGCTTAATCCTTGGATCTGATTAGAGTTTTTGGCCCCCTGTAGCTTACAGTGAAGAGCCTCCATAATAATGAGAAAGAGAAAAGGGGCTAGGGGGCAGCCCTGTTTTACTCCCCTTTTCAGGGGGAAAAAGGGGCTACACTCCCCATTAATAAGAACTGAGGATCTCGAGTTAGCAAGAATAGCTCTAAAAATCAGAATTACCTCATTGGAGAAACCCATTGTTCTACAGCACTTGAAAAGAAAATTCCAGCTTACAGTGTCGAAAGCTTTGGTGATGTCCAATTTGATGAGAGCTATATCCTGATTAGAGTCCTTTGCCCAGTTGAGTCCGAGAATGGCTGTGACAACATTATCAAGGATAAATCTGTCCTTGAGGTATGCAGCCTGAGATGAGCTGATGGTCCTATCCAGCACAGGTTTGAGTCTTTTTGCAATTGTACCCGAGATAAGCTTGTAAACCACATTAGACAGAGAGATAGGTCTATAATCTGAAAAAGAAGCCGGCATGTCCACTTTGGGGATGAGAGTAATAAGGCTAGTATTAATCCTGGCATCCAGACATTTGGTATCTCTAAATTCATTAGCCATACTAGTGATGCTGTCCCCAAGAATAGGCCATGCCTTTAGGAAGAATTCTACAGGAAGCCCATCCGGCCCTGGGGTCTTGCCCTTATCCATATCTCGGGCTGTAAGCAGGAGTTCAGCATTGGTGAAGGGTCTGTTCATAGAGGCATTGTCTTCATCTGTGACCTTAGGATAATTGATAAAGTCATCCATCCTGTTATCCTGACAATCAAGGTTGGTTCCCATAATATTGGTAAAGTGCTCAGAGGCAGCCTTTTTGATCTGTTCCTCCTCCACTATGAACTCATCTCCCACCTTAATGTCAAAAATATGATTCCTTTTCATTTTTCCTTTGGCTTTGGCGAAGAAGAACTTTGAGCTGCACCTCTCATCATCCTTAATTTCCTTAATCTTGGCTTTAAGCCTCCACCCTTGGACAATTCTGATCTCTTCCCTTTCAATCTCAGCTCTGATGTTGTCCTTAACTGACTCAGCAGCCTGGAGAAGGGCATCCCTAAGATTCTGAAGAGCTGCCATTTTCTGTTTATGAATCTCTTTGCCCCATTCCTTAAGCCAATTTTTAATAGCCTTGGATACCATAATCCACCAAAACATCCACCCGGTGGAGCCATTGGGTTTCGGGTACTTGGAAATAACCTGTTGGAGCCTGTCCATAAAATCTTCATGATCCAATAAATTAGTATTCAACTTAAAATAAGTATTCTTCTTCTTGATCACATTATTATCAGAGATAATTAATTGCTGAGGATAGTGATCAGAGAGAGTGTACCCCTCCAAATAACAGACCCTATTACTATAGTTCCAAAGATTCTCCGAAAGATAAAATCTATCATGAAGACAAAGGGTAGGATCACTTCTCTTATCCGTCCAGCTGTAGGAGTTGGGCTTCGTCCTAGCCAGCATCAGATTATGACCACTAATCAGACTCCTCCAAGCATTCTTTTCTTGAGCTCCCAAAGGTCTAAAATTCTTGTTTTTCATGAACTCATTAGTTACCATGTTCAAGTCACCTCCTAGGATACACTCATCAAATTCCAAGTTGTCAAGACTATTCTTTATTTTATTCCAAACCCCTACTCTTTCACTAGCATTATTAAAGGCATAAATATTAACTAAGGCAATTCTAGTGTTGAATAAATTACAGAGCATAATCTGCCATCTACCATTTCTATCATTAACCATATAAGTATCCGAGATATTAAGATTGTTCCTCCAGATCATAGCAATCCCTGCAGAAGAATCATTAGCAGAAATAGACCAGAGGTCATACCCTGGAGGGAGAGTTTTACCTATAATAATCTTGTGGTTAACATCATGGATCTTGTGTTCTTGGATGAAAAGAATATCAGGGTTAAGAGTCGAAATACAAACCTTCAGTCTATCCCTTTTGATACTGTTATTGATCCCCTGGAGATTCCAGGTAATGCAGTTAATTTTTTTATCCATTAATATCTGTATCTCCCAACCACTTGTCCTGCCTGGATAGTGGACTTTCTTGGGCTAGCCCTACTGGGACCCTGATAGAATGTTTTCTTACCTCTTCCTTTCCTTTTTTCAATTAGCCTCCAGCCTTCCTCTTCTGTGTCTAAAATTTCTTCAATTTTCTGGTCGAACTTTGTAGTTTCTCCATATGAGGCAGGTCAGAAAATTCAGGGAGCCTAGGGAGGGAAAGGATAATATCCCCTGTGTCAATTTGAACCGAGAACTTGACATTCTTGAGGGTTACCATCATATCCTTACTGAGATTAATTTTAACCTGATGGGACTGATCTTGGATATAGTTGGGGGTAGAGTCCCGATTCAAATCCTCTGTTTTGTCCAGATCCATGGTTTGCGAGGTAGTCCCCTTCATAGTGTTGTTTTCATTGTGCTTCTTAGGGACCCACACCTGCCTAATTTCTTCCTAGTGCATAGGAATCTTGCCATTGGAGCTAATAGTCCGAACAGGAGTCTTGGAATAAATTATTTTAAGGTCAAGAAATTCATTGTTGTTGACTTTGGTTTTAAGATTCCTGTGCCAATCCGAGAAGATGGGCTTGGAAATGCAAACAGAAGGGAAGTTGGTTTGCGGCAGGCTAATCTCAAGGACCTCGCCTAAACAATTTGAAATAGCCATTAAGTGGAATCGAGTCCAATAGGCCGGGGGAAGATTGGGGAAATTGATCCACGTCGAGGTGCATATTCTGTCTTCCTTCCCCGAGATAAAATTGGCGTTCCATCTCATCATATAAAAGGGAGAATTGGAGATGAAGTCCAATTTCCTTCTAAGGATAGAATGGACACATGTTTCTTCTCTACACACCACCTGGAAAGTCTTACTGTCAAGCTTGAGAATAGAAAGGACGGGGAATATGCTGGTTCTTTGTAATCCACATCTTAATCTCATTCTGCGAAGGACACCTAATAGGAAAATGTAACAGGATAGCATTTTTAGAGAAGGTATCAGTGGCCGAGGAGTCCTGGACCCCAAAAAGATCAATAAAATCACTGTTACTCCCCTTAGCATCTTTAGGATCAGAAGCATTGAAAGAATTAGAAGCAACATCCTTTAGCAGAACATTTTTGTAAGAGGGGTTAGAGATCGAACCTTTAGCTTTATCCCCCTTACCCAAGACCGGAATGGCATTGCTGATTTTGTCTTCCCCGAACTTCGTTTTCACAACGTTAAGGCCGGAAAGCTTGACATCTTGGCAGTTTTCGCAGTCACATGATTCCACCTCCACCGGGTTAAAAAATCCATTACTATCTTTGATGGAGCATTTCTTGGCGTTTTTCCTGAGTCTCATTTGGTAAGCTTCCAGAGACGTCGCAATGATTTTCAGAATTCATCGTTCTTTAAGGAAGCTTTGAAGGCTTTCCTATGCCTTTCAATTACGTTGTCGTCTGCATCTTCCCACCTTTTGATCAGCCTAATGCTCGCCTTGGTTGTCTCCTTGATTCCGTCCCATCGAATCACCATATCCTTAACTTTGGCCAGCATTTCATCCATTGAGGCTCTAAAGATACTGTTCTTAAGGCTGCAGCAATCAGCCTCTGTGTGTCCCTGTTTGACCGTTATAAGCTTGTACAGAACAATATCCATCTCCTGAGTGAAGCCCCACATGTTCCATATCCAGTCTCTATCGTTGGCTCTGCCATCCCAATAATCTTTGTTTATTGTTTCCATTTTTTCCTTGCATGCCATGACAGTAACATCTTCTTGAACCCCCATACAGACCGCAGCGGCCCTCTGTTGATCCTTGATAATCTCGAGCCCCAAATAGATTTCCTTGAGAAGCTTCCACCCCTGATCCCTTCTATCCTCCATCCAAAAAATCTGGGTCCATTCTTCGTCCTCAATGCTGGTGCTGATATTCTGTCTAGAGGAGCCAGCCCCTCTATTCTTACTGTTTGCCATCTTCTTTTCTGATTGTACCCACGATCCACCGAAACAGAGGCAGAAAACAGAATAGAGCATATGCAGAAAGGGCTCCGAGCAAAGGCAGCCGAAAAGACCGAAACAGTTACTTTTGTGAAAGGAAAGACTGCTTCCCTCCTTTGCCCCCAAAGAATAACTGAACCACACCTTCCAAGAAAAGCTGAATCGAAATAAGATAAGCCGTACTCTACTGCAGAAAGCAATCAAAGACTAAATATCCTGCTCAGAAGGGAGTCAGAACTGGCACAAAATCCTAGGAATGCCAAAAAAGAATCCTAATTGGCTGCTAGAAACCTCCAAACTACCACTTCGATGTCACCAATGAATTGAACCGGCTGCAGGTCAAAGAATGTTGCCCAGTGATAGATTGGTTCTGCACCAAATTCCATGGGGGCACTCATGGTAAATAAATTTCTTTCAAATCTGCCTCCAAGAAAAGGTTGTGAGTTGTGAGCAGCAACCCTCAAGGATCCTAGCCTATCAAAACAAAGGATACACAGATAGAGGTAATTGAAACCAATCCTACAGAAACCTATCCTAGAGTTAGAAACCCGTGCTAATCTGATAAAATTGCCAACTAGATTGATGGAATCCTGGACTTCTTCCGGAGTCTGAACAATCCCCAGACCCTGGAGAACAGCTTCGAGCAAAGCCTCATCCATTGGGTCTGGGAGCTTGTCCCGAGGTCGGGTCGGTTCTTGGGCGCCTAACGTTCATCTCCTCCGTGCCCATCCGGGCCAGTTGCTTTCTTACTTCTTTGTTGTGACAATTCTTGTAGATTTTTCGGCAGAGTATTTCCAACTTCTCTTGAAGATGCTCCTTTGCACAGTGCCATTTTATCTTTCCCTTGTTCAACTTCTTTGTCCAAACAGAATCCCAATCTCGATCCGTGACATTATTTTCCAACCAAGTTTCTTCCTCGTGGGGCTTCACCCCCGAATTGCACAGACCTCTGATGCTGTGAAAATCATCCGCGCTCCATGCCTCCATCATCAACAGTGAAACACTGATCTGAGTTTTCGCGCCTAGGGAAAAAGGAGGGAGAAGGGTGTGACGGGCTTCGACGTCCGCGAGTTTCAGCACTTAAAGTGCTTAAACGCTTCGCCAAAAGTTGTACCCCACTAGCGATTTTACACCCCTATGTAAGTTTCTAGTATGAATACAAAACCCACCTTTTTATTGTTTTTCTATGTGCTATGGTGTTTTTTGGGGTTCAGGTTGTGTGACTTGCTCTTAGCCATCTTGTTGGTCTGTGGGGATCGTGTCCATCATTTTTGCCAGTTTATATTGCCATCTTGCTTAGTCTCGTTTTCATTTGTTGGTCAGTTGGGGGGGTTTGTTGTGGGTCTGTGGTGTGCTTGGCTTAGATAAGGTCATTATTTTTTAGGGATTTTCTAGGTTGTTGCGAGGCTAGGTTCTGTTTTTTGGGTGGATAGGGTCTGTCTGGATTGGTATATGAGTCTTGTTTGGTCTGTAGGGATCTCTTCGACCGCTTTTGTCTAATTTGTTGTTGTTGTCTTGGTCGGTTTCGTTTTTGTTTATAGTTTGGTTTCTGTTTCATGTGCCGGTTGATTTGGGGGCTTGTAGTGGGTTTTGTGGTGTGCTTTATATTTGTGTTATTCTAGGTCGTATTATGGTGGTCCTTATAGGTTGTGCTTGTGGCTTGATTTGGTTCTGCCCGGGGTCTTATTTGTATAGTTAGAATAATTTATGTGTTGACTTTGGTTTGGTCAGTCTAGTTCTTGCCTCATCTTTCTCTTTGTTATTTGACGCATGCATAGGTCGTTTATGAAACCCTGATGTTATAAACATTAAAACATCGTGTTATAAACATTACTAGTAAACATGTGCCCGGCGATGCCGAGCATTTGTAGACCGTGTGTAATTTATAGATGTGTGGAGGAGCTGATGTGTGTGGAGCCGTTGTGCCCATTGATATGCATTTCTTTTTAGGAGTGTAGATGTAGATTGTAGATGTAGATGACAGTGGCGTGTGAGATGCATGTTTGGATAATTAAAGGGAAATATCAAAAGGATAAAAGAAATAGAAATGACAAATTATTGCTAACATGTGCACATACACAAAATTATTTGCAAGGTTTTACTTCATTCTTGTGTAAGATTTAAAATATTAGGTTAAGAAAAAAGGAATAGAATATTTGCATGCACAATTAGAGATTCACCAACATGGTGTTTTCATGTTTGCTCAGTCATGTATTGATAGCCCAAAAACTATGAATGCAGAACATGTGAGATAAATGATTGGTAAGAATTTGAGTGCATTTTTATGTGGCTAGAATATGAAAGGCACAATTTAGGGAGTACGTTGGAAAAGGTTAAGCTTATTTGCAAGGTCGTTTAATATCCCTTGCCTTAAAAGGCTTCAACTTGCTTAAAGAAACAGTCTACGAAGCTTTGAATACTTTGTGACTTTTGAGTCTTTTGCTAGTTAAGGAGGATATATTTCATGTTTGGTGTGGAATCGAGATAGTCATTTGGCAGATGCAGAATACCAACAAAATTCATCATTCTACTGTGTTCGCAATCACTATTACAGTTTGTAAGCGTAAATAATTTCTTTTCTTACTTTGTTCGCTGTACATAAGCAAATAGTGTGAAGTTTACATCCTCTGCAGTGTGATGTTCCCTTCCTCTACACCAAACTTCAGTTTCTTTCCTCTACAACATAAATGGAAGCCTGCAATTGCATAAATGAACCCATAGAATACTTTAAAACTAACTGAACTAACTGGCAGAACATGCATGTACTCCTAGGCTATTAGAGCATTCCAGTCATACATGCAACCTTTCTGAGTTGAATATACCATTTGCAACTAAATATGCGTCTGCAGAACACTACAGCATATGAATTGATGCTTATGATATAGCAACTCATGCAATCACTACAATCTACAACTACCTACTAACAATTATCTAAGAAATCATAGAGTGGCATGCAACAGGAGAACATTAAATCAGACATGTTTGTCCAGTTATATCAAAAAACATTGTGAAACATTCTTGATCTAGTTTTTATAACATGACACTCACTAATATGTTCAAGTATGGGCATCAACCTGCGACTTGGGGCTGCAGCCGAAGAGAAAATATACACTTGCACCCAAAGATAAAATATAGACCTTCACCCTGCGAACACAAACACATCCTTGAGTTGTTGCATTAAGAGAAATTTAAAGCACTTGTGGTGACAGATTGAACTACATGCTTTAACATTCACATTCTTAATCCCCAAGTATGTACAGGCACAATATCCAATAAGCAAAGCAAGAGCTTTATGTGTATTAAAGTTTTAAGACGGACAAACTAAAGGAATCAAAACGAAAAACAGTTTAATGTCTTCACCTGAAATAATTTGTTGGAAATCTTGATTTTTTGCGTTCTTTCTTGTACAACATAGTCCTCTTTGAACTATACAAATCCGAGCACTCTGTGAAATGACATGTTCGAGCTGTGTATATGGTGAACTCTTCATCTCACAAACAACAACGAACCTTCCGTTTGAATTATGCCGCAGACTTTGCATATAGCCAATATACTTATCAGCAAAGGCAGGAAAAATTTCCCAGCTTAAATTTGGATGATGAAAAATGAATTTGTTTTTACCTGTCGATTCTCTTTCTAGAGAGCTTCTCCAAAAAAGTTCATTATCCTCTTCAGCAAGCGTGTCTATAAACAGGCCATTGTTTTCCAATCTGGGACCTTCTTACTGGTTCAGCCTGCACCTTGTGTCTACATTATCACGCCATAAGCTTTAAAGCAGGTACAACAAAGAGATAGAGAAACAACACCTCCCACATTTTGAAGGACCAACACGTAGCACAAAACATCAAGAAATCCTCAGCTTGATTTACGAAACAACAAAAGTCCATGTACAAAAGATGGTTTATATACTGATTGAAGATAGAACACTTGTTACCATGTATACCAAATGCTTTACCAAGCGAACCAAATGAAACAGCTTGAAGTGCTGGGGATACTTCCTGTATAGTACTTGTATGGCTGTGTGTATACTTCTTGTAAAGCCAACTACCAGCTTGCTGCATGCTCTTCTTCCCTAGAACTCATAGATCCATACCCTAAGCATTTCACACATCTTAAAAGTAGAAATAGTTATCTGCTCTCCAAGGTAACTCCTTCAGATTGAATGGGAGAGCCATCCTCCCTTGAAAGTTTATACAACAGCCTTGCTACCTGGGTAACATCCCTTTAAATATTTTGTATTAAGAATAGATGGTCACATCTTAAAAACGTAATGCTCAAGCTTGTTTATTCCTCCAGTCGGATTTATTATTATTATTATTATATAATGTCTAATGCTCACTTGGGCCTCGAGAGGCCATGGAGCACATGAACAACAATTTACAATTTTAATAGCAAGGAACGGTGTGCATCCACCGCCCTTATATATGGTCCCAGCGCGGCCTGGATGCCAAAATTGTGTCTAATATCTGCATATTCGGAACAATGTATGAAAGTATGATTTTCGTCTTCAACACATCCTGTCTTGCATATTCTACACAGACGGTTTTCTGCTGGTATTTTAAGCCCATCCACTTTGTTTCTATTTCCAGATTGTGTGACCCGGTTCTATACCTGGCTATTAGTTTCCTTTGTGCTGGCGGGATGTTGGCCTTTAAATATAAGTGGCTCTCGTATGTTGTCATGCAATTAACATCCGCCCGGTACTGTTGCATTCTCTTCCCTGGATCAGCCCATAATTTTCCCAATGCCATCCTTTCAAGTAAAGCTCGGACTTCATCTTTCTCTGTTGGCCATGAAGAGCTCTCTAGACCCCACTTACCAGCCCATGCCGACAGCTTCCTTTGCCATTCTGAGTTTTCCATTGCTTGATGTGACAACCTATTCGGATTTGCTCGCTGAGTAAAAAGAAGTGCCAAAATATGCCTTAGCCTGAGAAGCAGCTTCGATATGTCATAGATTCGTCAAAGAAGCTTTGCAGCATTTCAAATCAAGACTCAAGACCAACTAAGCCTGAGACACCAAACGAAAATCGGCCTCAAACATCTCCCAGTTTTAAACCTAAAACAAATCACGAATCGCAATGGAGGATCCCTCCCCATCCAGCGGGCCAAGGTAAACAAACCATTGTGAAGGGTCAGAGTAATCCGCTCTAGAGGAAAGGAGGGAAGCCGGAAATGGTGTATGGTCTATCGCTAAGGAAACACTAAAAAATGTAATAGAAAGCACTGCAACTTATTCATTAGAGGTAATTTGAGATCTCATTTTGTCCCATTAAGGGATGCTTAAAAAGCCACATCGCCTTTTTAAACCGGTCCAATAAGAGAAGAGCCGCAATGTATTTTATTCCAAAGATATGTGGCAAAAGAAGAATTAATGCAGATTCTAACTAACTTTTGCGGTGTCATTTTTCTACTATAACTTTTGATCAAAAACTCCGATTCGAACACTATTTGTGGCAATGGATTCGCTCTCCTCAAGATCTTTCTAATGACAACCCATTGTTATATCTTTTGGGATGTAAATATATAAGAAAAGAGCAAAACCATATTTTTAAGGTTAACACATATGGCTTGTATTGAAATACATCATAACCATATATCACTTGAAAGATCTTTTCATCAAAAGATCTAATGCAACAAACGCCGCAAAGACATTTTCATGAGTAGATCAAAAGTTATAGGAAAAAACGATGAAAGAATGAAGTTGTTAATGCATTAATTGCAGTTTGATGTAGAGTACTCATTCTATTGGAGGATTCTTATGGGGACAAAAGGAGATCTCAAATTACCTCTAATGAAACTGGGAATCAACAACAGATCTGGTAAAAACTCGGTGCTTGAAGATGGGTGACACAGCAAACATGTTTTACAGGAATATTTTGCTGATTTAATGGATATGGAGATATAGTATATCCATGAATCCATAATAAAATATATTTGTACAACATATTAAATCTGAAGCACAATGTCATCTCAAAACATGCAAAAATAAAATAAAATTCAAACCTAGAAGATAAAGCCCAAAGCTAGAGAATCTGCTCCCACGAAATCAACAAAGATCTGGTGATGTCTGCCTTAAGTGCAAATGAGAGTAATGAGAAAATAATAAAACAAAGATGAAATAAGAGATGGAATTGTAGAAAGAAAGTAGAGCTAACCCCAAACTTAGAAGACGAATCAAAGGAAAACTTGTCAATAAAAGAATCGAACTCATTCTATCCTAAACCGTAGGGTCAGGGTTACCTATTGGACGACATCTCAGCATTTGCCATAGTCGGCTCCTGTCCCTTCAAACAGCTAAACAATAAATAAAACTCAGTCAAATATTTAGACCGGTAAAGCCTAAGGTAGTTACCTGTATACATTATGTGGCTTAGAGCTGCTCTCGTAGACATCCAGAGGCAAGAGAAGAATAGAAAATCCTGAGAAAAAAATGTCACTATTAGTTTTTTAGCACGATGCCAGCATCAAATCTCCAGATTTTTGTTTACCTACAGATTCGATGCTGCCTACTCCCGTTTCCAACAATCCTACTCCTGGATCCAACAATCTGACCCAGCTGTGTGCCGAATGAAATGGGCGCCAAGTGAGATGGAGGAGAAACCTGAGCACAAATTTCGTAGAATCATATTTTTTCGTTCGCTCTAAATTTTTTCATTGAATGCTGGACAGCCGATTCAAATTCCCCATTTAATTTCGTCAACCACGGCAGGGGGGACTTTGATCCCGCAAAGGGGAGACTCAAGATGAAGGGAACGCCGCATGCGGCATTACATGCGGTGTTCCTGGGCACAAATACCAACACAATCCAAAAATAAAAAAGAAGATAACAAAGGATCCTTGTGCATAATTTATTAAACATTAATCATAAAAGGTCCTTATGCATAGGTCGGTCCTTGTGCATGATTATATTTTTGTTGAGCCTAGTCCTTGCCGCATCTTTCCCTTGTTGTTTGACGCCATGCCTAGGTCGTTTGTGCCCCCCTTATGTTACGAACATTAAACCTCGTGTTATAAACATTATAACAAAGGGTCCTTGGTGCATAATTTATTAAATATGGTTTCTTATTTGCTTGTATTCCCTTTTTTTTGGTTCTTCACATTCTTCTACGTTGGTATTCCTTTTGGTAGTCCTTGTGCTTGCACTATCCCCAGTTACAACATGGCTCATTTTGTTGATTACCTCATTATTGCATTGTTTCCTATTTCTTTTTTCTTTTGATAGTGGCGCCTTGACTCTAGAAACCCATTGAAACTTGCAGGCTTATTTTCCAGGGATTAGTCGGGTCGATAAGGATTGGAATCAGTTCCAACTTGGCAACTATACAGTTCTACAATGGATTGACTTCTTTTTGTGGTGGTTTCTTAGGGCAGATCATGTGGCTTCATGGTTTCAGACGGCATGTTTTTTTTGGCTTTGGCGTTTCTACCTCAGTCAGTCATGTTTACGAGATCTGATTGCAGTTTCATGGATGCACCCTTCTTTGTTTGACCATGCTGCACCCTTCATATGTTTGGCATCAATTGTCTTGGTCTGGTTCTATAGGGTGTATAACTTGATAGGTTGAATTTTTGTCAGTTTCCATGTAGTTTGTGTTCTGTGTCGACCTTTGCATATAAACTTTGTCCACTATTCCCATTAAAATATTCTACATTTTCTCTCCTCCTGAACTTTTCCTTAGTTACATTTCATTATCAGTAGGTGATTTAAATTAGTATGCCAAATGGCTTTTTATCTAAGCTTTCGAATCCCGTATCTTTATTGTTTTCCCCGCATAGTAGTGGGCCATTACATCTCTCTTTCCTACCACAATTAATCATTTTCAATAAGCTTTGCTTGCATTAGATAGTCGTTTTTTTGCTTAGGATCTCAGGTTTCTCCATCATTGGTCTATTGGTACCATTTGTGGTGGTCGCTAATATTTGGTCGTTTTGCAGAGGTTTTGCCTTGGTGGTATTTTGGGAAACAATATGCCCATTTTTACAGAGCTTTGCCAGCCATATCTCATTTTGCATTCGAATGTATTATGGCTTGATCTATTAAAGTTCCTAGATTGACGTTTGTGAGTTTTACTGGATCATGTGGAGGGACATCCACAGTAACAATAGTAGTAGATATTGGAGCTACCGGGTGAATCAGAGGAGGTGAAGTATTCTTGTGGCGTGCAACCTTCTTTATACGCAGGGAAGACCATCCTTCTTCTAGAAGTTCCTGTTTGCGAGCATATCTTGAAGGCGAAAATGTTGCTCCTCACTAAGAGGCTCAATGACATATTCTGAGAGGCAGATGCATTAGAAGGAAGTGGTGATGCAAAAGCAGCTTGAGGAAAAGACATAAGAGATGGTAATACTAGTGAATTGACTTGTGCAGAAGGAGACACAACAGGACATGCAGCCGAAGAAGACGCTATCTGACATGGTGTAGAAGTAATTGGAGAGGCAGATACATGAGTCTGCCTAGATCCATAAGTAGCAAAAGTCTCAATACTAGGAAACATCTTGGCAAGCTCTAATCCATTAAGCAGATGTAGCTTGTATTTGAAGAAAAGAGGAATGTTCTTAACCACCACTGACTGAGGAATAGAAACACAAGGAAGAGACATGCATATTCGAGGGCCATTAACAATAGAATGGGCAAGATCCATTTGCAATAGCAGTCATAAAATCAGGAATTTGCAATTCAAGTGGAAAATCTTCTAATGCAAACCAGCAAGGCAAGCGCAACGTACCAGATTTACTTGGCAGAAATCCAGGAGAATAAATCTGGTATATAGAAGATAATATTTCCAAAGAGAATCCGTGACATGTTCCACAAGCTTGTCAACTGCAACTAATGGGATCTTGTTATCGGATCCAATTTGGAGCTTGTTTTTTAGGCCTTTTCTATAATTAGACTCCACAATCATCTATTATTGCAGGGATCCTTGCTAGAAGCTTAGGATCTTGCAATACAGCTTCTATTGCCGGTTTGAAGAACAATTGGTATGCATTTCTCTTGTTTTGCTTTGATTAGCTTTTGTGTGATTGAATTTGTTATTCCTGTGCATTTCATTCTTAATGCATCCATTTCTCTTATATAGTTAATTGTCTTCCACCAGAACGACCAAAGCATCTGTTCTTCAGATCCGCAAACAGGAATAGAACAGGGGATCTGTTTTGAAACGGGAAAGAACGGCAGCAAACGACGGCTTACGCTAGGTAGCCGGCCAAATTTTGGAGTTTTCAGCGCGGAAAACTCCGAAATTTGGCCGGCTACCTAGCACGTAAACTTCATCAGGCCAGATTACCTAAGATTACTCTTTTTTCATCCCACAGCGGCGCTGGAAATCACCTGGACCATAGCCATTTCTTGGGGGAATATACGCCATAGCCATTTCTTGCTGGAACACAAATGGCCACGCCATAGCCTTAGATGAAGGTGCGCAATTTTTTGCCAGAAGACAAACGGCCATGCCATAGCCTCAGATCAAGACGGCTTGTGGACGTTAGGCTAAAATGTTCTTGCGTTGGAGGCTCCGCACAAGGTTTTGCAACGGATTTGCAATGGATTTTGAGGCGCAACAATGCAGTTGCAAGATTATCTGCTACTGGCCATCTGATTTCTGATTTTGCAGGGCGCAAGCGATTTTAGGTAACGCGTTGCCTAAAAGGTTTAAAGGCTGTTTTCAAAAGGAAAGCACTAATATAGATAGAGGAGAATGCTCTGTACAACCTGGTATAGAGCTCTGTACAACCTGGTAAGTCATTGTACTGGCCCCCTGATCCGCCCTTGGCCTCCCGGTTAATTCTTGGGAGCCGATAAAAGCTCGCTCAAAAAAAGGTCATGCCGCGTGCACCTGATGCCAAACAGATGAAGTCTTAGCTTTACTTCATCTTGCCTTTCAATGATTGTTTAGACACGTAGGGCTTGCTTTTGAATGATGGTTTAGATCTGTTGTAGAGCTAGCTATGTGCAATAGGATATTGTAAAAGCTCCATCTCCATCTTGAACCAATATTAAATAAACTAAAAGGGATTATGTCAAAACATAAGCTGAAGACAAATACTTGCATTAGCTTTTGAGTCTTTCGTTGCTTTGAAATGCAGATGTAAGTGAGGAACTTGGAGTGATGTAGTTGTTTCTTATGTAAGTGAGGAACTTGGAGTGATGTAGTTGTTTCTTTTGCTTCTTGAGTTACGTAATTGTCTATATTTTTGCAAGTCTATTCCAATCTCATAGTAGAAGTTAACATATTTTGTTTTTGTTTAACTTTTTTTTTAGGTAGTTATTAGCACCAAGAGGAATGCAAAATGTTAGGGGATTGCCACCGAAGGTGTCATTGTTTATCATCCTGTGTGCAAACTTCTTATTCAACGTCTCGTTCTTTGTTATCGTCCCTACTGCGACAGCATGTATGAAAAGCATCTTCTTTTAACTTACCTCTATGTTATGTTATGTTGTGCTCCTTAAATTACTCTGATTTTGGCCTTTCGCAGATGCTAAACATTTGGGAGGAGATGCAATATACAGTGGTTTCACAATTGGTGCGGTGACATTGAGCTCGGCGATTCTTTTGATCCCACTATCTCAAATGTCAATATTTAGGGAGCGCTACCTTCCGACTTTGGGCTTAGCATCAACATGTTTATGTGTTGGAAATGTGCTTTACGCATCCGCTGACAGAGCAGGGTTTCTCTACTTAATTCTCATAGGCAGGATTGTGAACGGGATTGGTTTCACAGGATGGTATTTTGTGAAGAGGTATTGCACTGATCCACAGCTTGTGGGCATACAAAGAAGAACCATGTGCACGAGTATGTTGGTAATTGCACAGACGCTCGGAATGGCAATGGGTCCAATAATTGGAGGGCAACTCGCACGGATCCCACTGCACACTCAGCTTTTTAATAAGTACACCATACCTGGGTGGTTCATGGCCATTATTTGGATCCTCTTTTGGGTCATTGCTCGGATTTTTTTCCAGGACGTGGAGATTGCAGTGCAGCAAGATGTTGAGCTGAATAATATCCCTTCACCTGCTCTCAATGATCTCAACACAAACAAACTTACAAAAGGGCAATTGATTGTATGTTGTGTCATGAGTTATGCAGCATTTCTGGTTTTCTTCGAATTAGGTTCGTGGGAATCATCTATTCCCATATATGGGTTAAAGAAATTCCACTACAATGAATGGCAGTCAGGAAATTGCATAGGTTTTATAGGCCTAGGAAGTGTGCTTATTGTGGCTATAATGCCTGCCTTATCCCATAGACTGCACGATAGAATGTGGTTGTTATTAGGGTTTGTCACTGGCACTCTTGGTATCTTTGTGAACTTTTATCTTTTGGAGGCTAACCAAAACATGAAGATTGTGGCTTATGGAACTCAATGGTTCTTGGTGTGCGTAGGTTTCAATGCTGCATCATGCATTACATTATCACTATTATCAAAGAATTTGCCAGATCGATATGCCGACATGGCGGCTCTTGCCGTCCAACTCTCCAACTACACTGGGAGACTCCTTGGGGCTATATGGGGTACTGCTGGATCGCGGGTAGGGGATAGTGGTATTGCTTTGGGACAGCTTGTGATTGCATCAATAGGCATTATTGCAATGTCATTCACTTGGCGCTTGCTAAAAGCACAAAGAGGTTGACTCAACAATGCTTTTGGCATATTTTGAAAACAAGTTTATTTACAATATTGAAAGGATCCAACAATCGATTGCTTAAACACATAAATTAAAACATCGGATAACATGGTATTTCAAAGATTAGTACGGTTATTCACACCATATAATTATAGACAAATCGCATGCTTCAGTAATAGATAGGTGTTATGTTAATCATTTATAGAATAGGTTAGTATAAAAGACTTGATATGATGTTTTTCCAATGTCTATCCTCACTACAAGAAGTGTTAGGGTGTTGTATTGGTCTTGAATGGTCATTTGCCCCAAGCAAAGTGTTTAATATACTTCTTTTTAAACATAAGCGTTTAACCCAAGCAAAGTGTTTAGACGTACATTAATTTATATAAAGATCAACTGAGATCACCAAAAGATTCTTATAGCAATTGCCAAGGCAGCTACTTAAGCCTAACTTCTATATTGCTATGCAAGTCTGACTTCTGCATAAGCCTAACTTCTACATTGCTACTCAAGCCTGAGTTCTGCATTGCTACTCAAGCTTGACTTACTACATTCAGCATGTAATAGAAACATATAGATCTATCAGCTACTCAAGCCTAACATCAAGTTTCAACGTGTAATAGAAACATATAAATCTATCAGAAATACTAGGCTTGCTCTTAAGAGGAACTTCAAGTGTGTTGATTAGATAAATAAGCCAGATTGTTGCGCAGGTATATCTCCTCTGCTCCAGGACAAGAATGCTATAACGCAGGTATCAATTCTTCTTATCTCCATTCTGATGTCAAAGTGCGGAGAACAAGCCTCTCTGTATTGCTGATGTCGCGAAGATATTGTGGCGGGTCACTCGGCACTGAACCCACCACAGACCACCTCCATTCAATATTAGTGCCAAGTAAGATACCATGGCAGTGATACAATCAAGCATATCTAGTGATACAATCAAGCATGTCTGGAAAGATTAGAAATTGAAGTTCTTTTATTATTGACAACAAGATGAATGTGGTGATCTATGCCAAAACTTTTAACTACTTTATCCAAGACCTCTAATTATGGTGCACACTAAACTACCATTTAGGCAACAAAGAAATAAATTGATAACTAATGCACCTGGAATTGGAGAGAAATGATTTCATTTCTCTTCATTTCTCATCTCCATGTATCCATTGTTGTAAGGATTCAATGTGTCAAGAACTAAAGCTGTATATTCTTTAGCTTCGCCAAGTAACTTGGATGGATTATTTGCACGTGCATTCTATTTGAGGTCTTCCATACAATAGAAGTACCATAGTGCAAGTTACAAATGTGCGTATTTCTTTAACCTCATCTTCAAGAATACAACCATAAGCATTTCTACCACACTATATCAAAGATGAAGTAAGAGAATGCTTGTCACGTGAAAGGACATGCAACGACTTACACATAAAAGAGTATATGCATTGCTGATCAAAATTGAGGTCAAATATTGTCAAATAAAGCTCTCATAGTTGATTGTGTTACCTGCATACATTGTATCTGTCCTATGCGTACACTTATGTTCTCTTTCGCCAAAACCTAGTCATCAAGCGAAATAAAAGGTGGCAATTCCTTCTTCGGATCAAACATGGATCTGTTAGATGATAGAAAAGAGGAAATTATTTAATTTTCCATCTATGAGACCATAGGGTCTATTAGATGTTGCAAATGTACATACAAGTAACATAGAAAAATATACTAGTGCTTCCTCTGAAAAAAAAAGTGCGCTCCTCTCTTGACCCTCATGTTACTACTACTACTATTACCAGAATTAAAAAAACCCCATAGGGAAAAACCTTTGAAGTAATGTAACACTAAGAAGCTCTACCGTTGTTCCAGAGAGAGAGAGAGAGTTTTTTTTTTTAACTCATATCTTGACTGTTGAAGCTCTTTGATTTTCCACATAAGAAGGAAGGAAGGAAGGTATTTTTATCGTCCACGGAGACCAATCGGTCTATGGGACCCAATACAAAAGCGCGACAAGCGGATTACTACCCGAATTGGAAGGGTTTTCGAGGGAAAACCGCGGGCAAAACAATCAGCCGACCGACAAACATTCCAATATACAAAATGCAAAACACACAAATATATACACTCATGCACCTTTTCGTAGTGCCCGATCGACAAGGCTGAACAAAGGGGCAAAGGTGAGCTTCGCAGATCCGGTACCTCCCGAATGTACGAACGAGAGCACGTCTCGGCCGGTGTGTTCATCGGCAAATGTAGGGGCAAGTCCTATTGCGTACTAAGGGAGCGTCTTCCCGGTGTGTTCATCGGCAAATGTAGGGGCAAATGGCCCGCTTCTGTGTCTTACGACATTCCTTTGTTTTCTCCTTTATGATCAATTGTCCATTTTTCCACGATGTTCTTTGTCCATTGTGTCTTTCCTTTTATTCTCGCCATATCTTGCTTGTTTTTATCCTGCGCTCTAGTCAAGTATTTGTTTATCCCTAGTTTATCCATAACATTTGCAATTGAAGGCTCGAGTGCCTTGATTTGCAATTTTTTTTTTGGGGGGGAGAGGGCATATTCTTATGAGAATATGTAAGAATTAAGGTTTTAGGGTTTTGATTGGTTGGGCGCAGTAAGGAAGCATGATTTTTAGGGATAAGATGCTCGTGAAAGGGAGGCATGTGGCGCAGAGGCCGCTATGATGTCGGAGATAAGGAAGGGATTTTTGTTGTGTGTGGCTAGAGATGGGTAGAGAGCGTGGTGTTGAAGAGAGCTATTTATTGTCATTCTGTTCTTCCTGGGTGGGCCGAACATGTGAACTTCTTCTTCCCTTCTTTGCGACGTTCTTTTGCCGACCGGTTTTGTTGTCCTGTTGTGATCATGGGGAAGGAGGCGAGGGCTACAACCGAGGAGAGGGCTTGCAGCAAGACCTTGGCTATGGATACTGATGGGGAGAACTTGCTTGATGTGAGTGTAACCCTGAACCAATCTGGAGCCGATGCTCTAGAGGCGTGGTTTGTGAAGCTGGTATGGTTTCTAGAGAACAAGACGGTAGCTGGAGTTGTGGCTTCTAAGAGGGGCAGTAAGCTAGACCACCTGCACTATCAGGCTATTTTGAGATTGAGACTAAAAACCCCTGCCGCTATGATTGCCTCATTGAAGAGATGGTTTGGATGGTCTGTTCTAAAGCCTACTAGTGTCATTCTTAAATGCAAAGCCTTGAAGAATACAAGGCTTCACTATTTCGAAGGCATGTGTACCCCCCAAACTGATATGTCTCAAAGAACGCCTAGGTGGTATGGGACGTGTCCTGCAACATGGAAGTATCCATGTTGCGATTATAGCTTGTTCAAAAGAAAAGCTTCAAGACAAAAAGTATAATATTAATATTTATCGATACACATAATCTCTATCTCTATCTAGATTGCACAACATTATAGACATAGCCCAATGTTTTGTTTCGAAAAAAGAATGTATCTTCAGCTCCTGAAAAAGTGAAGGCATCTGTCCCAGCTTCAAACTAGGGCATATTGATATCTATTTATATTAATGTGACAAATCTGAAGCTTCATCCCTGAACACGGCTACATGCAAGACTACCGTCTTTTAGTTTCAAAAATAAATTCTAAGTGCAACCTAATATATTACAGCCTAACATCAAATATGAAATGGGAATAAATGGTATAAAAACTGAATCTTTGATTTTGCCCTCCATGTAACCTCCAACAAAATAAAAGCTCATTTCTACATATGTCTAACTTAGTATGCGTGAAACATATTTGATGTGAGAACTGCAAGGCATTTGGAGGTGCCAAGACTTTGTTCTAAGATAGCAGGTGTTTCACCTCCCCAATCCAAGGAGGAATGCTTCCACTGAGCATTTTGATTCCAAGGAGCAAGAATATGAGCAAAAAAACTAGCTCATTGAGACAGAATGACCCTGAGAACCCTTCTATGATAGATATGTCAAAATGCCAAAAACTCAAAGCCACAAAACATGAACCAAAACCTCTGCTTCGTGAATTTCGAAGAAGACCCCATATCCGAGTTTTCTGTCCTGCCTGCATACACATGAAAAAAAGCAGACAAATTTTCTTGAGGAAAAAGCTCAGATGCAAATATCTGCATTGAATAACAAAATAAAAGAATTTAGCCTTGACTTCCGGATTTACAACCGGACGTGTGGCAAAGAAGTTTGAGATGACAACTGCCTCCAGACCCCATTTTCTTGAGCTATTTCTTATTTTCTAAGAGATCTATTGAAGCTTGGAAGCAGAAGCCCATCGCCGTAGCAAGACCCAGCACTGCTGGAAACCAAGTGTCAGCGCATTTCTGAACCTTGGAAGCGATTTGTTGAAGCTTGGAAGTAGAAGCCCATCGCCATAGCCGAAAAGATTGCTTGCAAAGGAAGGACGGGCACCGATCCTGTAATTCAATGCAGTCAATTCTAAATACAGCCAATTGCAAGCTCCATGATGACATCACATACCATGATGACACGTATTGTCTGCACGCTTTTTCTTGGGGCAGAAATATTACCTTTAAACATAAAAGAAACTGTCTTATATATGTATTGATATGCCATTACTATAACAAAAATCTACCGTACCTTAATATAGATACTGTATTCAATTTGTTTCCCAACGATTGCAATTCTTTTAAATATCCTTAACCTAAGGTTAAGAATAAAAATCATTTATTTACCCGCAAACCCCTAAGTGTGTTACATTATTCAAATCTAATAGATATACTTCAAAGATGCCATGATAAGATTATACGTATTTTTAACTCTCATTGACTTTAATAATTTGTTCAATTCATCATTAGATCGAAGATATGATGGTTACTAAAGTATAAAATTATTTTTTAATTTAAATTTTCACTTTAATCTATTTAGAACTAAATTTTCATCTAAAATAAACTCTGTATGATTAAAATACTATTTTTTAAAAATATTCAAAGAAGAAAATTTTAGATTGAAAGTAATCAAATGATTATGTTTATGTTTTAATTAAAAAAGAAGTTTATTACTGATTAATTTCAATATACTTTATTTCATCAATAATAAATTGTTCAATAACTATTAGTAAAACATTAATTTTATCCTTTAATTAATTTCAACCCAAAATGTTTCATAAAGTACTTTTAAAAAAGCAAAAGTTTATAGATTGTGAAATTGTCATAATAGTTTTAAGTCAATCGTTTCTCAATCCATCAGATTTCATTTAGAAATTATCATGATTCCCAAATTTTAAATTTGTTAAATCAATGAAACTTGAAATTTTTAATTCTTGAAATTTTGGATTCTAAATAGATTTAAGTGAAAATTAGTTTGGAAAGCAATTTTATTTTTTGATAACCATTACAATTTTAATTTAAAGATAAAAAACTCATAAAATCATATAATGGCATCCTTGAAGCGTTATCTATTAAATCTGAATAAGTTCAAGTTTTGTTGAGTAATCTTGGCCTTTTACAAATCCTAAACATTTGGGTGGAAATGCAATATAAAGTGGTTTCACAATTGGCGCGATGACGTTGAGCTCCATGGCTTTTTGATCCCACTATCTCAAATGTCAATATTCAGGGAGCGCTACCTTCTGAGTTTGGGCTTAACATCAGCATGTCTATATATTGAAAATGTGCTTTATTTACTTGTTGATAGAGCAGTATCTCTCTAGTTAATTCTCATGGGCAGGATGTAACGTCCCTAGATATGGAATTTCTAAGTCCATAGTTAATTGGGCTGGACAAAATAATATTAATAATAATAATAAGAGGGGTTTAAAATTGTTCATTAGGAGAATGACATGTGGCAAGAAAGGGAGTTGGAGAGGGACGTTTAAGAAAGGGCATTATTTTCTTGAGATTAAAGGAAGAGGTGAATGGAAGAAGAGGAGGAAAGAAAGGAGAGAAGGGAAAATAATTTAAGTTAGGCATCCAAGTCCGTCAAACTTTCTGTTCTTAATCCTCGGTAATTTGTGTGTTGATTTTCTTGGATGCTGAAAAAAACACTAATCTTGGGATGGCTTTTCTTAAGTTTAAAGAGTTTTCTAGTTTTCTTTTGATTCTTCAAAGTTCTAATTCATGTTCTTTGTTAAATCTGTTTGATGCTCTCTAAATTCTATAATGGGCTACAAATAAGATGTATAATAGATTTGTCATTTGTTAAAAGAAAAATCTGGTGGCCAATACTGGTTTGAATTTTCTCAGTAAATGAACAGAGTAAAGATTATTCTTTTTCAAGATCCTTCTTAGATTCTTCCTTCTGAAAATGTTAGAGAAGCTCTTCATCTGAAACGGCCTTCTGCTTAACGTCTTGGCTACCCAAAATTCGTAGAGCACAACAAATTGTAGAACCCATAAAATAATAGCTTTCGATTATAGATAGAACCACTATTTTTCCCTTTCTTTTCCTCTGATGCTTACCCTAAGCTAGGCTAGCAAAGAAAAGTTCAAATCCATGCCTAAAATCATGTCTCCAGAGGTCGCAAATCTGATCGCGGCGGATTTTTAGGGATAAATAAAAAACTTCGCAGAAGAGAGGAATAAGGATGATAACTGTATATAATTATAGAACATGTTAAGAATTAGAACAAAATAAATTATAAATACAAAGTTGGATGACTTATTTGAAGGCTCTTTGGTTTTCAAACAGCAGTTGAAGGTTCAAATCCGACTTAAGTCTAATATGTTTTTTTTATATTGTAGTTTTCCTTTCTTGCCACTTTTTGAGGAATATTTCTTTATTTATTTAATATGTTTTTTTTATATTGTAGTTTTCCTTTCTTGCCACTTTTTGAGGAATATTTCTTTATTTATTTGGCTTGCTTATCTTTTGTAGAGGGCTAAAACGAACTCTTAAAAGAATATGACTAGTTAACATAACAATAGAAAATAAACAAAAAGTTCTCTTAATATTTAAAAAAATATAGTCAAGAATTCAAGAAATAGCCCAGTTTTGGTGGGCTGGATATACTATTCTAAACACCGTGCACATAACCCTTATGGAATGTGTAAGATTCCCGAAGAGTTTGTACAAACCGCTATCTAGAATCTTTTTCAGAACTCTTGGGCCTTGACGTAAGTCTTAGTACGCCGAATTGACCAGTCGGCCAAAATTCTCGAAAATAATTCTATCTCACAGACTCTATACAGATATTTTCTAAGTCATAAGTCAAAGGTTTATAATTGCACATTAAGATGGGTGTGAAATATCTGAAATAACTGGGTGCCTACTTAGTCGTAAGACTAACGTCATGTTTTTCTCTCTGTTTGTTCTCTAGCACGTCAAGATTAGCCAAGGAGAACATGAACGTTAGAATTTACTTGGTGAAGTGAAAAACTGATGTATTTTTTTGAACATGATGTTGACTAGAATATTAACCGTCCCTCTCCAACTCCCTTTCTTGCCATATGTCATTCTCCTAATGAACAATTTTAAACTATGGACTTAGAAATTTCCATACCTAGGGACGTTACAAATCTCCCCTTCGAGAATTCAACCCATGTTCTCATGGGTGAGTTCCGGGTATTCTTCATCTATTTTATCTGCATCTTCCCATGTGGCATCTTCAGGCGTGCAACCCTCCCAATGTATCAGATAAAGGCGTATTGTTCTTCCTCTCAACTTCTTAGACTCTTCTTTTATGATTCTCCAAGGTTTAAGGGTGAGAAAATCCCCTTTACTTGTTATATGATCCTCTGAAATTACATGAGATGGATCGCATATATATTTGCGAAGATTACTGGCATGGAACACATTGTGGGCTTTCACGCGCTTTATATGCTGATTTGCTTACTTTCTTAATGATTGGAAATGGTCCTGCATATCTTGGGGCAAACTTCAAAGCTCCTTGCTTTGGATTAATCCTCAAAAATACTTGTTCGCCGTTTTGAAACTCTAAAGGTCGTCTTTTTTTGTCAGCATATTGTTTTTGTCTATTTTGTGCCACCTTAAGGTTATGGCGGATAAGTCTCAGTTGAGCATCAACATCTTCAATCAGTCTGTTAGATGCTTCTACTAGACATAAAGGGTCTCGCCAATTTATTGGACGACAACAATCTCGACCATACATTGCCTCAAGGGGACTCATTTTAATAGAATCTTGGTGGGTATTATTATAAGCAAACTCTACTAAATGTAAATATGAATCCCAATTATTAGGATGCTCAGGCACATACATTCTCAACATGTCTTCTAAAACTTGGTTGACTCTTTCTGTTTGTCCATCTGTCTCTGGATGATAGGCTGAACTCATATTAAGCCTAGTCTGTAAGTTTTGAAACAAGCCTTGCCAAAATTGTCCAATAAACCTACTATCTCAATCTGAGGTTATGGTTCTTGGAACTCTATGCAATCTAAATATCTCCTTCATAAACAGCTTGCTATTATCCATACCTGTTGCAATTGTTCTTGTTGGAAGAAAATGAGCTTGTTTAGTTAGTCGATCAACCACTACATAAATTGAATCATACCCCGTTCTTGTGCGAGGTAACCCTACAACGAAATCCATGCTGATACATTCCCATTTATTATTGGGAATGTCCAAAGGCTGGAGCTCACTTGCTGGCTTCATTCTTATAGCCTTTACCTTTTGACATGAAAGGCATCGTGCTACATATCTTTGAATATGCTTCTTCATTCCTGGCCAAAAGAACTGCTTCTTTAGCCTGCGGTGTGTTTTATGAAATCCTGGATGTGCAGATATGGGGCTATCATGCACTTCATATAATATTTTAGCCTTTAACTCTGCATCATTTGGAATACACAATCTTCCATGATAATGCAATACCCCATTGACAAGTTTGTATGAAGGGTTTTCTTTTCCTGCTTTTAAATCTTGAACAACTTGTTTAAAATACGGGTCGTTCTCAATCTTTTTATTAACGTCTGAATCCCAATTGCTTGTGATCATGCTAACGGCATTGCAAAAACCCCTACGTCATAGTGCATCTGCTATTACATTATCTTTTCCAGGTTGATACTCAATTGTAAAGTTATATTCTTGTATTAATTCCATCTATCTGCGCTGTCTATTGCTAAGATGAGGTTGAGTCATGAAATATTTAAGGCTTTGATGGTCAGTCTTCAGTATAAATTTTTGCCCAAGCAAGTAACAACCAACATATAACTACCATTAACATTAATTAACACAACCATTGAATCCAACGCATTTAAATTAAAATCCCCCTTAAACCCCCTTTGGTTTGGGTGCATATTCACACGGGGGGTGACGTAGGGCAGCGAGAGCCCTTATAATTACATTTCGCGCGTACAAAATCAACACCATATAGTATTTTGCTTCAAATCTTATAGTATTTTGCAAATCTTATTATACAGTATAGCAAATTTTGTACTTGCATACCCCACAAACGAGGAACTTTACGTACGGTGTAGATTAAGGAATTTGGGGTGAATATGCCTATCCAACAGCTCTCGTTGCCCGGAGTCACCCCCCGTGTGAATATGCACCCAAACCAAAGGGGGTTTAAGGGGGATTTTAATTTAAATGCGTTGGATTCAATGGTTGTGTTAATTAATGTTAATGGTAGTTATATGTTGGTTGTTATACTAAAAAAAATTTTGGGCCCTTCGGGCCCTAAAAAAAGCAAACATATGTAAAAACATGTGAAACATGCAAAACCTGTATCAGTATGTAATATTTAATATGCAATATCTAATATGTGTCGTGGTTGATGCCAGAACATGGATAACAAACCTATTCACAATGTCATATAACAACAATGTTTTAAGATATACATCAATAAATGAAATGCCTTTTGGAACAATGGATATGAAGAGTAACTGCAATATCTAAAATATTTGTGCATGCAATCCAATCCATGTGCACAAAATTCGCTGAATGCAGTGCCGAGTTATAGCCATTTTTCTTTTTGAACACCATGCTACAAGCCTTTGCATATATTTAAAATTCTGGCTTTCTAGCTGCAAATATTTGCAACAAATAATAATTGTATAAGCAGAATTGAAATACTGCCACGATTGTCACTGTAGAAGGAGATAACGTGGCAAAATAAAGGGAAGAACCATGGAAGTGGACATACCCATGGAAGAAAAGAGAAGATTGTCGTCGCCTTATGGGCAAAACCAGAAAAGAAATATCAATGGTGACAAGGAACGGGCTACAGCAATAGCGGTTGAAGAAGAAACTTTAGGAATAAAGGTGCAAGCCGAGATTGGAGAATAAAAACAATTGAAGAATAAAAAAGGAACTAAAGGGAAAGGAATATGTGGAATTGCAAAAGAAATAACTAAGGCAAGGGATAAAGGGAAGACCAGATTGGGAACCATTGGAAAGAAGAAAATTGTTGACATGGATAAATTGTAACAAAAGGGGAAATATTTGGGGCAAGAATTCTGAACGGACGGGAGCTCTTGGCCGGACTGATTGCGTGAAAAGCAATGGCAGGATTGCATGCTCAGGATACGCCTCAGCTTACTGCCGATAAGGAAAGGGCTTCGCTGAAGACGGCTACAGATTGGTTGTCACAGATCACAAGCAGTCAGATCAAAGCCGACTTGATTAAAGGAAAAGGGAAGGATCATTTTAGGGAATCAAAAGTAAATCAGGGCCGATGACTCTGGCATCAGAGAAAACTGCAGAAGAAGCGGCCGGATTTGACTAAATAAATCGAGAAATCTGTTTCAAAAGGTCGTTAGGGTTCAATCTTGGTGAGATTGGGCCTGTGCCAGGCCGATTAAGATAATCAAAGGCCATTCAGGATCGAAGAGTCAGCAGCAACCAAAGTGTTAACCAGTGCAGAAGAATTTGGAGCAGCCGAACCGGAGAATCGAAGCCATCTGTGCAAGATTTGATCATCTAAGAACCTACCATCTAAGAGCTATGGAGGTGCTAACATAAAAACCAACGATCTGCTTTGCCTGAACCCCAAGAACCTACCATCTAAGAAAAAACCGAAGAGCCCTAAAACTACAGGCTCCACCGAGGAACCAAGCACCGATGAACCAGCTCCCATAAGCACAAGCAAATAGAAGCATGCATCTGCACAAAACCGGAAGGCCTCGCTCTCCCGAACTGGCGCCTCGCATAGAAGTTGATTTATCCACGGTCCAAAGTAGCACAAGCAAATAGAAGCATGCATCTGCACAAAACCGGAAGGCCTCTGCTCTCCTGGAACTGCCCTGCATAGAAGTTGATTTATCCACGGTCCGGTAGCACAAGCAAATAGAAGCATAGCTCAGCCTAACAAAAGCTAGAGACCTTCTCCATTCTATCGGATTAGCTTCTATATTCTACACAGCCTAGCATGTTCAGCCCCTAAAATAAAAAGAGGGCTTTTGTTGTGAGCCCTTGGATGTTGGACCATTGAAAAAAAAAAGCTAAATCAACGACTAAGAAATGGTGCACTCTAGATGTACGCATTAGTACATCCATTCAAATACGCCATGAAATCTTAGGAAAACCTTTGTGAAAAGCGTACAAAAACACAAAGAAAACCCCCTGTTATTATGCTACATATTGGCGCCAAATTATTAATGCATGTACCACAGCCATCATCTCTAAATCATGAGTAGGGTAATTCTGTTCAGTTGGAGATAATTTCTTCGACTCATATGCACAAACTCGGTTGTCTTGTAATAAAGCTCCCCCAATTCCAACACCTGATGCATCAGTCACTACTAAAAATGGTTTTCCAATCTCTGGAACTTTCAAAATAGGAGCAGAAGTTAGAGCTTCTTTCAACAACTCAAAACTCTTTCTACAAATTTCGGTCCATTTGAGATCCATATCTTTCCTCAAAAGTGAAGCTATTGGAGCAGCAATTTTAGCAAACTGTGATATAATTTTCTGTAATAACTAGCTAACCCCAAAAATGACCTAACCTCTTTCACCATCTTTGGTTGAGGCCATTCCTTGACTGCATTAATTTTTGCTGGGTCTGGCTCGATTCCTAGACTCGATACAATATGACACAAGTAGACCATCGTTTCTTTTGCAAACTCCCTTTTTAACATCTTTCCAAACAACTTTAAATGCTCAACATGCTCTTGTAATGTTTGAGAATATATCAGTATATCATCAAAGAAGACTATGACATATTTATCAAGTTGCTCCCAAAATATATCATTCATAAGCCTCATAAATGTTGCAGGTGCATTGGTCAGTCCAAATGGCATTACCACAAATTCATAATGCCCATATCTAGTCCTAAAAGCAGTTTTGTGAATGTCGGACTCCTTGATTCTGATTCGATGGTATCCCGATCTTAAATCAATTTTTGAAAAATACTTCGCCTGTCCTATTTGATCAAATAGTTCATCAATACGTGGTAGTGCATATTTATTCTTGACAGTAATATTGTTTAACATTCTGTAATCAATGCAAAGCCGCAAGGATCCATCTTTTTTCTTAACAAACAGTACCGGGGCTCCAAATGGTGAAGTGCTAGGCCTTATGAACCCTTGCTCAATGAGTTCATTCAACTGTTTCTTGAGTTCTGCTAATTCTAATGCATGAAACCTATATGGTGGTCTAGATGTAGGTACAAATCCAGGGATCAATTCAATTTCATGGTCTACTGGTCTACGAGGTGGCAACTCTTTCAGCTCATCAGGAAACACGTCCTTATATTCTTCAAGTATTTCTTGAATTGCTTTAGGTGGAGGTTCTTCTTGATTTTCAGTCTATTTAATATGACCTAGATATACATAACCCCGTTTTCTCAAACTTCTCTTTACTTGCTTATATGATAAGAGGGTAACTGTAGCACATTGCAGGTTACTCTCCAACATGTATTGTTCCCGTCCCGTTGGTCGACATAACACGACTCTTTTATCACAATCTATCATGGCATGCTCTTGAGATAACCATTTCATTCACAAGATCAAATCATATTTTCCCAAGTTAAGGACTTCAAACTCAGCATTAGAAGGAAAACCTTTTATTTCAAATTCCAAAGAAGGAACCATAGAAGAAGAAAATTTAAACTTCCCATCTGCAAGCTCGACTTTCCTAGGTTTGCATTCTCTAGAACTTAAATGCAATGTTTGCACCAATCTTGGCGAGATAAAATTATGAGTGCTACCACAATCTATTAGGAACATAACGTCCATGTCCTTAAGTTTACCTGGGACTTGAATTATTGCCGGTTGTTGCTCTGCATGACCGTGATCTACAGCAGCATAGATATGCATCTCTCCTGAATCTGATTCCTCCAATGTAATTGCTTTGGCATTAGTTCTTTTTTCATTTCTACGTTCTTGCTGCCTCCCTATTTCTGTAATGTTTTTAACAGTGTTAATATTTTTCTTTGGGCATACAGAAGCAAGATGTCCCTTCTCTCGACAATAAAAACATTTGCCTTCTGCTCGACATCTTTTCCTCTCTTCGTCAGTTAGCTTACCTCTCTGGCTTAACCACTATGTGTGTCATTTTCATTACTCCCTTCAGCCATCTTAACAGTGGGAAGGGTTTCCTCTATAAGGTTGCTTACTTGCAGTTTGCAAATTCATCCATGTCCACTCTGCATCCCTCTTTTTATTTACCTGTTGTTGAATCTGTTCCTTAAATTTTGCGGCATACACTGCATCCTCTAAGTTAGCATAAGAGACACCTTCCACAAGTATAGACAACTCTGGCTTCAATTCTTTAACATATTTGTCAATCAATTGATCTAATCTGAATGGTGGTCGATGAATTTGTAGCTAAACTGATTGGTATAGTGATCGACAGATTGGGTTTGCTTTAATTCAAGGAATTGATGCATCTTAACTAGTGCATAACCTGAGGAGAGGTAATGTGATTCAAATGCTTGCTTGAAAGTTTCCCAACTAGTTTGACCAATTTGCAGTCCATGTTCTCTTTTATGTCGATCCCACCAAATTTTAGCATCACTTTTAAGGAGTAAATCGGCAATGGTGGGTTTCATCAATGGAGGGGTTTTCTTAACCTCAAAAATAAACTCCATACCTCTCATCCATGCATCAGCTTCATCTCCACTAGTGTCTTTTCTAATAAATGTAAGCCATTTAATATCTTTCATCACTCTATTCAATTCATCGTCCTCGTTGTTACGATGCTGGGGAATGAGTTCCTGCAGGGAATTAATTTGTTGTTGCATTGCCAACAAAAGCTGTTCATTAAAAGATGGAGGATCGGCGATAGGGGTTTCTTATCCTCTGGCACTGGGTCCCACCTTAGATGTTCTTCTGCGGCTCATAGTTGTCGCCTGCACATGTATTTACATTCATAGCTTATTTATTTTATTATTATTATCATTATTGCATATTTTCCTTATTGTACATTTTCCCCATAGAGATAGTCTTATTCAATCCAAGTTGGCCACACTACTAATTCCTTTAGCACAGAAATTATTCAAGAGAAAAAAAACATCGTAGTTCAGGACATCAAAATATAGTTCAGGACATCATAGTTAATCCAATTCTTCCATTTCCTCAGCAAGATTCTCATATTGCTCTAGATAGAGATGATAAAAATATGCCATGAGGAAACTCCTAATGATGATCTCATTTGGCAATCGAGCCTCCTCTAAAAATCTTCCCATAACCTTCACAAAATCCTTTGTATCTACAACAATCGGATATTGATACCATTTTTTTTTTTTTTTTTTGAGGGTATGAATATGTAGCATAATAACAGGGGGTTTTCTTTATGTTTTTGTACGCTTTTCACTAAGGTTTTCCTATGATTTCGTGATGTATTCAAATGGATGTACTAATGCGTACATCTAGAGTGCACCATTTCTGAGCCATTGATTTTAGCCTTTTTTTTTCAATGGTCAACAACCAATGGCTCACAACAAAAGCCCCTTTTTTGTGCGTGTGGTGCATAATGGCTCACAAGAAAAGCCCTCTTTTTGTGTGTGTGGTGCATAATGGGCACATGAAGGGCTTGAAAACCAATGGCTCACAACAAAAGCCTTTTTTTTGCGTGTGGTGCATAATGGTCAACAACCAATGGCTCACAACAAAAGCCCTTTTTTTGTGTGTGTGGTGCATAATGGGCACATGAAGGGCTTGAAGGGCGCATGTAGTGCGGTTTAAGCCGCCCGGCAACACATTTCTTATCATAACCGATCCGAGCTCTGTTTGAGATGATTTTTATTGCGTTGGAAAGCTCTCTCCGAGATCTTTTATAGTGTATGATATGGATATGTTTGGTTAAGTTATTTATGCTAAAACAGCAATTTTTCGGTCGGGTTTGGTAGGCTTTCACATCCTACATTAATACAGGATTGTGCTATTGGATATTGTTTTATGGCTCATTCTGAATGAAGCTTGCAAAAAATTACAATGCATTTTTAGATTTTGAGGCAGTTATTAAGCAAATTCCAAGGCTTCTAGATCCTTGTGCTAACAAGCAGAAAAGTTTCCCACTTTGGTTTCTCACCACAAGAATCCATGGAGGCCAAAGGCTGCTGTTAAATTCCAGTTGAAAAATGTTTGTGTATGGGTGTTGCAAACTTTATGACTTTCAGAATAATGGGATCAATCTGCTCTATCTTTATGGTAACTTTTACTTATGTTCTATTTGTTTTATTGTGATGAAATTCAAAAGCTACAGGTGATGAAAGCCTCAAATGAATTCTAGTTTTTTTCTGGTTTGAATTCTATTCGGGGCCAAATTTTTTTTTTTTCAACACAAACCATTAACATCCAACATATTAAAATTAAATCCCCCAACACATAACAACCATTGACATTAACAACCAACACATAACTACCATTGACATTAATTAACACAACCATTGGGTCCAGCAAATTTAAATTAAAATCCCCCTTAAACCCCCTTTGGTTTGGGTGCATATTCACACAGGGGGTGACGTAGGGCAGCGAGAGCCCTCATAATTGTATTTTGCACGTACGAAATCAACACCATATAGTATTCCGCTTGAAATCTTATAGTATTTTGCGAATCTTGTTATACAGTATAGCAAATTTTGTACTTGCATACCCCACAAACGAGGAACTTTACGTACGGTGTAGATTAAGGAATAAGGGGTGTTAATGGTTTGTGTTGTGTTATATTAATTTATAGAGTAAAAATATCATACATGTCCCACCTATGGGGTGGATAAAGCCAATCTTTGCACATCCGAGCTCAAATCATCCTCAGCTAACCAGAGACATTTGAAAAATACATAAAATCCTTGGATGCTACCAATCCTGTCCAGAGCTTTGTTATAGTTACGCCCAAACTTCCGATGATGGGCAAGAGCCATGAGCGCCACCTCCATGTTAAAAGTATTCTTCATCTTGTCCAAAGAAAATTGTTCTCCACCTATAGCAATCCCACATCTGTGCTTCCATATTGCCCACATCCCTATGTTAACAAGGGATGCAGAGATTATATTTCCATCAGTAGCCGCTATTATTCCTGGCCAGTGTAAAACATTGGTACCAATAAGCGGACACACCCATTCCCAGAAGACCAGGATCTTGGAGCAAAAGAATAAATGAGCGAGGGTTTCTGAGGTACTGCATCCAAGTGGGCATCTGTCACTTAGAAGAATCCCCTTTTCATAGAGTCTCTCCATAGTACTGAGTCCTCCCTGTAAAGCTAACCATCTAAAGAACTGCAACCTTTTTGAGCATAATGAAGTCCATGACTTCACTAGTAGTTGTTTTGCCTGAACAATATCAACTCCCAACCTGTCAGCAGCTTTGAGAGGGGAGTCAACACAGAGATACCATTCCATAGCTCCTGTAAGTGTTTAAAGCTTAGACACTTTAAATAATAAATAATAATAATAATAATAATAATAATAATAATAATAATAATAATAATAATAATAATAATAATAATCTTGCAGCATAATACTCTTCCTTCCATACCTACAACCTTTTAACAATTCCCCAAGATTCATAGCCTAGGCTCTGATATGGGAAACGTTAAATTCGAGCAGTAAGCCTCATTTCTAATTTGAGCTAGAGTTTAAATCTTATCACTATTATAAATTCACAACAACAACAACAACAACAACAACAACAACAACAACAACAACAACAACAACAACAACAACAACAAAAAACGAGGAAAATCTTTAATTTGAATAACGAGCTCAAGTTATATAAATACACATGTGTTTGAGATAAAGAAAGGGCATTATTTTCTTGAGACAAAAAGGGAAGAGGTGAACCGGAAGGAGAGGAGGAAAGAAAGGAGAGAAGGGAAAATAATTTAAGGTAGGCATCCAAGTCCGTCAAATTTTCTGCTCTTAATCCTCGGTAATTTGTGTGATGATCTTCTTGAATGCTGAAAAAAAAAAAGAACATTAATCTTGGGATGGTTTTCCTTAAGTTTAAAGAGTTTTCTGGTTTTCTTTTGATTCTTCAAAGTTCTAATTCCTGTTCTTTGTTAAACCGGTTTGATGCTCTCTAATATTTGTATGATGGGCTACAAATAAGATGTATAATAGGTTTGGATTTGTTAAAAGGAAAATCTGGTGGCCAATACTGTCTGAAATTTCTCAGGTAAATGAACAGAGTTAAGATTATTCTTTTCCAAGATCCTTCTTAGAATCTTTCTTCTGAAATGTTAGAGAAGTTCTTCATCCGAAAACGTCCTTCTGTTTAATGTCTTGGCTACCCAAAAGCCGTAGAGCACAGCAAATCGTAGAACCCACAAGATAGAATCTTTCAATCATAGATAGAACCACTATTTTTGTTTCCTTTCTTTTCCTCTGATGCTTACCCTAAGGTAGACTCCAGTCCATGCCTTAAATCGTGTCTCCAGAGGTTGCAAAAATCTGGTCGCGGCGGATTTTTAGGGATAGATCAAAAAGTTTGGCAGAACAGAGAAATAAGGAAGGTAATAACTGTGATACAGAACACGTTAAGAATTAAAACGAAATAGTATTATAAATGCAAAGTTGGATGGGTTATTGGAAGGCTCTTTGGTTTTCAAACGGCAGTCGAAGATTCAAATCCGACCTAAGTGTAACTTATTCTTTTTATTTGTAGTTTTCCTATCTTGCCACTTTTCGAGTAATATTTTCTTCTTTTCTTTGGCTTGCTTATTTTTTGTAGAGGGCTAAAACGAAGTCTTAAAAAAATATGACTAGTTAACATAACAATAGGAAACAAACGAAAAGTTCTCGTAATATTTAATAACAATGTAGTCAAGAATTCAAGAAATAGTCCAGTTTCGGTGGGCTGGATATACTATTCTAAACACCGTGCACATAACCCTTATGGAATGTGTAAGATTCCCAAAGTGTTTGTACAAACCGATATCTAGACTCTTTTCCAGAACTCTTGGGCCTTGACGTAAGTCTTGGTATGCCGAATTGATCAGTCGGCTAAAATTCTTGAAAATAATTCTACCTCATAGACTCTATACAGATATTTTCTAAGTCATAAGTCAAAGGTTTATAATTGCACATTAAGATGGGTGTGAAATATCTTGAAATACAGGCTGAATTGTTGCAAATTGTAGCAGGTTTAAGTCTTTGGATTATTTCTGGATAAACTTATCCAAAGATATACAATCTCGCAGTGATTTAGAGTGTCATGGTTTTATTCTTACCCTTTCTTCCTGGCAGAAAGACTAAATAGGTGGTTCAGATAAATGATCAGGTACCCACGCAATTTTAGTCTTCTTTTGCTTATAATGCAAGTAGGTGGAATGGATTAGACTGGAGTGGATTGCCGAGCTAGGGATATGCTGATCTATACATCATGTACCGGGCTCTAGAGGGAGGAGTCTGGCGGCTGGGCATATTCTTTGTCTAGCTAGGTTCAGGTTGAATGCTTATCCCGACAATGCAGCATCTGTTCCAATTTAATGTTCATGATGATTTGCTTGCTTATGAGGTGAGGAACTAGAATTCAAGAAGCAGTGGCAGCTTCTATGAGCAGAGTGGCAGGCTGCTCTTCTAATACTGGTCCATTTTCTCTACCACCTTCTTAGTGCCTTGGTAAGAGTAATGCAGCTTGGTGATAGGGTTTGTCCACCTATCCCACTTCAAAAGTTATATGCAGGTAGAAGTGATGGTGACTATCTATTGATGTCTGCTGTATTTAGTGGAGGATGTATGGGCTCCTTCATGGACAATGAAAGTGGAAGACTCCTTCTGTGGTGACCCTTTCAGTTGATTCAGAAGACACTGAGAAGGTTCTGTGACCTCTATCTTATATTTCTTTTGTTTTCTTCCTGCTCAGCATAAGTCTCAATTCATGGAGGATGAAGAGGTTGAGTTTACTCCTGTAGTACTCCTCCTTGAAGATTGAAACATTGTACTCTGTACTTTTTATATATAATACAAAAATTCTCCTTGCCTCCAAAAAAAAAAATATATATATATATATCTTGAAATAACTGGGTGCCTACTTAGTCGTAAGACTAACGTCATGTTTTTCTCTCTGTTTGTTCTCTAGCACGTCAAGATTAGCCAAGGAGAACATGAAAGTTAGAATTTACTTGATGAAGTGAAAAACTGATGTATTTTTTTGAACAAGATGTTGACTAGAATATTAACCCTATCTCGAACACATGTATATTTATATAACTTGAGCTCGTTATTCAGATTAAAAATTTTCCTTATTTTTGTTGTTGTTGTTGTTGTGAATTTATAATAGTGATAAGATTTAAACTCTAGCTCAAATTAGAAATAAGGCTTAGCCATAGAAGGGAGACTCCTCGAATTTAACATTTCCCAAGCCGAAAATTTTTGGGAACGTTACACAGGATTTGGAATGAGATTGGTTTTACAGGATTGTATTTTGTGAAGATGTATTGCACCAATCCATAGTTTGTGGGCATAGAAAAAAGAACCATGTGCATGAGTATGCTAGTAGTCTCATAGACGCTCGCAAAGGAAATGGGTCCAATAATTGGAGGGCAACTCCCACGGATCCTACTGCACACTAAGTTCTTTAACAAGTACACCATACCTGGGTGGTTCATGGCCAATACTTGGATTCTCTTTCGGGTCATTGCTCAAATTTTATTCCAGGATGTGGAGGTTGCAGTGCAGCAAGATGGTCGGCTAAATAATATTCCTTCACCTGCTCCCAATGATCTCAACATAAACAAACTTACAAAAGGGCAATTGATTGTATGTTGTGTCTTGAGTTATGCAACACTTTTGGTTTTCTTCGAATTAGGTTCGTGGGAATCATCCATTCCCATATATGGGTTAAAAGAAATCCGCTACAATAAATGGAAGTCAGGAAATTTCACAGGTTTTATAAGGATAGGAAGTGTTCTCATTATGGCTATAATGCCGGCCTTAGACCCATAGAATGCACGATAGAATGTGGCTATTATTAGGGTTTGTCATTGGCACTTTTGGTATTTTCATGACTTTTATCTTATGGAGGCTAACCAAAACATGAAAATTGTGGCTTATGGAACTCAATGATTCTTGATGTGTGTGGGTTTCAATGCTACATCATGCATTATGTTATCACTATTATCAAAGAATTTGCAAGATCGATATGCTAAAATGGTGGGTCTCGCCGTCCAACTCCCCAATTACACAAGGAGACTTCTTGGGGCTATATAGAGCACTGCTAGATCTCAGGTAGGAGATAGTAGTATTGCTTTGGGCCAGCTAGTGATTCCATCAGTAGGGATAGAAGCGGAATAATAACATAACATAACATAACATAACATAGAGGTAAGTTAAAAAAGATGCTTTTCATACACGTTGTAACAGTAGTGACGATAACAAAGAACGAGATGTTGAATAAGAAGTTTGCGCACAGAAAATAAAGCTAATACTATCAAGATTTTACAAAATTGCATATATACGAGGTATGATCCCGATCTGAAACTCTCTTAAAAATATTAAGGAAAGGCCAATATGATAAAGGCTACCCACCGCAAGCGAAAAAGATGTCCTTTACATAATCTTTCTATCGCTAATTGCAGTGAGTGGACAGATTCTTCTGTTTGGCATCAATGATGTGACATGACATTTTAGGAAGCCTGTCATTGAGCGAGCTTTATCGACTCCCTAATATTAACTGGGAGGCCAAGAGCGAATCAGATTTTACAGAGCTTCACTCCACTGTGCAGCTTCTTGATGGTTCTTATGGCAGCAGCTTATGTAGCGGAGGCTTCCTTGGAGATCCTGGTGGAGCACTAACAGGCTAGAAGAAGTACATATATGTCTAGCTCAAGCCACTAAGCATATTGAAACTCTCACATATGAAGAAGCCATAAACAATGCCCAACCAGTTGACTGGAATCGTGCTATGGCCCAAAGAATTTGCCTCCATGCACGAGAACTATACCTGAACATTTGTGGACCTTCCTCCAGGTAGAAAACCCATAGGCATCAAGTGGGTTTTTAAGCTCAAATCATCTGATACTGACAAGCCTCGATTTTGTGCTCATTTGGTTGCCAAGGGGTACTCACTCTCCAGTTGCCAAATCCACAATCATCAAGGTTGTTCTTGACTTGGCTACTAAAACATAATTGGAAAATTGACACTGGATGTCAAGGCTGCCTTTCTTCACAGTGATCTTGATGAAGAACTATACATGGTCCAGCCTCCAGGCTTCAAAGTGATAGGGCAGGAACATAGAGTTTGTAGATTGCGTTGCACTCTCTACATTTTGAAACAAAGTTCTTGCCAATGGTATAGACACATGGCTCAGTTTCTGAGGCAGCATGGGTTTCACTGGTGTATCATGAAATGGAATGTCTACGTGAGCACAAGTGCTAGCACAATTTTGATCAGTGTTGTCTATGTAGATGACCTAATCCTCGTGTCCAATCGCAGATCTGCCCATAATGAGGTAAAAGCTCTTCTAGCTCGCACCTTTCGCGTGACTAATTTGGGGCCCATTCGTCAATGCCTTTTGCTCCCAAGGACACACCTACAGCTTTTCATAGGAAGCTCGGCAAAACAATGGCGCCTTAAATTCCTCTGAGCAATGGTATATGGAAATGATTCCATATCGGAGTGTTGTAGGGAGTCTCATGCATATGATGGTAAGCACCAGGCCTGATATTGCTCAAGCAATAGGGGTTTTAAGTCATTTAATGGCTGATCCTAGTCCTCTCCATTGGAGTGTCGTTAAACAGATCATTGGATATCTGGGAGGAGCATGCGCATTCGTTTACTATTTTAGCCAGATTCTAAGGATCCAAAGGTCACACTAGTGATTTGTTGATGCAGATTGGGTTGGAGATATGGACAACAGGAGATCATTGATAACATTTAGTCTTATGACGCATGGACCTACAATTACTTTGACTAACTGCAAGCAAGTGAATGTGGCATTATCTTCATGTGAGGAAGGATATATGGCTATTTATGCAGTAGTAAGAGAGATATTATGGATCAGATAGTTTTTGGAAGAATTAGGATACAGAACAAATGAATCCCACTATTGTATACAATGACAATAGAAGTAGTATTGCTTTGACAGCCAATCCTATACTATATAAGCGATCTAAGCACAGGAATGCATCATCACATTATAAGAGAGAGGCATGTTATACGAAGAACAACTATAAATGTTATACCTTTTTGTACCTTTACGTTATAGTATTTTCGTCCTGGAGCAGAGCTTTTTGAGAGCAAAATGTTAAACAAGGTGACCTAGCAAATGCACTAATGACTTACTTTTGCACTAATAAAAAGCATCTTTCAAAGATTTCCTAATATAACCTTAAATTCAGCCGCATTTGGGGGGTCACTAAAAAAATGACCCTAAATTTATGATTTCAATTGCTATTTTAGGGGTCAAAATTACAAAAAAGTTGGCGTCTTGTTAATTTGACATCCCCATTTTAGGTAGAAAAATAAAAATCTAATTTAGTTGGTTTTGGGACACACATGGAAAGTGGCAAAATGAAAGAACCATCAGAATCTTGACGAATAATGAGGACTGAAACATCGAAATGGAGCCGTATGCATTTCCTATTGCTCAAGGAGAAGCACAACATGCTATGCGCGCATAGACAAGCCACAAAATTATAAAACACAAAGGAAACAAAAATTGCAAAATGCTATGCGCGCATAGCAAGGATCTTAAGTTTGAAAGACAAACACTATTCAAACTAGTCATGTACAGCTGTACAAATACTTAAATTACACGAGTAGTTTACGTCCTTTAAGAAGAGCAGGTATTGAAATGTCGTCGTACTCATCAACTCCTTCAGACTGGTCATCGCTCTCCTCATTGTCACCCTCCTCTTTGTCGCTTGAAGTGGTGGAAGAGCTAACCGCCGGAACGCTATCCTCATCTTGTTCAGCTTCGTCCACGGTATCCTCTTAGAAAGACTTCAGCAAGTTTATTGTTGTTCTGCGGAGTCCGTTATCAACCTTTAACGTAAAATCATAAGCCAAGACTTGAGTTTCACTGAGATCCAAGTTGTCCAAGTGATTCTTATTCATTGTTTTCTTTCCCTTCTTAAAAGGAATTATCACAGGATCATACGGACCAACAAACGGATCTGTATCCTTAGTGGCATACCGGTGAACTTTTATCACTGAGGGTAGATTGTCTTTATAAACAATGCCTTTAACCCTTGCAATCCAAAAAGGATGCTCTTCGTCATCGTCAGTTGAAGGTACAGCTACTAGCATCCTCTTCTGTAGATCTTCAAGTAGCATTTAGATAGCTAGGCAGGTAAGAAAATTAATGCCAAGTTTTTATCTCTAACATATAATTGTAATACGGACGATAAGAGGGCAGCTTAAGTGAAGTTTACATATGTTTATTTCTATGTTTAAGATTGTACACGTGTAGCCATCAAAAAAAATTAAGACCGATCGAGGCTTTTTAGAAACCACTCTTGTGATTCTGGAACGTCTCAGATTCTTCTGGAGGCTTCGATTAATGTTTCTGGAGGGATCTGGTTTCATTTTTGTGTGCATATAAAAAGGATGAACGGGCATCTATCGACTTAAGTTTGAAGTTGAATCTCAATTTGGGTTGAAGGTCGTAGTAGCGTCCAGATTCATCATGGAAACAGATAAAAGAAATGTGGGCTATTATGGTCATAACTCTAAAAGCCTTCGTTTCTAAAAGCAAGGACGGCCAATGCTAATTCTTTGATTCAAAAATAGCAGAACGGCCAGCACTAATCCAATTCTTTCTACTCAGAAGTAGTGCTGTCGGATCAATCGTGTGAATGTTTGAAGCGGCCTGGGCTAATCCACTTTCTTTGATTCAAATATAATGCTGATTTGTATGTTGGGGCTTTTGGAAAAATGTCTTGAACAAGACTTTCTTAATTTGATTGTGTTAAACGTGATTCGATTCACTCCAGAGCATTCAATTTGAAGAAGCAAGGATCTAAGGAGCTTATAACGGCCAGATCTTCATGCAACATGGTGCATGCCAGTAATTCCCTAGCCAAGATAGCTTTGAAGTACTAAATGGAGGTACGCATCAAGAACATATGGAAGGTGGGTTGCCTCAAGGCTCTGAGGAAGGTTTGCCCTAGAGAAAACTAGTCAGCAGATGGCAGCATCTGAGACGGCGAAATTTTGAGGCAGCGACTGTGGCGGAAACAAACCAGGCCCGGTTCCAAGCTTGCCCGGCAGCATCAGCGACACGTGTTGCTCTGCGAATTGTAGATGCAGGGCCTATGCAGGTTCACAACATGTATTAATACTGCAAATTTTCATGTCTGGGCTTTAAGAAGGAACTTGCTAGATTTTCTAGATTTCATGGTGCACTTTGAAAGCATTTTGTGTAATCTTTTCTCGTAGAGAAAGAAGGTGGATTGTGTTCGAGACTTGGGACTGGTACGTTTTCCAGGAATTTGAGGAAGGATTAATTGTCTGCCTGGATTGGTAGATGAAGAGATAAGTAAACATTGATGTTGGACCAAATTTTAGTGGGAGTAAGGCAAACAGTTAGAAATTGATTTAATCACATTTGCACCTAAGGATATGGCATGGCAACGTGAACGTATTCCTCATGGGAGCTGTGGTCCTGGAATGAAGAAGCACATAGCACCTTTTCTTCTGCCATCCCATCCTGATTGCTCTTTCTCACATTTCGGAACTTGATGTCAGAATCATTATCATGTATGCGCTCATGAAAGGTACATGCGTTTACAGAGTTTGGCATTGATCTGCTAGTTAGGTTTGTCAATGCAGGTAATGTTCTATAAACGTTTCAAACGGCAATTTCCAAATATAGAAGTTGGAATAAGGTTATTTGAGGCTTTGAAGCCAAAGTTCATGAGATGGCTTAAAACAAGAGACATGTTGCTGCATTTACCACATGCGAGTTGAATTTGTAAGGCAAACAGTCAACAAGGTACGAAGAGATTCTAAATTTCACGGGCCTAGCTGCAGATGCAAATGTGCCATCTGTGGCTCAGCACGAACATGTAAAGCATATATGCACACTTTCAATAGTGTGAGCGATATGTATGTCGAAAGGATGATGCTACATTTTGGCACAAGCCAAAATGTTTGCAAATGGATTGCAGGGACTGTGAGCTGAAGGCTTTCCTCAAATGTCCAAAGGAACAGAGTAAATTGAATAGATTGGATTGGAAGAACTTTGAAAAGGTATTCTGGCATATCTTAAAAGTGTTGTTTCTTTCAGTGTTTTTAGTTGAGTGAATGAACCATGTGAATGATTAGTGATTATATTGAATTTCTTAGCATTTCTTCACATGAGTTTTGCTAATCAAAGATGAATAGCATCTTTTTAGTAAACATTTCTGCACATAATTTTTGCTGATTAAAGAATTGTTGTGCATGTTGCAGGTGAAAGATACTTACATGAAGGATGTGGGCAAAGGTGGAGAGCCGACTGTTAATACAAAGGATGTTATGAAGCTGGTTTATAAGAATACATCAGCACATGAATTCATGGTGCATGCAGATATTGTAATTAAGCAATTCATTCCTCATAACTATGCGGCAAGATGGCAAGCTGATCAGTTCAATGAGTGCTTACAAGAGTAACTATTGTCTCTGTGATTGACTTCGCAGCGAATTATACTCTTAAAATTCAACAGGAAATTCAAACACTGCACTGGCGAAATGATCAATGTTCTATTCTAGTTCACATCACGAATAGGCATGCCATGAATGGGGAAGTTCCAAATATTAAGATCGGCGACCGCAAATTGGTGAAGGAGACCCATTTCTACATGTCCGATGATCGAGAACATGATTCTCCATTTGTCCAGCATTGTCTCCAGAAGCATGCTGACTATTTGGCTAGAACATGTTCAAAATTGTAGCATAACTCATAACGTACCTGTGACTCTTCGAGGAAGTGGATTGCATGCAAATTCTGTGGTCTTGCTATCTTCTTGCCATCAAGATTTCTTCTTAATCTGATAACTTGTCGTTTATTAGGAGACACCCTTGTCTCAGATATCCAAAAGTTATAGACCTGCTCACGATCTGCATCAGAAATTCTATCACATCTAGCTCTCCTCTTGAACATTGACTACAGTCCTCCAAAGTCAGCAATCTTTCTTTTGTCAAGAGCAGCATATATAGCCTTCCTTTTCAAATTCAGTACTTTTGCCACAGCAGCACGATTGCTAGAAGAACTTACAGCCATCATCATGGTTGATGATCTTGCTTGATTTATGTCTTTGCTTCTCGCACGTTTATTGATGGCAAGTGTCTGCTTTACATTATCTAGAACGTGTTTGTAGACATTCAAAGCTTTATTTCCAATCAATTTAAATTCAGGAAGATGTTCTATTGCCCTGGAAATAATGTCTAGTCTATCTTCATAATGGAAACTCATACATACCGTGTTGATACAGTCCACAATTTGTTTTTATCTACTTTCTGTTTATGTTTAGTGCTCAATCTCTTTGTATGTTTGTCTCTTTCCAAGGCCAATTTCTCCCTCTCTCTCTTCCTGATCCTTTGTTGTCTTCCCTTTTCTGTCATGATTCTCCTGCAAGCTATATTAGGGAATACACAACAACATATCTTGGTCCCAGGGGGTTCACCTAGATTATGGGGTATGAAACATGTGAGTGCACCAAATGGGTTTTTTTATTGCCTCTCTGGTACCGTATACGTAAGAAAAATATAAGGTTTTAATAGTTTGAATGCCGTACGGATACCAGAGGGAGTGTGGTTGAGCCAATGTTTGATTCGTATTCATACTGTAAGGGTCCGTCATTTTTTGTGAGCTTCTACTGTTGGGGATTCTGTGGTAATATGATATGACTATGATAATATATATATTATATAAAATAATAGAGATATTGTATATGTATGGAAGGGGTTGTCAAGTAAAAGTGTTTTGGGCAAGTAATTATATAATATGGGCTGCATTCTTTTACAAATAATGTAGTCGTATACAAAGGGTTTTTCATATAGAACTGTCGTATACAATGGGTTTTTTGGCAACCTAAGGAACGCACATGGCATATATACCTATAATAGAGGTGAATCCCCCGGGATCTTGGTGCAAGAAGCCTTACAAGGTGTAGAATCAGGTTGTGTTTCAGCAATCTCAATTAAAGATGAGACTGCTTCAAATAAGCAGGGATCCTTCTGGATCTCTAATGGAATTGAAGTTTCTGTTTCAACATGCAAATTTGGCATGTGGATTTCTACATTGTAACCAAATGCAGCAGCTAAGGCTTGTCGATCTTGACAAGCAAATCTTGCTTCAAATTCTACTGCATATTTCTCAACAAGGCCCATTGCCTCCAATTCAACAATTTCGTAACAATTGCTACAGAAACAAGATCTATGTTTCATTTCTTCAAAATTCAATTCCATCACCAAAGCTCCACTGAGAAGCGGGAGATCTACTCTTACCAACCGGATTGATGACATGGCTAATAAATTCCCAAACCAGGAGAGGTGGAAAACTCAAATTTGTGCGGGCTGTGGAAGCGCCCGTCAAAACCTAATCTTGACGAATATAAGGAGACAGAAAATGCATATATAAAAAGGTAAAGCACCTCACAAGCACCCAGTGTCGCAAACAAAAATAGTGTCCCCCAATAACGTGCGTGTACCCTGTTGCAGTTATAATATACTCTAGCTCTCATAGTAGCATGGAGTGTAATCTACGGTGCACTTGTACTCTGAACATGCGTGGGCAGACAAATCCTTTAAAGAAAATATAGAAGAGCATGGCTACATCGTGCCTAGTTGCGAATGTTTTCATTCCTCTGTATAAGTTAACATAAATCTTAATTTGCTCCGCTTTCCTTGGCTAGTCATGCATGGTCAAATTGTATTAAAACATCAATGGATTATATGTAAATTAGAACGTTTGGCAACTAATCCCTAAGGTTCATTTATCCACCAAGCTACAAGAAATATTAGTCTTAGGAAAGATGCTAAAACTAAATATTCACACTTCTCGTTGATGTCTTCTTTGCTCACGTCCCAATTCAACTACGCTTACTTCTTCTACGATCTTCCAACTACGCTCACTTCTTCTAAGATCTTCTAAGATCTTTACCCATGTCGATTTTTTCCCATTCATAGGGGAACTCTTTGTGCAACAACACCTTGTTTTGTTAGGTTCATTGTCTTACCTAAAAGGGATCTTTCGGTTTTATTTTTATTGCTCTTTCATCCCCCCTGCTTACTTTTACTTTCATATCATAAGATCACTGTAAGACAGCCAAATTGTCACCATTGTAAAACCAAACATTTCAACACAATTGTATGTTCCAACCAAGACCGTTGTTAAACACTACAAGACAACATTGAGAAAAATGGAATTTTAAGAAGCATCCATATGTGAAATAGATAGGTTATCATTTGGATCAACCAAAAATTTAAGAAACAACCGAACCATGATAAAGTACTTTGCCCGCGAGAAAAGAGTCAAAAGACGAAGTAACCGGAATTAAGCTCGTTTCTGAACAGCTTTCCAAATCAGAAAGCAATCAGGGCAACGAACTGGTTAGTAGGTAATTTAGCAACACAGTAGTAGTATATAAGTATCCTTGTTCCTCCTGTTTTTCGTTACTGTAACAGCCATTCAAATCAAGTCTTGTTGCAAAGCATACTCTAAAAAGGCAACAAAGCCTAGAAAGCAATCTCGCAAACAATCACAGTTTAACCACATTTCGCAAACAATTATAGTTTGACCAGAAACTATGTGTCCATTTACATGAAACGTCAATCATTTTACAGTTTATTATAAAAAAGGTCCATCTGAAAGAGCGTTTCATTTTCTTAGTGCCATGGCTGGTTTGGTATTACAAAATCTCCAACCATTTTACTGGGTAGTCTTGTGCACCGATAGCTCACTCCCAGCCATCCTTGTAACTGCCTTTTGGACTTTTTGCACCTTCATCCTTCTCGTGTTTATTATGTTTCTTGCCAATAGTACAAGTACTGCACTTCTTGGTACGCTTCTTACCACTTAAACTTTTCTCTAAATTAGCCATCCTCTCTGACAGGTCCACAATCATGAAATTTTGCCAATCACTTTTCTCCATGTACTGCTGAAGCAGCATCTTCATATTGTGATTATCCTCCAATAGCTGCTTCATAACATCCCTATACTCATGCATCATGGAGGAGGAGGAAGCAACAGGAACTTCAGATAACACTTTCTCTTGTTCAGACTGTACCTCATTATGCTGTGCTGCATCTTTAGAACTTTCAACATCAATCGTAACAGCCATGGGAACCTCATCCTCTTGTGGCAAACGTTCTTGCAAAAATTTGCAAGCTACGTTGTTTCTATCAAATGTTAGATGCCCGTCGCTTGATGGACCTTGTTCAGATTCAACTATATCTTCGTCTTGTTGTAAAGCTGTAGTTGCCCCAATCATCCTGTGATCTACAGCCTTCATAATTTGATCTTCCTCCCTTATTGGACCTTGTTGGGATTCAGCTGCAACGGTTTCCATACATACGACATCTTGGTCTTTCTGTACTTTTGCAGGGGCCTCAATGGTCATGTTATCAACAGCGTTCACAATTTGGTCTTCTACATCCTCCACTCCACGGCGCTCAGAGACCTCAATGATCATGTCATTTACAGCCTCCACAGTGTGATTTTCTACATCCTCAAATTCATGATGCTCATCATAACATTCCACTGGACACGGTTTCTGTTCTGCTTCACATGGCTTATTTTCCTCTCCAAAAGTCATGTTATCCACAGCTTGATCATCCATAGATTGATCCTTTAATTCTTCAGTTCCATGATGCTCATGCTGTTGGATGCCTTTGAAAGGTTTCTCTTCTGTTTCACCATCACCTTCCACGCAGCCTCTTGGTATGGCATCACAGACAGTAACATCTTTCACAAATATACTTTCATCCCCACTTTGACCATCTTGTATGGAAGTCGATTCCTCAATACAGGTAGCCATCTGCTCCTCCTCAGATGGACTTTCCCCCAGGTTAACTTCCTCAGATGCCATTATCTCATGAACTTGCTTAAGTTCTGCTCCCTGGAGCATAGCATCTATGTGCTCTTGTAATTGTACTATCTCCCGAGTAAGACCTTTCCTAATTTCACGAACAAATGGATGAGCTCCCTGCACAACATGTAAAATTAACTTTAGGATCAACTGCTTCGAACAAACCAAGCGAAAAGCGTAAGGTTTGCTAAGGACACATATACAAAATCAATATAATTCTCCTGGAAAATCAATAAGTAATCCTATTAAAAATTAGAACCTAATTCATACAGCCTATACTACAATATTTAAATTGCTTGCAATTCCATCAAACCAATAGCAAATAGTACAAGGATTATCAATTTCACTAGAACTTTCGGATCCTAACAAAGGTACAACTAGTCCTACTAGAATTTAAAAACTAGTTCATACAGCCAATACTACAACATTTAATATCAAACCAATAGTAAATACACAGCATAAAGAGTTTTTATTCTTCAAAAAAAAAAAGGGGAGGGGGCGGGAAAACAACATATAATGCACAGTACAGAAAAACAGACATAATGGAATAAAGATCTTACTTGGAGGGCATCAAGCTGAAGCAAGAGACTCATTATTCCTTCTGTCAAACGCAACCTCTCCCTTGAGTCCTCACGAGCTTTATTTATGCAATTCGGATCAGAAGCACTTGATTTAATTTCATTCAACCTGGACCTAACATTCTTAATAAGCCTCAACTGCTGCAGGGGCCTAGTTCTTCTGACTCTGTAGCCTTGATATGCTGCCCATATACGGTCAGCAGCCTCTTCTCTGCTCATTGAAACAATCTTAGTTTTCTTCCCCTGGGGCTTATTATTCTGGAAACCATGTTGGCTCTTATCAGGCTTTTTATTCTCATTTTGCATGCTGTCCGTTGCATCAAACACAGGAATTGCAACGCTTGTCTTGGGCTTTTTCTGGGCATTAGATTTCGTTGCAACAGGAACCGGACCCTTCTTCACGAATGTAGGATTAGGACACCCCATATCGGAAGGATGAGAGGGCCCAAAAGGAAACGGCGAATTGGGGAATTGATAAGGAGAATAGTATTGCTCACCGTTGAAGCCTGGATACCGAGATTGGTTCCGAGAAGGCATGGCGTCGGAGAAAAAATCCGAAAACGATCCCCTGTGCATTTCAGTTTCTACCAAGTATGCAAGATTGGTGCAACAACGGATCAAATCGCTTGAAAAAGGGTTTCGATTCGTGAAAAGTTGAAACCTCGGGTGTAGATAATTGGTGCTTGGATCTTTTGGGGAAGAATTTATAAGGTAAGCGAGATCTGTTCTAGGCTAGACGCCGGAAGAAGTTATCTGGACGCTTCGAGAATCTTGCCACGTGTTATGCCACGTTGTAATTTTTAAACCTTTTGTTCTTCTGAGTAGTCGTAAATATCTGTTTATTTTGCAATTTTCAATCTCGGACGATTCAAACGGGACAAAGATTATTTTGGATAGAAAACAAGGTAGTTCTCCAGCTCCACCCAACCGGGCCAAGGTAACAGCTTGCTTTTTTGCCTATCTTTTTTCCTCCAGAACAAATAAATTAAACTAAGAACTGCTCATCCAAGGAATAAGACTTGAATTTCAGCTTCAAGAATCAACACTCGCTCAAAATCTCTGAGCCAAAATCGCACAGAGATCCGCTGCTCTACGAGTTACGATTCAAGGCTCTACGATTTAAGGCTGCCTTATATCGATTTTTACCTTTTTCTATTTATGGCGTGCTTAAATTTTGACCTTTTTCTATTTATGGCGTGCTTCAATTTGTGCTAAACTGGTAAAATATCTTAGCTATTTAAAACCCTAACCTAAATTGTAGCCACAAGATATTTTTTTAGCACATCCGTGGCATGTGTCAATGAGATCAATTGACAAGGTCAAATGGTGATGTGGTCGTATAATTTCGGATGTTGACCACCTTATGAAGTGAATATAAGTGTGGCAAAAAATAACACAAGCATCAGAAGATCTCCACCGAACATGCAAACACGAAGCTCAGATAAACAGGGCCAGGGATTTGAACCCCATGTGCCAAGCATAGTACCAAAAAAAATTGCCCTCGTGCATATGTAGAATCAAACTAATCGCAAATTGCAAACAACTTTTCATTTCATCTTCTCTTTCTTAATGAAACAGACAACCAATGAAAACTGCCCTCACATCAAACTTTGTATGAAAAGGGTCTGGAGCATCACAACAACCTCAGAATAAGACACAGCTAGTTGAATATGTTTGAGAAATAGAGTTCAAAACAGGAAGAAGGAAAAACCAGAAAGCAAAACAAGAATCCCCCACATAGAAATAAATAGCAAGTTCTTGGCATCTCTTCATAAGCAAAATCGACCCCTAACTTCATTTCTATAAGTTCTTGGCATCTCTTCATAAGTAAAATCGACCTCTAACTTCATTTCTACAAGAATCCACAACGTTGTCACCTATTTAACAAACCCCCTTAACCGCCATAAATGGAGCTCAATAATATCAATTCAAATGGCTAGTTTATTAGCTGGTTTGAATGCCCATAGTAAAATTATCACGACCCAGTCCACGGTTATCACGATTCACGACAAGATTATCACAACTAGAGCTACCATTTCTCTTTATAGTTTTCGGGTGTTTTTGCAGGGTAAGATACATGAGCGGTTCTAGCAATCTTATAGGTCCAATTTGGGGCAAAGACCACTTTATCTGAATTTATAGTCTGGTAATTTGCAAAACTGTAGGTGATGTGTGCATATAGTTTCAACATATGGCAAACTATTTAGATTCGGATGCTACTAATGGGGCATGACCTGAAAATTGCTCCTTGCTTTTCTTCATTGTGAATATTTTGGCTAGTGCCTTTGTGCATACCATAACAAATTTATAGAGGTAATTATTTACATTTACTTCCACATTAAATCCATTACCAACCATTCATAATGGGCATATGAAAATTTATTTGTTCGATACTTGTGTTTGTTGGACACAAGTATTAAGAAGTCTCGTCGTGCACGGCACAAGGCATGCCTGATTTCAAGTAGCTCTTTGTTTAATCTGGACTAGGCTCTAAAATTGCTTGTCACATTATAGGGATTCGGGGTGTGTGAACTTCCAACTTAAGGTGGAAGTCGTATTTAATTAAAGTGGGACTCATTCCATTCCCATTTTTTTTTCCAAACCCGGTTAATTTAAATAAAAAGGAGCACCCCGACCCGAAAACTATCCTTAATTCGAATTTTTGAATAAAACTCTGCATCCAAGCTTTGCTGCAGTTTTCCCTGGTTAGCGAGTCGAGAACAAGAACAATGCAACTGAAACAAAGGAAATTCATTAAAGTTTGAAACCAAAGATCTAGTTGAAAAAGAATTTTTATTAATAAATTGAACAGGTACAATGTATTTTACATCGGACGCAGAGACCATGGTGGTCTTCTTTGTCACTACTGATTACATCATCTTGGTAGGTGGTCCACCTTAGGGGATTAACTAGCGGCTTCTTCATTGATTTGTAAGCCTTGGGGGCAACGAAGAGTGTGGAATGCCTCACGTGGAGGTGCCTCACGGAGCTACTGGGGCACTGTCCACCCGACTTCTCCACTTCGCCTCCCATGACCTTCCATCGAATATGCTCCTTCCCCAACCTCCGTGGATGTTATGCAATGCTTGCAAGATGCTTTGAGCTTCTGGACTTTCTCTTTGTTCTTCGCTGTTCTTTATCCCCGGGGTGTAGCGAGCAACCTCAATTCGCGAGCAACCTTATCCCAAAGGTAGGGCAAGAGTGTAGCGTGACCAGGGATCGTGTTTAAGCGGTATTTCTTCCGCCTTGGCGGGATCTCTTGCCGCTGGGGGCGGGTCTGTGATGCCCGGCGGGATGCAATGCGGCGGTGTCGATCGTGCACGAACCCACGGAGCAAGGAGAGTATGATTAACAATTACGGTGCCATTAGTCAAAAGCGAAGAAAAGAATGTTGAAATCAAATTACAATGGAGAACATTCATTCCATACAAACCGCATCCAATGGCGTGGGAAGTAGTGTCTTTTCGACTTCGCTTGAAAGTCGAGAAAGGCCCATAAAAGTGAAAGTACAACCCGGTGCCTTTTCGACTCGCGAGTCGAGAAAGGCCCAGAAACATAGCGTAGAAGCATTATCATAATAGATTGTGGCTGCATCCGGTCCACACAATCAAACATACAAATAATCTCATCAACGGGACAAGCATGCCTTTCGACTCGTGAGTCGAGAAAGGCATCAAAACTCAATATACAAGTATATTCATTACAAAATGTTCAATACATGTGTTCACGTTTGTTTACAATATTCACACAATTTGACTATCAAAGCAGAGGTCACTCTTCTTGTTCACCAAAATATTTGTCGTCCATAGCTTTCATGATCGCCTTGCTCTCTGGATCGGGTTCCGTGAGGCTCGGATAGTTCCTAATCACATCGGGCGACAAGAATGGCAAAGAGGGGTTCCGCCAAGGCGAGGACAACCGGTCAGAAGGACAACCACCTATCCGTCTCATATTCTTGGTCGATATGGCTTAGCAATGATTGTATTTTTGCGGCGTTATGATAGCACTTGTAGGCGGAGTCGTCTATGATCGGCGTGTTGTGTTTGCCATAGTCACGAATTGCTCATAAAACCCATCCAGCCTTTTCACCATTATAGGCTTCCCCTTTGTGATGGGTTTGGATCGAGGTCCGACACATGCTCGACCCTTTCTCTTCCCCAAAGCGAACTTGAACTTCAAAACTGAAATGCGAGAACACCAAGAACATTGACAATATTTTTCTTTGCCATACAAGACCATATGCCCCGCCGAATCCCGTTCGGGCACCATTCAACAATTTCCTTAGCTCTAGGCCTCGGATACACTATTTTATGCTCCGATTCGGTGGGGATCTGCGAGGTGTTAATCTCTCGGGGGCGTCTTTATCATGGTATCTGCAACTAATACTCCATTGGCGTCAAATATTACAAGCTTGGCGGGACCATCCGGATCGGTTGGAGTTTGGCTCGACCATATTTCGGTTCATCGGGATCCAAATGCGGGATCATTATCTTTTCGGGTCCTTTAAGGCGTGGCGGTGTCTTGCTACGGATTATCTTTGGGGAGTGCATTCTCCTCCTCGCGGCGTGAACCGCCCGGTATCCAATGACAATGATCGAGTCGTTGACATGGAACTCCCGAAATGATGACATCGTCGAGAAAGGAACGAGTTTTTTCGACTCTCATGAGTCGAGAATGAAAAAAGAGCAAAGTAAACTCACCTCAATCTCGGATTCTCAAGAATGTGTTCGGCAAACATCTGGTCTAAACCCGACATTCACGTCTACGTCGGCTTGGTCTCCCTCGTCCTCGTCGTCTTTCTTCGCTTCCATTTGTCTTCCTCCCCTTGAAATGCTCATGAAGCGGATCCGGTATGACCGAATGGTTTCAACCATGTCCTTATTTCCAACCACGGATATAGGTTTCATTCCAAACGGCATAGCCCCCGAGAGAACAGGCCATTCATGTACCACTTTCGCATACAATTTGATCTTCCTCGACCAAGCTGGTTATGAAGTACTTGATAACTCTTGGCGGATAGGAATTCTATGTATAGGACCTGTCGCACCATCTTTGCTTGACCTTGTCCATCGATGGAACATCCTCCATAAATCTGCCCCCCTTCGGGGTTCCATCCGCTCTTGAGAGATCATGAAACTGTCGAGATAATGATGCTCGCTAGACCACCACTTATCAGGTCTACGGCCGATCTTGAAATCAAAACCAAAACTATGTTGGCAAAGCTTGGTGCCTTCGGCAAGCCAAGTCTACACTCATGATCAAGTTCAGTATATGGAGTACATGATCTTGTTGGTGAAGTTAATATCGGTTTGCCCATTGGGAGAGACAGCGTTTGTCCGATTGCCCGGCATGCAAAAGACAAGGAAACCGAAAGTATCAGGTCGGTCATGTCGAGACCGTCTTGTACCATTGCTCTATGTCGGCTTTGTCATAAAAAGGATGGGGTCTTGATCATATTGATGACAAATAGTGCCCGGTCCAGTGCGGTTCGGACCACCAAATCCCTTGTGTCCCAAAGTTACCGAGAAATGGGGGAGCTATCGTCGGCCTTAAATGGGACCACCCCAAATCCAAGCTTCCTCTTGAATTGCCATAGCACGTTCGGGGAAAGGAAGGGTTTTGACGTTACGCTTCAGCTTGGTGTTGATGTAGGGTTGACATAGGCGGTTCAATTCCTTCATGTCTTCCTCATCAAGGGCAGCCTTTTCCTTGTAATAATCAAAGTCATGATATTCATTAGATGCGTTCGCTCATTTTATGCCGCTTTAGGACTGTGGCATAATCCTTATCGTCCTGCATTTTAGAACTCCTAGTCTTCCTTAGCGGGGATTGTTCCATCCAAGATTCGCCTTGCAGGTCAAGCGTTTCTTTGTCCGGTGAGGCCCACAGTATCCTCTTCATGAAGCGCTTGTCAAACAACTTGGGGTCCGGCACGGATGGAAATTCTCCATTGATGTCCTTGACTTGCCTCTTGTCCATTGAGCCCATTATCGGTCCATTTCTCCCCGCAGCCCTCGGTGCTAAGAATGAGGTCATATTGGTCACGAGAGAGACTCTCTGCCTTTCCTTGGTGTTCTCTTCTTCTTCTCCTCTTCATCCTCTCCCTCATCATCTTCGGCCCTCAGTGAGAACATATCTGCATAGTTTCTCAAAGGTCTTCCACTTATCAGGGAGCCCTGTTTCCTTTAGGGGCCGAGGACAACCCAATGCTTTCCACTTTGTTGCCTAGCGTGTATGATCCAGTCGAGGGATAAGGGCCGCATTCGATCAATGTACCAATGTCGAGCATGATAGTATCTACAAAAACACGAAATAAGCGGTAAATAGTAGCCGGGGTTTTCGACTCGTAGTCGAGAAAGTCCCTTGAATGTCTAATTTTCTTTTACTTCTCTAGGTTTTTCGACTCGCGAAGTCGAGAAAGCTCTACATCCTTTGATTTTTACGTGTTCCCACGGCTTTCGACTCGCTGCGGTCGAAACCCCGTGATAATCGGGGAAATGTTAGGATGGTAGGGCTTTCTCGACTTCGCGAAGTCGAAATGGAAAGAATCGAGAGAGTTATTTACCTTACGTAGGCGGGCACTCGCTGCTATTGTGTTACGGCGATTGGCTAATCTTTGGCGATTCGGTTCTTTGGTATCTCCGTTGAAAGAACTCGCACTCTCGCTTGGCATATCTATCCTTGATCCTTTGCACACCTCCTTCTCCGTGCGCAATACTTGCGCCCCCTTCGAATGCTGACCGTCCACTACCGAACCGGACGTCTTTTCCCTTCAGGTCTTCCTCGGACTTCGGTTGAACAACCCGGCCGGTCGATCTGCTAAAAGGTATGACATCGCGGGCATTGGATCTGCAGCGGGGATGTCGCACCATCGAGTTGAGAATCTCCGGCATGTGTCTTTGGATTAAATTCCACAATGGTTGAACAAGGCGGCATCTCCGTGTGCAAACCTTCACCGTCTAATGTCCGGCGGCGGCTTGTGTGATATTCCCAACGGATATCTTGAGCCGGCCCGCTCCATTTTACGTGCCCCTCTGCGTGAAATCTTGATCGATCATCACGGATCCATTATTGGGGAGTCGACCATATCTTCGTCTCCTTCGTCATCGATTCCTCCCGGTGTGGTGTCATCTTCTCCATCTTTGGTCTTTGGCGGACTTTTTTTACGTATGAACCACAACTTCATTCCCCAACTGCAGAGTGTTGTAGAGTCTTGACAAAGAGAAGTGAAGCTCCCCGTATTGAGCAGTTTTTCCACGACTCTAGAAATCTCCATTCCAAGCTCCCCGGATGTTAGGGTTCCGGCCTCCTTCATCCCTTCGGATCCTTCCACCCAAGGTTGACAATTTAAAAGCGCTGCCTTTTTTTTGGTGCCCTTCGCCTTGCTCATGGAAGAGTGAGAATAATTTGAAACTGATAATTTTTTGGTGTGATAGAACTTACTCTTCTGGCAGTCCTCGACATGTAGTGTTAAATGCTTCGAATCTGGCGCTGAGACGGAGAGCACAACACCGATTTTCTTGTACTTGTCTCCGGAGCTCTTCTTGTCCCTTTGGTGGAGAAACAGATCTTTCTCCTTCCCACTTGTTGATACCTCGACATACCACCAAGAATCTGCTGGTGTGTCAAGAAGCTCTGTCTCCAGTCCCTCGATGACGAAGAGCAGAGTTCGGCCAGTGATCACTAGTGAGTCCGTGGTGAATGCTGCAAGAAGCAAGGATGGATCAGTTAAGGTATTCCGACAAAAGATAAACCTCAGAGCTCACCTGGGGTGTTTGTCTTCTTCTTCTTGGTGCCGCTAGAACTAGCATCCCCTCCGGCGCCTCGCTTCTTGGACGGAGTCGCCATGTCTGTATGCCCCCTCATCCTCTTCCTGGTCGGACCCCTCTGTAAATTAAGTTTCCTCCGCGCGTTGTGAGTTTTAGGACTGCATGTAAAAAAGATCGGGCGTGTTCTTTAGTTTGAATTTAAGGACATGCAATCATTTATGAAAAAAAGCGGGCTAAAGTGCAAAGACGGTCGCCTTTAGCCCGCCCAAACACTATTCGAAATTTAATCACATCAAGGGACTTAGTGGCGGGCGTAGTTTATCTTGATTAGCGGCATTGGCGACCTTGAGTTCTGAGGCGAGCATCGTACCGGCGACTTCGAGAATGGCGCCGCTGACAGCGGTAAGTCGCTATGGCGCCTTGCATATGTGTGTTTTTCCTGACCGCGCGTCCTATTGCAAGCAGTTGATTTGATCGATGAGCACGGAGCTAAGGTAGGAAGCGGAGAGGAGCTGCCAGACACGGGAACTCTACACTGCTGCGCCATGGAACGGGGATACGCGAGAATCGCAGTGACACAAGTATTAGATGCGAATACACTCTTGATGAGACCGACAGAAGAAGCAAAGACTCTAGGTGAGGCTGCGGGATCCGTGATCTGATGGCCCAAGGAATTACTAGCGTGAAGAGGTGAGTTTGAGAGATGCATATGTTATTTCGGGCTTGTAGAACATGCCGATGCGTGTTTAAATAATAGAAGCTGGCTGATAAGCTCGACGGATTCATCATTTCCTTGTCCAACATTTTTCAGCTTCGAGAGATGATTTACTCTCTGGGTTGAGAGATGCTCGGCGAGGAAACAATGGATCGGGGGTAAAGAACAGTTCCGTTTTAGGTGTATTTTTTCATGGACTGTTTTCTTGGAATGTTGTACATAGATCGGAGGCTAGGTCTAAGGCCCGGGAGATGCGGTTCAAATGCATCCTCTTGTAGTTAGTGGGAGGGGCCTCCACCGGTCGGAACCACCCGCTTCAATATTCGAGGAAGATGGTTGAAGGAGAGTGGCTCGCATGGGCTAGAGGCACTTGGGACTAAAAGCAGGGAGAACGAAAGTCGCAAGAGTTGTAGAGAATGCAAGCCTTGGCTTCCTCTCTGTGGTTTCCACTGTGTGGTTAGTTTAGAGGCCTCCACCCGGTCGAGCCCCTCCTTCGCAATATTCGGCCGAAGATGGTTCAAGGAGAGTGACTCGACCGGGTCGAGGCCACCGCTACCGGACCGCAGGAGAATTGGTTGTAAAGGGATTCTCGACTTGCCGCAGTCGAGAATGCCCAACTTCTGTCTACATTCTCGACTCGCAAGTCGAGAATGCGCATGCACGGCTGCTTCGTGATTTCCACGTGGTTAGTTGTAGAGGCCTCCACCCAGTCCGAGCCCCTCCCTCTAGCGATATTCGTCGAAGATGGTTCGAAGGAGAGTGGCTCGACCGGGTAGAGGCCACATTCGACCACAATAATGAGAGAATTGGTGGCTAGAGGATTCTCGACTAGCGAGTCGAGAATGCATTTGTTAACCAGTCTACATTCTTGACTCGCAAGTCGAGAATGCCTTAGCCATCGAGAACTCGGATGGTACACATGGAGTGCCGGTTGGGTAAGGCATTCCATTTCATGGCCGAGAATGCATCTGACAAGCTCTGTGGTTTCCCTGTGGTTAGTTGTAGAGGCCTCCACCCAATCAGAGCCCATCCCCTTCACAATATTCGACGAAGATGGTTCGAAGGAGACATTCTTTGATTGGGTAGAGGCCACTGCGACCCACCACGGGGAGAATTGGGTTGCTAAGAGTTGGCCTGCAGGCGGTCAAAACCACTTCCCTTCGCGCAATGTCAGGAAGATAGAAGGAGTGGTTAAAGGGTATGCAGCCAGCCTCTAGAGTGCACTAGAGCCTGCGTTTTCTCGACTCACGAGTCGAGAAAGTCGGTTAGTCGCCAAGGCCTCCACCCAGTCGGAGCCCCTCTTCGCAATATTCGATGAGCATGGTTCGAAGGAGAGTGACTCAGACTGGGTGGAGGCACACGCTGCACAAAGGGCCATTGGCGGGGGTATGACATTCTCGACTCACGCGAGAGAAGGCCGCAGCAGCTTAAAAAGAATGTGAAGACATTGGGTAGGCGTGTGCAATCGAGAATGAAGTCGAGAATCCCTCAACCGGCCAACAGTCCAGAGTGTACACTCCCTCTTCTCGCCTCGCGAGTCGAGAAGTTCTCGACTCGCGAGTCGAGAAGAAGGCCTGTACTTCGGAATTTGTTGGCAAGGCGGAAGTATTCTCAACTTCGCCACTCTGTATGTCTCCCTAGGTGGAGGATATCTTTGTGAGTTAGAAATGCGGTCTGTGAAGCAATTCCTATTCTTAGTTCTTCTTGGGAGAAAAACATTCCTAGTTATGTTCTGTTATGAAACATTCTTAGACAGTTTAGCTATATCTTTTGTGAATCTCTTCTGTTAATGCTCTGCAATATCTTACTTCCTAACACCTGTCTCTGATGAGTGACATCTCGGTTGCTTGCTACTACTCTAACCACTATTCTCACTTGTGCCTGTACAATGTATTCAATTCAACCACAAGCAAGAAAACGATAACAAAAACAGAAAACAATACAAAAGGAAAACAGATAACAGAGAGATTAGTGAGATTAATGAGAAAACAGAGAACAGTGGAGACAAATGAGATTAATGAGAAAACAGAGAACAGTACAGAGAAATGAGATTAAAAAAGGGTATGATATTACAAAAACATACACGGAAGATTTCTTTGGATGAGGAGGAGGCTTCCGTGTTCGATTCCTTGTGGGTATAGTCGTTTAAAAGCGTGAATAAGGATTTTGTCGGTCAGTAAATTGTATCGAGGGGATTAATAAGAGCCTCTAACAACACAATATAAGTAAAAATGCAAATTAAAAGGACTTACGAGAAAACTAAAAAAACACTAAAAAGGGCCTCGCTTTCTTCTCGTGCGATGCGCCCGCTCGAACACTCAATCTGGCGAGAACCCGGTCTTCGGAAGCGTCGATCCGTCGACCAAGCTTGCTTTGTCATAAGATGGCCTTGGAATGGTTCGGTTCGATCGATCGCCTGATCGGAAAAAGCGAGCTTAAGGAAAATACAGAGCTCGAAGAGTGATCAGAGAAAACAGGGGAGGAAGAATGGTCGGGGGGGAGAGGAAGAGGGTGCAGTTAATTCTGGCTGCACCCTCGAACCTCGTAAAAGTGCAATAATAAACTTCTGTCACGTGTGGGCCATGCCCTCCATGACGTGGCAGTGCGGGTTGCTGACATGGCCACGCTTTTCGACCTCTCGAGGGAAGCGCCACGTGGCCATGACAAGATATGAAAAGGTTAGGTTATATGTTTATATATGTTACCTTATATATTTAATATGGTTTCAATGGTTGAATAGTTTCAATGGTTATATATGGTTACAATGTTTACATATGGTTTAGAATGAGTATGGTTGTATGGTTTAATATGGTTATATGATTTTAGTTAATATGGTTGTATGATTTAATATGGTTATATTTAATATGTTTGTATGGTTTTATATGGTTCATATGGTCATATTTGTGGTGTTTGGGGCTATATGGTTTTAATGTGAGCTTTTTTCATTCGGGGAGCATGTGAGATGAGTAAAATGGAGCCAAGGAAGTCCAAAGAGAGGCCATTGCCCTAGGCTCCAATGGAGGAAGAAGGGTTGCCTTTTGTTGCACCCTTGCAACCAGACGGTATTTGCAGAGGGCATAATAACTGCAGTTGATCCATTTGATAGTGTGAATGATGAGAGATGAACATCTTGGAGTTGGCATTGTGAAGCTTCTTATCGAAGTTGATACAATCATGTCGAGGAAGCTCTAGTGATTGCATTGTGTGCTTTCGGGGCTCTTTGGAGTCCCAAGCTCAGTTGAGATGGCCAATTAGATATATTACACACAAGAATGGTGATACTCTAGAATGCCCTACTGAACTACACACCCCAAGGCCCACCCAAGGCCATGTGGAAGATTTGGTGGTCGATGAGCATCCTTTGATCACAAGGAAGAGACGCTATGTCTTTCATAAAAGGCAGCCAAGGGTGCCCAAGAGGCCTAGAAGTGACAAATATTTAGAAAGGATGGAAAGTATGGCACCAACCAGAGAAAACCTGGAGGCAATTAGGGGACAAGAGTGTTGCAACCTAGATTGCACAAAGATCAGCATTACAATGTGGATGACCTCGTGCGAGATAAGGTCCCAATACATTGGGCGGTTTCAAAAAGATAGGATTAATTTCATTTACTCCTTGTGTAGGAATTCCAGCTATGATGAAAACACAGGACGGCTACTATATCAATTGAGGGGCATGAAGGTATGTATGAGAGCATTGAGATGGATTCTTGGGGTGAGCAAGTCTTCATTTTACTGAATCTTTGGGGAGCAAGTTAGAAAAGGGCACGCAGTTTGTTCCAACATGGTAATGCACTCACTTTGAAACCTAGAGCAAATACTCTCAAGGCCATTGCAGTCTTCGAGAGCTTTGTGAGATACATGTCTCAATCTATGCCCCACAAGTCGAAGGTGAACGAGCACGGTGTGCGAGTGGTGCAAAGAGTGTTGCCACAATACTATATCCAAAAGGAGTGCCTTAAGGAGGTCAACTCCATCCTGGAAACTACTGGAGGTAGGCCTCTTTCTCAATCACATTTCAGCAAGTTATGGAGCACTCACTTCTCAGACGTGAGTGTCCTACAACACATGCCATTCTCAAAGTGCAACACTTGCATTCAACTCAAGGATACACTTGCATCAAGCGCAATAGAGAAAGAAAGAATGGCAATTAGGGAGCAATTTGCAGATCACCAAAGGGACCAAATATCATGTAGACAGTTGTATTGGCAGTGGAGAACATTTTCTGAGATGCAGCCGGACAAATTTTTGTGTATAATTCATGATAAGATGGACCAACACAAGACTTTCTTGCCAAAGCTAGATCCTTTACCCAAGCGTTGTCAAAACGCTTTTCAGATGAAAGTAAGTCTGGCGGGTGTATTAACACATGGTCATGGGGCTGGAACATATGGTCATTTTGTGCTTGATCTATGGAGAGATGATCCAAACTTCCATGTGAGCTCTATTTTCAAGTGCACGAGAACACTAGAGAAAGGATCGATAGAAGGGAGGAGGTATTCCCCTTCAAAGCACCCATTTTGAGGCTTTGATGGATGATCAACCGCTTTGTTACCAAAGGCGGATAAAAAGCTCACATCCAAGGTGTCTAGTGAATCAAGGAGGACTTGGGATGATTTCCCCTTACTTGAGAATCACTTTGCCGAGGAGCTATGTGTTCAGTTGGACAACCTGTTGGAAAGAAAACAAGAATAGATGGATGTTTGGGGCTATGTCATACTTGGAGCAGCAGTGGGAGTATTCAAAGTTGTGAAAGTGGGATTCATGATGGTTGGGCATACGCATGATGATATAGATGGATTCTTTGGAACTTTCTCCACCAAGCTCAAGAGAGAAAACGTGACCACTCTCCCCCGAACTAATGGATGTGTTTGAGAGCTGCATTGACCCCAACCCAATGGCTTTCTTGATGGATGAGGTTGCGATTGGAAATCATTTGTAGAAGGATACTTGCTAGATGGTAAGGACCGGTTGATGGGACACACAAAGCCACTTCAGTTCAAGTTTTGGGTTAGGGATGGAATACCAATCATGCAATATAAGTGGAGACCAGGTGACAAGTTGTGGATGCCTGTACAAGGTATCGAAGTTGTGGCAAAGGGGTCTTTCTTTGGTGAAGTTCTCATTCCTAAAGGGCAGCCAAAACCACTACCTCCCTTCAAGACAGTCAAAGACTCTAGCCAACTGGTGAAGGGCATCAAGGATTACATAACGATACTTGGGATGATGTTCAAATGGAAAGCACACCTCCACTCTTAAGAAAAATCAAATGGACTCCCTAATCAAGTCTTGGGAGAAAGTTGTGACATGCTTAGAAACTGAAGCGACCATGTGGGAGGGAGCTAAGAGGCGGGTTCTTGCCGAGTCAAGATGGGAGGGTTCTCAAGGTGCAAGCACGTCTAAGAATGCTCACTTGAGTCCCAACAAGGGTTCCAAGTGGTTTGTGGGAAGTAAGGCCTCAAAGCCGAAGTGGTTTGATTTTCCTGAGTGGGATCCCTTTGAGGACATCAAGGAAGGATACTTTGTGCTAGTAAGGCGATGATGAGGACTGTCCAATATGGTTAGGGGTGGCACTCTCGATGTAACCACCACTATGCACGATGGAGAGGAGTTGCGCCCCGGATTCCAAATTCAATATTGGGAGCCCATTGGGAGACACAAGAAGGGCAACTTGAAGGAGCAATACAGCGGACCATCTTTGGGAGAAGAAGTGGAGGGCAAATTATCTTGACCCTCAAAGGAGGGAATTGGTGGAGTGTGTGGTATGGTCATATCCAAGTTCTCACGTTGCAAAGGACAACACACACAAGATCCCAAGAAGGGAGATGGACAAGGCCATGAGCAACCTCCATGCTATATCATTGTATGAGGGTACATAATATTGAGAAGTTTGAAAACTTTCTCAACTAGTGGTTTGTAAAATTTATGAGGAAAACAAGTAACCCAATTCTATGTGTGTCATGTGTAATTCTATTCAAGCAATCAATTCAGAAATTTCTTTTATGGTGTGTGAGTCCCATTTTCAGTCCGAGTCCCAAAATTCAAGATTTGTCCCACTTTAATTAAATACGACTTGTGGGCAATTTGTTTGTGCACAACATATATAGTATTGTGAACATAGGCAATCTTGCTTAATCTATGTCATGTTTACTAGAGCTTTAGTTGGTTTATAACAATGGCCCATCATAACCATACCATAGCTAGAGAGGCTACCTACCATTATGAAAGTGGTACCACCATAGCTAAGTAATGCATATGAGACTAATCTTGTTCATCCATTCTCTCCTGGAAGTTGAGATTAAGCACCTTAAAAGTTAGCCAATTGACCAAGCACAGTTGCTAAAAAGTAGTGGCAAAAGTGTAAACTATTATTATGAGTTGGATAATCAAATCAGAAGTCAACCAATCCATCAATCACTACATAATAGCAACTTTACTACAAACTAATTTAGCATTTCAAGGAGCAGTTGTAGTCCCAAAAGCCATGTAGATTGGCTAGAAATCCCTATAAATTTTTGGGAGAATGATGTCACTAATATTCTAAAATAGTAGCTTTCAAAACGAAGTCAACTAGCGGATCGAGCGTCTAAGATAGTAGCTTTTGATATGAAGTCACTCAAGCTAAATAAATGTCCCAATTTTAGCAGCTTCTGGTTTAATTAGTTGAACATCCCAAATAAGAAACTATGCCCAAATAGCAAGTTTTCAATTTGAAGCTCTTGGAGTTGATTGCTTGTCTCAAAAGCAAGCATTTTTATCAAATGGCAACCAAGTTGACCCGATGTCCCACATAACCACCACCACCACCTAACCCCTTTCCGCGAAGATATTGAAAAATTGTACATGACCTTACCAAATCGTAGTTAACATTGGTTAGAAAATCTTATAGGTTCTATGTTAAGCCAAATAGGAAATGTTCAATCTCATGGTCCCAATTAGCACAAACACTACAAGCAGCTAGTCGAGCTGTGATGACACCTATGTACCTTAGCCAAGGCATCCTCAACCTCTTCCTCATCATGGCAAGAATGTAAGAACCTCTCCCTCTTAGTCAAAAGTACTTCAAACCATGAAGCACACTCCAAAATATTATACGGAGAAGAATAAGATTTTATCGCGACAGAAACACTTCAGACTTAATGAAAACTCTTGAACGTCCACATATATGTAAGTACAGAAGCTATAGCTCCTCTCTAAGAGAGTAATTTACTACCTTAAAGCACCACCAAAGGATAATATGTAGCATAATAGCTTGGAGTGGAATTTGATTTGAATGTATAAATGACGCAATTGAAACCATAGACAATACAGGAAATGTTCAATCTCATGGTCCCAATTAGCACAAACACTACAAGCAGCTAGTCGAGCTGTGATGACACCTATGTACCTTAGCCAAGGCATCCTCAACCTCTTCCTCATCATGGCAAGAATGTAAGAACCTCTCCCTCTTAGTCAGAAGTACTTCAAACCATGAAGCACACTCCAAAATATTATACGGAGAAGAATAAGATTTTATCGCGACAGAAACAGTTCAGACTTAATGAAAACTCTTGAACGTCCACATATATGTAAGTACAGAAGCTATAGCTCCTCTCCAAGAGAGTAATTTACTACCTTAAAGCACCACCAAAGGATAATATGTAGCATAATAGCTTGGAGTGGAATTTGATTTGAATGTATAAATGACGCAATTGAAACCATAGACAATACCAGTACAACCATTGAATAGGTCGTAAAAAACAAAAAGCATAGATCCAATAGAAAACGTTGTATCGTTAGTTGTATTAACCAAAGCATTTTTATTAAGACATTGAATTATTTTTGTAAGCGTTCAAGTCCCCGTACTTCATATACCAAAACCCTAGGTGCACATGTAGTCCATATTTAAAATCATAGGTGCCCCAAATTGTATATGGCCATAATCAAAATGAGATGCGCACATTTATGCTCTAGGGCATATAATCGACAGTTCCAACAACCCAGATTGCCCCCTATTACTATAGGAAATCATTCGGCAGCACCCTTCAGCACTTAGAGTACACCATTCTATTCCAGTAATTGCTCCAACATCTCCGTTGCAGTAGAAGTATTATACATCACCATTTTTCATGTAGAACCTGGATGGGAAAATCACATTTCCTACAATCATGAGTATTGCATCATGTACGAAATCATGCAGTACCAAAGTCCCTTCGTAGTCATATGTTGCACCATAAATTCCAATCTCAGACAAATATGAAAAAGGCGAATCTGGATGCATTAAACACATTGCATTAGCTTTGCAAAGGTCTTAGAGAAAATTCCATGTATGCCCCTTGATTTTGCAAATATTTCAAAAATGCCCTTCCAAATGAAGAGCATTTTTGTAAATTCGGTATTGTGGCTCTTCAAATTTAAAAGTTGCCTACAACATTATAAGATCTGTCCAATAAGATCAAATTTATCAAAACTGGAGCTAAAATGTACAAGTTCTTATTTGAACTTATTCAAAACACTTTAACTTGAAAATTTGAACTCCACTTTAGATTATTCTACTTTTACTTGTTACTGGATTTGTCTCTCTCTCTCTCTCAAATGGGGAATGAACATCGAGAATATGCCCCATGGAAAAGATAAGATCAGAGAATGGGTTAAGATATGTGTGCAGTATAAGCTTTGGCAGAATGCAGGCACCAAAATGATAGAATATAAGCAGCACATGAACCCTAGTCTAGAGCCAATGGGCTACCTGAAAGACCAAATATCAATGAAAAAGAGACATGCTATCTGTCGAATGCGATTGAGCTCACATCACTTAGGGGTTGAAGTTGGACGATGGGGGGATTTTCCTAGAGAACACCGTACCTGTAAGGTTTGTGGGGCGAATGAGGTAGAAGATGAGGCACATTTTCTATTACAATAATCGCCCAAAGATATCGAGAATCTGGGATAAACTTGGACTAAAGGCTATGTCTTTGCTAGACTTCTTCTCATATGCAAGCAATATAGTAGGAAAGTATATTATTGAAGCACAGGATTTGAGAGCAGTGTCAATAAAAAATTACAAACAACTTCTGGATGATTTTAAGAAGAATTCAGAGAGAGAGACAGGTGATATCCCAACTGGGGGTACACTCTAGCATTTACAGCTGAAAATGTATGTACTTTTTTCTTTGAAACATCTAATAGGCCTGATGGCCTCATAGATGGAAATAAATAAATTTCTTTCTTTCTTTCTTTCTTCTTCTCACCTATAAGTTTCATGAACGGCAGTTTTTTATTTGATCCATCATAAATTGCCATTTGAGCCCAATACCTAGTCCTTTGGGTAGTTCTGAAATATTTGTAAAATTGAGGGGTATATTTAAAATTTCCCAAGGTTTTAAGTTGCTTGGAACCTTAAAGTTTGTTCACTAACAATGTACTCGAAATACACATTAACAACTTCAACTATTAAGGGCAAACATATTGCACCAGCCCCACCAGCGTTAAATTGTGGTTGCATGGCTCGTCCTGCATGTCCACCATGCATGCTGTCTTTATCCATCTAACAAAAAGAACAAATTTTCGTTGGCTAAATAGGACATTTCAATTGACATGTAGTGAAGGGACATTCTAGACCGCTTTATATAGTGCTTGCATCCTAGTTTCAACCTTACCATTAGCACCCATCAGGGCTCGAATTTGACGGCTTTCACGCCTGTTTTTTGGATTGTTGCCCGTCAAAACAGGTGAAAAAATTTTTTGTATGGCAAATGAAGGGCAGCACTTGGGCAATTGCCCGTCATAGGGAAGGACAACTACAAGACATACTCGTCATTTGAAAGGCTAGGAACAGAGAAATGCCCGTCATTTTTTCTTGCTATATATCTATCTATCTATCTATATATAAATTCTATAATTTACAGTGAAATAGATTATTATCCCATTTTTCTAAACAAATTTAAAATGTACATTCTAGAAACCAATGAACCATTTACTTAGAAATATCTTGCATGCTGTATTGGATGCACTTGTTAGGAGGTTTGCAGATTTGAGTGAGATATTTAATGCCATGAAGTTTTTCAATGCATCTGCATATGCTGTGGATGATGTTGTAAGGGATGACGAGACTAAAGAATGGTTGGAAAAATTGCTTGCCAAGTTTGCGTCAAAAGTAGACATGGCTAGATGTTTGAGTGAGAGGGAAGGCTTCGTTGAGACACTTTTCAGGGCTGCCAAGAACAAAGGGATGGTGATGGCTTGGATTATTTGTAAAGATGAAAGTGGAACATATGATAGTTGGAAGTTTTCCAACATTGATGAAATTATGGCAATGTTATTCATTCCTGAAAGCATGGCCTATTGTGAGAGAGGTTTCTCCGGTCAAAATGCTATTAAGAGTGCTATAAGATCGAGCATGAACTTAAAAACATTTGATGCCACAATGTGTGTATCATTGTGGAATGAACCTTTTGAAAGCATAGATTGGCAAGCATGTTACAAGGACTGGTATGAAGCAAAGCAAAGGAGAGGAATGCCACTTGAGTAGCCTTCTTTCTATCCATCTATGTTTTTTGAGGAAAAAAACTAGTTTCTGTCATCTTAAATTTTTTTATTGCATTTGAAAGGCATGAATTTAGGAACTTCCTGTCACGCGAAAGGAGAAAAATTATTTTGCCCGTCCCTAGAAAATTAAGGGCGGGCCGTCAAATTCGAGCACTGGCACCCATTAACCAACGAATTGTGACGGAACATACTTCAAAATATCCTGAAATGTTTTTGAAAGCATTAACTAAGAAGAACTGTGATGGAACATACTTGAAAATATCCTGACATGTTTTTAAAAGCATTAACTAAGAATAATTGTAACCGGAAAATACTTCAAAATTTCGGGAACATTTTTGAAAGCATTAACCAAGAACAATAGTGACCAAACATACTTCCAAACACTGCAAAATGGATTCAATAAGATGGTCACGGATTCTTAAAAAGACCCCACGCAAGATTAACCCAATGTATGAAAATGCTCAACTACAAATTTCTCGTCAAAACAGCAGAAGACCATATCAGCAACAAGTCCAATGTTTATTGAACATTTCAAATTGGCAATCGCCATGAAAATAACAATGACAACACCATCCAAGTGTTGTGTACCACTTTCCTTTGGAGCAATAATATAAGTTCATTTATTCAGAAGGAACTCTTCTGAATCTGAATCAGCTGTTTTATTTACCAACAACTGAAGACTAATTTAGCTTATCGCCCCAAGTATGGAAATAAACATTGTGAAAAATCATGAAAAATGTCAATTTTGTGGAAGGCATCCTGCCTTCCCTGTCAACATTTTATAGTCAATAGCGGTGTTGATCCACGAGTTCGTTTAACATATGCAGTGTAGTCGCTATAATGCATGGTACATAAAGAACTCTGGTAACGGGTTATCCGGAACTTCCTTCTAAGTGTTTCAGTTATCGTACCCATATATCCAGACTTCCTGACAAGGGAATCCACGGTCTCTACCTTTGTCCAACCTATATTGAAGGTAGGCAAAGCCTTAAAGACCATCAACGTTCAAATGGACAATTTAATTGAATGGTTACTTACCCTCTTGTGCAGCAACTTCAGGCAAGTAAGTAGCACTGCGGCGGGTATTATCGGGATCAGTAAACTCGAGAATCATTCCATGCTTCCCGATCTACATAACAGACATTCGCACAAAGCTATATAGTCTGTTATAATCTTGCAGGTTATTAAATGAGTATAAGACTGAACTGTGCTTTCTTAAAGATCATTCCAAGGCCTTAATACTTTGAGAATGGATCACATACATTTTCTCTTTTAGGTCTTTGAACATTGAGCACATACATTTTCTCTTTCAGGATCTAATTAGGAAGGAGAAAATGTTTCTGATCTAAATTGAACAAGAACCCATGGAATCACATAACAAAAGAAATCAACATAACAGCAAGAAAAAATCATAGATTAACTATTCTGTAGGAAAATTCATCCACAACACATGTTTAGAGAAATGTTGGATTAAATCATCTCTTTACACAATTATATCAATGTTCACGCCGAAGGAAGGTTTTATCCCATCAATACCTTAATGGTCAGTATGTTTCTCATGATAATGGAAATTGTACAGTGCTCAAATCATAACAATGTTTAACATTCATCATGATGTACTAGTTTATAGATCCACACCTTCCACCCTAGTATTCAGAGTTAAAATGTATGTACCTCAAAATCTAAGCAACCAGCTAGGACAAATGCACAAACACAAAAGACCACACTAATATTGAAAGTTAAAAAGTTTATACCTCCCAATCTAAGTAACCAGCTGCAGTCTCATAATTTGTCAAAATAGATACTGTACACTCTAGGAAGGGAACCTCCCTGGCTTGAATAGGAGGGAAGCGACGATCTCGCAATGCACTGGAATGCAATCCAGTTTAACCAGTAAATCGAGATAGCCAACTTGTTACCAACCCAGAAAAGAATACAAACAAATTATTCATGGTCAGCAAGTGAGACATTTTAGTACTTGATAATTCTATGTGATCCATAGCAAAACCATAAAACACAATACGTAAGTGCTTCAACATAAAACAACAATTCTATGAGTACCACAATTTCTACAATTAACTCCTGAGTGAACCATAAATGGAAGTTACCTGGTGAGAGCGTAGTCCTTGAAACCAGTAAACAAGCACCGTGCTTCAAGGGTCCCTATGCATCCACGCAGGCGAGGCTCCCCACCATTTATTACTTTCTTCCATGTTACAAACAATGGGCTGCAACAGCCCACAAAACATCGCTCAATTCAGGATTTGCTCCATGACCTAACATGCTGTGTCTGAATACACTGCTTAATCGTCTAAAGCTTGCTCCATGCCCTGCCATCTGAATTCCTCTCATACTACAAACACAGCAACAATTACTTGCACGCAGAACATGGAAGACAAACGCCAGTGAACCCTTCTATTAAAAGAGCGGCATCATGAACCAAGATAGTTGTTGCCAAGTCAGTCCAATGTTTTGACTCCACAACAAACACCTCAAGTTTAGGTGGTTTGTTTGAAAAACAAAGAGAACCTCCCAAATAAAACAACACAATGCAAAAACATGCATTTTTTTCTACCAACAAAAAAATTAACAATAAAAATAAACAGCATGAAAGGAGGCAAGGGATATATATGACTATCTTACAAGTGACCCTCCTCAAAGGCTGGTCCAGGGACAAGATCTCCAGAGTAGTGAGCCACCAAGGTGTCAAAGCAATACACAACCATTTCCTTACTAGCAGACACCATCTTGGGTCCTCTATGAATCTTACGACCCTGCCCCTGCCCCTGCCCCAGCCCCTCCTCTTGCTCTCCCTGCTCCTGCAACCCCACCAACCTAATCAGCAGCAGAAGACCTAGAGGCAGCCATATACACTCTTGAGCATCATCAGCGGATGCATGAATTGAGGGGTCGGAAGAATTTTTTTTTTTCTAAACAGAAATGGTCTCCAAAACCATCATTTTGATCCTCGATGGAGGAGCATTACCGTGATCATAATTCCTACTTCAACCATGCCTAATCTCCGTTTCTTCATGCGGGAAGAGGGCCCCCGTCGGCCAGCGCAGGTCCGTCGGAGCCGTGGGAGAAGGCGTGCGGCCCAAGCGCAGCTATGGCTATGGGAGAAAGGGAGGGGCCCTTTGTTGCCATGTCCACGTCGGAGATGCCCCTTTTCCGTCAAGGAAAGATTTGGCCTCTATTATTGGCCCACATTTCCCTTACATTTCGTGTATTTTTTGTCTCCTATAGTGGGCTTGGATATTTTTTTCGTCATCCCTTTTGCAAGTCCACCATTTAGGCGTATTGGAGTGGATTCATGACGTTTTGATCATTAATTGTGAGTGGCTTTTGCTTGAAACTACCCTTCCTTTGCACTTTAAGGTTATTCTAGGGATTCTTAAAACATAGTAACATGTGGTCTCTTTTGCTTCCCGAGGTTTGTTGGCTCGTCTATTTGATATAATACGTGTTCAATTCCTTTGCAATTTCAAACTAGTCTGAGTCAAGGAACTCATTTTGTATGATTCGTATCATAAATAAATACAATGAAGCCAAAACATTTTATTCTGGGAATGACACAGGTTCGAAGAAGCATTCATTTAAGTACACGTTACAACAATAATGCTCTTTAAAAAACTAAAGGTTTGAATAGAAATTTAGCAAATAGATATGGAAGAGGAACTTGGGGTTGGATATTGGTTTATTATTGATTAGTTAGTAGTTTTAACATCATACCACTTCGCAGTATCTCTTAGGACATATGATTGCTCTAAAACTAAAAAAAAAAACAGAAGTCTTGAATAGGAATTAGACATGGAAGAGGAGCCTGGGGTGGGCATTTATTTATCATACCACTGTTCTATTCATTTGCAGACACATATTCACCGATTTCATCTCAGTGCAAACTATGTATGATGAGACTTGCACTCGCTCACTTCTCCATTGGTGGTAGCCAGTGGGCTTTGAACCCTGGATGAGACCACCACCACAATGGCACCACGATATTGAATTAAGGCATGAATATTTCTTCATCTAATTTAGCATTTAGAAAAGCAGTGCTGACATCCATCTGGTGAATTTCCAAATTGTTTGCATTTGCATAAGCCAAGAGCATTCTGACACTGACAATAGGAGAAAATGTTTCATCATAGTCTATCCCTTTCTTTTGTGAATAGCCTCTAGCAACTAGTCTTGCCTTATAAATGTGTGATTTTCCATCAAAACCAGGTTTCAACTTGTAGATCCAATTGCTATCAACAATGTTTTTTCCTTGTGGTTTTTCTACAAGTTCAAATGTTCCTGTTCTTTTAAATGATAGAATCTCTTCTTCCATTGCATTATTCCAGTATTTTGCATCCTTTGAATTTATAGCCTCCTCAAAACTTGTAGGCACTTGTGGTTCAAGTATAGCCATAATATTATTAATTTCAGCTTCCTCATCTAGCTCATTCTGCAGCCTCAAACTTTTCCCTTCCTTTTGTTTTTTTTTTTTATGAACGTGGACCTTTATTACTCAAAAGAATACAAAGAGTACATGGGGGACTCAAAACCCAGCAGTGGAGAAGATATCCACTAGAGCAACACTACCCACCACATACATAACATAGAAAAGCAGAGAACACAGATCACCATGAGCACAACTGTTTGCTATGAGTAGGTGTGAATCTGAGGATATTGCTCCCAAATGACACTTTTAATGTCATCCTTTAAGGAAGAACACTTGTACGCCTTCATAATGCGACTAAGGGCATCGCTAAGCACTTGCGTATCTGAAAAGAGTTGTCCCTTGAAGATGAGGAGATTTCGTCTCTTCCAGATGGACCAGATGATCCAAGCAGATGCTAAGTGGAAAGCCCTCTTTGCCAACTTGTCCCAGGAACTAGGATAGACTGACAATAGGACCTGCTGACTATTCAAGTCACAATGGAAAAGACTCAGAAGCCACTGCCAAGCAAGTTGAACATGGTGACACAAGAAAAAGCAGTGCTCAATTGTCTCATCCCTCTGCATGCAAAGAGGGCAGATCACAGAGACTTCTGGACGAAATCGATGAACAATAGTGTTTACCCGCACGCATCTATGAGTGATCTGCCACCATAAAATGGATAGCTTAGGATGAAGCAATTTATCCCATACCCATCACCAGACTGCTTTACGATGAGGCTCGGGGATAACTAAAGGCCACTTTGGCGATGGGGGCAACACCTCAGGATGAAGCAGGACCACATACATCGAGTGCACCAGGTGCTCCTCCTTAACACTGCCATGAACCTTCCAGAGCTAGGGAGCCACGTCTTGTGGGTGTAGAGGAAGTGTAGCAGCTACTTTTTCCCAAATGCCCCAGTCCCAACGAAGGAGAAGGAACTTCAATTTGAACTCATTCCATGTCAACAATCTTGTGTCATTATACCATGCAGATACCGTGAGCACACCTGCTGCTCGCCACCGACGTTGCGTCAATGGATGGACAGAAGAGACCAGGGGACAATCTGCCTGGCCATCACCCAAAGGGATCCACCAACAACTGGCTGTAGGATCTGTGTGGGCCATTGGATGGAACTGAAACAAAGTGCGCACAGTCTTCCAAGCAGCTAGCAACCCCTTCGTCTTCCATATTTTTTAATTTTGTTTCCTTCCAACAACTTCTCTGTTTCAGTTTTTCTGGCTCTTCTTTTTGAAGTATTCTCAACTGCACAATCGTCTGGTTCCTTCAAGGCATCATTTTCTATAGCTTCATCTACAAGCATACCTTGTCGAATTGTATTTCTTGTATCTGATTTTGTTTGGATCTCATCATTGTCATCATCAATACCTGTTATAACTGTCCAATCTTTTTTACTGCTTGGGTCATGCTCTAACCCTTTATTGCCTTTACAATTCCTTTCCTTGTAAAGCCTGGTTTCTACAAATTTTACATCTCTACTGGTTATAATTTTTCTCCTCTGAGGATCATAGAGATTATAACCCTTTGACTAATGATCATATCCTATGAGATAACATTCAAGTGATCTGTCATCTAATTTTTGTCTAGTTTCTTCTGGAATATGAACAAAACCCAAACATGCATATGCTTTATATTTTTCAAAATCAGGTTTTGAGCCATACCATAGTTCATCGGGTGCCTTCCCATTTGTACTTCTTGAAGGTAGTTTGTTTTGAATTTCCACAGCTGTTTAAACTGCTTCCTCTCATAGGAAATTTGGTAAACCTGTGTGCTTCAACATTGATCTGACAGAGTTGAGAATAGACCTATTTTTCCTTTCTGAGACACCATTTTGTTGAGGCGTATGTGAACAAGTAAGTTGTCTTCTTATTCCATTTAAAAAACAATAATTATTGAATCTGCCTGATACAAACTCTTCTCCCCTGTCAGTCCTAAGGCATTTAAGTTTCTTACCTGTTTGCCTTTCGACCTCAGCTTGATAAGCCTTGAATGCTTCAAAAGCATGATCTTTATGCTTCAGTGTATAACACTTTGTTTTCCTGGAAAAGTCATCAGTAAAAGTAATAAAGTATATTTTTCCATGAATACTCCTGATATTTAAGGGGCCACACAAATCATTGTGAACTAATTCATTTATTTCCTTTGCCCTTTTTTCTTTCTTTGGAAATGGCAGCCTGCAATGTTTTCCTTTCAAACACCCAGCACATACAAAGGTTTCATCTTCTTCCTGTTGCATTGATCTGCCATGTTTTTAACATATACTTTAAATTGTTTATATGAGTATGGCCTAATCTTTCATGCCACAGTCTTAAACTTGGTATTGTTACCGCATTTATAGTGCTCAAGTCATTATTTCTGAAACTATAAAGCTTTCCCACACGTTTGGCCAAGAATTTAATTTCATTTTCCATCAACACTTTACAGTAGTGTTTTTCAAAGTGCACTTCATATCCAAGATCTACTAATTGAGTAACAGAAATTAAATTCTTTACCAAGTTTGGAACACAAAGTACATTCTCAAGAATTACTGGTTTTCCTTCTAAATCAAATAATTCTAATAATCTAGCATGCTCCACTTTTTGCAAGTTCCCATCTCCCAAACAAAACTAGAGTTCTTGCAGATTTTTCCTTTTAGCTTAGTGAGTGATTTGATCACGCTTCTCTCAGCTCCACTATCTAACACATAGAGATCATCATTTCTTAGAGCAATCATAACTAGCAGATAATGTTTTAGGATATTTTACCTCAGCATCTTCATCTTGAATTTCCTCTTCTTCCTCTATTTTTTCAGCAGCCAAGTTTACTGTTGCAGATTTCCCTCTACCCTTTGTGTTATAATTTCTGCCATCTCGAGCTCCTCCCCTGCCATTAAAAGTCTTCCCCCTGCCAGCATTAGATTTGAAACCATCTTTGTTGTCCTTGGGACTAGGACAATTGTTTGCCATGTGGCCAAAACCTTGGCAATTGAAGCATTTGTTCCTCTTGTTCAGTTTTGGACAATTAGCTTTAAGATGCCCATAGGCATCACAATTAAAGCATGGACCAATTTTATCTTTACCACTTGAGGTAAATAAAATTTCACTTTGTTCTTCATCATCATTTATTACTTCATGCTGTTCTAGTTCTGTTTTTATCATTTTCTCGTTCTTCAACAAAATCCCATAATCCTTCAACTCTCAAGACTTCTTCAACCTTCTCTTTCCATACTTGAAAACCATCACCTCCTTTATTGTGACGTTCCAAGTATTTATACGGTATACGTATAAATATATTGACACGTCACCCAGTATAGATACGCCACCATGGGGTATGGTAACCTAGGGGGTTGACCTAAAAGGGATTAAATTAGCTATGCTAATTTAATTATTAAGGATAATAACCTATAATTAAGGAATTAATATGTAAAAGGGATAATTAAGTTAATTATGGTTTGGGAAGGTGCCACTTGGCCAAAATCGATTGGCTAACATGGTGATGCTAATTGGAGGCATCAAGGTGGATCACTACCCCCCATATCAGCCATAATCCACCCAGGGAGGAGTGGGCGCCACCTTTGAGGAGCCGAGCCTACCTACCTTCACCCGGTGCGCCACCCTTGCCTAGCGTGCACACTGTAGCCGAGCTAAACGTCAAGTCCCAAGAAGATGGAAGCGCCCAACGATAACGGGTCCAGCAGGAACTCGGGTAGGTGGCTAGTATAGGTTGATATTCTAGGGTAGCGCCCCTTTTGGGCACTTGTTGTGTTGTTTTGTCTGTTTTTCTCTCGTGTTTTACTTGTAGGAACTAACCCTTGATTGTAAAGGTAAGTTCTCTTTATATTCGATTACGGTTTTGCTCGTAAAGGATGGATTGATAGTTCTTTGCATAGTATTACTCGGAAATGGGGAAACTAAGGGGGTAGAGACCCTCGAGCTCATGTATGGTAGTATGCTCCTAGATAGCCCCTGTAATATTCCTATTAAATGCGGCTGTGCACAAGAGCCCACCGAGTCGTGGATGCTATGGAATGGCTTAGCACCAAACAAGGGACACAGTGGTGAAGTGGGGGTGGGGTCTTGCACGAACATAAAAGGCTCCTGAGACTCCTACAGTGGACTAGGCCTAATAGCCAGGCCGCTGAGCTAGGCGCCGATCCGGGCGGGTATGGGTCCGACACTCCCCTCGGGCAGAGGTGTGACCGCATGGGGCATCTGTACTTTGAGTAGATTTAGGAGGCAGTAAGTCGGGTGCACGGATGCGGGGGTCGCCGATGCGACGCGTATTCTCTAGTCCACCCATGGAACCACCGGTGATCCGGAAGGGGCGCTTCCCGACCTGCCTGCCTCATCGGATGGGGCTTCATGAACCCCGTAGTAGGCTCGTGAGGGTGATACCTTGAGTCCGTGTCAGGAAGGCTATAGTGATGCCATAGCATGATTCGACTCATCTGCAAAGTGTGCACAGGAGGGGCGGATGGAGTGGACAACCCTAGCCGATGTTCTATGCCAGCCAACGCCATGTCAAGATTCGGTCTGCTGATCTCTTGAGACCTAGCCGTCAGTCGATCCTCACTGGAGTCTGAGCCGGGGTAGAACCATGGGTTTGGGGTGTTTTCCTTAGTATTAAATGCATATTCTTTGCCGTTGGTATTTGGATGGATGCGCCACCCTTCGTGGTGGTTATTTATATGTGATTTATGCTGTGTGCTAACCCTTGTATTCACGCTTCCGCGACGTAGGAGCCCCATTGAAGGCGTGGGCCGAATGACCCCTTCGTGTCCTTCTTTCGGGCATCATATTATAGATGGCCCGAAATAGACGGAGGGCCCTGCTCATGGCGAGTTGGTCGCCATGGGAGGGGAAAGTCCCCGTATGTATACGGCCGAGGGTCGTATATGTTCAGGGAGCGTCACAGTGGTATCAGAGCCGTGATTTCGGTTACTCGAAATCATAGCACTGACCAAACCCTAACTCGCTAGTTCGGTAGTTAGGAGAGAGAGTCTAAGCAAGAGTGATTGTTTAGTTCTTTGATGTTTGGTTTGGTGCTAGGTTAATGTAATAGATTGTAAGTCCTTAAGAAGTCTGGGGCGACTGGAAGACCCAAGTTTCGAAGAGCTATAACCTTTTGTAGGTAGCTCGGATGAAGGCGAAAACGGCTCCAATGGATCGGGCACCTCCCAAATACCCTAGGGGGGCACGTCTCCCGAGGTCAAGAAGACAACAGGCCGCCGAAAAATCGAAAGGGGCGCTGCTGTACTCAGAGGTATTTCTTTCGAAAAGTTGAGGCCGTATAAGTAACGCAGCGCCCCATACGGTCGCGCGTATTTTTATACGCGCCCGTTTAAAAATTTTATTAAAAAAAAAAAAAAAAAAAATTGAAATTTTTAAAATAAAAAGTGAACGTTGGAATTTAAATTTGAATTACTTTTTAAAGGCGTGTTTCCTCTAGACGCCCTTCTCCGCCATAGCCGCCGGACCCGAGCTCTGTTCCCGCCATAGCTGACCTTCCCTCACACCTTGCACCAGATGTTAGGGGGTGATGAAGAGGAGAGGCTCCGTAAGGAAGCAGAGGACGGCCAAAACCAGCATGTTGATCAACAGGGGGATCAAAACGTTGACCAGAGCATCAACCAATCGGTAGACCCACAGGGAAGCCCCAAGAATAGGAAGGCTACGGAGTGGGGCAACAGGACGTTGAAGAGAAAGAACACCAAACCCGTTAAGGGAGGTGTAGGTTACAAGACCCGTCTGCAAAAGAATGCCACCATCGCCAAGAAGACATGGCCCAGAGACGTGAGCAGATCGTCCAGAGGGCAAAGCATCCAACAACAGGTGGGAAATCCCTCCCATCGCTGAATGCGACCCTCAAGCCGCGAAAGCCCCATCGATACCGACCGGGCACGGTAGCACTTCGGGAGATACGTAACTATCAGAAGTCAACTGAGCCATTGATTCGTCGGCTCCCTTTCCAGCGGCTTGTTGCCCAGGATTTTAAAACCGACCTAAGGTTCCAAGCTTTTGCAATCCTCGCACTCCAGGAGGCTGCCGAGGCTTACCTCATCGAACTCTTGAGCGACGCCAACCTTTGTGTCATACACGCAAAGAGGGTCACCATCATGCCCAAGGACCTCCAGCTGGCACGAAGGATCCGAGGGGAGTTTCGGTGACTAGGCGACTCTCTTCTTTTCTGTTGTAAAAATTTTATGGACTTAATTATGTGAAATAGTCCAAATTTTGAAATCGTGAATATAAGAATGTTTTTGTATTCTCTTTCTCTAAATACTATCCCAAATGAATTTCTTTGGGGAGACTTGATGTCACTATAATTCTGCTTATACCTTCTTATACCCAATATAGGCGGTTGCACTAATGCTTGCCGAGGCGGACACCTTCGAACGCCCGGTCGACTAACACCGAGCAAGAACTTATGTTGATGAAGAGGCAATTAGTCGAAGTTACAAACTTATGTGTTGAATGCCAACCCACCGCTTAACACACGTCTGAGGAGGATGGACCGGAGTTACCTCCGTTGCCGCCAAGCCCACCAACCCAGCAGCCACTTGCACCTGAACCAAGCCCTGTACCCGCACGAGGGAAGCACCGTTCCAAACGCCATAGAAGTTCCTCAAGGGATAGTGCTACCTCTTCACCATCAGCCACTTCCGTGTCTTCTCGAAGTCGCCTCAGATCATCCCGTGACCATGCAAAGCCGAGATAAGGAGTACCGCAAGAAGGCGGTTGATACTGACCATAACTAGTATATGGAAGAATAGGAACCGCCCAATTCGATGGGAAATCTAGAGGCGGATTGAATGCAGAGTCCTGGTTGGACGAAATGAAGGAGTTTGGGAAGTCCTATGGCATGACAGAAAAGGATACAGGAAAGGTTGCCACCACAAACCTTACAGGAGCTGCCCGTATTTGGTGGAAGGGCTATGCTAGAGCCAAGCATCCGGACGAAAAAAGGTGCAAGTTTAAGAAGTTTGCTAAGGCCTTTAAGTCGCATTATGTGCCTCGTATGCGCACAAATGCCGGCAAATTCAGACCTTTACTGGGTTAGAGCGTAAGGGTACGTCGATTCAGACCTACACCGGATGAGTTCATGCGCGCTTTGAGGTCGTATGTACCAGGGATGAATGAAAAGAGAGCGGTGGAGGGTTACATTGAAGGATTGGCCCCATCCATTAAACGAATGGTTAAGGCCATAGACCCAAAATCAGTTGCAGAGGCTGAGGCTAAAGCATTGAGCCTCGAGGAGGACACACCAAGGAACCAGTATCCGCGTCCTGCTCCTTACTCGCAGCCACGCCCATCCACACCTTACCAACCCCGCTCACCGAGTCCGGGGCCCTCTCAGCAGAACTCTTACGGCCGCCAGGAAAAGAAAGTCACCTTCAACATGCCCGACAAACCGGATAATGTCGGCAAGGAAGTTCGGGATCTCTTACAGTCTATTCCCAAAGAGGCCCGAGATCAGTTACGCAGAGATAAGGCATGTTACAGGTGTATGCGACCCGGGCACTACATGCAGAATTGCCCTTATGTCACACAAACTGCCCAGCTGGCCATGGCCGATCTTGATTGGGACAATCTGGAGTCTACACTACCTGTCGACGAGGAGGCTCCCGAGTACATTCACGGTGAGTCCCATATCCTTGCAGCCATTGAAACTGGCAATGCTGAAAGTCAGCCTGCCGTTATTTCCACCATAGGTCAAGTAGACAGCAAACCTTTTATAATTCTGATGGATACGGGTAGTACACATAATTTTGCTTCTCCTAGAATGGCCCAGGTATTGCGGCTTGAAACTTTGAGATCTCGACCGAAGCCTGTCACTTTAGCCAGTGGTAAGATCAGACACACTCATGGCCGTCGCATTAACCTTAAGATGCAGTTGCCAGGTGCACCAGTTGCCTTGGGTGCCGAGATAATGGATATTGGCAAATATGATCTTATTGTTGGTATGGAATTCTTGGCATCTGCGAAAGCCAATATAGACTGCGAGAAACGGGAAGTTACCTTCAACGCCGCTAACGGAGCCCGCGTAACTATAAAAGGTGACTCCTTAAACCCCATTATGCAGTCTATCACCATCAGACAGTTAGATAAGGCTATTCGTAAAGATAAGTTGCTTTGCATTATTAGACTTGCCTCCATCGAATCAGATGCCAAGCAGAAGCAAGTAGTTGATACCTTGCCGGAAGGGATTGCCAATCTTCTCCGAGAATTTAGCGATCTTTTTCCAGATGAGATCCAAAAACTTCCTCCTTTTAGAGGAGTAGAATGTGAGATAGCTCTGGAGCCAGGTACTAAGCCTACCAGCAAGGCCCCGTACCGAATGAGTCCTCCAGAGTTGGCAGAGCTTAAGAAACAACTCCAGGAGTTACTAAACCTAGGTTTCATTCGACCTAGTGTTTCGCCTTTTGGCGCTCCTATCCTTTTTGTTAAGAAAAAGGATGGCTCCTTGAGGATGTGTATTGATTACAGGCAGCTTAATAAATATACCATCAAGAATCGCTATGCCTTGCCTAGGGCAGATGATCTAATGGACCAGTTGCAAGGGGCCAAGCAGTTCTCGAAGATTGATTTACGCTCCGGATATCATCAAATAAGGATTAAGGAGGAGGACATTCATAAATCTGCCTTTCGCACTAGATATGGGCATTATGAGTTTACCGTTATGCCTTTTGGATTAACTAATGCCCCCGCAACGTTTATGCGGTTAATGAATGATGTCTTCCGACAATACTTAGATGATTTTGTTGTTATTTTCTTTGACGACATTCTCATCTATAGTAAAACCCTGGAGGAGCATGAGAAACATCTTCGGTTGGCCCTAGAAAAGCTAAGACGCCATCAGCTCTTTGCCAAGTTCTCTAAATGCAAGTTTGCCACTCCCAAAGTGGATTATTTGGGACATATCATTTCAGCAGAGGGCATTGCGACAGATCCAGCAGGGAATGGCCTATTCCAGGTAATGTTTCCGAGGTCCGAAGTTTCTTAGGATTAGCAGGATATTATCGGAAATTTGTTAAGGATTTTGCAAAGATTGCAGCACCTCTTACTAATCTTACAAAGCATGAGAAGGTGAAGGATTGGATTGAGCATTGGAAAGCAAAGGTTCAGGGAAGTTTCCAGCAGCTTAAAGATGCCTTAACGTCAGCACCAGTTCTTACATTACCCGACCCTGAAAAGGATAAGCTAGTGGCAACAGATGCCAGTAAGTTTGCTACTGGGGGAGTCCTAATGCAGGAGGGGAGGGTTATTGCCTACGATTCAAAGAAAATGAACGAAACAGAGCAGCGATACCCTACTCATGATCAGGAATTGTTAGCAGTTGTCCGTGCTCTGCGGATATGGAGACACTACCTTCTTGGTAGAAGATTCCAGCTGGATACTGATCATCAGAGTCTCCGTTACTTATCCACCCAGCCAAATCTCAATCTCCGTCAGAGAAGATGGATGGAATTTCTGGAGGAGTATGACTTTGAGATTATGTATAAGCCTGGGAGGCACAATGTGGTTGCGGATGCATTGTCACGCCATCCCTTGGTAACCCGAACCCATTGTAATGCAATTTCTACACTCACCAGTGAGTTTGGGAAGCAGATAGAACAAACCTTGGCCACGGATCCCGACTTCCGTGATGTGTGGGGCAGTTTGGCTAAGGAAGCTCGCACCGATAAGGAGCGCGAAGCTTTCCGTTCATATAAGAAAGAAGGCAGATTGTTATATTACAAGGATAAGTTGTGTGTACCTGAGACTTCAGGAGTACGTAAGCTCATTCTCCATGACACGCACAACAGTCCTATAGCTGGACATGCAGGTTTTATGAAAACCTACTTTAAGATCCGCTCCAGTTATTTTTGGCCTTCGATGAAGAAGGACATTGCCAGGTACATTAAGCAGTGTCAAGTGTGTCAACAAACCAAGGCTGAGCAATTAAGGATTCCAGGCGAGTTGCAACCTTTGGATGTACCCAACGCTAAGTGGGAAGTGATAACCATGGATTTCATTGTGGGCCTTCCACGTACTCTCCGTGGATATGATGCATTGATGGTAGTGGTCGACAAATTGTCGAAAATGGCTCATTTCTTGCCATGTCGTACCACGGATACCGCCTTCGATACCGCTTTGCTATTTGCAAAGGAGATCTTCAGGTTGCATGGAATGCCACGAGTTATTGTATCTGACAGGGATCCCAAATTTGTAAGTGCTTTCTGGAAAAATTTCTTTGCTACTATCCAGACCAAGCTTGCCATGAGTACAGCATATCATCCTCAGACAGATGGTCAGACAGAGCGTACCAATCGTATTATAGAGGATATGCTACGAAGTTATGTGTGGAGTAAGCAATCCCAATGGGCGGACTATATTTATCTGGTCGAATTTGCCTATAACAGTATGAAACAGGAGTCTTCCAGAATGTCTCCTTTCATGATAAATTATGGTTATCAATGCCTTACTCCCGACACATGGCACAACCCCGTTTCGAAAGTGGAGGTTTCTCAACAACTCCTCCTGGAGATGCAAGCTCTGGTCGAAGAAGTTCGTGGTTACTTGTTAGCTGCACGCAGTCGTCAAAAGAGTGTAGTCGATAAGCACAGGACCCCACGAGTCTTCCAGGTGGGTGAATCGGTTTGGCTTAAGATTAAGGTAAAACAAGCCAAGCTTAAGATTGGTAACTGCAAAAAGCTAGCACCCAGATGGGCTGGGCCGTTCAAGATCACTGAACGTATTGGGAAGCAAGCATATCGCTTGGATTTGCCACCCCGCTTGAAGATCCACAAGGTCTTTCATGTGAGTCTTCTAAAGCAGCACACCCCAGATCCAGAGCAGATCTTGGATACACCCACCCTACTTGAAATGACAGAAGAGCATTTGGATATAGTGCCTGAAGCTCTTCTTGATCGAGCATATAAGCAGACTCGGAGGACCCAGATGCTGCAATACTTGGTCAAGTGGAAACACTTGCCAGTGGAGGATGCTACGTGGGTGATGGAAACAGACCTTGAAAAGCACTATCCCGACTTCATGCGCGAATCTCAAGGCCGCACCATCAACGATGCTATCAACCCTGCTCCCGGCGGTAAGCTTGAAGGCTTGATTCGCCGAGAATCAGGCAGTAGAGGGGTAGATGCATCGTAGTTAACAACAGTTACCGATGATGGGATCACCTTCGTGTTCCTTAGGACGTGGTGTACTGTCAATGTGGACACGACCGCGAACTTCTTGTAAAGCATGTAGTTCATAGCCGCATTCATCTTGGCTATAATAGGAACTTGACCATTCCTTACGCCGCAATGAATTGCGAACCATAGGCATGATAGGTTCCTTGTAGATAAATTTTCTTTTATTTCTTATAGGGGGTGGACCCTTCAACCACAACCTAATTATTTTATCTATATAAACTGACATATTGACATGTGCAGCCGCTGAGCAAAGACGTGACTCCGCCCATGTATAGAGGGTTGCCGATGGCCCGACTTTTTCGGTTTTCATGGTGTTTACATGTAGTTCCTTATTGTTACCCCCTCGTTATTTAATATTGGACTTCTGGTCCTTGAACTTGTTGCTTATGATAATCATGTGAACCGCACTTTGATTGCTTAAACCGTTTTAAACTTTGAAGTTTTAATATATTATCTTCTGAAATAAGGAATTCCCTTCCTTCATAATGTCATTTACTACATTTGTATCTAACCCCAATGCTGAGGACAGCATTAATTCTAAGGAGGGGAGAATGTGACGTTCCAAGTATTTATACGGTAGATACGTATAAATATATTGACACGCCACCCAAAGATAGATACGCCACCATGGGGTATGGTAACCTAGGGGGTTGACCTAAAAGGGATTAAATTAGCTATGCTAATTTAATTATTAAGGATAATAACCTATAATTAAGGAATTAATATGTAAAAGGGATAATTAAGTTAATTATGGTTTGGGAAGGTGCCACTTGGCCAAAATCGATTGGCTAACATGGTGATGCTAATTGGAGGCATCAAGGTGGATCACTACCCCCCATATCAGCCATAATCGACCAGGAGGAGTGGAGCGCCACCTTTGAGGAGCTGAGCGCCTACCTACCTTCACCCAGCTGAGCGCCACCCTTGCCTAGCACGTACCTGTGTAGCCAGAGCTAAACGTCAAGTCCCAAGAAGATGGAAGCGCCCAACGATAACGGGTCCAGCAGGAACTCGGGTAGGTGGCTAGTATAGGTTGATATTCTAGGGTAGCGCCCCTTTTGGGCACTTGTTGTGTTGTTTTGTCTGTTCTCTCTGTGTTTTACTTGTAGGAACTAACCCTTGATTGTAAAGGTAAGTTCTCTTTATATTCTGATTCTGGTTTTGCTCGTAAAGGATGGATTGATAGTTCTTTGCATAGTATTACTCTGGAAATGGGGGAAACTAAGGGGGGTAGAGACCTCTGAGCTCATGTATGGTAGTATGCTCCTAGATAGAGCCCTGTAATATTCCTATTAAATGCGGCCTGTGCACAAGAGCCCACCGAGTCGTGGATGCTATGGAATGGCTTAGCACCAAACAAGGGACACAAGTGGGTGAAGTGGGGTGGGGTCTTGCACGAACATAAAAGGCTCCTGAGACTCCTACAGTGGACTAGGCCTAATAGCCGGCCAGTGAGCTAGGTGCGATCCAGGCCGGGTATGGGTCTGACACTCCCTGGGTACAGAGGTGTGACCCGCATGGGGCATCCTGTACTTTGAGTAGATTTAGGGCGAGTAAGTCGGGTACGGATGCGGGGGTCGCTGATGCGGCACGTATTCTCTAGTCCACCCATGGAACCACTGTGATCCTGGAAGGGGCCCTCACCCGCCTCATCTGGACGGGCTTCATGAACCCTGTAGTAGGCTCGTAGGGTGATACCTTGAGTCTGCGTGTCCGGAAGGCTATAGTGATGCCATAGCATGATTCGACTCATCTGCAAAGTGTGCACAGGAGGGGCGGATGGAGTGGACAACCCTAGCCGATGTTCTATGCCAGCCAACGCCATGTCAAGATTCGGTCTGCTGATCTCTTGAGACCTAGCCGTCAGTCGATCCTCACTGGAGTCTGAGCCGGGGTAGAACCATGGGTTTGGGGTGTTTTCCTTAGTATTAGATGCATATTCTTTGCCGTTGGTATTTGGATGGATGCGCCACCCTTCGTGGTGGTTATTTATATGTGATTTATGCTGTGTGCTAACCCTTGTATTCACGCTTCCGCGACGTAGGAGCCCCATTGAAGGCGTGGGCCGAATGACCCCTTCGTGTCCTTCTTTCGGGCATCATATTATAGATGGCCCGAAATAGACGGAGGGCCCTGCTCATGGCGAGTTGGTCGCCATGGGAGGGGAAAGTCCCCGTATGTATACGGCCGAGGGTCGTATATGTTCAGGGAGCGTCACATTTATAAACTTCAATTGCATTTAACAATGAAGCTCCCAGTCTGCGTGTCATTATTGCCTGCTCTGATACCAGATGAAGCAATTTATGTCTATTAGTCATATATATCATGTTGTAATTCAAGCTTTAATCTCATTAGCAACTCTAAATTCAAGACTTAACCTTGTATAATTCTTTTAGCTCATATTACTTTCACAATAGCAATGCCATGATAATTGTTTAGTCTATTTATCATAAACAAATGAGACCATTGAATAATTACACTGTTCAACTCGTATTGACTCAGTTACTGTTCATCCTTTGATCAAAGACAAAATGAACTTATAGAACAAATACTCTTTGGATTATCTTCGATCCAGCACATCAGAGTGCCAGATCTGTGAGATTCATTTGCTATATATACAATGATCCATCGGTTGAGCCAATCTGAACGGATTTGCATTCGTTTCTGGCATGATTTCATTATGCCAGCTTTTCTCCCGGTTTAAGTCAACATTCTATTTTAATAGTTTAAATGAAGTATTTCGGTGCATCAAGTTCTTAAACCATTGCACCAATATAACTAGGTTAAATTCAAATAATTTAACCCAGTATTATCTCATGATAGCATCTCATACAGAATATGGCATGAACATTTCCAACAGATATACTAATACCCAATGTTGGAAGTTGCTTAAATGACTCTTTGATGCGCTTGTTGTGTCAGTTTCCTTCTATGGGTCGGAGATTTGAAAGCCTCAATTCCAATAAAAAGAATGGGTTGAACTTGAAGGCATACAAGAGCTCCCTTTTTTTTTAAACCTTTCTTGGGGCAAAGAAGAACACTTCTTAAGATAATGCTTGTAGAAACAGGCTCTTCCCCTTTAGAAATTGTGGCATCTGAAAGAACGTTTTGGCTTTTGGGAAGATGTCCTGAAGGAGAGCATAAACTTTCATTGTAGACGCGTCAAAAGTATTGGCCAATGCTAATAAAATCAGTTGGTACAGGGATGCTAGTAGATGGATTGCTCGGCTTGGTATTTTATTGAATGTTGATCGGGTGTTAAGGGGGGCAAATGTTGCTAAATTTGTGCGGAACACAAAAAAAAAAAACAAAAGTGGGTTATTACTTGCGGGACTTAAACTCCGGATGACACTCAATCATATCTATCAGTTGAAATGCCTAAATATCTTGTTCATGATATTGCCAAGTTCAAAATGAGCTTGCACAGGCTTATGATGAAAGTTGGACAATGGATGAAGCTAGAACAAAAGGATCGACTATGTGCTTGTGAATTGGGTAAGGTAGAATCAGAAGAATGTTATAAGCATGACAATATTTAAACAAAATTCTCATCCTTAATCGGGAAATATTTAAATTTGATTGAAATCTTCAGTAACATTGAATGCTTGAAACAAATTGGCAGGTTTATATATGAGTTACTTGGTAGCACCAAATAAAATGATTAAATATTGTACTTTGTCTCATAGCCATTTTGGCTCCCATGGACGTTAATATACACTTATTTACACAATACTCATTCATGCCGAATACTCGTGTAACTATTAAATATGGCAAAATATATCATGTTTTGACATGGCCGTATGGTTTCTAACCGGTTGTTGTCTTCTCTCACTTATGTCTAGCTTTCCCTAGTCCAATAGTAAGCTCGATAACTGCTAATTAGTTTTCAATTGATTGCATCTTCAATCTCACATATATGACCTTACGCATCTAATTCCTTAAGTTGTTCCACATATCGAGCATAAGTCATAGAGTGTTTGCTTAAAGAACTTAAATAAATCAGCAGTTATTATTGTTTAAACAATCCTTAGACAAACTATTATGACTCTTTCAAATTTCATCTAAATCCGTCTTTTCATCATAGCTAGACTCCTAGAAACCTTTGATTCTTATTTAACTCTCCGAAGTTCACATCCCATTTATAATTTCAATTAAATGCACTCCTTCCTATGGTTCACATATGTTCATTATGGCGAAGCCTAGCTCAAAATTTAAAGGTTTTTAAAAGTCCACAGAGACCAAAAAATCTATGGGATCCATATAAATAGAATAGAATAAGATAGTTCTTATCATCCATGGAGACCAATCGGCCTATGCGACTCAATGAAAGAGCGCAATAAACTTATTACTGCACGGATTAGAAAATCTTTGTTCCGAAGGGTTTTCGAAGGATGTGGTAACAATAAGAATGCTGTCAAACTGTATCAATATATACATGATAAAATATATATACATGGCAGGGGAGTGCCAGAGGACATAACTGATCCACATATTGATGACCTCGTGAAGGTATAATCCCAACATCCACATTGAGGCCAGGCTCAGTATCACATGTAGCGGCTACATGATCTGATATATGTTGGACAACTTTGGAGGGTATGGCATTCATCCTCAATGGCTCCCACTTGGCAGCATTGACAAAGCCTATCCTGGAGTGGCTCCCAAATCCATCTATATATCTGCGTTGTGAACCCCGTTCCATTGTGGGGTTTATGTAGCACTAGTAATATGCTGCCTTGACCTGTTCAAGGGTGCTAGCATACCAGAGTTTATTGAGGAAGCAAGCATCAAAGCTATGGCGATCTGCCTCTATTTACACTTGTATGCACATGTGCTCCTGCACATTCCATCTGGCCAATCACTGAGCTCGCTTTTCCTTCCAGGCCTTGAGGCCCTGCGACCCCATTGCCATGGAATAAGGCAGGTTAGCATCGTCCATATTGACCACCTTCTGAAAGTAGACGATGTGGCAATGAATGACCACCCTCAGAAGAGGCAAGAAAGTTGTCTCCTGCAACAGGATTTGATATGGAACCATGGACTTCATTCAGTGCTCTGCTAAGATGGCTTTCTGCACTTGCTCCAAGTCATTCCAAGTAGTGAGGGACACCACCGGGCCCCAGACTTTGGCACTGTATAAACGAATGGGCTCTACTAAGAGCCCGAATAGGTGCGACTAATAAGCCCAATCATAGAGCTCCGTTATGTGATTGTTGTTCTGCATTGCATATAGTACCTTTCAGTCCGCTATGCTCGTGGCCGGATGGAAGTGTCCCAGTGCATAGTAGAAGGAAACTCTGCTCTGAAATATTTGTAAATGGTGCCACTTCCAGATTTTGCCCTCGTTAACTGAAGGAGGGGTGTCTTGGCAGACGTGAAGATGATATGGGGACCATTATAGTCTTGGCTAGGTTGATACGCATGTCAGTCAGTCACTTGGCAGAATATGTCTAGGGCATTGAGGTGGCATTGCATATCCCCCGGAGTGTAATCGAGCTAGCTCTTCAACTGATCAATGTAAAGCCCAAACACTGTGAGAGAGAGGGCATCCCTGGCGGACCTTGATCCTGTGAGCCTATCTAAGTTTAGCATTGAGCACTGTGAGATGCTTGCCAAGTTCTCTGTAAGCATCTGGGAGTAAGTATGAGCGCATCCATAGTCCAATCTAAGCTGGGTATACGAGGAGGTGTTGGACAGGCGTCTGGAGCAACCTGCCAAGCCAGCTGCAAGTAGAGCGGTAGGTGGTCTGCGTCCATCTCCTGATCCCTACCATCTGTTCCCATTCAGAAATGTTTAACAAGATGTATGTCCTACGTGGCCATCAAAACATAGTCTACGACGCTGAACCCACCCTCCTGGTTCTCTTGCCTGCAAGTGTGATGGCTGGAGGATGGCCACTGTGTCAGTCCATTGTAAATCACTAGGTCAAAGATACTGCAGAGCAGCAACAGTTGCCTCCCATGGCACGAGACCTGAATGTCAGCTGATGCCCGTGGCCAAGCTCCTTCTGAAGGGCTCAGTTGCAATACATCATCCGTAAGACACTACCCTCCTGCTTGTGCTGATGTATATCATCGTATAGATCGACATAGGGCTCCATTCTATCCACATCTGGATGGGTGTGATAGAAGTTGCTCTCGGCATGTGGGAAGTAGGAGGTTGCCACAAAGAGAGGGCTACCACTGCAATTTTGTATGGGCACCCACAGGTCACCTGTTATGTTTGCTTGTCTTGCACAGGAAACTGATTGTGCCAGGGTTGTCCGGTAGTAGCAGGCGACCCCTCCGTGCCCCCGCTTTCCTGTGCACATTGAAACGGAGTAGCGATGTTATCCTGGCAGGTCGTGTAGTCTATGTCCAGCATGCTCCCATGTTTCCATGAGGAAGATGAGGTCCATATCGACGGCAACCGAGTTGAGATTGTCTCCCTTCTGCCATGGGAAATTCCGAGAATTCCAAGAGACCATGCGCAGGCACAATACTTATTTGCTGGCAGTATCTGCAACAGTAGGTGTGGTGGTGGCGGCACACTGCAGAGGTGGAGGTGGCTTGTGACATGCTGGCAATGGCAGGTGAGGCCATTGTAGCAGGATATACAACTGGGATCGCAACAGAAGGGCCTCGAGGGTTTGAGGTGCATGCATCAGCATTTGGTGGCCTGAAGATCTGCATCCTTCCCCGGGCCAGTTCTGCTGCCTCTCTCTGTTTGCGGACACTCTTGACTTTCTCCAACTCATGCCTGTGGTCCTCCTGTTGTGCCGGAGTTAGATCTCGGTCCATGTACAGGGCAGCCCCCTTCAACTGCCTGCCCTGGCACAGGATGGCTGCTCGCTCTTGCGCGTCCTTGACTGTGAAGGTGGCTACCCGGGGACGGTCAAGGCGCTGGATCCCATGGCATGTCGCCTTAACAATGTGTACGGGCGTGTGGAATGTCATCCGGTCCAGGATCTGTGTCTGGAGTCGGTTGACGGGGTGTTCTTCTGCCTCCTACGTCAAGCCGCGCACCACCACATTGTGCCTTCTGCTCCTGGAACTCTGAGGTGGTCGGGCTTGTGCTGGCTGCTGCAGCATACGTTGTTTGCAGTGTGCGGGGCATGGGTTGTGGCTTGTGGGAGGGGTGATGGTGGCATGGGATAGCTTGGTGATGCAGCAATGGGCCGCCCTAGTTGGCGTCTTGCAGGCTGTCGGGTATGTGGATCCGTCATGTCGCGTGATGTGGCCTCTGCTCTCTGTAGTCGAGAGCTCAGCTCCTGCTGGAATTGCTGCTACCTTGCTAATTCATGTGTGCATTGCCACAGTTGTTCATGGGCTTTCGCATGAAGGCCCTTGCATTGCTGGGAGACGGTTGCCTGGAGCTCCTGCAACTCTTGTCTCGTGTCTCGGCCTTCCTCTGAAGCGCTCTCAACTCCAACTAGCTCGCTTCAAAGGCAGCCTGCACGCTTCACATGGTAGTGGCGGCCTTCACGACTTCTGATTGGAGGGGGGAGATGGTTGCTATTATCTCCTGATCAGCACGTTGCCGATCTTGTGTTGATCTCTATGATGGTGGAGAGGGAGTCCACGCGAGCCCCCAGGTCAACAAGATCTTGCTTCTGCTGTTGTCTTTCAAAGTGTGCCAAACGGGTGCAATCTTCTAGTTGTTGTGTGCGGGTCTCCATTTCTGCAATCCGCGCCTCTCTGCTGCCAGTTGTCTTCTGAGTACATGGGGCGCCGAGGACTGGATCTCTTCTGCCAGGTCTGCAATTCAGGTCCTGTTCCATGCGATTCCTGCCTTCAGTAGTTTCAAGGATGTCGTTTGTGCCTGGTCTGCCATCGGGTCTAAACAACAATCAATCTCTTCTCGGGTCGATCTTGCTGATTGGGCCTTCGCCCGTGCCTCCCTCCTCATGGAAGTGGCCTCGCCCTTGTTCTTGCCGTTTGGTCGGAACTATTTTCGTGGGGGGCCATCCACTTGATTCTCCTGGGCAAGCTCATCATGTCTGAGACCGGCAGCTTGAGGATATGTCTGGGCATTAGTCGATGGATAACCAACAATTTAGCGCTTCTAAACTTAGGCGTCTAACCTCAGAAAATATGGGATCTCAAGACGCCCTTCTAAGAAACATTATAGTTTAATTTTTTTATTTTTCTAAATATATTAAAGAGCATTTAGTCTTAATAAATGTAGAACCCAAGTATATCCATGTAGCTCACATCCATCTATCCCTTTTTACCACGTCATTTCTAGAGAGAGAGAAGCAAATCTCGACGAGGGTCTATTAAATCAGTCTGTCTGCTCTTGTGAGATCTTGGGCGTGTTGTGAGATTGCCCAAATCAGTTTGGATGCCTGGGAGTTTTCCAAGACATGAGCTGTATGACTTTGAACTTGAAATCCAAGGTTTAGGGTTCCCATGGAGGTGCATTATTTGAATTCAAAATTTCCTCATTATAAGTGCTCGGAACTTTGAATTATAATTCAAAATTGAATTTCTCTAATTGCAAGTATTCAGAAATTTTGAATCGTAGTCCAAATTGGAATTTGACGCACCTGAAACTTTTGAATTCAGTATACATAAGAACAACATATCTTTTGGGATGGTTTGTGCTAGCTATTGTCATTGCCATGGTTCAATTTAGAATTATCCTACCTTCATCAGATTTTGCAAAATATATTGTTAGCAAAGAAGGATACAATGCTTTGAGATTGAGTGGAGCCAAGCATGTTGATATCTGGACAGTAGGGGAAATTTATCCACGAAATCCATTCACAGGTAGATATCCAAATTTCAATTGTGTAACAAGCCTTGTGAGGGAAAGTCGGAGCTGCTAGGCTACTATGAGAGCCTGGCATAATACAGTTTGCAATTAGTGCAACACAATAACAATTTATCATATTGTTTGCATCTGAGAGAGACAGAGTTATGCAAGTTGAGAAATCTATTAGATCAGCAAAGAAGAAAAAATGATAAAGAAATAAGTCAGCTAACAAAAAGGAATTCTCAATTGGAAGAAGATATTATCTATCTATCTATCTATCTATCTATCTATCTATCTATCTATCTATCTATCTATCTATCTATCTATCTATCTATCTATCTATCTATCTATCTATCTATCTATCTATCTATCTATCTATCTATCTATCTATCTATCTATCTATCTATCTATCTATCTATCTATCTATCTATCTATCTATCTATCTATTATGATGTTTAAGCATTGTGTCCTGCAAAAGAGATTGGAGAGATTAAAGAGGATTGTTCTTGCTACTCGAGAAAGACTAGAGGAATTCAAGCCAATTGAAACACTTAACATTAAGTGTGGGGCTGCTCAAAGGAGAATTATGCTATGAAGCAAGTGCTACAATCAAGTAAGGCAAAGAAGAGCGTGAGGAAGAATGTTGATAACATTGTGAGAAGCATTGCCACAAAAGATGAGATCATTTTAAACCCGAGAATTTTGATTTGAAGAAATCTGTTATGGACATGCTTCTTAGTAAAGTGAGTTCTAAAATGGATGCAAACAAAATTCAAAGTGTATGTAATTCTGTTGGAATTTCTACAGTAGCTTATAGGTTGTTCTTCAAGTAATTCTCGGATTCATTGAACATGGTTGGGATAAATAAAATTATGGTTCCAAGGCCACACCATCCGAATCTGTCAAAGCAAGGAGAAACATCATGGGTTGAAGAGATTCTTAGAGGAATGCACTCCATTAAATGTGAAGCACCACTTACTAAATTGGTGCCAAGATCTCACAAAGGTAAGAAGTCTAATGACAACGAAATTATAGATCTCAATGAGAGAGATAATTTGTGGTTTGACCGTGAGAGTGTTTTGAAATTCATTGTTGTCTTCTATAATATACATAAAGATAAAATTCATAAAGGCAGTTGGCAGAGGAAGCGAATAACTCGGAGGAGAATGGTGCGAACCCTAGAGGTCGATTAGGGCGGCGGCAGCGGCCGCCCGTTCCTTGCAGACTCCGCTTATAGAGCAGATGGCTGGAAGAGCAGCATCAGCTGCTGCTGCATCTTCGACATCATCAGCATTAGCATTAGCGGATCATCTTTCTTCTTCTTTGGTTTTCTCAGAGCAGTGGCAATCGAGTATGCAGTCTGAGGTATGACCGATGCCTTGGTATTCTAGCTATGTTGTCTGGCTTTGACAAGGTAAGGAGTCAGTTTTGTGCTACTGCTAGTGAGTATGGTTTGAAGGCAGTGTTGACTAGCAGATGCGAGGCAGTTCATGGCTTACGGTGTCTGTTCTATTTCGCTAATGCTAGGGAATCAGGGATCATAAACAGTTTTAAAGCACGATTTTCAGTCCTGGTGTTTAACAGAGTATACTAGGGCTTTTGTGTTGTGTGCTCTGATATTGTTTTTGAGCCCGTAGACAGCTAAGGAACCACCTAGATTCCTATGTATTCTTGAGGGATGTGGCTACATTAGCCTATTGCACTTGGGAATGCATAAGGGCTATGATATTCCTTTGCTAGTAGCCATCCCTTGTCCCAGTGGGGGAAGATCAGATGCTGCAGACTGGTGAAAGAATTTGCAGATTGGATGAGGTTCCAAATGAGCCTTGGGCGGGAGACCGGGTTATAGTTGGAGCACTAGAGAGGTTTAACCTATGCTAGCAAGTGAGGATGTTTACAGGGAGTGAGCAGACCACCCTATTTGGGTAGGCTTGGATGTTCGACATAGTGGGAAGATAGCGCAGTGGCTCTTATAGTACCACGATGAAGGATGATAGTGCAAGCCAAGTTAATGCATGGGATGAAGTTTGCTCTCTCGAGCCCCTCATATGCATAGCAAGGGCTTAGGCCTTGAATAGTCCCTTGTTTGATCTGGTTATGACTGCACCAGCTTCAGATTCTTATCTCTGGTTATTTATTTGGACACCAGTAGGGTGGATTGAAGTGCTACTAATGGGGGGAGAAAATAATGGATTCTCCTTTAGTATGTGCTGTTGGAAGGAAGAAGCAGGAGCTTACAGAGGTAGGTCTGCCGTAGTACTAGCAGCAACACAGAAGATGTAGAGTTTCTGTTATTTGAGTACATAGTTAGATAGTTCTTCACCTTCATCCCCTCTTGGGTGTGGTGCAAATGTTTCCTATCTAGCCTTTTGAGGGGCTTATAAATAAGGTTTGTAAACCATATTTATTATTAATAAAATATCTTGCCTTCAAAAACAAAAAGAATGTATGTTCAAAACTTGATGGAATGGAACTTACCTATAAAGTTAAGTATGAAAAGTGTCTTTGATACTTATGAATCGGGCATTTGCTGCACATTATAAACAACAAAGAATGTTGAAAAGGAAGGATAGAGACCCCTAGTAGTTCTCAATTCAATCAAGGATCATACGTGGTGGTTAGGGCTTTTCTAAGTTCAAAAGGAGAATAATGAGGTGCTAAAATGGATATTTGACCGGACAGGTATATCTATGCTTGTGGACAGCTATAATAAAGGTAAAAAGCTTAGCATTGAAGGGTTTGGTTCTTTTTTGATTAATTTCCACTTGGCATCAGATCTGAAATTTGAGAAAGCCATGTATAATATTAGTTCCTCTGGTGCAAAGATTTCTTAAACGTGCTTGTATTGCTGTGAGACTTTGAAAGAAACAAAAAATGGACTCTCGAAGGGTACTCTCAAATGTAATCAGAGTTTAACACCTGATAGACACATTGAAAATAAAGATCTGATCCCAATTTTGCCTATTCCTTTGGAAAGAGTTCACATTTGCATGCTGCATGCTCTTGTTAGGATAGTAGAAAAGATGATTTGGCTTTCGGAGGCTTCGTTTAGAACATTAAGAATGAGAAGCAAAGGAAAGAAGCTATTGAGCGAGTGGAAATAGTCTTATCAACTGCAGGATTGCACGGTGGATGTGTGAAGCTAGAGGAGGATACTAGACTCCAATGGAAGAAGTTTGGTTCCAGCCAAGGTTTCTATTGGAGGTGAGAGAGCAAAGCATTTTATATGCAATGATAGTGCCAAGATAGGTGTATTTGACTCTGGAAAAAGACTAGTAGATGCAGAGATGAACGAAACCACTAATGGAAAAACTAGAAAAAGGCATGCATGGAATGCCTTGTCTAACTTAAACTTGTTGTTGCAAAAACAGTACTTTACTACTGAAGATAAGTTGAATTTCTGAGATGTTATTAATGCATTTACAAAGGCATACATAGATCCATGGGGAGAGAGCGAAGTTACACATTAGCATTTACAAAGGCATACATAGATCGATGGGGAGAGAGCAAAGTTACACATTAACAAGATTGCGTATTAAACGGGAGCAAATCATCGAAACGAGAGCAAACGGAATATTCCTAAAAGATTCCTTTTTTTTTTTTACAAAAAATGGGGTAAAATGAGGTAAAAAAAAGGTTGCATGAAATTCAATTTTGACCCCCCTCCCTCCCCCAAATGACTAGATTTTTTGTGGAACGAAAGAATTGACTTTTTTAAAGTGACACTTTTCAGAGCAAGTAGAATGTTCTTGAGTATGTTTTTATAGAGAAACTCTAATTTCAAAGGATAAAATATTTAACAAGAAATTGAAGTAAAGTCTGTAACTGATACTGTAGTATTCTCAAAATTTGAAGATAAAATCTTCATATTCACATTCAAAATTTACAGTCTTTTTCTAAGACTCAATTATGTGCAAAAGTGTGAGGAGTGATGAAGGAGGGATCCAGGACGTCATCATGTTCATTTATGCCATCCTCATCTCCTTCACTTCTTTCACTACACTCGAGGAAGTGCTTGAGTTGTCTTCCTCATCACTATCAACAGATGGTGAAGCATTGCCACCACCACTCCCTTCTCCATCATCTTCCTCGTAATTACAAGCCTTTTTAAGCAAATTGATAGTTCTCTGGCGCAGACGATTGTCAGATTTCAATTTGAAATCGTAGCATAATATAGTCACATCACTTAAGTTCAGCTCGCCCCTACAACCCACTTTCTTAGACTTCCTCCCCTTTCCTTGAGTTCTCATTTCTAACTCATACCTACCTTCAAAAGCATTTTCTGAACGTGTGGCCAGCCAGTGAATCTTGAGTTTAGTTACTAAGCCTTCCTCCTTGACTGTATCAAGAACTTTTGCTATCCAAAAAGGCCGACCTTTGTCATCTTCCTCAGTTGGAAGAGCAATGAGCATACCTTTAGCTATTTCTGTGATATTGCCTTGAGGCTCATTCCTACGTCTTGGTCCAAGGTACATGACTCGGTCCTCTTCTTCCTCTGCTGCAGGTGCTATTGTAGCATTGCTTGGACCTGCCTGGTTCTGGGGTTGATGGAAGGTGTCAGGCCATTGAAATGGTTCTTGCAACTGTCTTAGAGTTAGATGTTCCAAGACATCCTTCTGGTCAAGAAAAAAATTTCTCCACCACATCTGATCTTCTTCCGAGAAGTACTTGAAGCCCGAGGAAATGCCATTTTCAATGGCTTTTAAGGATGTCAATGGGGTACTTTTCTTCTGTTTGGACTCCTTAGGATTTTTGAGAGGAAGTTGCTCAGCACGCTCTATGAAGCAATGGTCTGGAACAAATTTAAGGAAGTGCAATCCCTCTGGTGGACTCCAATCCTTAGTAGTGGTGTACTTCTTCCCCTGTAAGAAGCTTTGTCCATCCTTCAAGTAGAACTTAATGTGATGTTGAAAGGTAAGATCACTCAACTTGTTCACAGCTAGTTCTCTATCTGAACGTTGAGGAAAAACAAACTCTCTAAAGTCAGCAGTCTCTTGAAGAAGCTCGACCACTGGAATAGGAGTGTAAGAATCTTCAATGATTCGAACTAAAGTAGGAAGACAAAAAGCTTTCTTCCTTCTAAGGCGCACAGAAAATCTGCTGAACATCTGGTCAATCTGATCATGGGTGTGCCCCACAAGTAAAAATCCGAGCTTTACTTTTCTGAAGATCCTTAGCTCCACTAGCATAGCACAATAAGCAAAGAGTGTTTGATTCTTGTTCTCTCTTGTAGTGTTGTCAAGTTGCAGGTAGAGCACTGGTGGTAGTTGCTCTTGCTCGCACAGGACCTTGTTAAGAATTGTAATTGTCAGGTTCGGGTCACCATGCAAGTTTGGATACGTCAAAAATACTTTGCACTTTAGACTTCCTTTGAAGACCATGGCTCCTACAAGGTGGACTTTAACAAAACATTCCTCTGGCACATCTTTTGGAATATTTAGGAAATGGGGTAGAGTTGTCTTTTTTTGATCCATTCCATCAATTACAATAGACATATATTGCAATGGACGTTCGAGAGCTTTTTTTCTGTGCTTGGCCAGCTTTCTTCTCTCTGTTGCTTGTTGTTCACGATGTCTGGCAAGATTCTGTTGCACAATATCTGTAAAAGAAATCAGGTTAAAATATTCTGTTTTTAACAAGTGAGAGGTTGGAGAGTTTGAGCTTACTTCTTTTCGACCTCTCTTTTGTTTTCGTTGACTTTTTAATTCTGCACATCTTGAGCAAACGGACATTCTATGTCTTCTTGGAATTTTTACCAGACCAAATTCACTTTTCCACAGTCTAGTGAAGTGTGAGTAAGAGATGTGCTGACACTGAATGCAAGTCTCTTTGTATTCTTTGAAGACATCCTTTTTTGTAATATTGTCTGTCAGATGATACATGTTGCTATTAGGCAACTTCTCACATGTCTCTCTAAAATATTTCTCCATCCATGTCACAGCAGCCAGGGCATGCATGGTCACAACTCTTCTTGGACCACAATGATCATCAATTGCTGGATTTTTGTCCAGTCTTTTGTGTATTCGAGACATTCTTGTGGACCCTAAACGGTGGACAACCATGAAGCATTTTTGGCAGACTTGTTCACGGTTGATGTAGTGCAAGAATGTGTTGCGGTCTGGTCTTACATGGTAAGCTAAGTAGGCATTCTGGTCAGCCAATGTCATTGAACTGTAGTTGTCTCTAACTGCTCGTAATTTAGCCATGTTAAATCTGTTGATGCAACCCAATGAGCAGCATTTAGTTCTCAAGAGTCTCCTCATTTTTCCATAAGGTTTCTTCTTCTTACAGAGGAGCATGCTCTCAAAGTAAAGTCCACCTTAAATTTCTTTGAAGATTGGCTGGAGAACATATAATCTCGTTGTTCCTCGTTGGTGTCTTCATCTTCTGATGAAACTTCTACTCTAGGGGTAACTTCCTCAGTCCTGAGTGGTGTGCTTGTAGAGGAAAACAGGCCACGTGAAGTTGTTCCCGGAAAAGGCAGTAGCACAGTGTTAAAGGATGGTCCCATAAGAGGTTGTGGCTCAGCAGTTCTTGTACCCTCCTGAGAAGGAGTTCTTGCAAACATATCCTTTAGAGCGGACTGGAATTCTGCAAATCCATGTGTCACAACCATTGTATTACAAGGAGTACATGCTGCAGCATCGTCTTCATTTGTAGTGAAGTCCTGGGGACAGAAATTGTAGTGAATCTCACAGTCTTCTGTGTTCCTTGTGTACTTGCACGAAGCGGGTGAAACTACAAACGGTGGAGGTAGCTTGTTCTTGAGCACTCGTTGTGGTGGAGCCTCTGTAGGTCCGGGGGATGGAACGAAGGGTGGTGGCAGCATGCTCCGAACTGGAGGTGATGCTTTGGAAGGAGATGCGAGTGCACTGTCTATTGGACTTGGTGACGGTTGGAAGGGTGGTGGTAGTCTGTTACGTGCTGGACTAGGAGTGTCTTCGGAAAGCAACAACGATGTTGTAGAGGTAGGCGTCGGAGAATGCCGGTCTTCTGAAGAAAAGGCGTTGCTCCCAAGCGTTTCTTCAGAACTAGACGAGCTTGAGACAACAAAAGGTGCTGGAAGTTTGTTCACGAAGCGGTTCGTCATCTTGACAACTGCGAAATAGTGTAGAGATTTGAGAAACTTTCTAGATTGCAGACCGTTTCTTATTCCCGAATACAAGTTCACGTAGTACAAGTGGACGTTGCTGTAACAAATAAGTAAAAGGCAAACTAAAAGCTATTCCGGAATACACTGGACTAGAACAGTAAAGCTAAACGTATTCCACTTCACATAGAATACGAGCAAGACGAAAGGGATACCTTTAAAAGGAAATAATGGCGCCCTCAGTTGCGTATTCTAGTCTCTGAGCTCAAGTCGCCAGTGCCAGCGCCTCGAATATTATATTCAGAGACTGTATTCCGATTCGCATAGAGAAGACATGGACATGTGAGTAAAAAGTACAACGTACAATCATTTCTTAGTGTGTTTCTTATTCCGGAATAGGTTTTGGCTTTCTTCTGGAGGCCAAATTGTATTCCGGAATACACTTCGGCCTTCGTGTGTAGCTTACACACGAAGGCCGAAGTACACACGAAGGCCGAAGTGTATTCCGGAATACAATTTGGTGTTTTTTTTGTAAAAATGTTGCAAATTTAAGAAAAAGTAGCTTGTTTTTAACACTTCCTAGACGATAAAAAAACCTTTAGAAGGGCTTAAATTTGTGTTGTTTTAGTAAAAAAAGTCCAATTGTTATTCCAGAATACGTTTTTGTGTTGTTTTTATCCTCTAAATTTGGGTTTTGTCTTAAATATGTTACAGACACGAAGGTAGCAAGAAAGCTTCAAAAAAGCCAATAAAGTTAAAGACAAAGCCACACCCACAGGCAAGTGTACCACCCACAGAAGAACCCACCGTGTATGAAAATTTTCAGACACAGTGGTTTATCACAAGGGGAACTGGAGGAAAGTACAGCACACTTACTTTCCTCCACATTTATAACAGTCCTGGAGGAAAGCTCTACGCTGACTCCGACTTTGTTTGCATGGGAGTAATAAGAGCGGTTTCTGAAGTGGCCGGGCAGTCAGGACAACAGGGAAGGCTCTCGTTCAAGACATCCCAAGGATATATTGTTGTAGACCAGGGCTATTTTAGGCTTGGTAGAGTCACACCTTCAGCTTTGTACAAGTACATGACGCATTACATGAACAAGCTGAGGTTGTGGGAAATCATAAACAGAGTGCAATCCACACAAAGTGAAAATTTTGCACACAGCGCCTCCGAAGATGAGAGAGAGGTGGAGGACAATGCCGGTGGTGGCTCCAGTCAGGAAGAAGACGACGGAAGTCCCAGTACATCAGAGGAGCATCAAAGATTGAGCCGGCCAAGAGGCACTGTTGCGGCAAAAGAGCCGAAGAAACGCAAAGTGCAGGAAATTGTAGTACAGGAAATTCCTGAGGAGCAGCCAAAGAAGATGAAGGGAAAGGGCAAGGCACCCGGGGTTGCCATTAAGGAAAAGAAGGTGGACAAGACATCGGAGAGGATGGAAGAAATAAACCAAAAGAAATATGTGCAAGGTGTGATTTACTTGCCAGTAACTTCCATGAGGTTGCCACCGAAAAATGAAGATGGTGAACGCCCCCTTCAGGTTCGGAAAATATATGCTGACCACTTAAGGAACCTGAAGGATAGAATAAGGAGCAATCCCAATGCCCACGTTGCTCCAATTGTCGTTCTTGTTGACAGAACCCAGTGCATGGACCCCAAGGACTACGACAGGGAAAATGCAGACACTTATATGCACTATGTCCTTGGGGGTAACCACAGTTTTAAAGCAAGGAGGCAGTTGTACAAGGAGAAAAACAACCCGAGATATCTCTCTGTGCTCTGCGCTGTTTACTGCGGCCTAACAGATGAAGAAGCAAAGATCGTTGCCAACACGCATAATGCTGACAACGAATATAAGCTTAAAATGAGCTTCGTGGACAAAATCATATTATATTCAAAGAAAAATATGGAGAAGATTTAAAGAAGCCAGCATACTCTCTTGAACTAAAGGAAGCATGTGCTGTGGAGTGCTGCCTCAAGTATGACGAGGCTAACAAAAGGCAGTCTCTCATACCACATGACAACTGGTTTCAACTGGGCCTTCAGAGACGGCAGAGTAAGTTTCTTTTATATTCTGGAATAGGCCTGAAACCCTCCCACTGACATCACTTACTACTGTGCAGATATGGGACCTGCAAAACGAAATACTTAGCATGTTTGAACGTGGTGAACTGAAAAGTAAAGGAAAGACAGCCGAAAAGAAAAAGGGTTCTGACGTCCCTAAGAAGGAAATGACCATAACTGTGTGGAGAGAAATGCAGGGCTTTACAGACCTCGACATACTCGAAAGGCTACTGCAGAAGGTTGTGGACAAAGAATTCACGCTTGAAGAAATGTCCAAGGAGCTGCACAAGTAAGAACTACAAAACATTCTTTCCAGTTTTTCTTAGGTTGGACGTAGTGTATTCCAGAATACACTTTGTCTTACTGTGGAAGCCAATGTGTATTCCGGAATACACTTTGGCTTGCACGCCACAACCAATGTGTATTCCGGAATACACTTTGGCTTACACGCCACAGCCAATGTGTATTCCGGAATACAATTTGTGTACAAACTTTGAGAAGCGTGTTCCAGAATACCTTACCTCCTGTCGAGATGTTTCTTCTTTATGTTTTCCTTCTTAGTTAACTTTCTTCTAATGTGGTTTTGTTTTACTGCCAAAAAAATGTCATCACATGTCAAACATGCTTGATGGAACAACTTAATGTGGACAGCTGGGACAGATGTAAAGAACTTTACCCCATCGCAACCTCGGACGAAAGGATAATTCAATACGCTCCCAATTTTGAAGGCTGGGTATGCTGAAGAGTTTTTTGCCTTTTCGTTTCTCGTGTTACAAAGACGATCTTTTTTGCAGAGTAAAAAGAAAAATAAGGACCTACCGGAGGGCTTCATGCATCTTGTCAGGACAGCGCGTGAAGAGAGGACGCTTGCGGACAGGCGTGTTTTGGACAATGAGCCCTCCGAGTACGAACGTTTTACAATGTTTGATCAAAACAACCTTTATTGTATAGTACACGGTGATTGCACCAAACTGGCCGAAACAATAAAGCCCCAAGATTTTACCTTGGTAGTAGCTGACCTTCCTTATGGTTTCAAGCTGAAAGACAGCCGCTACGACGACCAACCATTTAAAAACTCTGAGTTTAATGCTTTCGTCGACGGCATAAAGCAGATTACCACGGCAAAACATTGGAGGTTGGTTGTATTTCACTCAAGCATGCAATCCGGCCTTGTGGAAGCTGGTTTCAAGAATCATTTTGGTTCCCCTACGCAAGCTGGTTATGAAAACATGGTTTGGTAAGCACATTCCTGGAATACATGTCCTTTTATTTTTTTTAAGTTCTTTTCCTTTTAGTAACACCTGCGAGCATTGTTAGGAGTTTCTATTCTGGAATACGTTTCTTTCGGCTGTACTTAAATCCTCTTTTATTTTTTTGTTCTTAAGGTACAAAACAAATATAAATTACCACGGCGGAGGGCCTAGACTGTTGAGTAAAGTCGAATATCTCCACGTCGCTTATTGGAGTTTTGATGGGAAACGTACAATGGAACACTTCAACACAACAGCATGCCAGAACTTTTCGAACGTGTTGGAGTTTCGGCCGGTTTTGCGTAACTTGCCGCAGGACCCTAGTGCACAAGGAAGAATAGTGAATCACTATCAGAAGCCACAGAAGTTGATTAACCATCTTCTGGACATGTTCTCACGTTTAGGAGATTGGGTGCTCGACGCATTTTCTGGCTCTGGTACAACTATTGCTTGTGCACTTAAGAAGGGCCGTAACTGTGTAGCAATTGATATTGATAAGGAGGCTGTCAGTTTCATTAAAATGAGACTTTCTGCTTTACCAATCTACCAGACGAGAATCAAGAGTTGGGGGCAAAGTCTAATTCTGATTTTGCTAAGATGACATCTTCGGAAATACAGCCTCCCTTTACAAGCTCCTTGGATGACGAAGCTACTTTTGCAGAGTTGAAAGAAGTAGCTCTTGCTGCCATACCGGAATCAACTACTGACACTGAGAAGCCTAAGTCACAAGAAAACGGTGAGAAGATAGAAACCGACCAAGCAGAGAGCAGTAAGAAAAATGAAGAAGACTACAATTTAGATCTCTGACGGACCTTTTGCTGTGGTTACTGACTGATATTTATTATTGATTGCCATTACTGATGTAACACAAAAACAGTAAAGAAATTATTATTGTTATTTTTACTAAATTTGTGTTTTTTGTACATCCACCTACAAATAATTTTATACTCATGTCTCAATTTTGCTATTTTCACGTGCTTCACTCCAAAAAACGAAAGTTGTGTCCAAAAAATACCCCAAAAATAGGCCCAAAAAAAAGCTGATACTCCTGAAACTTTAAACCTCTCTTAAAAAAGCCCAGTTTTTTAAAATGACGTGTTTTTTCTAAAGGAATCTTTAAAACGGGAGTGCTGCAACACTCCCGTTTAATTTGCAACCTTGTTCATTATGTGCATATAATATTTGCACACGGGCCTTGGTTTGCAGATAGATATGGCAGCTTGGCCATATGGAACATCTAAGGCATGGAAAAATCACATAAGCAAGCTAAGATGGCCTTCAATAGGAAGACTCAATGTGGCGGCAATAATCTATCTTCTTGCCAATCCAATCGATTGGTCCAAATGGGACAATGGTTCTATAGAGGAGTGCTAGCAAGACATGAGGAGAATGTGGCAAGATGTGCTTCGCCAATTTTGCATGATGCAATGGCAGCTGCTATGAAGAGACATCGACAAAGGGCTTGGTCAGAATCGAACGGCAGGAATTGGAAGCAGGTATTCCCTTTTGTTGTAATACATGTGCCACGTAACAGCTATGGCAATGGCAGTCAAACAAGCAATGGTAGTCACACAAGTTTAACCCGAGAATGTGCATCATTATCTCTATCATAAAATAAAATACGAACACACGAATACTAGAAATCTTGGGCTTAGAGTTGGTAGAAATATCGAGCTTGGGGTTTTTCAAAAATAGAAATCTGCCACAGGATTGGTCATGTTTGATCTCTCAAGAACTGAGTTTTAGGACTTTTGGAACCCTAAAAATCTTGGATGCAGGATATATCCCACATGCTTGTATCATTAAAAAAGACATCGATATATAAGGTATGTTGCAAAAGTTCCTTTCAAGTGTTGCATGTGTATTCGGGGGCATGGGATGCTTACTTGGTCATATGTGTCAAAATTTAGGTTGGATTGGGTATTCATGGCAAGATCCCAATCCTTGCCATGAACATCCATTCCTTTTGCAAAATTTTCCTTCCCTTCATCCTCTTGAGTTCGAAACTACTAGTTCAAATGCAAAACTATTTGGAGTTACAATTGTGACTATTTCTTTTAACATGACCATACATTGTGTATGGAGTTCTTTGATGGATTGGATGTTCATGGCAAGAGCCCAATCCGTGCCATTAATGTCCTATAATGTGCCAATTTAGACGATTATTAACACATGTACAGACTGCAAGTTCAAATGCAAAACATCTATTAAGATATAATGTGCCAATTTAGACGATTATCAATCCTTTAAACATTGGAACAATTAATCGTCCAATATCTTTAGACATCTACATACATTGTGTTGGTGTTATAACAATAAGGATCACTCTTGATTCAATTGTCACAACAAACTCAACAGTTCTTGCACAATTCAATAGTCATCGATAATCTCCTATTAAAAAAAATTACACATATAGAAGTTTTCTATACAATTGATGAAGCATTCATTGTCGGGCTCATCTTTTGAGATAGAAATTATGCATTTCATATGCATGCAATTGATTGGAATCCTGGATTCAACCTTCATTTGTTAACGAGTGTGGCAAGGGTGAAGATTACCGCCAAGCAGCCCATGGAGGAATGCGTTGATTCTAGCCAGCCGGGCAAGAAAATCAAGGTTGTGGCTACATTTTCTTGCTTGGAGGTGGATCGCCTGTGCCGAAAAGGAGCTATAGTCTCTGAAAAGGTTCAACATTGGGTAGTCCGAGTTCATATTGGTGATGAGCGCCTTCTGGAGATGGTGATACAAGCTGATGGCAATGACCTGCATGTGGAGCTTAGGATGCTGCATGCTGGACATATCTAGTGCCTTTTTCTGCCCCACTGGGTTTATTTTCAATGTTCTGTTTTTTTTTTTCTCGACCTTGTATCTAAATCTCCATAACTTATGATGTTAATTCTTTGATGAATTAGTTTTTGTGAGATGCAAAATAGCTACTATATACAGGCCTCTTGTAAATATGTCCAAGTGATGGATCCTCTTTGGGAACATATAATATATTATCTACTTTCATACATGTTGTGTACAAGTTCTTCTTTCTATCTGCTTTCTGAGTCTATTCTTCAGTGTTTACGTATATGGCTACAAGCATGCAATTGTAATGGTCAAATAGTTCAATGTTCAACAATGTTTAAGCATGCAATTTTTTAGTATTTTAACACTTGAGTGATTCAATGTTCAGCAATGTTTATGAGTGGTATGTTTAAGTAGTTTAAAGAAGGCCTACCATTTTCTTAAACTGTTCATGATTCTGTGTCTTCATTTTGCAAGTTATATTGCATGATAATAATTTAGCTAACTGTAGCGTAACTTTCTAATTGTTAACGAACTTGCATTGCTCAGAAATGCCATTTGTTTTTTATGTCCGAGTTTCTAACTGTGAATGAACTTATATTGCTCAAAAATGCCATCTGTTTTTTGTGCCTGGGTTTCTAATTGTTAATGAACTTGCATTGCTAAAAATACCATCTGTTTCTTGTGAAGTAGCAAGAGTATTGGTAAAAAATATCGTCTATTTTAGGTTGAAGGCCAGCAAACATGGTTATTGAGCAAGTATAAAATATCAAAACCTTTCCAAATCAAACATTGCCAAATCGAAGTCTTTCCATACAAAACACTAGATTTATACAACATCAATCTCTAATGCAATTGGTTGAGCTATTCCCAATTGAACTTGCAATTGAGCAAGTATGAATCATCAGGCAAGTAGATAGGTTCTAAAATATGGCTAGTAGTTCATCCTGTTGTGAATGCTGAAAGCACTTAATATACAGCAGTTTACATAAACTACAACATTGCCAAATCAAAGTCTTCACAAATCTTACCAAATCAAAGTCTCAAAGTCTTGCCAAATCAAAGTCTTACATGAACTAGAACTCAACAAATCTTATAGCAGATGTATATTTGGATTCAACAAATATTTGAAAACAAGCACGGACAAAGTCTAGCAGTAAACATAGACCAGAATAGCAATAATTTTAGAGAAGCTACAGGAATTGGACCTGCAAAAACAACTACCTTTCTTAATTTTTTTATCCCATTAAAGTATCAAGTATTTGATGCACAATGTAGTTGGAGATCTACACTCCTTGCATTTTACAGAACACTCCCTTCTATAACCAATCTTTCTATCATTCAAAACGAATAAAAATCACCATTCATTGCACATGTATTCAAGAACTCCCTAAATTCATGTAAAGTCCATTCTTCTTCAATATGCAACACCTTGTTTGGCCTGTTACCAAAACCAATTGCTAAATCCATAAAAGGTTTCCCATAATTTTCAGATCTAGTAAATCAACCTCTACTAGCTTTCCAACTCCTCTAGCTGATATAGTGTAATGATAGGCATGAAACCATATACCTCTTTCTTTCAAGCTCCTCATGGTCGAACCTCTGAATAATGAAATAGGTTCCTTCTGTGAAATAGGTTCCTTATAAATGAACTGGAATGATCAATGAAATAGGTTCCTTTGCCACATTGTGTGAGTCATATGCATGTTCCAACCAGATCCATTTATAGTCTTACCTTCAGCACAAATTTCTTTATTCGTCCCTTCTAATGGGCTGAACAATCTGACTATCTGGACCTTTTCACACCATGGTAACCACCTGCAACTGGCCTCATTATCACCTAGGAATCAATACTGATAACAAAACCTTGAATCAGAAAGAATTCAGTTTTTACAACTAGATTGGAAAGTTATCTGGTATGCTTTACCGAGTTGAGGCTAGGAATTGAGGTTGTGCTTGATCAAGGATCCTAAACCAACCATACTGCATGCTATACATCCAGATTGGGGTGTGTATTTTTTAATGTATTAACTATTGTATGCTCGATGCCATGCCTTGTAGTTATTTCCCACCTTACCTCAACAAAATTCCCAAATTTCTAACATATCTTGAAAGGATCTTTTGCACTACTTTCTAAATATGTGGGGCATTCCCTTAGCCATCTAACATGCTATTTGAACAAAGACCAATCCCATTATTGGTGGATAGCAAAATCTGATGTGAAATTTCGAGATTTATTAAAAGGGCACAAAGGGAGCCCACATTTTCTTAAATGTGGAGCAACAAATAAGAGCTGAATTTTGGAGACCAGGAAATAGACTACCATTCAGTCAGCTTATTAGTAAAAGCAAGTTTTTTTTTTTTTTTTTTTTTTGAGAGTAAGAGGTGTTTTTTCCATTAATTAATTAAAGCCATACAAATATTGTGACTGATGGGAAAAAATCCATATCAGCAGCCACCAGAGTTAAATAAGTTTGAAAGTTTAAATATAAACAAGATAATATGGTGAAATGTATCTTCAAACTTGTGAACAAAAAACAAGAAACTTCACACCAGCTGCTTCAAGTTTAAGAGATAATGTGTGAAAGTGAAGTGCCTTGAGATGGCAGAAATCACAACCCCCTGTTGTGACCAGAGAACCAAAACCTGCATGAACAAAGAGTCAAGCAAAATGCTAGAGCTTGTAGTTAGACAAGCAATAGATACAATATTGAGTACTAGCAGATGAGCTATAAACAGGAGATTTGGGGGCAATAGGAAGGGAGCCATAGGTATTTGAAGTTCGGGTTGAGGATTTTGGCTATGGAGACTCATTCCTGCATTTTCTGATCAAATATGGAATTGTAGACCCAGTAGAAGCCTTTGTCTGTCCCAAAGTGATAGCTGTTATATTCTGATCCATTCTCCATCAGCAATAAGTGAAGATCACTTTGTCCCATGAGTAGGAGCAATGTACCATACAAATCTGCTATCATCTTATGAGAGTAGTATAACTCTCTGTATCTGCTGAGCTGTCTATCAGTCAAAGAGTAGTGATACATGAACAAAAAGTTGAAGATGCAGTACATCTGAACGACCTCTCTGCAGTAAATTTTGGCCCAAGAGTTTTCATTACTGTTCAATCTGACCTGATAAAGTTTCAATTCATCTGCTGATGCATTAGGCCCTGGAGGCTTCAAGTCTGTGACTCCTGTGTTGTTGCTATATAGAGTAGCTTCATGATAGCTGAGCATTGTATCAAATTTGGTCCTGCCTTCCCCCTTGAGAAATTCCAGATACTCTATCAATGACATCAGAAAAAGGGGCATTAGAATTAATGACATCAAGTTTTGAAACAAAAATATTGAAGCTACCAACAAATTTACCAACTCCATCCCAATTCCTGTCATAAGAACCTGCAGCTTTACTTTTGTGAGCAGTACCAAAAGCTTCTAAATCTAATTGGAAATGCATTTTGATCCAGAATAGGGAGAAATTTTTATGACCATGCACTATCCTGTTCCTTGCTTTCCAGATGTTCCATAAGGCAGTGAACATGATGGTGTTTTTAAAAGCATCATTATTCTGTATACACTTTAGCAAGTTAAAAGGATTTTGCATGTTGAACATATTACCAAACTTACTGTGAAACCATTTCCAAAAGAGAGAAAGCTTTGGGCAATCAAAAATGTGTTGCATGGTTTCCTCACTCGAACAGTTAGATTGACACTCAGGTCTAATAGCAGAGTTTCTCTTTGACAGAGACACAAGATTTGGCAGACTTTTCTGAGCAACCAACCAGACAAAGTAATTTACCTTGGGGGGACAGTAGGATTTCCAAGTATTGTTGAATAAGCTTTTACATTCATCCTCAGTTAGAGACCACTTTGACCTAGCTTTAACATGTGCAGTCTTGTGATTTAGTCGAGCATAAACTTTACTGACTTTATATTTATTGATACCATCTATTTTCCAGAGAAGACCATTACCATCATCCAGTGATAGAAGATTCCTGTTGAGGATATTTCTGAGATGAATATAGACAGATTTATCACTAGATGTGCCATGAATTAATCTCCTAAGATTGGTCCAGGAGATGAGGTGTCCATTGGAAAACAGATTTTTGACATGAGTGATGTTATGATGTTGCCATTTTTTATATATCTTGGGATGTCTAATAGCCAAGGTGTTCCCATAGTTATCCTTGAAGCCAGCAGACCAAAACAGAGATGAGTTCATGTTATGATCTTCCAAGTTTGGTTCATCAAAACAATTTTGCACCACATTCCAAGCTCTAATCATATTATGCATAAGGGGAGAAGTGTTGCTGCCCGGGTGTAAAATGCAGAAAGCAGACTCAGGTAGAGAGTGAATAATAGTAGGGTGTCCATCTGGATAAGAACATTTCAGCCAGTATCTAATGAAGATTGAAGCTAAGGAATTATTCCCATTTAAAGATCTCCAGATGAATTTGCCAGCCAAGGCACATGCTTGGAGGTATAAATCTTTACAGCCAAGACCTCCATATTTTTTCTCTCGGGTGACAGTATCCCAATTGACTGAGTGATTGCCTTTCCAAATGAAGTTTCTGATGGTCTTCTCAAGCTCTTTATAAATACACTTAGGTGCCACCAGAGCAGAGGAGTAGAAAATATGGGAAGCAGACAGAACAGTATTTGCAATTATGGTCCTGCCAGCTAGAGAGAGAGTGCTCCTGAAGAAATTTAATTTTTTCCTAATTCTCTGAATAATAGGATCCCAGAGACCTTTAATGTTTGGACTGAGAGATAAAGGCATACCTAGAAGCTTGGTTGCTTGCATGGGGTCGAGAACCTTAATTCCACAAAGATTATCTTGAGTAGAGTTCCCAATAATAATACTTTTACCAACATTTAGAAAGATACCAGAAAAGGAATCAATGATATCAAGAAATTTAGCAATATTCTCAGGACTGGATTCTAAAAAAGCAAATGTGTCATCTGCATACTGAGAGATAATCAGGCTGCCATTATTATCAGGAAGATCAAGACCTTTAATGTGTCCACTATTCTGGTGGTAAGCCATAGCTTTAGAGAGCATTTCAGCCACAACAAGATATAAATATGGGGCTAGAGGACAACCTTGTCTGACCCCTCGAGCTAGCTTGAAAAAAGTGGAGGGGGATCCATTAATCAAGACTGCAGAATTTGCCATGGAATTTAGACCAAAAATCAAAGAGATGATTTTGTGATTGAAACCAATTTTCTTCAAAGCAAATTCTAAGAAATCCCAGTTGACAGAATCGAAGGCTCTCTTGAAATCTAATTTTAGAAGAACACATTTCTGAGAGGAGATTCTATTCCAGTGCAGGCCCTCCATAGCCACAATGAAGTTGTCCAGAATGAATCTATTGGGTAAGAAAGCAGATTGCCTGATATCAATGCATTTTTGTAGAAAAGGTTTCACTCTGTTAGCAATAATCTTGGCACACAATTTGTAATGCGAGGAGTTGGTTAAGGATATAGGTCTCGGTCGAGAAAGTAATAGGCTTGTCGACCTTTGGGACCAAAGTAATAAAAACCGGCCAGAGATGGAGGAGTGCGGTGGTTGCCTTCCGTAAACCATGAACCAGGTTTAATTATGTCTTGCTTGAACATCCCAAAAATGAATGTACAACTCGGGGGAATGCCATCAGGTCCGTGGGGATTTGCCTTTTATGAAACTCATAAGAACATTAAAGATTTCTTGCTCGGTTGGAATGGCAAAGAATTGAATCATCCATTAAGCTATCATTATTAGGAATAATTTGGCTAATTTGAGAAAGGAAAGAATTTCCTTTTGATAAAATGTGAGCATTGGGAACATTCTCTTTGAATAAAGCAGCATATTGGTCATGGAAGAAATTTTTAATATCAGAGGGAGTCTCAATATTAGTACCATTCTCAGATTGGACCTTAATAATGGAATTGTTAAGCAATCTATTTCTAGCAGTCCTGTAGAAGAATTTAGAACTGCCCCTATCCATCTCCTTGTTATACTTGATCTTACATCTGATGGCATAACTCTTAGCCTCAATCTCCTCAATTGATTTAATTTTGTTTTCCAAGATTTCCTCCCCAACCTGAAGATTTATGTTGTGGGGTTCAGATTGGAGTTTTGATCTAAGATCTCTCATTTGACTATAGAGAAATTCTTTCTGTCTAACCTTCTCCATATGGATGGTCTTGGACCAGTTTTTGATCCAGGATTTCATCTGCTTTACCTTCGAGTAAAAACCTTTCATAGTTTGAGAACCATTAGAAGGGCTATTAGCAGACATTACAGAATTATTACCATTTTGAAGGGAAATAAGGAAGTTCTTGAAATCCAGGCAGAAATGTTCATTTTGTAATAAGGAACAGTTGAATTTAAAGGGAACATTCCCATCTCTTGGGAGACATAAAAGGTGGCTTGTGTGAAGAAATTGAGGTTGATGATCAGAGATAGAGGTAGTCTCATCACTAACCACATAACAATTATCCCAGAATGATGTAACAGAGTTAGAGACATAGAATCTATCAAGGGCACAGTAAACTCTGTTGGAGTTCTTCTGTTTATTTGACCAAGTATAATTAGCTGTTGAAGAAGGAACATAGATCAAGTTTGTATCAGAAATAAGAGTATCCCAGTTTACTCTCTCAGTAGTGGACATATTAATTCTGTTTCCTAGTTTCATGTCCCAATTTGGTGTGTTGTTGAAGTCTCCAGAGATGACCCAGTCCATTTGAGGTTGAGAGGAAATCCATATATTAATTTCAGGCCAGATAGTTTCTCTATCCTTTGGATTTGTGGGAGCATATACATTAATGACCCCAAAGCGAGAGTTATTAATTGAGAAAATAACTGCCTGCCAACATTTACTGGGACTATTGAAATAAGAGACATGAGTCATAGATTTCCAAATTGTAATGAGGCCACCACTAGTACCAGAGGCTTCAATCCAAATGGATGAGGAGCCCGGATAGATCCAATCAGATAGGCTAGAGCTTTCAAATTTAGGCAGTTTAGTTTCCGGAGCGTAATTATGTCGACTTTATATCATCGAAATGAGATATAATTCTCCTTCTTTTTATTGGGCCTTTGGCCCCCCTAACATTCCAAGTAATTATTTTCATTGGATCAGAAGCTATATAGGAACTAGGAGATAAATCTATGATTTGAATTTCCTGTTCTTTTTGCTCCTAGTATTCTCAGCTGGAGTCTTTTGCAGATAGGATAAAATATTAGAGTTGGCAGTTTTTTTTTTTTTTTTTTTTTAGATTTAGGAACCCCCTTGGAACTATTGATAGCAGGAATAGAAGACAGAAATTTCTCATTTTCCCAATTTTCCTTATCACTGTCATTGTCATTGTCTGAGCAACCACCAGGAAAAAACTCAAATAAATTTTCATTATCCTCATTAGAATCTATATCGTTTAAATTATAGAAAAGGGGAACTTGCCTCTCTGAAGAAATATCCTTGTTGCATCCATTTGGAGTTTCCATAGTTTGAGCATCTGAGCAAAGAGCTTGTTTGAAAGCTTCAGGGTCTGTCTCCATGCCTTGAGCTGGTGTTTCTTGAACAGTTTCTTGAACAAAATCAACCTCTGCATCTGTATCTTGAACCACCTCATGAGCAGACCATAATTCCTTGCTATTAGACAACAAGCCTTCCTGCAAACTTGCAATCTGGGCCTCAACTTCCTTTGATATAGATGATGAACAGCAGGGCTCAGGGGAGGTCATTTTGGATAAATCAATTAATAGGTCAATATGTGGATGAGAATTGGTAATGGTAGTTTCTTGGAGTAAAGGCAGAAGTGGAGGAGAAACCATTTCCTGACATAGCTTATCCGCTTTATTACTCAATAAGTTATCTAATTCTTGATCAACATTTAAGCTAGCAAGTACCTGGAACTTATTCGAGCAGTGAACCTTGTTAATGATGGAGTCCACATTTTCTTTGGAACCTTTTGAAGCTTCGAGCAGAAGGGTAGGTTGTAAGGCAGTTTGGACTGCATCTGAGAGTGAGTTTGGTTGCAGCAAATTTGTTGCATCTGGGGATGTAGAAGTTGTTGCTGCAGATGAACTTATACCCTTAGCTTGAACACTTTTTATGTCAGATCTGCAATTAAGCAGATTTGCTGGGACACTTTGCAGATGTTTTCTTGTTGAATACTGAGCATCCTTAGACTTGCTCTGTGGAGCAAGTGAGTACTTATCTGCTAAGATTTGGTCACAGATTTTCAGACCCTTCTGAATGGCTGGCTGCTGGTAAGCATGACTTTTATTATTTAATGGAACACCTCTTGCATTTGAATGTGCCAAATGATCCGAGAATTTGTTAGATTCTCTTACCTGATTCAACATGTTATGCAATTTCTCTGTCTTTGATTCATCAACCTGCATAGGAGCCTTCCCCTTATTTTTATTCCTTTCAAAATTCTGGAGAACTTTAATTCCTGAGTGTGTTTCAGTATGAAGGTTTGTCTTCTGATGATGAGAGAAATTAATAGAATGGTGCATCTGGTTATCAGAGCCATCTAATCTCCTCATTTGGTTATTCCTAATTCTCTTCACACTGCCATTGACTTTAGTCCAATGCTGGCCCTGACTGTGCTTGACCTCAAGATTGGTCAATGTAGAATTTGCTAATTTATCAGACTTGAGTGTATCTTTAGAAATGTTACCATTGGAAATACCATTGGAAATATTTCCCTTATCAGAAGGTGACAAATTCTCAATTTTCTGCTGAGTGTCTGCATTTATAATACACTCCTTGTACCAAAAATGTCTTCTCGAGCAACTCTGACATTGGGGGGGTAAACCAGCCCATCTCAATGATAGATTGGAGTTTTGGCCAAAGGCATCCAAGAAAGATATAGATGTTGGGATATTTTTGGAAAGGTCGAGTTGGACAAAAGCTCTTGGAGACCTGGAGGTGGAATATTCAGTGCAAATGTAATTACCCATGGAGTTGAATAGGATTTTGAAACAGTCCTCATTCCAATAGATTGGATTCAAACCTTGCAGAGTTGTGGATGCTACACAAAAGTTATCCATATCCTCAGTATTTAATTTTGGATCCCACTTTAAAAAAGCCAGAAAATTTGATTCAAAAGTAAGGGATCCCAGTTTGAGAAGGTAATTAGCAGTTCTTTGTGAGCCACATTCCACCATAATGAAAGGGAAATTTAGCCAGTACATGGCATTGATAAGAATTCCTTTTTGAAGGTTTAGGCAAAAGGACCATAACTTGTCCAATTGTATTCCAGGTCGATTGACTTTAATAAGAACAGCAGAATCCCTAAGAGAGGAAATTTTTGAATGAACAGAAGGGATATTCAGGGAAATACCATGGTAAAGCTTTTGCTTGCTGCCCTGAATTGGACGAAGCTCCTTCAATGCAGCATCATAGGTGTCATCAGATTGAATTTCTGCATTAGGTTTCGGGACTCCATATGGCAGAGGGATCTGTGAAACTGGATCCAATAAAGGGACACGACCCCACATGTCTGGATCTTTTGTGAAATTATCCCAGACTGGAGTTTTATGAGTCTTTGGATCCATTACCTGAGTTTCACCTGCAGAGTTAGCGAAATTGCCAAAAAGAATGTAGTCATTTGGATTTTCATGGAAAGAGCTTAACTTGTGAAGAATGGCAGTCCGGTCTCCAGGCGACAGAGCAGAGAAAGAGTGGAACAGATGGAGAAATTTAGGGCAAATAGAATTTATTTTATCCATTGAAAATGATCAGGAGAAAACAACAAGGGACATAAATAGCGCAGAGAAGGGAAAATTTGAAAGGGGATGAAGAAATTAACAGAGATTGGCTTGAAAGAGACACAAAACATCTATCTATTAAAGAGATGAGTGATTAATCCCCTCAAAGCCATCATTGCCAGAAATGTTATCACCATCATTTTGCCTAATTTGACGAAGAGAAATCTCCCAATTCTGTTTCCGGGTACAATTTAATGGTGATCCTTGTGTCTAGATGCTCTGAGTATGCCCGAATAGTAGTTGTAGCTTCAATATTTTTGGTACCAATGAATTCCTCAATCCAAGAATCCGTAATTTGTATCTCAAATTCTTCACAACCCGGGACAAAAGAATATTCAAGTTGAAAGTTTCGATGAGGAAAGATGCCTCTATTGATGAGAGAGTGCCAGAGATCAGAGGAACGACCAATTAGAAAACCACAAGATAATCTGTCCTCCTGTTTCAGAATTGCAAAAATTCTGGTATCCATAGATAGATCTTTGCATGTTAGACACAGTGAAATGCTAGCCCCTACCAGGCTAGCTCCCAATCCAAAGTAATTCGGGTTACAACCAGGTGAGATCGGGCATTCTTCAGCAAGAGTTGCCAAGAAAATGGTTTGAACGACTTTTGGGGGCAAAAGACAAAAAAATCAAGATTTTAGGCGCACACGACATCTTCAGATGACCATGTGTCAGCTTAGTGTTATCAAAAGACCGTAAAAGCAAGTTAGGCTTCATTCTGCCGTGAAATCCAATCACCTGATGCCACATGATATATTTTCTTTATCAGAAACCACAACAAAAAATTAGGGCCGTTGCCATTCTTCCATTTTGGTGAGCATTCTAGCTTATTTACTTGCATTTCGGCGATTTACTTGAATTTTGGTTGATTTACTTGCATTCTGACTAATTTATCTAGCATTTTGTTTGATTTACTTGCATTCTAGATGAGATTTAGCTCCCACGGAATAGATCTTAACCTGCAGTTATGTATATAAGAATGTTGGTTTACCCAACATTCCTGGCATGTCAACATGCCTCTGTGCTCTATGCATCGACATGTTTCCATGTCAGGAACACTGGGTAAAACAATATTTTTATATATGGAAGGATTCAACGGTATGCAAAAGTTATCTGGCATCTATCTCTTCCGAAATCTAAACAAGTTTGCATCACTAGCGGATGGTTAAAGAGTCAGATAACTCAGTCATGATAGTTAAAATATCAAATTGCTCTGCATTCCAGTTCATTTAGCGTTCATACTTTAACGACCCTTCTAATCAATTCTTTAGTTAGAACAATTCTTCACATTTCTTAAAGGTAAGCTTATTCTAGGCTTTGCCACAAATAATCTAGTTCTTCGTTTAATATTCTAGTTTCTAATCTCCATAATATGTCATGAAAATCATAGGAAAAACAGGAATAGAGAATTCTATAATTGCTTACAAGGAATTTTAACCCTCCTCAAAGTCATCCATAACCTGGACACGAATTTTTTCGACTTGGCTTTAATACCACTTGATAGCAATGGATCCACGAGTTGCGTGATAAACTTCAAGCAAGGGTTATATCAGCAAGGCAAGAACTTTTGGCACACGAACATTCTCCTAGCTAGGCGCACTGTATCTATCTTTAGATCCAACTAATTGTCTTGACTGCTAGCTTTCTTGAGCTTAACTATTAAAGATAGCTAGCAGTCAAGAAGGAAAAATTTCGAATACAAAAAAGTTAGCCACAAGATGGGCTGTACCATTTGGGTTAATAAAAAAAGTGGGGAATCTCGAGCTCCTACCAGGCTTAAGAGTGCACAAAGTTTCTCGTGTTAGCTTGTTAAAGCATTACGCCTCTAACGAAGCAATTAGTTTGCAGGATCATCGCCTTCTTAAGTTCAAGGATAAGGAATTGCCCTTAGAGCTTGAGGAAGTGTTGGACGTATTGCTTGAAGGAGTCACTTGCAATTGATCAATTCAGAAGAATCAAAAGCGACTATTTCAACTTTTAGAATATCAATAGGGGAGAGGCAAATTTTCCAAGAGTCTAAGGCTTAAGATTGTTCCATCTACTTTATAGGTATTTCTCCCCTTTATTTGGGTTGCCCCTAGGAGGGCAAACCTTTCATCATATGGGTTTTTGGCGTATTCTAGGCATATGCTGGCATATGCCTAGAATATGCCAAACTAGCTGTTGCCAGTAAACTAGCGGTCAGCCCTGTTGCCGATCACTGCTATTCGAACCGCCTTAACCGACATGAAGTTTCATGCTGTAGAGTGCAAGGATCAAGCTTCTATGTTAAATCGTAGAAGGAAAAAACAAGCAAAGCTAGAAAGATCTATGCACAGTATGAAAAAGCAGCATCAGATAGAATCACAAGGAACTGATCGTGGCAGTTTTTTACGTTTACAACATTTACATGATTCGCAGATGAATTGGTTTTTCCATTCAAACAGTTAAATTCTTCACTATCGGACTTTTACCCATATTTGTAGTGATAGATCCAGGTTGGGTCACACCAATCTTTGAGCACCTATGCCAAGGCAATTTTCCTGAAAAACTTCATAAAATGGAAGTGGCTGGACTGTAACATCAGGTTCAACCTTGAAATAAAATATACAAACCATGGAGACTGCACAAAATTGAGGAGGAAATGATGCCATTTGCATTGGCACATTTCGTCTGTTCGTATAACATGCAAAAATAGAGGAAAATGATCTTAGGCATTAATGCCTTTTAGGCAAAGTTCATCCGTTCGTATAACATGCAGAAATAGTGGAAAATAACTTTAGGCACTAATGCCTTTTAGGCAAATGCAACTGGAAGTGCTACGCATGAATGTCTTAAGTGTATATGCCATTGTCTGAGCTCTTGACCAGTAGAAGTTGTGTTACATTGTAGTTGTGTAATTGTAGAATTATGCATGCAAAATTTCGGAACATAGGCTGCAAAAAACAAGCAAAGCTAGAAAGATCTATGCACAGTATGAAAAAGCAGCAACAGATACAATCATAAGGAACTGACCATGGCAATTTCTTACCCTTACAACGTTTACATGATTCACAGATGAATTGGTTTTTCCATTCAAACACTTAAACTCTTCACTATCAGCTATTATTTTTTAACTTTTACCCATATTTGCAGTGATAGATCCAGGTTGGGTCACACTTCCTTGGAAAGAATCTTATCTTCTTGATTGTTCTATTTTTTAATTGGTGTACATGACCCGACAACCTCATCAGTTTAATGTAACCCAGCTTTTACCAATCACCATCCAAGCTTGCCATGATGGTATGTTCGAAATTTATGTACTTCTGAGGTGTTCCACTATTGTATATTGGTCTTAGATTACATTTTTGTTTGGCATTACACGAACTTTTTGCCCAGGTGTCTAGCCAAAATTTAACTCGTAGAAATTGTTCATGGGAGATGCACATTTGTGGTCTATTGTAAAAAGCTCTTGGTTGAAGTTGAATCCAGATTAGAAACCATTTTTTAGCACTTGTGCCAAGATAATTTTCCTGAAAAACTTCATAAAATGGAAGTGGCTGGACTATAACATCTGGTTCAACCTTAAAATAAAATATATAAACCACAAAGGCTGCACAAAGTTGAGGAGGAAATGATGCCATTTGCATTCGCATAGTTCGTCTGTTTGTATAACATGCAGAAATGGAGGAAAATGACCTTAGGCATTAATGCCTTTTAGGCAGAGTTCATCTGTTCGTATAACATACAGAAATAGAGGAAAATGATTAATGCCTTCTTAGGCAAATGCAACTGGAAGCGCTAAGCATGAATGTCTTAAGTGCATGTGCCACTATTTGAGCTCTTGACCAGTAGAAGTTGTGTTACATTGTAATTGTGTAATTGTGGATATGCAATTATGCATGCAAAATTTTGGAACATATAGATGGTGCTTGGCAAGCATTTGAGAATGCCTGCACAAGAATACAATGATTGCAAGGGTTTATGGCGTCTATGCATTTCCAATTGAGGCTGATTTTTGCACGTGGTTGCAGTATCAAAGCCTCCTTTCCAAAATTCGTACCTTCGCTATGGATATTGTTGCTCTCTGTTTATAATCCTATTGCATTTTTAGCTTTACATGCTTGCTACTTGAACATTTAGATTCTGCCTCCTTTGGAAACTCTCGGATCCGACTGGTAAATGGATCCTCTTAAGTCTTTATACATGCATGCTATTCAATCCTGTAGGCTATGACATAGTTTATACAATTACAGAAAGAAAAGCATATTGTTGCTAGGTTACTAGTAATTATACTAGCAGTATTGTGTAACGGGCCCATGGTAGACCGCTCGAGTATTCGAACCTTGAATGTGCCTGTGGGGCGTTCCCGAGACATCGGCATAAATGGGTAGAAGCGACTACTCATAAATGTCTAGACGGTTTTGCCCAGTTGGTTAAGGGCATGTCGGTTAGGAACGTTACAGTTGGTACCAGAGCAGGTCTCGAGTTCGAGTCTCCATGGGTGCCTATATGCATGGGTAATTTGCAAAGACTTGGTAATCATTGTGACATGGTATAGCCTTGGATGCTCGAGGACGAGCATAGTTCTAGTGGGAGAGACTGTAACGGGCCCATGGTAGACCGCTCGAGTATTCGAACCTTGAATGTGCCTGTGGGGCGTTCCCGAGACATCGGCATAAATGGGTAGAAGCGACTACTCATAAATGTCTAGACGGTTTTGCCCAGTTGGTTAAGGGCATGTCGGTTAGGAACGTTACATATTGTCATGGTTGTACAACTTTTTCTTGAAAGAAAATCGTAATGTTGCAAATCTTGGTTGCCAAGCTTGCCATGTAGTTGCTGGAGTGTTTTCCTATAACAATGCTTCAAATTGCAATGTAATGAGCCTGCTTTTTTGTGATCTTTTTGGGTAAGTTTACAATGTTCCTTTTTGTCCTGCATGATTCAACCAGTCATATATGGACTTGAAAGCATCCTCCCAACGTCTGTTCAAGTTATTCAGCAAAACATGGAATACAACAAAACCATAACATGCCGAAAAACTATTTGGAATGGACGTAGAGGAGAAATATGGTCTTTAGAAATTTTGTTGATGAAAGGAAGGCCAATTGGTGAACATAAGGTATTATGTAAACTACCTCGATCGGCAAGATTATTAGATGCAAAAAGTTTACTCATATTCGAGGTCGTAACTGACAAATAGTTAGCTTTCTCAGCGAATATTGATTTTTGCATTTTCTTAAGAGCTTATTTACGGGAAGGTCTTTGAGGAGTAGGTAGCTACCAAAAGAGTGATGGCAATGTTGTGCTTAACATGGCTTCTTACATAGTTGGTGCATTTAAGCATAATCCAGAACATAAGGAAATCAAAGATGCTAAAGCATTGAAGTCAATCCAGTTATTGCCCAAACCATTCTAAAATGCTCCAAACAATTGGAGACTTTGGTGTTCTTTTTTCAAGTAAAAGATGAAACTTTAGTGCAACATGGCATATTGGTCTCTTAGCTAAACATCTTTGCCAATGATTTTGTAGTTCGAATTATTGGGAGAAAGATTTTTTGTGCTATGAAATTATACATTTTGAATTGTTGATTTATATTCAAGCAACTGTTCTCACAATCTTTCTATAGAGGATAAGTGCTTCTGCATAAATATCGTGGAGTGCTATAACAACACTTATTTTCCACAAAACATTTGATTGTTTTATTTCAAAAATGTTACATGTTGACGTTTAAGAACATGATTTGCTAGCAAATGAAAAATATTACCTATGGGCAATTCAATAGGCTAAACCTACTTATTCAGTGTCTGGGAGGCGGATTAGACTATTGAATTGACAAAATACCTGATCCTTGGCTCGCTCCTCTTGCTCTGAACTCGACCATGCTGCTGAACTGCTAGAAGATGAAGCTAGAAGGGGAAACTGATGAGCTAAACTACTCAGGCAGAGTTTGGGATGCGAGTTTGGCTCCTGGAGCAAGCAAAACAAAGCCCTAGAAAGCTTGTGGACGAAAATAGAAAGTTAGGGTTCCCTTTACCTATATAGACTAAGGGTTAGGGCTAGGGTTTCCCATTATCCCTTTAAGCATGTGGGATAATTGGGTATGGCCCACTTGCCTTTATTAACTAGGTGGCATAAAGTGTCCACATGGGTAAATGTGTACACATGGATAAATGTGCACATGAGTAAATGTGCACATAAATAAGTGTACACACCTTGTAAGTTGCCCCCTAGGGTGCTACCTGCTCGGCTACACGTTGGCGTACACGTCGGTCGGGATGGTGTGTACGCGTGACGAGGCAGTACAGTATACGTCTTAGGACCATATACTGTGTTGGAACGTCACACATACTATACCAAGTGATAAAGCATTATACGTATTTAAGCTGGCTCATTACAGAACAGAAGTATGATCTTCTTATAGCATGCACTTTTCAATACACTCTGAAACTAAAAGTAAGTAAATAGTGTATACTGCATCTAGCACATGTTAATCTATAACCTAACTTGATGTTACATTAAGTTATGTCAGGGTTATATTTGCAATATGCTGCCTTGTGGATGTATTAAACATCTTTCTAGTCTACCTTTCTATCAGCTTCTTTGTTGAGCATGAAAACTGAAATCTAGACACAACCTGTGAACTATGATAGTCATGACTTATAGACTCTTGGTAATATAGTATCTCGACATAATATGCCTTAGTTTACAAGGCATAATATACTATAATAGAACAAGAGATTGTATGTTCAGTTAGATAGTGGTAATAACAGTAGCAAATCCATTACTTTGTAAAAATGGTATCATCTTAGACTGTGTTCTTGTATGGCCAGATAAGACAGCAGAGGGATTGACCAATGCTGATGTTTGAGCTAGTTTTTACTAGTTCAAGCCAGGTTTTTTTCATGATACTTCTGTGCATTGGTCTTACCAGTGCTGCCATAATTCCTTAGTAAAGATTTGCTAATGTGATTGCTTACTCCATCTAATATTTGTTTTTATCTCATTGATTTTGCTTTGATATCTCTAAAACTCAAATCTCTAATTGTACGATTGCAGGGTGAATATGACAATCAGGAAGAAACAGAGTTCAAATTGGTGATTCCAACCTGGAACTCAGAACTTGTTGGATGGGGTTATGACAAGAATAATATTGAACATCCCAACAATGCGGTTCAAACCCTGTTATGCTGTATCAAACATGACAAGGTACATCAAAAAATTCTGGAAAAAGAAGCTCCCAAAGGACCAAATGGATACTCCCCTCGTGAGTCATTTTGGTTTTAGCAACTGGCTGAAACTAATACCTATGATTAATGGGACCTTGAATGAGTGGGACGAGGTTAATACTATGGTGGATGCCCTATATGATAAACTACCTGCACAAATTGGTGATTGGACACTTAAAGACGACATTGCTAAGTCGGACTTCATGAAGGGAATTACTGCACTTAACAATGCAAATAATATTAAAGTCCAGTCTAAAGAAGGAGATTGTATTGTGCAAACTGAAAGTATGGACAACTGCAAAATGCTCAGTGCAGATAATGATCCTTTTGGATAAATGCTCTTTTCTGACCAAGATAAGGCTGCCATCAAGGCTAAAAGTGGTATTAGCAACATTGATGGTAATGAATCCTGTTTGACTTTGGTTAACAGCATTAAGTTTCCTATTATTCATGCCAGACATGTTGAAAGCAATGGTGCTCTATACAACCAAAGTATTTGGAGGTCAAAAAATTTTGGTGCATTGGCACCTATATCAGTAGAAGCATGGATGATACTGGGATGCATTTCACCCGAGCAAGTAGAGGAAGCCAAGCTCAAGGTGAAACTGTGCATTGACGATAGATTTTTAAACAATGCTCTATTAGTGACTGCATTTTTATCGGCCAAAAAGGCCATATGGCGTACTTGAGGAGCAACAATGTTGTTTGTGAGATCTACATATCTTATTTGCCGAGTTACTAGATCAAGTACAGGGCTACTGATTTTAACCTCTCTTCTCGAAATGATGGCATGTTATGCAGTATGGCAGTATACTCTACCACATGAAAAATGTAGGTTCATAGTGGACTTGAGAAAGGATTGCGAATATTATACATTCAGCATGGATATGGAAGGCAATCAGTCACCGCATGATGATTCAACTTTTAGAGTGTAGACCTTATTGCAAATAGTCTGTACTACATAAACATAGGTGTGAATGATGTATGGAAGTCTATTTCTCTCTTGAAAGCCACATTTGGGGAGCTGCAGTCAACTATTATAGAGGAAGCAATAGACTCTCTGGTCAAAGCAATCGAAGTAAGTGCGTAAGGTCTAGTGATTTTCGTTTTATGGCAGCACACTCTACCACATGAAAAATGCTAGGTTCATAGTGGACTTGAGAAAGGATTGTGAATATTATGCATTCAACATGGAAGGTAATCAGTCACTGCATGATGATTCAGGTTTTAGAGTGAAGACCTTATTGCAAATAGCCTGTACTACATAAACATAGGTGTGAAGTTTGATGATGTAGAGTACAAGGATCAAGCTACATAAACATAGGTGTGAAGTTTGATGATGTAGAGTACATGGATCAAGCTTCTAGGTTAAATAATTTGTTGCATGGGTACAAGCTTGAACTGATATGAGTACTCTTTAACTGATTGTAAAGAATATGGTAGGCTTTCTCATTAGATGGATTTAGATGGATGTTTACCAACAGATGACTAGTTCCCATTCTTCCCATTCCATGTTATGTACCAAGTTGAATTGCACTATAAAGCAATATGTATAGGCACACACCCACCACATTACGGTATATGCACATGTTACTGTATACAAGTTTCAGAGGATGAACTACAACCGTGATATTGGAACCAAAATAATAACATTGTTGGATATTAAATCATTAAATACTGGCATAACTTTTTCTTGATGAATACCTTTGTGGACAGGGTATACTTGAATTGGGCTCCGTAACATTAAAGTAGTATTATATTTTACCATTGATCAACTGCCGGTTTTAAATCCTGAAATTTTTGTCATTTCCCCAAAGTCTCTACAATTTGTTTAAATCTTTCAATCACTTTCTGTTAGGTAGCCATGTTATGCATTGTTTTAACTATGTGGCGTATAGGATAATTAGTGCCAGACCTGCAAGGACAAGTCACAAATGACTTTTCCAACCGGCATCTGCTGGTGCCCGTCCATCACCAGCAAATGTAATTCAGAGCAGCCACAATCACCTAAATCAAAGGAAAATGGAACTAACATAAGAACATCGAAAGCTATAGACTACACACAATAAAGCAAATGGGCAAAACAATGATCCTATAATGCATTCGAACAAACCTCAATGAGTTAGAGGTTATTTGTACTACTTCAAATTAAATAGTTATTAGGATAGATGTGAAATTATTTGAACTATGCATGCACAAAATACTCAAAGCAATTCCTGACGTCTTACCTCTAATTTGTACATAGATGCCTAATTGCACGAGCTGATGGATTAATCATACACAATGTGGTAGAGAGATAGAGAAACTAATATCGTCAGCTCTTAAGAGCTAAGTGAAAGGGTCTGGATCAACTAGAATATCTATTGCACCTTGTACAGGTCATTTGCAAAATGTTGGCTCCAGTTGCACTCTGCCCAATCTTCTGATGCTACATTAACATACTCACCATAAAAAAATTGTCTATGAGATAAAATTCACACATAAAACCAGCAATGGTATGGTCTGTGACAAACCTGTCAAAGATATGGACTATATACTCACACTGCCGTATCACATCTGTAATATGACAGCCTAAATAACATAACACACCATAAGAGCATGAAAAAATTCAATCAGCGTAAAGATCACTCACCTCATGTAACTCTTCAGAGCAAGCAAACGATCGCTCTCAAGTTTTGAGCATTCTGACTCTTAGGTTAAAAGTAGTCCCCGCAAGAACATTTACCATCCTTGAAATGATGAAACTGAGTACCACCCCGCATAAAGATTTCTCGCATAAAAATTGTTGATATGCACTTGGAAGCACTGTGGCAATCAGGACATAAGGGAAGATTTTTTACAACTCGAAGAGGTGTCATATGTGGGGTCCTAGCAAGACCAAATGCAATTGCAAGCTGCTCACTGTGGTGGTAGCAGATTAAATGATCATTTTCTATCCCGTCTGCATTTGATATGCGCGAGATCGGACTATATCCTGTTTCTTTCAGAATTACGCTCAACTTTTTCATCATGGTATATATTTCATCAAACTTTACATGGGAACTGAACCCATCAACAAATTCATAGACATGGTTGTCGACTTCAGTTGAGCTGCATGCCATATTTTCCTTTATGCCCCTGTCCTCCATCATTTTTTTCACCCTTGCTGCATCTAACCACCTCCCAGCTCTATAATAAATATTTGACAACACCGCATATCCAAAGGAATCTTCAGGATCCAATGAAAAAACATGCTCTGCTGCAATTTCTCCCCATTTTACGTTCCCTGCAATCTTGCAAGCTGTAAGCAAGGCCTTCCATGCTGAAGACTTTGGCTGAAATGGCATTTTCATGATAAAATCTTCTGCCTCATCAAACCACCCTGAACGTCCAAGCATGTCAACCACACATTCATAGTACTCAGTCATGTGTGTCATCATGTGATCCTTGCTAAGTGAACTAAAATAGTGACATCCTTTGTCTACCAGGCCCATGTAGCTGCATGAAGAAAGAACGCTGAGAAACACTACCTGGTCTGGTCTTACGCCTTCCTGCAACATTCTATCAAAAAGCAGTAAAGCCTTTTCTCCATAACCATGCTGAGCATATGTTGCAATCATAGCAGTCCAAGTCGCAACATCCCTCTTTCTTAAATTACTGAAAAGCATATCTGCTTCCCCCAGGTTTCCACATTTTCCATACATATGCACAAGCGCATTTGCCACAAGAATATCTGTTTCAAATCCAAATTCCATTATCCGATTGTGAATTGTTCTTCCCTGTGATAAACTCCCTAAATTGGCACATGCAACTAGGATTGTACTGAAAGTAACTTCATCGGGTCTTGCTCCTTGACCTTCCATCTCTTGATAGAGTTCTAAAGCCTGCTTTCCGTTTCCATATTGGGCATATGATGTAATCATGGAAGTCCAGGTGATCACATTTTTACACTGAAGGCTATCAAACATTCTTCGGGCAATATCTAACATTCCGCACTTCCCACACATATCAATAAGGGCATTCATAAGTACAAAATTTGATTCATAATCATCACCAATAATACATGCATGAATTAGCTTACCTTTGGCAACTGCTCCCAAGGAACCGCAAGCATTGAGAACACCGACTAATGTTATCTCAGTAGGCCTCACGTTCTGCAATTGCATCTGTCTAAAAAGATCAAGGGCCTCTTTACCATGCCCATGCTGTGCAAATGCAGTAATCATAGAATTCCAAGAAACTGTGTTTCTGACTCTCATACTATTGAACACCCTCCATGCATCCTTCAAGCTACCACACTTACTGTACATATTCAGGAGTGCAGTATCCAGGACAACGTCAGACTCTATTCCATTCTCTATAACCAGTTTATGAATTTTCTGTCCTTCAACTAAGTCCTCTGCACTATTACATGCTTGCAATACAGTGATTAACAACACCTTGTCCAACTTGATGCCTTGTTGCAACATGACATGGAAAAGTCGAATTGCCTTCCTCTGATCCCTATGTCGGACATATGCTCGAATCATGGCAGTCCATGAAAACAGGTTTTTGTTTCTGGTTTGCTCAAAAACCAAAACTGCCTCATCCAGCCTTCCACATTTTCCATACATTTCTATAAGACGATTTCTTAGAAACAAAAGCTGGCCAAGCCCACTTCCATTGACATGGTCATGAACTAATCTACCCATTAGGAAGTCTTTCCGTTCACCACAAGTTTTTATAAGCGACCCATAAGCCACCGAATCCAGTGTAATTCCTTGGCTATCCAGGCAATCCAATGCCTCCTTCAAACGCCCTTCTTGATAGAAATTATCTAAACTCTTCGCAGTGCATTCCTTTATATTCCCTGTCAAGATGCCATAGCCACTGAATTTCGCGTGTGTATCATAAGCTAGTACAAAACCCATATCAGGTTTATGAGAAATAGATAAATGCTGCGGTTGGTTGAAATAATCTGGCAAGCCAAAATGGCCATTGCCCGGAGACGAAATCCTGGGCTGAGGTAAAAGAACATCCATCCCGTTTGCCAGGCGCATGCTGGCCGGACGTCAATATTTAGAGTCTCCTAAAACTTTATGTGGAAAACTACAATCCCCTACAAGTTTTGAAAATGACCAAATTGCTTTAAAAATTATCCTTCAAAGTATTATGTACGTAAACGTACGTAAACCAGCAGGTGGAAATTCCTGGAGTTTTCCCTATTTATTTATTTTAGGTATTTTTGGGACAGGAGGTTTCTGGTGGCACCGCTTACAGGGCCGCCACAGCTTTTACTAAAAAATATTTGAACACAATTTCAAGATTCAAAACTCTATCAAACTGTTACATAAGGGTTTTCTGATCCGAAGACAACATAAGGATCATGAATTTGTTACATAAGGATCAAGATCTTCTGATCCGAGGCAAAATAACCAAAGGCAAGGCAAGGCTATTGAGTAACCAGAAGAAACTTGTGGCAGTTCAGACCATTCCGACAACAGCTCCTCTTATAGCCATAAACCAAAGAGGGTTGCAACTAAAAAACAACAGATTCTTGGCAGCGAAAAAGAACAGAGTAGATACAGAGCATTTTCGAACAAATGGTTCTCTATTTTGTTAGAACAGAGCATTCCGGAAGAAATGAAATGCTTTTAAGCCATAAATAGGACCTAGAAGGGACACGATCCCTTCTTTTTTTGCTAACTGGTGCCATAAACCCTTCCTTTTATTGTATATCTAGTGCCATAACCTGTGGAAGAGGTGCCAGATTATTGTATACAACTTTAGAAAGAAAGAGAGTCGCAAAGGCTTCACAGCAACAAGAAGACATGCATAGAGTTTGACTGATGCCGGAGAGCTTCTTGAGCTTTATCTGCAGTTTCATCTTGAACGCAGAAGAAACCTACTGCAAAGACAACCGCCCAAATGGAGCTTGACAACTACTGTTGCCGCTTTGAGACCCATTGCAGATGACGGACCACCACAACAGTGCTCAAGTTACATCTGCCATATCTCCACGGTTTGAAAACTCCAAGAAGCCTACAGAACAAGGAAAAGGAAGCAAACTAAGAAAACACTTGAAACAGAGGTAGAGCTTTGCACCATGACCTCAAAATCCTTCAAACAAGATCAAACATGTGGAAAACTACAATCCCCTTCAAGTTTTGAAAATGACCAAATTGCTTAAAAAATTATCCTACAAAGTATATGTACGAAATTTCAATCACCTTGAAATTTCGCCCTTTTGAACAAGTTTTTAAAGCAGGAAATCCTCTGTTGACAGCATGCCGAACTTTTGGGCGGCGCCGCCTAGGTAGCTATTTCTTAACTTCTGATCTTTGTTTCTATTTTCTATTCAGCCGATCTGTTAATCTCTAGCATCTGCAACCCAAAGTATATGGCTTGCACGCGCCTCAACTACCATGACATGCGCAAATCCGGGAAATGAGCACCAAAATCCGGCCAAATAAGTACCGACCACAACTTTCTAAAGCCAAATCAGAGAAAAGATTGTTATAGAAATGAATAGCTCTAGTCTGCTACCTAAATCAAGCCCCAAGAACGGGTTGAAATTTCGTCGAAGAATTCTCATGAGAAAAAAATTTGGCTTGAAATTTTCTGGCGGCCGCCAGCTGATTTTGCAGCGCCGCTCGTGGCTCGTGGTCACTTCGGGGCCACTAGAAATTTTCTCCTCACGAGAATTACTCCTTCCATATGTCTTTTTTGGCTCCCGGGGTCCCCCGCGGACAGAAATCGCTTAAGCGATTTTGAGCTGGAGCGATTTTCCGGCCTGAAAAGGGCGCGCCAGAAAATCATCATAAGGGGGAAAAAAAAAGAAATCGCTTTTAAGCGATTTTTCGTACTGGCGATCGGCAAGAAGCTTGCCCCCGTAGCGAGGCCGAGGCGCCTGAAGCTTCGCCGCGACGCCCCGCCGCCGACGAGGCCCCGGCGCCGTGTGGGGCCGCCGACCACTCGCCGCTAAGACAGGCTGTCCGAAATAAAATCGCTAGCGATTTTACCTTAAGACTGGCTTTTGGCAGCAATGGGCTACGGCATTGAAAAAATAAAAAGCGATTTTCAAAATCGCTTTTAAAGCGATTTTCGGGTTTTAGAATCGCTCATATTTGAGGTTTCGGGTTGAAGCGATTTTCGTGTTTCAGAATCAGCTCATATTTGAGTTTTTTCAGTTTCCGGGCTTAAGCGATTTTCACGCGTTTCCATAAGGTATTTAATATGTGCCCATTTGTATTTGTATTGTAGATTTTGTGCCTAGATTTTTTGTATTCTTTAATATGTGCTTTGCATTTTTTGTATTCTAGATTTTGTATTCTAAATTTTGTATTCCAGATTTTGTCTTGATATGCCTAGATTTGTCTTGATATGCCTTTGTTGTATTCTAAAACCATGGGCCTTTTGAACCATTGCCATTATAACCATGGTCTTCAGTAAGTTGAACATATTCTCGACTTCCTTCTTTTTATACACCCTACCTTCATATGTTGTTTATGATAATTAGATTTACTTTACTAACAACACATTCGGCATATTCCCAAGCGGGCATTACAAAATGGCAACAGGTGACCGATGGGGCAGAGATCTTACGCAGGAGAGCCGCCCGATAGGGATGGACGAGAGTGGGCTCCCGGATTACGTCAACCGCGGACAGCCGGGCGAGGTTGGGTACATCACTTTTTGGTAAGTACCGTCAGACCCCCATTAGATAGCTTGCATAGTTGTGTCTCTAGAGTTTTTTCATTTGTACTTGCAGGTTGTATTTATGTCTCTAGAGTTTTTTTCATTTGTACTTGTATGTTTGACAGGGAATATCGAGGCATATGGCTGACTGTCAGGCGTCTGGGCCCCCGAACAGCCCGTGGCACACATAGTTTGGGCACTTACTGGTACTGCGACGCACCCGGGTGTCCCCATACAGCGGACAAGGTACGGGTGAATCGCCGTGCGGGCGTGTTCGACGAGGGCGGTGCCATTGGGCACCATAATGCATATCACGTAGATATGTGGTGGCCATCGAGGGAACGGGTCGCCCCAGAATGACCCTTCGCCAGCCATCCCCCTCACGATGATGAGGAGGCACTGACGGAGGGGCCGGAGCAAGCGGGCAAGAGCTAATGTAATCAAGGGCGACAAAGGTGAGACAAAGGCGTGCTTTTGACGAGGACGATCGTCCGTGATGCGTGGCTCCATGCCCGCATTCTTGCTAGTTCGGCAGATTACCCGGCCGGGCGTGATGAGGCATTGACAAAGCCGCCTCAAAGATCGCCAGGCATACGCGGAGGTGGTGCACCCTCTATACCGGGCAGGAGGCGCTGGCACGCTTATGATCATCGTGACGCTACCACCGAGGAGGATCTCGGGGATGAACGGTAAAACCGCATGAGTGGATGAGCCACCGGATGTCGCAGAGCCCCTCCCCTATTCCTACACACCGAGGAGATCATGGAGTATGCAACAAGGTCGGGTGCGTGAAGAGGAGCAAAAGAAGGGGGGCATTATCGCGGAGAGAGCAGCCACCGCGCAGAGCGTACCCACCATGCAGAGCATCCATCGCACCGACCGGGCAGCCGCTCGAACCCACACTATGGAGAGCAAATGAACGGCGCTTATAGCTTCGCATTACACGTGGATTTGCATTTCAGCTGGCATGTCGCCCTCACGGCATAGCACGCGACCGGAGGCCATTCTTACGCCACGCCGCATGCATGTGTCCCGGCAGCCTATTGAGGACATACCGGACGCACTGTTCATTCATACGCCACCTCCATCGCAGATGTGATAGAGCCTCGCGGCTTCGAGGTCGATCTTTGATGAGTCAGCGAGAGAGCGGTCGCCGCACAGACATACTTCCGATTATACAGAGGAGATGGTTCGTTCCCCTAGCTTGGCATCATTGGTTTCACCTTTTCCTCCTACCGCAGATGCACATGACCGATATACGGTGGCATAGGGACGTGGCTAGAGGGTTCTTTCTATCTTTGGGATGGAGTTTGGGGGGGGCACGCCTTTATGCCTACTATTTGCCGCGCAGCCGCTATGGGGGTGGGCCGGAGGTGGGAGAGAGGCACAAGATGCACGTAAACATTGTGCTACATCCGGGTTTGATGTTGCCTCTCTATTTTCGGGAGGAGGTTTATATTTTTGGGGACTCGCATTACCGCACGGAGATATGCCGCGAGGTATGGCGAAGGTTGATAGCACACCACCCCCACGCACTCCATAGAGATCTTGTCTAACTCGGCCGTAACGCTGTAATGTCATTGTTGGGGCCAGCTTCCTTGCGGCGTTGGATGCAGAGCGCATGTAAGGCAATCGCTGCGAACCGCTGAAGAGTGGGAGGCGATCATGTCGTGGTAATTATCGCACGCGGTCCTAGCACGATTTCATTCATGTGTTGTCAACCTTTTTCGCCGACCATGTAGCATGCATGTGCAAAGGCTCGTGATGCATCGGTTCCAACTGTGATGATAGATCCACATTTGCAATGGTGGACCCTCGCCGGTTCGAAGATCACGAGATCATGGCTCGACCCGCCCCCACGCATTCGTGATAACGATGGGAGAGCTTGCGAAGCTATCATTTGGCCCATCCGTCATGGGTATGCGGGCATAGTCCCTATCCCCCTCTTGTCTCCATAGGTACTCATGCAAAGGTGAGTGGTTGCGGGGACACCGGTACGCTTCGGTGCATATTGCAGACTCGTAGTGCGGAGAGACTTCGGGTGGCCCAGCGTTTCGAGGGCTTTTGGTGCATGGATTCCCCGCCGGCAGTGGTGGGCCATCTGGGGACTCAAAATACGAAAGTGCAACCCGCGGACGCATAATCCGGTGAGTTCTTTGCCTGCCGACTTCCTTAATTTTAGTTGTCTTCAATCGTGCAACAAGTCCTTACCGTGTTGGGACGTGGTATTGCACCGCGGGTCGTATACCACACTCATGCCCGGACCACCGGGCGCTTGGCGTTTTAGAAATCGGTTGAGGCGGCGGGCGCCAGTCCCAAAGACGTAACCAAAGATTGGTCTTGTGGTGCCCATGTCCGCCTAAACATCCCAAGCATGTCATGAAGGCTTTCCTATGGCCGAGACGACATAGACTTGCGTGTTGGACTCGTTCCCTCCCCACCACCTCATTAATCGCTTATATATGCCCCGCGATGACATCCGAAGCCTTTCACCTTGCGTGCACGCCCGAACATGCATACCGACGAGGATGTGGCACGGCTCAGCGAAACTTCTTTACACTCATTGCTTGCCTCAGCGAAGGCATATTGGTTCAACTACCAAATAATGAGGGCGGCCGCCCCTAGTGTACTTTTTACTATGCAATAGAAACATTGTCATTGATTTAAATGCCATGTACCATCCACATCATCACCGAAAGTGATCATCAAATCTGGCGCACGCCAGTCGACCCTCTCCCCTCCGGTGGCTGGGCGGGCGTTTTAGCAAGTTAATGCAGAGGCTACACGACGCGGGCGTTGAAAAGTTACGACCCGCGTGCTCCCGCCGGCCGAGTTGCATAGCCCCCTCGCGATTGGGGCGTTTCTGTGCCGCCGCATCACTAACGCCCTTAGGGCGACGCCGCACCTCCGCAAGCAATGGAGCCGTGTCTTCCTCGCCTATGTGTTCTTGGTTCATTACCTCCCGTCGCCAAGATTGCATTTCCTCACCCATTGCCCGCAACCACTCACTAACCACCACTCTCAACGTGTTCGCCCACTACAAAGTGCCGGTGGCCGCCGATGTCTTTGGAGCTCCGCTTCCGTCCGGGATATAGCACTTCAAGAGTTGGGGACGGTACCTAAAGAGAAACATATCTCCGCTATGAGGTGCTTGCACACTGGGACATCACGGACAGTGCAATAGTGCTTTGATCATCAAAACCGTGATAGCGGACCCCATCATCGCCGGATGCGATGGACAGTTCAACGGTCTCGTCGCCCACTCATCGCGGATTGTGTTTGCATCTCCCTCAAACCGTTGTAAAGCAGATCTTGTGCACTGCGACGCCGTTTGCGATAGGATCGCTGGGTCGCATCTACCGGCGAAGTCATTTGAAGCAAAGGGAAGGGAACGGATTAGAATGGAGGAGCATTCTTAACTATGTGCTTTGCTAGAGACATACCTAGGCTCCAACGCCCCGCGACCAAGGCCAAAATTGTGCCTCAGGGGGATCATCACCATTTGGATATCCTACTAGCTTAACAAATTAGAGTGTACATCCGCAGTTAACCTTGCAACCCAAAGTTTGCACCTTCAACACCCTCCAATGGGCCTCCACGTAGTTGGTAGTGTCCATGTATCCATGGGGCCACAACCTCTGGTGTCGCTGCCATTTCCCTTCCCACACGCCGCCCCACAACCGGGCCAGGGCAAGATAGCCGGGATGCCGGTGTATTGTCGCACGCCAACTACTTAAACGATATTTCTAATCAATAGCTCGACAAAGACACTTACCGAAGATCTCAAGATCGTTACCATAGGCATTGTAGAAGTGATTTTCCAAGTGCTCATACCGCCCGTGTCGGGCTCCAACATGAGATTAGATAGCCTTTGCCGGACATCTTGGCGTATGAGCTGGTCTTGTATCCTCGGCATGAGGTTGTCACGCCATGCTCGCTTGCAATGGAACCAACAAGATATGACATACCGCGACCGCGACGGGCATTACATCTAGGAAAACGCAAATAGTGACAAGCAAAGTTCTTTACCTGTTCGCCGTGCTCGTTGAAACAGTATGGGTCGTTGGCAACTGCCTCTTCTATGGCCACTCTCTCCTCTCCGTCCATGTCAATGGTGATGGACCTTGGCCTTACATGCCCCATCCGCTCAAACACCGATTAAGTAAGCGCCAGAATGCATTATTTGTCCGCCGCGACCCTTCTTATGTGTACACAAAGATGTAGAAGATCGGATATCCAACCCCGCATGCAACCTGGAACCACGGCCGCGAGAGCGGTATCCGCCACATGTTGGTGCCGAATGTCGAGTCGAGGGCCCACCCCGAGTTTTTTGCATCTTGATCAGATCGCCGCCCCCACGATAGTGTCATCTTGCGTAACTAGGGATCCATGGGCGGCGTTCGGATCCGCAGCAGCGGAGCCGCGAATGGCTGGTGGTAGAGGACCTTTCCTGCATGTGCCCAGCCCTCTATGTTCTCCTCAAGGCTGTCCCAGTCGGCCATTGCGCCACCGCCTGAAACATAGTCACGTTCGAGCCAAGGCAAGTGAGTGCGCAGACAATTACAAGCCTAATTAGACATGACATTCGGCCACCAAACATTCGATACTTGTTGCGTAGACGCCACACATCCTCCCCGCTCATGTCAAACCGATATATGACGCTGGGCCGGGACCGCCGTGGTCTCCTCCCTGAGCATGGGACCCACTGCCTTCGCCATGTCCCACACAGCCTTTGTGCCGTTTCATGTTTCTCATTAACCGCGGCTCTTTCTATCGATTAGGGTGAACTGTAGAGACCATACCTTCCGGGCGCTCATTATGGATCGCGGCCCGTAATGCACCGGCAAGAAATATCCAGTCCGCCACCGTCCCTCCGCGATGACCATTCGGGCCGCATTGGCGAAGCCTATACGTGCAGCCCACGCCTGCGGACTCCTCCGGACCTGCCGCCGAAGTTGTGGGCTGGCGCCGGGATTCCTCCACCGGGTGGTGCAAAATCATCCACCCTCATCGCCGACCGCCACCCCCGGCCCCCGGAGCGCTGCGGTGGATGTGCACAAGACGGACACGGTCTCGCGACGCACCTCTCCCACTCGATGTCGGCCCGGGCCGACGATTGCTAGTCTCATGTTGAGGGAAGTCATTATCCTTCATGTACATGCGAACCTTGCAACCGCACACACGCAGCATCGGGTCACGATTCCAACGGGATCCCGCGGCCTCGCTATGCCCGCTCTCCCCATCGCGGATCTTATTTCTTCTAGGGTTTGCGTCTTTCGACAAGTGTCGGCCATTGGCAATGTGGCATCAAGGCCACTAGATTGTTCCAATCCTCTACCCAAGGCACACACTTTTCTGGATGCGATCCCACCCTATGCAAATAGGAAACATGACCGACGACTCCCACGTATAGCCCCTCACGGTATTGCTCCCACCGTCCCTCATATCTATGCCACTCGGAAAGAACATGCCTGTCTGGTCTCTGTGGAAGGGGAGGAAAATCTGGGTCTGCGATCCTGATGTCGCACGGATACGGGGGTCTACCTTCGTTGACGGAAGCAATCATAAGATCATATGTTGCTTTCAAGAACACATACCCATGCACAGGAACTCCTCGGGCCCGTTGCTGCCTAAGCCAGTCACACGGATCGGGATACATCTGAACCACCTCCTGCACAACATTGGAACCACCGGGGCCACGAGGTGCACTTGTGGCAACGGACGGTGTAGAGCAATCAAGATCCGAATGGTCGATGAATCCTCCCAATAGTCGCTATTGCCATCATCTGAAAGCTCGCTCAAGGAACCCTCATCCTCATAATTTGAATCCGACATTCTAACAAAGCCTATCAAACAAGCTGCACTATGCCGGGAAGAACTCGGGAACTACCACGAAACTACTTAAGGCGGATCGGCAAAAGCTCCTTTCACGCATATGGTAGCCCGAAGGCTTGTTTTATATTGAATGCAAAATCGCTTAAGCGATTTTCAAATTTTTATTTTTTTTCCCTCCTACTTTCTTTACCGACGGACCTTATCTTGAAAATCGCTTTTAAGCGATTTCGTATTTTTTTGGGCGGTGATTGAGGTCGACACGCCTTAAAAATCGCTAAGCCGATTTTTTTTTTTTTTTTTTTCCTCTTGCTTTTAAGATCGTGATATGCTTTTATAATGAAATTGAGTGAAAACACTTATGTGCACGACCGACCACCTAAATTACATAGATGTCAAAAAATTTTGGTGCTACTATCAAATGTTTCAGATTCTTTCATATGAAGAAAATACATAGGTCTCACAAGACATGGCTAATTCAAACAAACATACTACATAATACACAACGATAATAGAAAACACCAAAGCTTCACTCTATGCCCACTTCAAACCTCGATGAGATCCTCCATATCGAACTCATCAATATGTCTTCGATTGTATGATCCGCCCAATCATCCGGCTTCTTGATAGAATGACCATCGGCCGACGATGAGCTTGTTTTACCATAGCCCCAAGATAGTCTTTTTTGCTTCTTGTAAAGCTTCTTAAACACGTGTCCGGAACGTATTGTGCATCCAAACCTCCTCCATCTTCAGCAGACCTTTTCATTGCCTTTGCCCTCAGAATAAGGCGTTTAAAAGATATGAGGCACTCCTCCAGCTCCCCCCACCGAAGTTGTTCCTCGCCGCCATTCCTTATGAACCCATCACCTTGGAGGAGCTTCGTGAATTGGGCGCTAACTTTCTCGCGGATCTGCGCTCATCTCGTTTTGTACCTCCAACAAGAATCGATTCGCATGGGCTAAGATTGGCCCACTAATATGAGATCAGATTTCGGTGATGGTGTGTCCCCCCGTCTGCGCCTTTGTTTCGCCATTTTGAGTGTTCAAAAGAATGTAAGAGAGCACGAGGAGCAAAACCCTATAATCTTACCCTATCAAACAAGCTGCAAAAACGAGGAGCAAAACCCTATATTCTTACCCTATCGCTAATCGCTTAAGCACTCCTTTCACGCGCAACACGATGCTTATTTTATATTGAATTGAAAATCGCTTGAGCGATTTTCAATTTTTTTTGGAAGGTGATTGTTGACATGACACTTGAAAATCCCTTAAGCGATTTTCAAAATTTTTTTTTTTCTTCGTTTTTTTTTTCCCATTCATAAAAGCAAATTACACATTGTCTTTGTCCATCCCCAGGACGTGACAATTTAACGCAACCATTTGCATCATTATCTGCACATTTAACATCGTTTCATCTTTGTTTGGCTCGTTGAGCCATTCTACCAGTCGTTCGCTGCACGGAACGCCCGACGTTAAAGCAGTGACAAGCTCCCTTTCACTCATTCTTGCGACGATGGTGAAAGGAGCGCGTATGTGGGGGTTCTTGTCCCTTGGAGGAGGAGCAGGGGGACTGCTGATGATGTCCCTCGGAGGAGGAGGAGGAGGCGGATTACTGGTAGAAGGGACATATCGTGCCCACACGGTCTTTAACTGTCGGACCATTTCAACAAGATAGGCAGGGAGATTAGAACTCGGATTAGAGGCGCGCTTTGACGCATATGGCAAGCTGTTTTTATAAAAAATTTGAAGACACGCGAAAATCGCTTAAGCGATTTTCAAATTGCTTTCCTCTTACTTTCGGCGCTTGCTTTCGGCGCTGACAAGGCCAAAAATCGCTTAAGCGATTTCTGATTTTTTTTCACTGGTCGACGGACCGATCGGGCCGACGGACGCCGACAAAATACCGAAAATCGCTAAGCGATTTTCGATCGCCGAGCCGACGGATCGACGGGCCGACGGATTGATAAAATTTAAAAATCGCTTAAGCGATTTTCGATTTTTAATTAAAACCACCTGGAGGTGAGCCGAGTTTCCGGTAACGGAAAACGAAAATCGCTTAAGCGATTTTCACCTTCCCCTTTGAAAATCGCTTAAGCGATTTTCGCAAGTGCCCGAAAATCGCTTAAGCGATTTTCGCTAAATCGCTTAAGCGATTTTCGTCCACGCGAGACCTCGATTTCGGGAGCCAAAGAAGGCACCGCTTGTGTTAGGGCGCATCCCCATTATATGAAAACTGGGTTTGCCATGTCATCGGAACTGGGTTCCTACAATTTATGAGCATACCATTCCTATTACCGTGGGTGAACTTCTGGTTTCTTGGCGAGCTACAGGACAAAACAGAACTGATCTACAAGACGAATATAGTTGCTAGAGGACAAATCCAGCTTGCTAGAAGACAAACCTAATGTCTGACTTGGGCAATTCGGAAGTTCTTGAGGACTTCTGAAGAAAGGGAAGGTACCCTTGACTCGTTAGCAGAACTTCTGTGCCTTAAAGATAATGGGAATAATTTTTTCCTGGCTAAGTTTGCCATGTGGCAAAGTTAGGCCTAGATAACGGGCTAATGGAGATGCACCCTTAGGTCTCTCTAGGGACATTTAAGGGACCATCACATGTCCTTATGGGATGCTGCCATGTAGAATGACGTAAAAAGTACAGCCTATCTATCTATTTATCTAATATAACTCATCAACATAAGTCGACTTGTAATTGTCACTGGCAACCTTTTGAATGGCAACCTCTGCCAAATGCTTTGTGGAAATCCCCTCTGCCAAATACTTTGCCTCCTACAATGCAGGATTAATATGGGTCCTATAAAACTCCTTTTTTATTGCTCCATCTCTCCATGTCCTATGAAGAACATTCATTTTGACCTATGTGCGGATATCATCTTTATAGAAAGCTAAATCATAAATATTCATCCCCCACCGTGCCATCCACTTAGTGGCATCAGCAGACCAGCCCTTAGTCCGTGTCTCCTTCAAAGCCAAGCATGGTAAACTTTCTTCAGGCATAATATACAACACCTTATAGATATAATTAAGGAGTCCGCAAAGCGTCTCTTCTTTCAGTGTAAGCGTCTCACATTTTGCTAACATCATATCATAGGGAGTTTGCATTTTTGTTCCAAGTTCAGAGCGAAAAAATTTCTTTTGAACTTTCTCGACCTTTTTTCAAGTCTCCAATGCCAATCCAAGACCCCATACTTCACATCCATACAAAACTACGGATTGGACCAGTGTTATATATTCAAACTAAAGTTCCATATCTCTGCTTTGGCACATCTACATTGCATATAGTGCTTTGAGGCCACCGTTTACTTTTTGCGCTACTGTTTGGTTCCAATTTGGACTCTTATCCACTAATATCCCAAGGTACTTATAGCTATTGGTAATTTCTACAAGTTCACCTTGATAATAGAACTTTAAATGATTAGTCTTGTTTGCCCCAAACACAATCACTTTGGTCTTACCTATATTAACTTGCATGCCTTTTGTGTCACAAAATAATGAAAGTGCATTCAAATGTTGTTGCAACCCCTGTATGCTCCTAGATAGCAATACCACATCATCAGCATATAAAAGTATTATATGAACATACCCATTTATATGTGTTCTATCTCCACCATGGTCCCGCATTCGGCATTCAAGTTGGTTTATACAAAGTCCAAATAATATAGGCGATGTAGAACACCCCCGTTTTACTCCCACATTGCTCTCCACTAAATCATTACAAAAATTTACATATGGAAAGGACAATTGAACCAGTACCTTTTCATATAGCTTTCCAACTGCTTATCCGTATTCAACAAGAATGCTTAAATCATCCATTCTTTCCCATATATTTTTTCTATTCACCATATCAAAAGCCTTGGAATAGTCAACGAAGGCAGCATATGGGGTTTCTTTTTTCCAACAACAGAATCTATCATTGCACGCATAGTGACCAAATGGTCAATAATGGACCTTCTGGGTCTGAATCCAACTTGTCCCACTGCTCTATCCTGACATGCTAATTTTTGAATTCAGAATGACTGCAAAAAATTTAGCATATAAACTATTAACCATGATCGTTCGATAATTAGCTGGATCCAATTCATCGGCTGCCTTATGGAATGGAACTGCTATGTTTATTTGCCATGCTTGTGGGAAGCCCTCTCATAGCACTGCATTAAACAATTTTAACAAGATAGCAACAACTCCATCACTCGCCCACTTGAACATTTCAACTACTAGATCGTCTGCATCAACAGTTTTATTATTAGACAACTTTTGTAAACCACAATGTATATCATCTAAAGTGAATAAAAGATACTCTCCAACATAGCTGCCATCCATGCAATATTCATTCTGATTTGGAATGTGGTACAATCTTTGTATTTGCTCAAAAAAAACTGCAACATTCAATGTAGCTCCAACATTTTGATATGGCTTTAACCTGTCCCAAAATCTTTTTGGATACTTAAGAAGGTCCATTACCATTTCCTGATGCTTTTTATGCAGATGTGCCTTTTTTTTTTTTCCTCTTAATCAATTTGACATATTCTTTTCTTTCTTTTATTTTTGCATCCCCTTTTGCCCTCTTAAACCTCAGCCTTTGTTCTCTACATTCTTAGTCAAATCACCCATTGCATGGTAATCCTTTCCTTTGCCTATGCAAGCTAAAGCACATGGCTGCTGTATCAATTATCAAGCGTGTCAAAGTGTCACTAATCTGAGATGCTACTTGTGGCCACAATATCAATGAAACTTTTTCCTCACATGATTCCTTAAACAAGATGTTCTTATCATATTTCATCTTGATTCTTGGAGCTCGGATAGATGGAGGAGCATGCGTCGATGTTCTAAAGCACGTATAGCAACAAAATCGGCACATGATCTGACTCAATCCTTTCACTGCCAATAGAAAGATTGATCATCTGATTAATAAATGCTGGCTTAGCTAAAATGTAATCCACCACATTGCATTCCTGCAATTACATTTTCTAGAACTGAGAAATTTTGCTATGCCATTACATATTATCATATCAAGGCCACTACATAATGCCAAAACATGTCCTTGTGGATTAGGCCATCTAATTCTATCATCAGATGTCTATGCCATCCAAAAATTGATAGCTCATCTTCATCAAGCATCTCCATCTATTCTGAATTTCCATCTGGACTAACTATAGCTGCTTGTTTTTGTGTTGTGCGTCCATTAAAATCACCTAGCAAAAGCACATCAACTGTGTAACCAAATGCTAGAATATCTTTTCAAATGAGAAAAGAGATCATCCCTGTCTAAATTATCAGAACTGTACACACGAGATTCTCTTGGTGGAAAGTAGCAACCAGCAACATAAAGTTTTCCAAATTGTCTAGGTATCTCAATCCAAATATAGTGAAGTGATGTCATTTTATTCAAGACTGTCACTAAATGTGTAAATTCATGTCTAACATAGCAAACAATGCCATCAAAACCTTTAAGCCTCCATTCTTTTTTATTCCATACTGAATGCATTATTTTAAACCCCATAATATCAGGAAGCCCTATCTCTTCATTTTCACACGTCTCAAGAAAGAATATTACATTTGTATTATTTAAAATGTCCTCCATAGTGTCAACTTTTGCTTACTTTAGTGTATTGATATTCCAACAAGCAAACTTGACAGTCACTGTTTTCTATGCAGCAGTTGCACTTTCCATATTCCTTTCTTCCACTTCCTCCAAAATGCCTTATGACCATTCTTCCTTGCATCTTTTAATTTCTGAAGTTTCTGTCTATACTCAATATATTGTTCCTTTGTTCGATCGTCATTAATCCATACCTTCTCTCCTCTTAACAATGCCCGCTTGTTCAAGACACCCATCTTATTCTTCTTGTTTGCAAATTGCCCACCTGAAATGCCTCAACTATATCACCGTCAAATCTAACTTGGATTTGATAAATATAGTACCCTTTCCTTTGTGTTCTCCTTCGTATCTTCGTGTAGACAAACCACGCAGATGTTCATAGCCCTTTTTTGCAGCTCGTGCTCTTCCATAAATGAATCTAATGCTTTGTTCCCGTCATGCTGAACTTTAATGAAAGAATTGAGCTGCTGTTGTACATGTGTAATGTTGCTATTGTCAGAATATCATGTGTTATCTTCATTACTGCATCTCCATCTTCTTGCATCATCTCACGGACTTCAGATCGCATGCTCTTCTTAAATTGTTCAAGTTCTGATTGGATGCTCACTCGAAATTTCTCCATCCTGAATTGCATCTGCTCCATATAAACTTTTTTAAAATCCTTCATCAATTTCACAGCTTCTTTTAGAGATTCCTGCATTGCTGCCATTACATCAGCCTTCATAGCTTCCATCATCTGCTGCATGGAAAGGGCTAGCGATTTTTCCATAGAGCTTTCAGGTTTATCAACAAAGCTTGTCAGTGGAGACTCAATTTTTGCCGCAAGCAAGGCACCAGAGTCAAGCTCTGATGCTGTGACAGCTGGAACATCTCGATCAGAAGACCCACGAGAAGGAGACCCACGTTGAGCTTTCTTCTTAGCCATATATTAATCAATAAAAACAAACCCGACTAGAAAGTGGCAAATTTAAACAGCGAAACAGGTCCAAACTTGGTTATGCCCTATACCATTGAAAGGTCTCGGAACCAACTTTCCAAAAAGCCCAAATAGTTGATAATCTGACATCGTATGTGAAAGTTATAGCATGTCGAAGTTTTGCCGCACAAACCCTAGCGTCAGAGAGAGAGAGAAATGTAATGAAATGAAATGTAATGATTTATTTTATTATGTCAACTGAAACCATCATGTCTATGTGACATTCATATCTCGAATACATCATCAAAATATACATCAACTGAAGTGCTCCCAGAGAATGGAGCATCTTCATGCTCTGACGTCTCAATCTCCTCGTCCATGTCTCCTACCAACTTCTTTAATTCATTTATACGTGATTCTCTCTGCTGCAACATTTCAATCAAGTAATTGCCAACATTTCTAGTTGGAAATTCAAAGAATGTAACTAGTGAATCTGCAGTAATCCCATACCTATGTCTAATATTTTGATAAGCTGGACATATCAGGACTGCATGTTTCTCGTCTTCTATTTAATCCTCTCCACAAATTTTGCAGTGTCCCTGTTCCCTTGGGATCTTTTTCCATCTGCCTGTTTCTACCCCTAAATAATATGAGCTTAATCTCATCCTACATATGGCGTGTCTCATTTTTATTAAAATGTTTCAACCAGATAGCTCGCACCTATTAATCTTGGATTCATATTCTTCCATTTTTTTCCTGCTTGTGCCCACATCGTTTGCATCATGTTCGTAGTCACCCATTCCCTAATCTTATGTGGACCGAAGTCATCTAGTTTCATGTTCCATTTCTCAAGCCACTTTTGTAAATCTGCATACCATCCTTTGCAAGAGCTTTCTAACATAGCCAGTTTTGGATATCTGTTATTCTCCATCTCTAGCACCTTCTTCAACTATGTCATGGTTTGACACAAGGCTTCTCCCGCTAAAGGTAGCATATTGCATTCAGCCATCATCATTTCATAAGGCGTCTGGACCTTAACTCCTAATTTAGTACGTAAGAACCTGTTTTGTATTTTTTCTATCTTTTTCCACAATTCCAACGAAAGACCTGGCCCCCAAGTTTCACATCCAAACAAGATAATTGATTGAACAAGCATCTTATATATAACATTTTTTCCAGGCCAAAGTTCCAGATATCTGCGTTCTTACATTTCTTTTGCATTGCAAAGAGTGCCCGTAACCCTCCATTTGTTCTCTGTTCCACGTTCTCCCCCCATCTAAACTGCTTGTCTATAACCAATCCCAGGTATTTGTATAAGTCTGTAATTTCCACCGTCTTTCCTTTGAACCAAAACTCATATTCCTTATCCTTATTGGTCCCAAGAGCAAACTTGTGGTCTCGAATGGAAAAAATTGGCATTCCAGGGGAATATCGTGATGCCGTAAGACTGTTATATGAAAGAGTCCTCGTCCAGTTATCATTCCCTTTTAATGAAGAATGCACGGTTTGTGTGTGTGTGTGTGTGTGTGTGTGTGTGCGGGAGGTGAGGGAGGGAGGGAGGGAGGGAGGGAGGGAGGGAGGGAGGGAGAAGTTTTAACGCCACGCCACTAGGCAACATCCAACTAGACATATGACTACACACCACACTACATTACTCGGTTGGGCCCCACCCCAACCATCTTACATTGATGTCTGTTGGGATTTGACCCCAACAATATGGAGTGCGATTTTGGGCGGTCCCCAACATGAGACCACATTGCTAAGGACCTAGTGTGTTACCACTAACCAAGGGGGGACATTTGGCATCACATTGTTGACAAGTCATCATCATTGGTGCCAACTCATTCTTCTAGTTGCCACATCATATTTACCAAGTTATTGCAAAAAGGGCAAAAGTGATCACATTTTATCTTGTTCTTGTCCACCCCATTTTTTTCCCTTTTTGCTACCTCATTTATATTGTCATGCCACGTACTAAATCATCCCTTAGCCATCATGTCATCCTTATTTACACCAAAATATGAGCCATGTAAAAAAAAAAAAAAAAAAAAAAAAAAGGAGAGAGAGAACGGCCAAAGTGTTAATTTTGAAGTCTTGATTGATACTTATGGATAGCCCATGAAGAGAATTATGCTAGCATCTTGAGAAAATTGATCTAGGCTTATCTTAGCCATTGAAATGCACTATTCGTGCCCTATGTGCATCTTTAATACCTATCTAGCTGATTCTATCTACTCATTTCCACCTCTAGCTTAATGCCATATGCCCACTCCAGGACTAATGGTGCTGAACCACACGTCGAACACATTTATATCAATAGGGATCCGATCTGCTTTTGGGGTTTTCGGCTAGTAAACTGGCAGGCGGCAGCGCCGCTCGCGGCTAACGCCGGAACCCCTCAATCCGGCCGGCTACCAAACGTAAGCCGATGTGGTGCGGAAATTCCGGCCTTATTTTCTGACATTGATTTTTGCAGGCAGGAGAGTTCCTACACTGATTCTTGCAAGCAGAGAGGGATTTTGCAAGCATGGATGGTTCTTTTCTTAATTCTTAGGATATAGCACGATTTCTTTCGAGTTTCTGCTTGCATCTCCATTCTTGTTTCATGCCCAAAAGCTTTGATTTGAGCCCCATTGCCCAAAAGCCATGGATTTCAGCAAATGGAGATAGCTTGCAAATGCCTTACCGTCTACATTCCCTGCGTGATATGCTGCTTGTTGCTCTACCCTAGAAACAGACGGATCCATCCCAGAAGCAGCCTGATATGCTATTTTCTCTGCCTCTACTTCTTCAAGGCTCAAGATAGGAACTCAAGACTTCTTCAAAGTACAAACGTGGGCACAAAACAGAACATAATCTTCGCTCACCGCTACTACAAATGAAGCTGTGGCCGCTGTTGCAAAGGAATCTCTGAAGCTCTGGCCAAAGGGCCCTTTTATTGGATTATTGAAGCATATAAGCTGTTAAATCCCATACTCTACAGACCATATCAATTCCTTCCCTTCCTCGAGATGCTTGCCCTCAAGGATGTGGAAGGATGTGGAACACACCAATGTTGCCACGAGGAATTGAGCTCTAAATTGTCTTCTTCCGTGGTCCACTGGTAAATTTTTCCGGGTAGGTCCTCATATATGCAGTTGACTATGCTACCAATATCACTGCTGGTAGCCTTGTTAAGGGCAGGTAGTATTTTGATCCATTCACTACATCCCATATGCGAGACAGCTGAGAACTCACCAGACTTCCTGAGTGCCTCTTTTTCATGGATAAGTTCATGCGCATCCATATTTTTGATGCAGCTGAGAATAGTCTGCACCGCTTTGTTTGGGCATTCCATTTTGCTGGTTGCATAACCCAGAGCAGTTAGCTCCTTGTTCCATGTAGGTGGGACAAACTCGAATTCCACCTTGTATTTGTTTTCTTCTTGTAATATAAGTCAGAATATTAGTTCCTATGTTTAAATGTTAACTTTTTTCACATACATGATCAAAGCTAAGGGATTCAAGCATCCCTGGTTGTACCAAGGAATTGAAGTGTCTAAAAAAATCCAGCCAGACCTAGTATCCTAGATCTAACATCAAACCTCGGTCAATCCCAAGGAATGTATTATCAATCCCTATTCCGTTTTCAACGTGAATCCCTGGTACTTAAAGTCCCTTAGCATTGATCATTATGACATTTTCTTAGACTGATATACATGGAATACTTAACAGACATGACCACATAGATGCCTTTAGACATTACTTATGAGCCCAAAAAGCTTGAAGTCTTTACAACAAACAATAGAACTCAAACAATATTTTCCTTTCCTATTCCATCCCTGCACCAGGACTGTAAAACCTGTATCAGGCCAACCTCCCATAAGCAAATGCCTCTTCTTTTTTCGTTTCACAGATGTCTTCTTATGTATTTTGCATGACATTAGCCTTTTTATATGTCAAGCCTGCCAAAAGTACAGCCCATGTATGAAATGTATTCTGATACTTTGTGATGGTCTGAATATTGAAATCAAGGGGCTCCTTAAAACGACTAAACAGACAGAAACATTTTCGTTCACAAGTGTTGCTAATAATCAATGCATCAAAACTTATTTCAGCTTTCAATGGTAAAGCAGACCAAGATTTTCTTCTTGCCTCTTTAGGACAGCATAAACATTTGCTCTTTATAGATATAAGACATGAACTGAATATTTATTACTTGAAAATTATGGAACTACACATGCAGCTTTTTCTTAAAAGATCATAAGCTTTTATAAGAAATTTGGTGCTTGTTAATGTAAAAATGGCATGTTCCATTAAGCATCCAGCTTTATGCATCCCTAGATGCTTACAAAATCCGCAAAGTAAAATTTGGAAATAAGATTGGCTTTACCTTTGCATCTGATATAACATCATTTATCCATGCCCAATCTAAGTACAAAAAACCTGTTTTAAACTTGGGGGAGAAATCTGATACAGTATTAAAAATCAGGAGCAACCTTTGCTTGTTTTTCTTCCGAATTTTTTGCTCAAGTCCAAGTCCGGATCTACCACGTTCAACCAACAAAAAGCAAGAAAAAACACAAGGGTAGGAGAGGTCCGGTACCTGCAGCCACATCAAATCATTAGCAATAGGCTTGGTAATGAATGAAAGGCCAAAAGGTACAATGGAGCCTCTCGGTTTATAGCCGATCAGCCCTTGTATCCTTCTGCCCTGTTAGTATACAATAGTAGATCCTTTTTTTTAAGAAAATAAATCAAATGCATGCTAATCTTGTATACAATAGGAAATCAAACCTGTTAAGCTTGCTCTAATATTTAGAAATGTCACATTCTTAGCACTGTTTTTTCAGCATATTAAGATATTTGTACCTGGAATTCGTCTTGATCTGAAGTATATTCATCAGGAATTTGTGTCTCAGGGAAGCTGGCTTCGCCTTTATCATGATATCCTGAGCTATTGTTATAAGTAGCTCTTCCACCAGGATTTCCTTTTTTGTTTGCCACAGCTCCTCTGGTAACGCTGGCATCCCTCTTAAGGTTAGAGTCTTTTCTCTGATCCCCCATCTTGCTGAATGTTTCGGTGCTATCAGAAGGGTTGCACTCTGAGAATTCATCTTCCAGCACTTTTTCATTCAAATACTCTTCCTCAGAGCTAGACGGCCATCTGAGTCGAATTCTCCCTCCATAATATAGAAGCATTAAGTATTTTATCTAAGGTTTTCAGTAGATCTTTATCCTGCCATGGCATGTGCGGGAGATCCTTTCTAAAGCTAGAGAGTAGTGTATAGATTAGTGTATTACCTTTAGAGTTAACTCCAGATCTTTTCAGACAGATTTTTCTTACCTTCTAACGTGAGGCATGAATGCCGTGAATGCCAATGCTGATGTACTGTCAGTTTTTGGTGTGTGATGCCTAGTATGGCTGCCACCAGTCGCATTCCCTAGCTGCCGAAATCCCTTTTGGCTGCTGTTTGTGTGAATCCCTTTATTTCGGCCCAACTGGACTCCGGTTCTCAATGGTCGTGACTATAATTACTACATTTTTCTTTCAAGAAAAACCATGGGGTATTTAGACCAATGTGTAAGTGTTAAACCATATATTTCCCTTATTTGGAAAGCTTCATGGGGTAGAAATATCCTACCAATTCATGCTATATTTACTTACTATTTCAATTAGATAACTTTGTCATCTAATGTGATACATGGTTAATAATTAAAAAAAAAAAAAGGGAGAGAGAGAACGGCCAAAGTGTTAATTTTGAAGTCTTGATTGATACTTATGGATAGCCCATGAAGAGAATTATGCTAGCATCTTGAGAAAATTGATATAGGCTTATCTTAGCCATTGAAATGCACTATTCGTGCCCTATGTGCATCTTTAATACCTATCTAGCTGATTCTATCTACTCATTTCCACCTCTAGCTTAATGCCATATGCCCACTCCAGGACTAATGGTGCTGAACCACACGTCGAACACATTTATATCGATAGGGATCCGATCTGCTTTTGGGGTTTTCGGCTAGTAAACTGGCAGGCGGCAGTGCCGCTCGCGGCTAACGCCGGAACCCCTCAATCCGGCCGGCTACCAAACGTAAGCCGATGTGGTGCGGAAATTCCGGCCTTATTTTCTGACATTGATTTTTGCAGGCAGGAGAGTTCCTACACTGATTCTTGCAAGCAGAGAGGGATTTTGCAAGCATGGATGGTTCTTTTCTTAATTCTTAGGATATAGCACGATTTCTTTCGAGTTTCTGCTTGCATCTCCATTCTTGTTTCATGCCCAAAAGCTTGGATTTGAGCCCCATTGCCCAAAAGCCATGGATTTCAGCAAATGGAGATAGCTTGCAAATGCCTTACCGTCTGCATTCCCTCGTGATATGCTGCTTGTTGCTCTACCCTAGAAACAGACGGATCCATCCCAGAAGCAGCCTGATATGCTGTTTTCTCTGCCTCTACTTCTTCAAGGCTCAAGATAGGAACTCAAGACTTCTTCAAAGTACAAACATGGGCACAAAATGGAATATAATCTTCGCTCACCGCTACTACAAATGAAGCTGTGGCCGCTGTTGCAAAGGAATCTCTGAAGCTCTGGCCAAAGGGCCCTTTTATTGGATTATTGAAGCATATAAGCTGTTAAATCCCATACTCTACAGACCATATCAATTCCTTCCCTTCCTCGAGATGCTTGCCCTCAAGGATGTGGAAGGATGTGGAACACACCAATGTTGCCACGAGGAATTGAACCTTGGCTCTGATACCAAATGTTACGCACTAGCACCTTTAGTGATAACCAATGCATCAAAAGGGTGGACCTTTTTGGGCCATGAGCCTTTGGGCCACGAGCCTTTGGGCCTTTGATCCAAAAGAGGGGCTGGTCCAAAGGAGGACCAAAGGGGCATGCATTCTATATAGTTGCTCGGGGGAGAGCTCCAGGGCAACGATGTTTTGGCAGAGAGCTCGTGGTTGGGAGGTGATATAGCATGATACGTCAAGAGTCCCTTTTAGTGGTATCAGAGCAACAAGTTTCAATGGCCGGTTCTTCTGCCAATGTTAACTTTGAAGACGAGGAATCAAGGAGAAACTTTTTGAGTTGGAGAATGATAATTCGCTCATGGGAGCAAAATTAGCAGCTGCTGGACATCCAGGTAGTGGCATCAAAATGGGTGGCAATGTCAAAATCGAATTCAAAGTGTATTCCGCCGCTACTAGTCATGCATATGAGCTTTTTGCATGGTTACAGAATTTGGATCCATATTTTGCCAAAACTAAGGATGACGAAGACACTTAGTTATATTTTACTGAGTGTCATCTAGATGGTGTTGCAAAGGACTGGTGGCTGGATATCCAGAAAAACCAGCCAGTCGATATTTAGGAGCGAGATCTTATCGTTGTGTGAAATAAATTGACCCAACAAAACGTGGAAACTGTTCGAGCCCTTCATCCAAGTTTTAAAGAAAGGACTCCAGCTTAGTAAAAATGATACTGAGAAGTCTGAAAAACTCATGGGTAGGGTTCATCATTGGATACGGGTGAAGCTCGATCTTCAAGTTGCCAATCTGTCTTTTGGCGAGCTCTGTAAAATGATAGAGAAAGTAGAAGAGGAAGGGCTGCCCCCCACGGAAGCGATTGATGCTCAATGTGGCCTCAAGTTATCTATGAAGGAGGCGAGTGGCTTTCTGGAGAAACCAATGGGGTCTGCTCCAGGATCTGGGCCATTCAAATGCTCGCACGCAGACATTGCATATAATGAACCTGTTGGGGCCAAAGAACCAAAGGAATCTTATCAAGCATATAAGAAGCGGCTAATGCGGGAGAATAAGTGTTTTGTTTGTTATTCAACCGACTATAAGTTTTATGAATGTCCTATGCAATGTTGTTACGTCAAAATCCGTACCTTTAAAAAACGTTTTTTAAGATTTTTTTGAAGATTTTTAAAGTTTTTGAAAAAAATCTTTAAAAACGTATTTCATATAAAATACATTAAAAATCTTTAAAATCCTTAAAAATCTTTAAAAATCCTTAGACTGTGATTTTGTTTATTCAAATATATAATATTTTTGAATTTATTTATCCTTGTATATGAGATTCTTATATTTCTTAATCTTTATAATAATGTTTTTCTGAACTTTCTAAGAGTTGCATGGCAAAACAACTATGATATCTTTGTACTTGAACTTAATAGTTTTTAGTAGCAGCATAAATTTCTGATTTACTTGTTGGCATGCTACGTCTTGCAACTTGTAGTAAAAATATGCATTTTAACTATAGCAAATATATCCAATAAAGCAGTGCAAAGAATGTGCAATTTTTTTTATTTTATTTTTTCGGCCATACCAAAATCATAAAAATCCTTTAAAAAATGTGAGGATTTTTATATAAAAATAAAAAACAGGTTTTTTAACAACATTGGTCCTACGCCTAGCTTAAGTCTGGGACTGAGAAAAAGGATAAAAGTAAGAAAATAGCGAGATGGAAAAGGAAAAAAGGTGGCCACTATTCGGGAGAAATTGGATACAAATTCTGTTGAGAATAGTAGTCTTTTACGATTTTGGACTATTATTCAAGATCAAAAAGTACATATCCTATTCGATCCGGGTAGCGAGCTTGATTTCACTTCTGCTCGATTGGTAAAGGAACAAAAATTAACTTCTATTCCTTTATCAAGTGATGTAGAATTGTCTTCTGCTTTCTTGAATGTTGCCCCTCCACCTTCTTCATTCATGGTCAAGGATGTTGAATTTCAATTGCGGGGATATGTCTGTAAACGTTCTTTCATGGTTTCTGACCTTGGAGATATGGATGTTATTATAGGCATGCCGTGGCATAAGGCTATCAATCCTCTTATAGATTGGAAGGCGGGAATCATTATGTTATCCTTGGAAGGGGGTAAAAAGACCTTCAAGTTTGTGAAGGATGATATTGTTTCCCTAATTTGAAGAGTTTCTGTTGTACAGTATAAGCGTTTGGCAATGAAAACACGTTTTGTGTATTTGGAGATTTTGCATCCTAAGTCTAGTGCATCCCCATTAAATGAGCGTCAAATCGTCTTTTTGGAATATCATGATAATGCCCTTTTAAATGAAATTCCACAAACTTTGCCACTCCAATATCTGGAGGACCACAGGATTGATCTTCTTCTTAGGAACGAACCTCTTAATCAAGCTCCTTATCGAAGAATGCATGGCCAACAAGTTGAGATTCGGCACCAACTTGATCAGTTACTTCAAGCTAGATTGATCCGCTATAGTTCTTCACCTTTTGGTGCTCCTGCCTTGTTTGTAAAAAAAAAAAAAAAAAAAAAAAAAGACCTTTTAAACCTGTTAAAACAGACTTTTACCTTTCATGGACTTTTGCAAAGACCACTTCCGGTCAATATGCAGCCTTAAGCCAAAACAGGTGTACATTTGACTTAAGCCTTAAAATGGTTAGCATTTATCAAGGCAAAAGCAAATACCATATTCTACAATCTACAAGAAGTTCCCCATTCACTAGAGCTTATAAACAGAATCCAAAAAGTTCTCCATAAATATTTGTATTACCAATGTTAAAATACTTTTTGAAGTCTAAAAGACTGCTTTTTCTAGACTGGAATTAAAATATCCAGCAGACTTAGATTATACAAATTCTCAAACCTGAATCATTTGATATGAAAGTACTGACCTTAGCCAGCATATTATGTATAAATAATTTTCAAGGCCTAGAGGTAACTACCATGTTGCTGAATCAATGACGTTCAGCTTAATCTTCCATCCTTTGTCATCTTGTCTTGTAAGCTTTTCCAGTTTGAAATAATTGGAAAACACACATAGGAGCAAGAAATCCCGTTACCTGCAGTGAAACCAGAGGACAGTTAGCCTAAGAAGGGTAAGAGCCTAAGTCACTAACAGGTAAGCTTTAGATTTCATGAGCTTTTCGCCCTTCACCTTGCATGTAATCATAAACATAATAGTTAAGTTTATTCATCCACCAAAGCCTGTTGCCTTACTCTGGCCAACACACTTAACTCACATGCAGCCATTAAATTAGCATGCATGCTAAAAAACAAAGACTTAAGCATACACAACGTGGTCTGGAGGCCTCTTTCCTGGTAAAAGGCATGCAAGAGATGTCTATTTTAGTCCTAAATTTTTGCTAGTAGAAAGGTCAGAAAACAAATTTTCATGCAGCAGCCTTTTTTCCAAACTGCCCTCATTTTAAGAGCCCTTTAGAATCAGTATGGAATGCTTAAGAGCAATAGATAGCAGCCAAAAATTCTGTTGCTTCCATCGGTAGACCAGCTACCATGCAGCAGCCTTTATGTATATCTTACATAAATGAATAAAATCCACGGTAATCTACTGACCACACTTCTTATAGCATCTAGACCTGCAGTCACTAAGAAGACTTCTCCAATTTTTATAGCTATTCAATTGTAAATGCATAACTACATGCCCAAGCAATTATAAATGGGCTTAAATATCTCCAAATGCTCAGATCTAACCAAATGCAAAAAGGACATAAACTGTTTAATATGCATGTTGCCATTTCTCATGTACATCTACTGGCTCCACTTTTTTTGCAAAAAATGCCGTGCACTCAGGGTCACCTTATGTAGCTGTTAATAATCAGAAATAAAGCAAATATTACCCAATGGAGCCTAGCAATTATCTACTCAAAGGACCAACATCTTTTTTCCACCATCCCGAAGCTTGTTGAAATCTACCATGCAGATCCCTAAAGCTTAGAATTTAAGGCTTCTAAACTCAAGATAATGTCTAACACTGCATATGCTCCTCCAGCTTCATTTATATCAGAAATTTCTTGCAGTTCCCTTAATAAGTTTTAATTAGATTATAGATCTAGTAGGAACATGGCCACAACTCGTGTATGCTGCTCTGTCCCACTCTTAAATATCATGCATTAGATGGCAGACTTAGAAATTAAGCTTTCTACCATCTGGAGAATGTAAACATAACTGTTTAAAACCCATCTATGTCTACTCATATCTGCACATTATAGACAAACTAGGTATATGGACAAGTGCATGCTAATCCCATTAACATCAGTCCTAAGTTTAATCCATATTTTTACTATGATATATCCATTTCTTTACGGTAGCCTTGTAAGCCTGTGTACAGGGTGCTTAAACATTTCTAAACCAGAATTCTTATGCTATAATTATCCCGATTACTACTGCTGTAGAACCTTTTAAGATCTCAGGCTTTTCGGTGCTCATTCAGTGCAATCATGAAGGCATGCTGGAAGAAGGAGCAAATACATCCTACTGCAGCAAACATATAGGCCGCAAATGCACAACCCATGGCTCATTATCGTAACATTAGACTAATGTAACATCCAGTTGAAAAGAAAATAGACCAAGACGCATAATGTCATGCCTTATTATCATATAAAGAAAAATATTCACACAAAGTATTTAACAAATAGAGTTCAAACCTGGGAGAAGACCTTTGTTCCAACATAATTGCCTTTGGTCATGTTGATCTGCAATTTGCCAGAAGATCCCCAATGCCTTGTTTACTCAAAGAAATAGCGGATGGCATCTCTATATGATTCTCCTGGATTATCACATGCAAATGACAGTAGATTCAGTTATGTCACCTGCATCTTTCCCTTTATTTAAATTATCATAGCTCTTTAGTTCTGTTGCTACGATAGCCTTATGGAATTGGCATATTTTTCCCTGAAGTATTTACCTCCTTCTCCCAAGACGCAGGCAGCCAAGCCATCTTCAAAGCCATCTTATTTACATCTATTTTCACAGCCTATTGCAGCCGCAGTTCTATAAAACTAAAAGATCACTCATCTTGCTATGCATTTGTGGCTCTACTATCCAAGACATGCCATAATATTCTATATGTATCTATCTTCCAGCATTCTACTCCGCAAGAGCAAGTCCGGAATACCCTAGTTAGGGTTCAAGAAATGCAGGATCATATTTACCTTTTATTTTTCTAAACCCTAGTTCTTGCGTAATCGAAATCTTACCATCCATCAATGGCTAAGCGTTGCCCAATCTGTTGCAGGCCAGCTGTATGGTGGCCGCTGAGCTATCCAAAGCTCTGTAAAAATCAATTTTAGGTTATAAAAAGCGTGACCATGTTTTTCTTTTTTTCCTATTTCTCTTTTCCACGAGTTTTCTTTCCCTATACATATGTAAAGGACATTTTAGATCAACACCACCATTATGCAACCATGGGTTTTCACCCATACTCCATTTCTTTAAACAATATCAAACATTTGCTACATGCCCATAATTGTGGAATTATTAAGATAGAAAATGGTTGCCCAATATGCTTTACCTTCTTTCCAATGGAATTTGCAATGGTATGAATTTCCAGCCAATGTAGATATGTCGCATTTTCATAAAAATGTTATAACCTTACCATTTAGCAATTATGCCAGGAACATTCCATAATCTTTAAAAGGACACACGTTTTTTGTTGTTGAGCATAATATAGTCCTATGAAGCTCACTCTATCTTCATGCTTTACTCTGTTCATGTACATGTATGAAAGTGTAACTGCATTCCACATTATTCATAATAAAAAAAAAAAAAAAGATAATCCCTAGCGCATGTATATAGATTATTGTGCTTTGAATAAGATCACCATAAAAAATAAGTTTCCTATACCAAGGGCAGATGATTTGTTTGATCAAATCCAAGGCGCCACGATTTTTAGCCGTCTTGATCTTAAGTCAGGGTATTGGCAACTTAAGGTTGTGCCTGAAGAGGTTCACAAGACTGCGTTTCAGACATCCTTTGGACATTATGAGTTTTTGGTCATGCCATTTGGACTTACAAATTTTGCCAGCTTCTTTTGCGAGGCTAATGGGGTGAATATTTGAAGATGTGCATGGTGCTTATGTTGTCATTTTCTTTGATGACATATTAGTTTTTAGTAAGTCCGAGGAAGACCATTACTTGCATTTGCGAGAGGTTTTCCCTCGGTTAAGAATAGAATAGAATAGAATAGTATAGAATAGAATAGAATAGGTTTTTAGCGTCCACGGAGACCAATTGGCCTATGGGACCCAAACAAAAAGAGAGCAGCAAGCGTATTACTGACAGGATTAAAAAACCCCCGCCCCGAAGGGTTTTCGAGGGAAAAACCTTAGCAGTAATAAGCATGCTGGCACACTGTACAATTGCATAGGACAGTTCAAGACCGTCCCGTAGGACAGGGAGGAGTCTATTACTCTTAATCCTAAGAAAAGTGTCCTTTTTAAATAAAAAATTGAATATTCAGATCATATTTTCGTGCTGAAGGTCTTAAAGTGAATCCCAGTAAGGTACAAGCAATTGTGGATTAGCCAATACCTACTTCGGTTGCTGCATTGCGTTCTTTTTTGGGCTTATGCAGCTACTATAGGAAGTTTGTCCAGAATTTTGCTCGTTTAGCTTCAGATCTACATTTGTTGCTACAAAAATTTAGATCACTTATTCTTAGAGAGGTCCATGATGCACCTACTACGGGTCATCGTGGCATGGAGGCAACTTTGGCAAAGCTCGAACCATACTTTATTTGGCCTGGATTGCGGAGAGATATCTTGGTTCATATTTGTCATTGTGTCACTTGCCAATGGATAAAGAAAGCGAACAAGAAATCTCATAGTGTTCCTTTATCCTTATCTATTCCAGGAACGAAGTGGGAGCAAATCACTATGGATTTCATTGTTGGTCTTCCCGGAAGTTCTCGCAAGAATACTGTCATTTGGAAGTTTTTTTATTGTTTAACTAAGCATGCACATTTTATTCCTTGTTCGGATAAGTTGACAGCTTATAGTGCGGTTACGCTCTTTATCAAAGAGATATTTAGGCTACGTGGATGTTCTAAGATTATTATATCCGATCATAATACAAAGTTTACCAGTAAATTCTAGAAGGCATTATTTATGCAATTGGGAATGGAATTAAGGTTTTCCATTACTTTTCATCTAGAAACTGATGGACAATTCGAGGTGGTAAATAAAGTTATTTGCTCCATCTTAAAGGGGTTTGTCAATGAACATCAAGGTCATTGCGAAGAGTATTTGCCTATTGCTGAATATGTGTACAACACCACCTATCAGTCTATCATAAAGATGATCCCTTTTTAGGCAGTCTATGATCAGCCTGTACGGGAGCCACTCTTTTGAGTGTATGAGGATGTACAGTTGCTGATGATCTAGTTATTGAACATAAGGATCTCATAGACTTGCCTCAGGCTCGTATTCGAGATGTTCATGCTTCTTTTGCAAATAAATCAAGTTGCTGCAACCAATAGTTTTTAAGGAAGGAGATTGGGTATCGATGAGGATCCATAAAGGCCACTTCAAGAAAGATGCGTGCAAGAAGGATCTTAAGTTGGCACCCTGTTTCCGTGGACCATTTCAAGTTATTAAAGTGGTTAATGAGAATGCATATCAATTAAGATTGCCTCAAGGTTGGAAAATGCATGATGCAGTGAATGTTTCATCCCTAAAGGCTTATCATGGTAAGGAGTTACCTCAACTTGGGAGGTTAAGTGAGCCAGAATTGATTGATGATTTCAAAGTTCTAGAACCGAAAACAATTTTGGCGGATAAATCCACTAGTGGTTCAAGACAGTATTTGGTAAAGTTTGCTCACAAACCTTTGGAGGACGCTTCATGGGACGTGACAATGTTTAAGAAGCTTATTTGGATATTCTTCGGAATATAAAGATCGAAAAGCAAAGGAAGCCGAGGGACAGGAAGATGTCCAAGGACATGCTTCTACTAGCTGGCCTAAGAGAGGGCCAAGGAAGGATTATGCTCGGATGGCTAAAGGTATTTAAACGCCCTTTTACAGCAGAGAACTGCTACAATGTCAAGAGGCAAAGAATGATGTATGCCAAGGACGTGGAAAAAGGCCTTGGGCCTTTTTGGGCCACATGGGCCTTTGAGCCTTTAGGCCTTTGGTCCAAAGGAGGGGTTGGTCCAAAGGAGGACCAAAAGGGATGCTATATAGTTGCTCGGGGGAGAGCTTTGGGGCAGCGGTATTTTAGCTGAGAGCTCGTGGTTGGGCAGTGAGATAGCGTGCTACGTCAAGAGTCCGTTTTAATTTAAATATGCAAAGTTCATTTACATGCCATATCAAATAGAACTAATACCTTACCAACAACCCAGACTTCCTTTTTCCCAGTGCGCAATCCAAGATAATCTGCAAAAGATGAGGATTATATGCAAGGACGTCACCGGACTTGGGCACACATAAAAAAAAATTTTAAACCTCTGTGATCAAATCCAGAACCTGCAATACACACTACCTTCCTTTTTCTTTATGATCACTGCTGATCTAAGCTACTTTTTGGAAAAAAAATTGAAGAAAAAGGCAGATTCAACTATGCCCAATCCCATTCCGAATCCGAGTGCCGCTCTGAATCCGTGGCAATATTTTGGATTGAACTCTGCCGGAAGGAGGAGGAAGAAAAAAGGACATGGGTCTTGCGAGCTTGGATGCCATGTGCATTGGCTATGCTATTCTTCTAATCTGGCCGCAGAGATGCAAAACGGTAAAATCCTACTTAAATTTTTTCTCCTACTCTCTAGGGGTTTAACCTATGGGTGGGAGGTTCGATTCCGACTGCCGTTGAAATTCTTTAAGAAAAAAATAGTTCTCCCTTTGTTTGGTTTAGTGACTAATCCTTATGAATGCTGTTAATGTGGCAAGACGTAAAAAATACTATCCAAGGGCCACGTGTGTTTAGAGGGGAAAAGTATTTCTCTACAAGGGAATGTCACTTTAATTGACATTCTGGAGGTGGAAACAGGGCGACGCTCGTTAGCGCGGAGCCTTGTTGACATCTCGAGAATGTCACTTAAAGTGACATTACCTTTACGTGGAGACCACTTAGGGACGCTTCACATGTCACGGCAAAAACTTGCCAGACGTCAAGCCGTTGGAGACGCTCAGCTGGAAACTGCTCCAGCAGTTCGGGGAACGTCAAACCGGCCGTCTCGAATGAACTGCATGTGAATACAGAAAAATTTACATGTGAGGCGCCTCTTAGTCGTCCATTCTATGACACGTGTCAAACATCCAATGGCTAAAGTCAAGAATGTTAGTGAAAAAAATGCAAGTAAAAGTAGAATGCAAGTAGATGGAGATTCTTGGAAATGAAAGTTTCCACATGGCAATATCTCATTGGACAATGGGATAGAATGGAGACTGTGTGGTTTTTACGGTTCCAAAATATAATTTCCTAGTCATATATATAAGAACATTTGACACTTGGCTGCATACAAACCCGGTTCATGCGAAAGGAATACATAGCCAAAGATCTGTTTACACAAAATGAAAACATAGGAGATTTTAGTGCAAGAAGCAGATCGCCGGAATCGACAGAATGAGGTTGGTGAAAGTGGCAACCTGCAGCCTCAATCAATGGGCGATGGATTTTGATGGCAATCTTAAGCGTATCAAGGAGTCCATTTGTCGAGCTCGCAAAGCAGGGGCTACCCTTCGCGTTGGACCCGAGCTCGAAATTACTGGCTATGGCTGTGAGGATCATTTTTTGGAGGAGGACACCTCCACTCATGCGTAAGTCTAATCTTCTTTCCTACTCCAATTGACTTGGATTTAATGAGCTAGGATAGATTACTATTTGATTTCACTACGTCTTGAACAAAAGGATACTTGATATGGTTACACTCCTGTTCAATCAAAGATCTTTTTCTGTTAAGTAGGAGGGAAATGATCTATGCATTAGTGGAAAAAGAGATAGAAAGTACCTGCTAGAATACTTAGCACTCGCTAAAGGAGCAACTGCAATGATGATATACTGCTGATATTTAGCCTTCTAGTAGCCTCATTTTTCAGGAACATGTTACAGTCTTATTGCACAAAAGAAGAGGCTTGAGTGTAGCAGCCTTACCAAGTGTTGCATACCCAAGAGAATAGATCAGTCCATATTTGGCTAAGTATATGCATTGCAAATGAGAAATGGATCTGCAGTGAGGACAATTGCCTTTTTATACCAATTAGAATAGGCTCTATACAGAGTCAGTCGAGCCCAAAGCCAGCTAATGAAAGCAGGACTAGCTACTCTGGCTGTGATTGGATTGGGATGATGCTTAATGCTAAACTGGTTCTTTCAGGACACATGTATTGATGGTAACAACAATTATATATATCAATTTTTGGCAAGCTAACAGAACCTAGCATTAATATGACCGAAAGCACATGTGCAAATTTGGAGTGGCTGCTATTTTATAATCTAGTGGACAAATCAGCTACGTTAGACCTTATCACCTATTATTACATGTCACCGTTGAAGTGTATCTGATGTGGCAAGTCAGCATAAATTGTCTGGTGATCTTATCACAAACAGCCAACAACACTTCATATACTGATAGCATAGAGGCTACACGTACAGTCTTTCATTCCCTGCAGCTTCAATGCCTGCAAAGGGGTACCTCCTTCATGAATAAGATAGCCATTATGCTCATTTTCATCATCAATTACGAAATGCAAAGACGTATAACAGAAGTAAAACAACCATTACTCTTATTTTCAGCTTCATCATTTTACCATTTCTCCCTCTTTGCTTCTTTTCAACCATGTATTTGGCATAGTTTATACTTCTATTGCTCGTGGGTATCATTTCATTGTATTGTCATTACAGGTGGGAATGCCTTGCCGACATATTATCTTCTGACTTGACATATGGAATTGTATGTGACATTGGAATGCCAGTGGAGCAAGGTGGTGTTCGCTATAATGCACGGGTCTTTTGTCTTGATAGGCAGATTCTCTTAATTCGTCCTAAAAAATTCCTGGCAAATGATGGTAACTACCGTGAACTGAGATGGTTCTCCTCATGGAAGCACCATCATGAGCTGGTAGAATTGGAACTTCCTGAAGTAATAACAGCTGTCAATTCTCAGCGAAAAGTACCATTTGGTGATGCGTACATTACTTTCCAGGACACGTATGATACGTTTCTCGAGTCATATCATAATGTTGGGATAGCTTTATTTTTTTAGCATTGAGTACTCAAATGATACATGCAGGGCCCTTGCATCAGAGACATGTGAGGAGCTTTTCACTCCAGCATCACCTCATGTCCCACTTGCTCTGAACGGTGTTGAAATTTTTGCTAATGGTAGTGGTAGTCATCATCAGCTACGGAAGTTGAACAAAAGGCTAGAGTTGATACAAGGCGCCACTGGCAAATCGGGTGGCATATATCTTTATGCAAATCAACAAGGTTGTGATGGTGGACGTCTCTATTATGGTAATTATGCTTTCTCATCACTCTGAGTAACAATTTAAAGAGGAACTAAATTATTCAACCAATCTTTGCAGATGGATGTGCTTGTATTGTGGTCAATGGCGACGTCGTTGCACAAGGATCTCAATTCTCACTTCATGACATTGAAGTCTTCGTTGCTTGTGTTGACTTGGATGCAGTAAGTATTGAGACAGACCTAGAGTACTGAGTTTGCAAACAGATTTGTAAATGTTACATGAACACATTGATATAGGTGAAAAGCTATAGGGGTTCTATAAGCAGCCTCAGAGAGCAGGCTAGTCAGCAAGCATTCATCCCTTCTGTACAGGCTGACTTTTCTCTCTCAAATGTGAAAGATGTTCTTAGTGTCGTCCCTTCAATGCCAATTGTGGTAAGATTCATCACTTCCTTGCATCTTCTTTACTGGTATGCTCAGTTTATACTGCTCATGGTAAAAATTACATTATTGAACAAACTGAAATTGAAAAGCGAAGTTTATGGAAGTGAGAGATGGGGAAGAGAGGGGAGGATTAGGTCTATAGAAAGAGAGTAAACAACATGTGAGTAGGCACAACATTTTAGGCCGCTTATTCTTATGAGTACAATGCAGCACGCATTGCATAGCTGTAACTCATACCTGCATCCATCCTTAGTCCTAGGTGACACTGAAATAACGTTTTCAACCTATTCATTCCCATCTCCCTAGGTTAAAATTTGACCATTCCTTGTGGTTAGAAGGATTTGCAATTTGAGCCACTTGACTAAAGTCGAATTTAAAAGGCATTTTGTCATGCTCAGTTATTAATGAGATGTGAGGCGGATTCTCTTGTTTCTTCCAAGAGGCCAACATTCTTAGCAAAGCTTAATAGATTTGCAGATTAGAAACGTGTGGCTCTTATTTCCAAAAAAGGATTGAAATAGAAGATGGCTACTCAAGCATTTCAAATCAGGGACATAGTCTGATAAGACAGAAACAATCTTTTTTTTATTACTAATGGCTGCTAGAATGAATCGCAAGTTAGTAACTCCTTCTGATTTAGTAGTACGTCTTATGGTCAAGGTTTTATCGATCAATAGCTCTATGCAATTGGGTTAGAACCAAGATGTTGGTAAGTTGTTATGGGCCAATGCAAGGGGAAAATGGAACTTGGATGAGGATTAGCTCTCGTCACTCTGATCACCTATGTGGTGAATGGGCGTTGGCATAAAGTCCACAAGCACAAGATGTTTGGCATGCAGTTGTATTGAAATTGATGTTTTTATTTCATTAGCTGCCCGGCTTACACAATTGTTGCATGTACGAGTAAATTGTAAAAAACATCTGAGATAGTCCGATCTCATAATACCTCCTAAGTTAAACGTCTGTAGCCTACTGGGCATATTACTGGGATATTACTTGCTCCTTGTCGTTCATGGGCCATGCTTACACTAATGGTCTCATAGGGTCAAGTGCTTCAGTCCTACTTTTTGACGTCTTATAGTAAGAGCTAATTGGTTGGCCAGGAACCTTTCCTTGGAGGATTGTTTCTGCGTATCCGAATGCTTACTTCCAACATAAAAGATGGGATACTAACTGAATAGTACTCTTGTCGCCATCATACAGTTGTGGTCTTTTTGCGGCTTTTGCAGCTAGTGCCTTCTGCATCTCAGCCAGAAGAGCTCAAATTCAGCTTGCTGTGGTACTAAGACTGTCTTTCAGACATCCAGCTGGATACATTTGGCCCAAGTGAGAAGACGAGCCAAGTTGTATATCTTCCTGTGTTCGCAAAACTTGCATAATCAGCATTCTAAAAAGATTTGGCATGTATGGTTTTCTGATCATTTATACAGTGGCCTTTCTTGTAGAGTGAAATAACATGCTTATGGATTTTCAGCACTTAAGAATACATTTTTAGCTATGCACTCTGAATCGTCAATCATAGAGTGATTAGATGCATTTTTAGTGAACCTGTTTCAGCAAGACTGCTAAATTCAAGGATATGTTTATATTTGACTGAGAATTCTCCAGGGGTTACCAAATGAGTATGATGGTATAGTTTCCAGCATCAGGCTTAATTCATTAAAACCTTCTCAGCCTGAGCTTAGAGCTGCAGCAATATAATAAGCTATATAGTGAAGAATATTCAACTGTAGCTTAGTAACATCACTATCATGTAAAGTGTAGTGTGAAAGGCCATAGAGGTGGCGATTTCTTCTTGCAGCAATATGATCTTAGAAGATGATGGAGAAGGAAATTTCTGGTTGAGACGATCTCACATCTCCGAAGAGGAGGAGAATGAAGCAGATATCGAAGTTTTAGCAAATAGAGAGTCATATATGGAGTGTTAAACTATAGTGTAAACATCCTTTCTATAGATAGATAAGATTTGCCTATATGGAGCTGACAGCTCATGAAAGTGCCACATAGGCATGCCTATAAGTATTTGTCTATATGGACCTGGCTCATGACGGTGCCAGCCAAGTGTGCAAATAAGTGACTTCATAAGTATAAACTCCTAGATGAATTTGTATGTGCCACATAGGCATGCCAATAAATATTTGTCTACATGGACATGGCTCATGACAGTCCAGCCACAAGTGCGCAGATAATAAGGATAAGTTCCTAGATGAATTTGTATCAAGTTTTCCTATTGAGTCGAGGCATGTGTTCACTATTCTTTTCACGGTATCAATGGTAGATCAACTGGAGCGATTTGCCTTGTAGGATCATGTTCTAGCGAGAGACTCCTGAGTGAGAATAATCAATTTTTTGTGAGGTTCCCTCTTTTTCTTTCATTGAGAAGCGTATCATACCAGTGCATTTTCAGATTTGGCGCAGGGGAAATGTGGAAAATATCATCGATTATTTGTTTCTGAAATCAGAAGTTTTGATGTAGCGGAGGAGGGATTATGTTGCAATCCCTTTGGCAGGGCTGGAAGACGAATCAAGGGTCAGCTGAGGCTTGATTGAGGTAATTTGGTTTGGTTCCTTCAGATACCTAAAGGCAGTGCTAATAGGTTATTGAAGGTGGTTCAGAAGGTTCATCACCTAAAGCAGGATTGCAGGTGAAATGAACTTCTATTTGGATTTCTTCTAGATTTTCAAAGATCGTTGGAATCTTGCTCCTATAATTAACTATATAAGAGTAATTTTTAAATTGAATATATATCAAGCTTCCCTATTGAGTCGATTTCATATTTGTGTTCACGCATGTGTTCACTCTTCCTCACTTAGTTCAAGTGGTTCCCTGAAAATGATTGACTCAGCAAGTTAATAGAGCAAACTTCCAATTAGACCCATGTATCAAGCTAATACAGAATTACCATCTGCACAAAACTGAAAATGGAAGTTGCCAAGGTACTGACACTTACTATTTCATTTCTACACTGAGATAAACACCATCAGGTGTCTGCCAAACTTCCAGCCTGCATATAAATGTACAGACTAAAGCTCAGAGACTTGGGGATGCCCATTCCTAGTCAAAACTAGGGGCAAGGAAGCAAGAAAATAAGTCAGTGCACATTGTGTCAAAGGAGTGAAATGGTTGTATTTATTTATAGTTTGTTTTTTTTATCCATGTAAAGGTTAATTACCATCTACCAGAAGAAGAAATAGCTTTTGGTCCAGCCTGTTGGCTTTGGGATTATCTGCGCCGCAGTGGTGCGACTGGTTATTTGTTGCCATTGTCGGGTGGTGCAGACAGCTCCTGTGTTGCTGCAATTGTTGGTTGCATGTGTCAGCTTGTCATCAAAGGTAAATGGAGGCCGTCACACATTTTATGTCAAAGTAAGCTGAGCTAAGTTCAGAAAACATGTAGGTCTCGAAGAAGGTGATTCGCAAGTGCAGTCTGATGTGATGCGCATTGGAAATTATGTGAATGGCGAGTTGCCGAAGAATGCCAATGAACTAGCACAACGGTTGCTCAACACAGTGTATTTGGGGTCTGAGAACAGGTGAGTTTTCTTTGGCTCCTTGATGGAGTTGTGGACACGGATTTCTGCTTTTCTTATTATGGCCCCCTGCTCAAGTGGTCTGCATAGTTTTTGCATGCGTTTATTGTCCATCAGCCATTTGACTGCATACTAAGGCAGAAAAATAGCTTCTACATCCCTTTGAGACCTTAGAAAATGGCTAGTGCAAGGAAGGTTTAAATAGAAATTCATGCATTGGACCATATCTGGAAATTACTTTTTGAAGGCTTTACTTGGGCCAACTAAAAGACTTTTTTCTGAGGCAACATTTTAGTGACTTATTTTTTATACTATGATAATATTTTCGTTCAGTTCAGAAGCTACACGCAGCAGAGCAAAGCGCTTGGCTGAACAAATTGGAGCATCTCATTTGGATGTAAAAATCGATAAAGTGGTTTCTGCACTTGTATCAGTATTTGTTTCAATAACAGGCAAATCCCCTCGTTACAAGGTGTGGTTTATTATCATCGCGATGAATTTTGACATGTCATTTAGAGCTTGGAATTTGTCATCGTATGATTGTGCAAGTATATTTAAAGATATAATCTCACGTGACATGACATGCTGCATGATGGATTGAATATTAAAAATCAACTTGATTCCATCCTTGTAAGTGGTCGTCCTTTTTACCTTTGTCCTTCTCAACAACTTTTGCTTGTACTTCATGCAGTAGTACGCCAGGCACTTACTGTTAGGTGGTTAAGATTTCTTCTTTTATATGGCAGGTTGATGGTGGTACAGTAACCGAGAATTTGGCACTTCAGAATTTACAAGCACGCGTCCGCATGGTGATCACTTATATGTTAGCTTCTCTTCTTCCATGGGTCAGAAGCAAGTCTGGGTTCTTTCTTGTCTTAGGTGCTGCTAATGTTGATGAGAGCCTACGTGGATATCTGACAAAGGTAAATTTCAGGGACTTTCTGGTTTAGAAATTAGAAATTTGCAAAATGCTTTATACATGTTCAAATATTACAGATGCTGCTCTTTTCCTGGTGTAGTTACAGTGAAATAGTTCTACTATATGTGTTTTTTCAATGGCATCTAACATCTCCTTGAATATGTTACATTTTTGTTGTTAATAGTATGATTGCAGCTCGGCAGATATAAACCCAATTGGTGGCATTAGCAAGCAGGATTTGCGGTCCTTTTTGCGCTGGGGTGCTAATCACCTTGGCTACTCGACCTTGGCTGAAGTTGAAGCTGCTGCACCAACCGCTGAACTAGAACCAATAAGGGAGAACTATACCCAAGTAATCCTGTTTGCCTTTTACATATTTATTATCCATTATTATTACAGTTGTCTGAACCTTGTTTATGAATATTTATTTATGTAAACCTATCTGGTTTTAATCAGACTGATGAGGAAGACATGGGCATGACTTACCAAGAACTTTCCATGTATGGACGTTTGCGAAAGATCTTCCATTGTGGGCCAGTTTCCATGTTCCAGGTGCCACATGTACTTGTGATCAGGTATAATAGTGAAGGCAAAGCCATACTAACATATGTAACTTCTTTCAGCATCTATGCCACCGTTGGAACGGAAAATTAAAGCCTTCTGAAGTTGCTACTAAGGTTAAAGACTTCTTCCGATATTATTCCATCAATCGGCACAAAATGACAACTCTCACACCCTCTTACCATGCAGAAGTATGTAAACTATATCTTTTGTTTTGTAAACTTTGGCTTTTCAGACATGCTAGGTGGTCAGTGTGTTATCTTTGTCGACATGCCATCAGGCGCCTCTTTAGGGATGCTGTTAGTAGAACATTTCTATCAAATGTTACTCTTGCATGATCCAACAATTGGTAGGGCATCTCTCATACACCGAATTAGCATGTGTTCTTGTAAGGACCTGGCATAATGGCCTATTCAAGGCTAAAAAGCATGAGGTGGATTTTTTATCTGAGAATCTTATGAAGGGAGTGAAACACTAAAACCCGTCTACACACTGTGTTTGATCTATGGGGGTGTGGCTCTCTTCAGTTAATAGATGCTTTTCAAGATGACGTTACTCTTGACACATTATCTATGATTTCTTACAGAATTATTCTCCAGAGGACAACCGCTTTGATTTACGCCAATTTCTTTATAATAGTCGATGGCCTTGGCAGTTTAGAAAGATTGATGAAATGGTCAAGCTCAATGGTGAACAAGGAGATCAAGAACCAATGACATATCAAGCCAGTAATGCAGAAGTTGCAGGTGCACATGCATTTGGTTTGGGTGTTCCATCTGCTGCCTCAGCAAATCCTCACGTTGGGAACTAAGAACAGTGTCTGAAACGCCTGCTATCCAGCCTCACTTGCATGGATAACTCTCAAACTTGTGAAATCTAGTAATGGAGGCCTCTGGATATTTTCCATGTCTCAATTCAATTCAAATGTAGTGGAGGCCTCTATATTAGTCCATGCCTCAATTCAATTCATGTGTTATTCTTTCTGCATAGATAATTTTTTATATTGCAATCTTATAGTAGATTTTCTGGCAGCATCAGCATCTGGGAATTGATGAGGAGAAGAGCTTTTGTGTAAGAATCTCATTAAAATTTGTACTTAAAAGCATTAAAATTTGTAGAATTTCTACTTAATCATCATTATGAAACTGTTCTTATGCAAACCAACCTACTAATCATGATTCCCGGATTCAAGATTGGCTTTGCAAACACCAGCCTACCAAGAATTTAGTCTCCAGTTGAGCACTCACTTTTATCTCTATTAAGCCCATCAAAATAACTTGTGCTCATAAAAGCACCCCTTCAATCGTTGAAGACATCTTCGAGAATTGATGATCTTTGCTATCATCATTGATTACACCCATAATAACCCCTACAAGAAATGTATTGTGACAGTTGCAGTGAATATTTATTTGGTTCTAATCTGTAGGGTGGGGTTGCACTCACTATACGTTTGATAATGCAATGCTTGTTTAGTAATGTATTTGTGTCGGCTCAGACGATGGTGAACACATTCTTTCACATGCGGGATGCGGGATTTGAGCCCATTTTTTGCCTTGTGTTCTGCTATGTTTTTGGTGCTCATAGGATAGATATTTTTACAGTCATACCACATGGCAGCACCTAATAGGGACATTCTTTCACATGCGGGATGCGGGATTTGAGCCCATTTTTTGCCTTGTGTTCTGCTATGTTTTTGGTGCTCATAGGATAGATATTTTTACAGTCATACCACATGGCAGCACCTAATAGGGACATATGACGATAAGGTTCCCAAATTTTCTTTTCCTATGATTTTGGCAGTGGTTTGGCGGGAAAAGGGGGAGAGGGTTGTTAGTGGTTTGGCGAGAAATGTTAGGGTTAAGGTTAAAAAGAAATTGGACGTTGGAGAAATATTAGGGTGAAGATTAAAAAAAATTGGACGTGGCGTATTGGCCGTCCGAAAGCATGATGGTAGCGGAGAACTTCGAGGGAAGCATGCCGAGCCGAAGCCGCTCTGGGGTGAGAAGCTTCGGGCGGCTTGGGGCGAAGTCGATCCGCAGTCCAAACCGGATCGAGGGCGAGGCGGCATTAAGAAGAGCCGAGAAGTGGAAGTGGAAAGGGCAAATAAGAGTCGCGAAAAAGAAGGCCCGAGAAGTGGAAAGGGCCCGAGGAAGGGGAAAGGGCAGCCTATTCTATTTGTTGCTTTTTCGTTGTTGCTTTATGAATCCGGGCTTCAAAGTTTGCGGTTTGAAAGTGTAGAATCGTGGCGGTTTGCGCCGGAGTCGAAGAAGACTCCAACTTCTGCTGAAAATGCAGTTTTCATGTCACGTTTTTATTGAATGGCACGGGTTTAGCCTCATTTCTTGTTATATGTTCTTCACTCTCTTTTGCTGTCATTTCTTGTTCTGTGTTCTGTGAATGCACAATGGTCAGTTTACGCATTTCTTATGTGTATGGATTCAACTATACCATGTAGGTATATACGTATTTAGGCGTATGGGGTGCGCAAACTTATACGTGGGTCTGATGTGTAAATTTCACAGCCCTTGATTTAGCACATTCATGGAATTATGCTTGGATCCAATGATCCAAAAAAAAACAATAAGGATAGAGCAATAAGGATAGAGCAATAAGGATAGATCGATAACCTGGCCGAAATCACAAAGCATACATTTATTACATAAAGATTGTCTAAGGTTTTTTACTGTAGTCATATGAAAATACGTAGCTTACGTAGCTTACTGATACTGGCATGATGGATTCTAAATAGAAGCATTATTCTTTTTTTGTAGGAAGGCGGCGACGGGTCTTGTGGTGGTGTCCAGGCCTCTGCTGGAAGCCATAGCTTCAGTTGCATGTTTGGCCATAGCCATAGCCAGGCTTGCAGTTTTCCTGTTGCATGTTTTCGATTTGGGAAGCACGACGGTAGGCCACGCTACCATAGCAAGATCGCATACCATAGCAAGATCGATGACCACAGGGCCCCATCCGCTTCTTCTGCAGTATTTAAGTAAGAAATGAGGTTTTCACAGAAGAAAATCTTGTTAGGGCTCGACCTTGTTAAATCCGGCCGATTTGTCGCTGAGCAGTGGAGAAGGGTCGATTTGCAGCCAAGGCTGGACTAATTCTTCTGTTTCTTCTGTGTTTGTTTACGGTCTGTTGCTTTTGCTCTGTTTTCTATTGTGCATATATTTCGTTTGTTCTGTCTTCTGGTGAAATACAGAGGTTCAATTCCTCTGAAGAAATAGAAGCAAGAGAGGTTTGCTATTAGAAGTTCAGTATGTTTGCTATGTTGTATGCTTGATGTGAGAATGATAACCATTGGATTTGTGTTTTTAAATGCCTCCTTGCTAATCAGGTCAATATGGGGCCAATTGACCCCATATTGATTTGCATGTGGCGGATCACAGTGACTGCCATGGAATATTTTGCGAGATATTGCATGATCTGATGGTCACAAAAAATTGTGAGACACCCAAACGATAGAACGATGGATGGACGGATGGATGGATGGAGGTGTGCTGTAAGTGAGCGTTACTTGACTAGATTTTGCAACAACCCGTCCAATAGTAGGAGGGAAGCAAGTAAAGTTATGAAAAATAATGACAATATTTTTGTTATAATTCACATGTTTATATCTACAACTAGTTTTAAGATGGCATGGTGAAGTTCATATGGTCCAAAACAATGAATTATTGTTTCCCATGACTAGGGTGATCAAATTGTGCATAGATAACAGCCACAAAGGAGCAAGGTGGTGCACATGAGGGGTTGCCCTCCGGTGATCCGAGAATATGTTTTCATGGTTTTCGTTTCGACATTTCGTGTGGGGTTTTTTGTTTTGTGTAAAGTCTTGTAAATGCTATAAATACAAGGTATTGTTTACACAGCTGTGCGGTCAATGAAAAGCAAAATAGACCCCAATAATTAACAGTTAGGTTGTCTTGGTTTGTGACCTTTCAGCACATGTGAGGTGGTTCTGATTTTTTGATTTTTTTCCCTTGTTTTTTTCCTTCATGCGTCCCATTCTTGCTTGCAATCACAATAAGAACCTCCGAAACCAAGGTCTTTTTTTCCACTTCTACTTTCGGCTTTCTTGTATTGCTAGTCCGCTTCATTTCAGGATGCACTAATGTTAGAGCCTAAACTCTAACCTTGCAAGAAGGATGAAAAACCCAACAATCCAAGCTCAATCTATCAAATCAAGGCAATGCACAAGACAAAGCTTCATCATCTCCATAGCTAGATCAAGCAAAATCCTCACTCTCAATACATCGTCTCTCTCTGTTCTTCTCTCTGTTCAGATAATAATGTGATCATCATGGATACGTGCAAATATCCTGCACGCGTGCATGTGCGTACATCACTCCATATACGGTATACTATCTTCTATACCACCTCAATAGTGGTGAGTGTGGTTAGTGGTGACAAGTGTGGTGAGTGGTGACGAGTGTGGTGATGAGTGTGGTGAGTGGTGACCACCCCAACAGTGGCGACCACAGTGGGAAAATATGCCACTCCGTGGCGGAGAACCCACAACAAAACAAACTCATATGGTCCTTGGGACATGTCCCCAAATGACACATTTACACCCTCCTCAAATCCAAATGACTAATACAAACAAACTGGTCCAAAATGACAGTGACGAAACAGAGCCTCTGTAACTGTGGCAAACTTTGAAAGCTGATATCTTGAGTTCCAGACCTCTGTTTGACCTGCACCATAGCTCATTGGATTCGTATCGCCGAAACACATCTTTTGATGTAGGATAGATGGTGTATTATGGAACTGTCACCATCTGTTTTTACAGAAAAATGACCTGTTGTAACCCAAAAGTTCTCCACAAATTCTCTGTAATTGGAGCTATACCAAATCTGAATCTCTTAGAATAGCACTTCTCTTTCAAAATAAGGCCTGAGATCCTTTCCATGCCTGGATTTAGAGAACAATTCTCCTTTTAGAGTCATCAACTAACTCCAACCCTATGAAGCAAACATCTTCCAAATAGGAGAATGCTGACAACATGTAATAAGAGCAAAAAGTGTGGCCAAAGAACAAACCACAGTCCAACAACCTGCTCAAATATTACTGCACTAGCATACCAATGTGGCAAATCTGATGTAATGTAATAGAACTTGCTAAACTGACATATTTTAGGTAGCTTATTAGTCTCAAATGTTGCAAACAAACCTTTAGGAGCATCTTTGGCTGCTGCACATTGAGATAAAATGCTGCTCATGTCCAATTTCCCATCCTTTATCACATAGTCATTGCTCAAATTTACTCAATTCTTCCACATTTCCATGCTCAAACATGAGAGGAACTAGTTGTCGTTGATTCTCAAACTTCTTTGGACTGCTACAATGCTGAAACACAGGTCGCCAAATTGTTAGAGCCTGAACTCTAACCTTGCAAGAAGGATGAAAAACCCAACAATCCAAGCTCAATCTATCAAATCAAGGCAATGCACAAGATAAAGCTTCATCATCTCCATAGCTAGATCAAGCAAAAATCCTCACTCTCAATATACCGTCTCTCTCTGTTCTTCTCTTTGTTCAGATAATAATGTGATCATCATGGATACGTGCAAATATCCTGCACGCATGCATGTGCGTACATCATTCCATATACAGTATACTATCTTCTATACCACCTCAATAGTGGTGAGTGTGGTTAGTGGTGACAAGTGTGGTGAGTGGTGACAAGTGTGGTGATGAGTGTGGTGAGTGGTGACCACCCCAACAACTAAACTGACTCCATTTGTTCCAACCACCTAGAATGTACTAACTTCTCAATACAAAAGCTCCTCTCTTCTCTTCATCTTTGCCAATGTAAAAAAAGCTTTAAAGGGCTAAAGAAGGAATGAGCAGTTTATCAAAGGTGCAATGATCATTTTAGACAAGTAGCCTTCAAAGTTTTGTTTAGATAGTATATTTATTTATTTATTTATTTATTTGGACTTGACCTTCAAACCCCAAGTTTGGTTTCCAAGGCTTGTCTCTCTTGAAATTAAGTGAACGATATTACCACTGAAATGTATGGATAAATCTAACCAACTTTTGTACATACTATTTGAAATATTCCTTTATCTTGATTATGTTGCCCCTCCTAAAGGTAAAATTAATCATGCTTGTTGTATAATTAGCGAGCATTATTGAAGCAAATATCACAGTGTTCTCTTTGATATATTAAATTTCAAATTCATCACAACTAGCAAAATTCTATTGCTGATGTAAGTAAAACATGGGGCGCCAAGCATCTGATAGCATGAACTATTTCTATCCTAGTAGAGTATGATGAATCTGATATCCAACAACTCATTTTCTTAGCAAAAATGATAAATTAACCTCTTCAACATTTTAAATACATGCATGTGTTTTACGCCTGATGCAATCTAAAGTCTAACTCTGCCCATCTTGAAAAAAATCAAGAGATGTCATTAAATTAATGTTGGAAGTATAGGGTTGGATCATCACAGAATTCTTACCACAAATTTCTCATACTTAGGTTGTACATATATTTGTATAGAACTTACAGTTTTAATCATGGGATCCTAAGATTTTCTAAAGGGTTCATGACCTAGGTTCAATGGTTTATCTTGAATCTAAATTCCATTCTTAAAGGTTGAGCTGGCCCGAACTTATGGAGGGAAATCTCATATGAATAGGATCTCGGCGAGTTGGCCAATTCCGATGCCTAGACCATCAAAGACCAGGCTATTTAATTGCAAGGAGGCCGGCTCTGATTTAGAGTTGGCCAGAAACAAACTTAAGGAGAAATTGGTGATCGAAGAAGTGGGATTTGGTTGCATCTCATCGAATCAACCTTGCTACAGTAACTAAGTCAATACCATAGCTACAGTAATATCTGCTACAGTAATCCAATGGTTATTTGAGATTATGAATTGATTGAAATTTATAAGTTCTTTGACACATTGTGATCATATCTTATTTTATTGTTCTATGTCTTGATCCAATACACCAATTGATCAAGCTAGCAATAGAAATAGATTTTGTTCCTCTATTTCTAATATTGGTATCAGAACAATGGTTTCTAAGCAAAAGTTATAGGGGGATTTATTCACCATGTCCACCAGATTTGGAGCTAGCCTCTTAAGTACTGTAGAAGTATATAAGGGAGGACCAGGATTTCAAGTGTGGAAGGATGCAGTAAAGCACATTCTAGAAGTAGAGGATCTTTGGGATCTGGTTGATCCACAAGGAGGCACAAATATGGATTTCAACACACTCACAAGGTCAGTATCTGAAGGTTCAGTTAATATGAGGCAATGGTGGTGCAATTCTCACAAGATGGGGTAACTTCGGGACAAGTGGTATGTCCAATACGTACTGAGGGTTCCTTAGGGCAGGAGGAGTTCCCCCCTCTCCCTCCACAGCAATCTAGGTGACTTCCTCTTCAAGCCCTCGGCCTCTATCAACCTCCACACTTTGGAGATCCTTTGACACATTGGCACGAGTTATGTGTGTTTATTTCTCTGTAAAGGCTTGTCGACTCCAACCACCTCATCTTGTATCTCAGAGGCCATTGCCACCATGATGGAGAATAATAAGAAAGAAATTGTGTGATAGCACAGAATATACAGGGGACAACATGTTTCCCCCTTAAGCAGAGATATTTCTTTCTACTTATCTAGATTATTAGCTGAATTTGTATCTCTCCAAGAATATAAATGTTGCAAGAAGAGACCTCTTAAAGCTTGCAGACATGATTGACTGATGTTTCAATGTCCTTATTGCAGTAGCTCATACTGTAGTGCAAGGCCTTGCGAGTCATCTTCACTCAGGCTGACCGTTTTCGTCATTGGGCCCTAGTTATATGCCAGGAACATGGGGTTAAGCATGATCTGATTAATGTACGCTCACAATAGGCCCCATCTGAGAGCTTCATTATGGACCTCCTTACGACGCAAGATGCTAGTCTATGACATTTTTTTGCTTCTATTTGGGAATCTCAATATGGTGGAGGTGGAGACCGATCGGTTGGGGGCTACTTCTATGGTGGTGTCTGATTTTGAATGGTAGCAGTGACTCCATCTCTTCCATAATTGTAGCCTCTCGGAGATTGATGGTGAAGGTGCTTTTCCCTGGTGCACTGGTCAGGTTGGTGGGGTGCAAGCTCTTGGTTAAATAGAGCTTACTAGAATGCAGCTGCAACTTTAGCATTTCCATATCTTTTTTAGTCATGCATCAGAGATAATTCAGTTTCAGACCATCATCCACGATTCCTTTTAGATAAGCCTTTGCAGCAGTGACGTCCCGGACGGACATGCTTTCGCTTGAATCTAAAGTTCTTAAATGATGTTGACTTTCAGAAAGCTTGCAAGAATATTTGGACAGTTGCCTCCAGTCGACATCGAGGGATGGCCAGCATAGTAAATGCACTTGCAGCAGCCAAAGTTTTTTTCAAACAGTGGGATCAGGAGTCTACAACAGCAGGTCGCACTTTACTGGGCACTTTGTACCATGACCTTCTCCACTCTCGGCAGGGACTCCTTCTAGGGGTTCATGATCAAGATATTTTGATGCTAGTTATACATGTTTTTTCTTACGTGCAACTAAAAAGCACTGCATGACATCAGCCATGCCTTCATTGCTTCTGCCAAATGGCTCTGTGCTCACAAAGCCAACGGATCTCAAGCAATATCTCCACAACCACTTTCATGTTTTTTTTTTTTTTTTTTTTTTTTGCTGAAAGGCATCTTTCCTTCCAGTGAGAACTGCATGACGCAGTTTTGTCTAGAATTTTCTCCATCATTTCTCAGAAGTAACGCCTATCAATAGAGGTGGCCATTTGGGTTCGCCAGTCCTTGAACTAAAAAAGGACAAGTAACAGAGGGTTGGATGGTATACCAATTGAATTTTATTAGGAATATTGGGAATGGTTAGAGCCGCACGTGTATGATGCTTTTTTAGCACACCAGCCCTACCGGCCCTACAGCCTTTCCTCACATTCTAGCCTATCCACGTGTAATTTCCATGTCATCAAAATCTTTTGCACCGTCAGATCTCTACATTAGCAAATCTAAGGCCAACGAAATTAAAAAATCGGCAAAAAATAGCCACGGAGATGGAAAGAGTCACGGATTGTTGCGTTCCTGCCCATTGGAGCTGTGATTTTGGACCAAGTTATGGAATGGGTTTTGCAACTTCCTCTACCGTTTCTCTCTCTCTCCTGCTTCGCTGCTTCTTACCAATCCTGGCTTGTTTTTCTCTCTTCTGCTTCGCTTCCTCTTACCAATCCTGGCCCTTTTTTTTTTCTTTTACCGGGACCGCAAAGTGGCGCTTAGGTAAACTTTTGCTTGTTCCCACGATTATCTAAGCGTGTCTGAGAATTCACAAGGAGATGGGGAAGCTGGCACCGCCCTTCAGCGATGAGACGGCCAGGGACAAGCTCCAACATGTAGATTTTTGGAACACGAAGGATCCTATCAAAGTTGCTCAAGCATACAGTCCGGTCTGCCAAAAATTGCAGAACAGGATATCTTTCTTACCGGAAGGTATGCAATTGTTGAATTTCTCGCCTCCAAATTATTGGAAATGGAAGCTGGATGCCATGTCAGCAAGAGTTGCTGAGTTGTTCTCGTGTTTTAGTAAGTTAGATGCCTATGTAGGAGATTAAGAGTCGGCACCTCTTGATTTCCTGTGTGCTCTTATTTAGCTGTAATCCTCAACTCATAATACAAATTTCTGGTTTTCCCATCTATTGTTTATCTATGTCCATTATGGTATCAGAGCAGTTCTGATCCGTGAGCCAACTTTGTCTCTAAAGGTTTAGATTCACATCAATGGGAAAGATTGATACACTGAACCATGGGAACGCTTTCTATTGGTTCATTAAGGTAAGAGGCAAGCTTGCAGAGAAGGGTTTGTGGCAAATCGTCTCAGGGGATGAACCAAAACCAGTACATGTGTCACAAAAGGCTCAGGCCCTCACGTCTGCACAAGTGCTGAAAGGCATCACTACTACAGAATAGGCAGTTTGCGACGTCTTAGCGACGTAACGAGAACATCAAACGTCGCATGCACACGCTGTAATAACGTTTCCCGCTTGTCGCAAATGACGTCGCTGTGGATTCGTCGCAACGCGACGTCACGTCGCATGTGCGACGTGGCGTCGCATGTGCAACGTATTAGCGACGTCATGGACGTCCCAAATATGTATAAAATATGTCCTTATGACGTTTTACAGACGTCGCTCATATGTTGCTAAGACGTACATATATGTGCGCCCAAAATGTTTTTTCGTGGACTTGAACCCGTAACCTCTGGCTAACAAACCTAAGGCCTTACCAACACCTCAATAACTCATATTTGCATTTATTCCATTTTTCTTCTTTAAGTCGCAATAAGACGTTGCAGTTGCGACGTTTCACGTTGTAATGACGTTGCACTTGCGACGTGATACATCGCTAGTGCGACGTGGCACGTAGTAGGCCATTGCGACGTCTGGCCAGACGTTCCAACTGTGACGTCTGACGTTCTACTTGCGACGTTGTTTGAATTTTGTGCAACGTCGTAGGAACGTACTCGATTTTTGCCATCGGGACGTCTGACCAGACGTCCCAATTGCGACGTGGGACGTTCTATCTGCGACGTCGTTTAAATTTTACGCGACGTCATAGGAACGTACGCGATTTTTGCAACGTGGACATTTCATATACGTCGCAAACTGACGTCGCAAACAACCCATTCTCTAGTAGTGCATGACTCAAGACACAAAGGCAGGAGGGAGTGAAGATCACTCCAAGTCTGTCGAGCTTGACAGACAGGCAGTGCTAAAATGGCTCCAGAAAGACTGGCAGGCCCGAAACAGGATCATGAAGTATCTAGATGATACTATGATAGCTCAGGTTGAAGCTGCATCAAGTGCAAAAGAAGCATGGGAGCTTCTTACACGAATTTATAAGAGAGAGCATTTTTCTCAGCAGGCCAATCTGTATGCCATTGTTTTCACAACAAAGCTTAAAGATTGTGCATCGGCAGAGGAGTACATCTCCAAGATAAAATCCGCTGCTCTTCAGTTGCATGGCATGGAGAAGGGATTGGATGATGACTTAATTGTTGGAGCACTGCTCCTTGGTTTAACACCAACGTACAATGGAGTGAAAAATCTCATAGGGTCCTCTGAACATGTAGAGCTTGAATGGGCATGTCAACAGATTTTGATGGAAGAATCAAATCAGGCTTTAACAAAGAAGCCTTCTGCTGTAAAGGAGACACATGCATTCGATGCTAAACAGGAAGGAAGCGAGACTAGAAAATGCTTCAATTGCAATAAACTTGGTCATATTGCAAGAGATTGCTCAGAACCAGATAGGAGGAAGGCAAGGAGACAGAGCACTCGTAAGAATGAAGTAAAAAGGGAAACAAATCAGAAACGTGAGTATGCACGGGCGCATAAAGCTTCAAAGAAAATTTCTTCAGATGAATCTGACAGGGAATCAAGTGATGAATCAATGATCTCTTCTTCCAGGGCATTCATGGCCACACGCATAGAAGGCTGTGCATGGTTACAGTTAGACACTTGTGTGCAAGGCCTTCTAAACTTAGTCTTGTATCTAACCATCCTTCTATCCAGACTAATGTCTTTGCTGGGTAATATCCTCAATCAAGGAACCCGATATTTGAAAATAGCACAATCCAAAGTAGATGCATGGGAGGACGTTTGGTCAATTAATGGTGTGGGTTTTCTAGCGTAAATTCGAAGGCAAATGGTATTTGGACTCGGAGCCGGCCATCATATGATGGGAGAAAGGATCATTCAAAGATCTAGAGAGTATCTCATGTGGGAGGAAAGTAAAAATTGGAAAAGAAAACTCAACATAAAAGGTATTGAGTTGTTGATCTAACTTCCTTACGTGAACAGTCCAACTTCGAACACATTATATGTACGGATCTTGAAGTGAATCTCTTGTCTATTTCAAAATTGGACGATCTTGATCTAAGCGCTAAGTTTGGTGGCGCATAATTGCATCATAAAGGATAAGCAGCGTAATCTTCTTGCAAAGGGTATTCGTGAGGGTACTCTCTATCGTTTAGATTGGTGCAGCAGTCCGAACACAGCTTTGAGTGCATCTGTGGTTGATCAAAATCAGATTTGGCATGAGAGATTGGAGCACGTGAACTTTCAGGCTTTGAAACAAATGAATGAGAAGAAATATGTGGAGCATCTTCCAAGCATCAAAGCACCATCTGGCATATGTGAAGGTTGTGCCTTAGCCAAATTGAGCAGAAAACCTTTTCCAAAACAGAGCAACAGAAGGGGAAAGGTTCCTTTGGAATTAATCCATATGGATCTTTGGGGGCCAGCTAGACGGCGATCTATTGGGGGTTCTCGTTTCTTCTTGCTTATCATTGATGATTTCACTCGTAAAAATTGGGTTTATTTTCTTCAACGTAAATCAGAGGTGTTTTCTCACTTCAAAGCATGGAAGGCACTTGCAGAAAATTACAGCGATAGAAAGATTAAAATCATGCGAACAGATCAAGGTGGGGAATTTATTAATGATGCATTTCAGGACTTCTTATTGGATGGAATCGAAATAAAACGTCAAGTAGCATATGAGCATCAACAAAATGGCATTGTTGAGCGGAAGAATCGGACAGTTCTTGAATGTGCCAGAGCCATGATCCTTTCAAAGGGCATTAGTCACAGATTTTGGGCCGAGGCAGTCAATACTGCTGTATATATTCTCAATAGGGTACCCACAAAAATTTATTCTTGTCAGTTCTGAAGAAGCTTGGAGTGGCGTCAAGCCTACAGTTGAAGGCTTGAGAATATTTGGGTGCAAGGCTTATGTTCATATCTCCAAGGAGGAGCGAAAATTCGGTAAGCTTTCCTCTCGTGCGCTTCCTTGCATGTTTGTTGGATATGGAGACGCCATAAAGGGATACAAGTTGTATGTCCCTTCTTTAAGAAAAATGATCATCCGAAGAAGTGTGGTATTTGATGAGCATGATTTCAGTTTTGGCCGTTCAAGCAAAACTGTTGATGCTCCTTTGTTTGAGCAATCTTTTGATGCTCCTTTGGACCTTGAAACATCCTCTGGCTCCGAGCCACGATGGTGATCAAGAATCTGATCAAGAATCTGATGGTGAGCCACAAGTGCCCTCAGAGCTAGAATCAGCCGGGGAAGGAAGTGATCAAGAGATCCCTACTCCTGTGGCCTTACGACGGTCTTCCAGACCAAGAAAACCTACTGAAAAAATGCTTGACTATTTGGCCAGCAAGAAACCTAAAGGTGCTGCTTTTCTAGCTTTCCACACTCCAGTCTCCAATCATGAACCTGCCCATTATATAGCTGCAATAAACAGCAAAGAGAGTGCTCACTGGAAATGCGCCATGGATGAGGAATATGCGTCGTTGATTGATAATAATACATGGGATCTTTGCAAGCCCCCCCCTGGCAGAAAAATCATTACTTGTAAATGGGTCTACAAGTTAAAATTTGATGAGAATAATCGCATCTCAAAGTATAAGGCGCGCCTTATTGCACGGGGTTATTCCCAAAAGGCCGGCGTTGACTATCAAGAAACTTATGCCCCCGTTGCGAGACTCACATCTGTTCGTGTCGTTCTTGCATTAGCTTGACGACCCTTGACTTGGATCTCCAACAAATGGATGTAAAATCTGCTTTCTTGCATGGTAACTTGGATGACGATGTTTACATGCAGCAGCCTCAGGGATATGTATCCGATCCTCACAAGGTCGTAAACTCAGAAAGGCTATCTATGGCCTCAAACAGTCCCCCCGCCTTTGGTATAAAACTATCCATGACTTCTTTACCTCGCATGGCTTTCAAAGAAGTGAAGCTGATTGGAACATTTATTCCAAACGATGTGGCACTCACCTTATCATTGTGGTGCTGTATGTAGATGATTTAATTCTTGCTGCTAACAACTTTGCTTTGATGGCTCAGACAAAGCAAAATCTGGCTACGCGCTTCCATATGACAGATTTGGGCGAATTAAAATATTTCTTGGGAATGCAGGTCCTTCGCGATAAGCAACGGAGAACTATTACTTTGCATCAATCTAAAGCGGTTGAATCTTTGCTTCAGAGATGTAATATGACGTACAGCAAAAGTGTTAGCACACCTGCTTCCTCAGCAAGTTTATCAGGTACTATTCATGGCAATTCTGCCTCTGATTCTGATCTTGGGATTCCATTCCGCAGTCTGATTGGATCCCTAATGCATCTTATGGTGTGCACACCTACCGATATGATTAGGAGAGTGTTGTCACTCTTAGTCAATTCAAGAGCATCCTCTTCACGAACATTGGCAAGGTATTAAGCGCATTCTTCGTTACCTACATGGTACACCTATGCTTGGTGTGCGTTATTACCTTCTCCCTCTTCTCCACCTCTTTTGGAGGGGTATGTTGATCTTGATTATGCGAGGGGAAGCTCACCTTCGTAAGTCTCGCCACGAGGCTTCGTTTTATCTTTGCAAAGGGGAGTTGTGAGTTGGAGCAAGAAGAAGCAAAAGCTACCGCATGATAAGTACTTGTGAATCGAGTACATGGTCGTAAATGGTGACTACAAAAGAAGCCATATGGCTCGGGGAGGCTTATGAATGAACTTGGGTATGAGCAGTATGAGACCCCTTGAAATATACAATGATAACCGTGCAGCAGTGAGTTTAGTAAAGAATCCAGGGAACTTTTCAAGAGCCAAACATATTGAGATCCAATATCATTTTACTCGAGAAAAGGTGGCAGAAAAGAAAATTGTGATTACGCATTTGAGAACTCAGTTTATGACAACAGATGCCTTAACTAAACCTCTTCCAAAGAAAAGGTTTTTGGAATGCCTTCATGAAATGGGAATGGTGAAGGCTTGATTGCTTGGCGAAGGTTTGATTGCAGTAGACAGTTTCAGTGATTCCTTTATGCTAAATTGCTGTTTGCATTTTCAGTTTCAGTTGACTTAGGGAGCAACTCTTGAGGGGGAGTATAGGAAATGGCAAGCTGGATGCCATGTCAGCAAGAGTTGCTGAGTTGTTCTCGTGTTTTAGTAAGTTAGATGCCGGGAGGTGATGTGCCATCTATGTAGGAGATTAAGAGTCGGCACCTCTTGATTTCCTGTGTGCTCTTATTTAGCTGTAATCCTCAACTCATAATACAAGTTTTTGGTTTTCCCATCTATTGTTTATCTATGTCCATTACAAATGGGCTCTAAAACGCCAATACAATAGTCCACTCTCAGCAGATCTGACGTAGCATATGTTAGGCCATTAGATTTCTATATTTTCGAATCGACCGCCAGGGAAATTAGAAAGTGAACAAAAATAGTAGACACAGAGATGACCTAGAGTTTGCCTTTGCCATGACAGAGAGTTTTTTCTCGCGGCCTAGCAATGCTTGGGAGTTGGGAGATGTGGCCCGGAGTTTTTTAGGGTAAAATGATTTGAACTTCTAAAACGTACTTTACAAATAGCATTCTTCTAATTTGTAACACGGACCTGGATCCGGAGATATGACCAGAGCCCCCTTCCCTTACGTCGGTTGCTTGCCCGACATGCAACGTATTTGGTACATATCTTGTTGTTTCAGAGACTGCACTGCCCTAAAGAATACCACATTACTTCAGAAGGTGCAAGCAATATTTTTTTGCCATAACTCTTCTGCCACATATAACATGCCATCTCCTGTTCAACAGGTTGGCACAGAGGAAATTGCAACTTTCATTCTGTTATTCTTAGGAGCTGGAGCTGGCATGACCAATATATTGCCACATGATAGAATTACACTGTTTAGGTTGGCTGCAACAAATTGACTCGATGTGATGATGATGATTTATGCAAGTGGACAAATATCAGCAACCATTCCTGCAGGAAGTGCTCTTCAGTCTTTTGTGCTAGAACTCATCATCTCATCTATTCTCATGTTTATCGTCTCTACAGTCTCTATAGATATCGATGCTGTAAGCATCATATTGTTCGTTCTTCAACTTTTAATGTTTTTTAAATGGGTTTCCATGAAACTGTCTCAAGCCTTTAGATTGAAGAGCTTGCTGGACTTGCAGTAGAGGGTACCGTGCTTCTCAATTCTATCATTGCAGGGTGCAGTTTTGCCACATCCATATTTTCTGTGCCTCGTGCTGCTGCTGTAAATGATGCTCTTTATGTGTGTGCTCTCACACTTCATATGGACATGTACATCTATATCTGTCTTCTATTCCTAGTGTCATAGAGTTTGTGTTTCTCATGCAATGGCTTAGCAAATGTCTTCATGCTTGGACGATACTATTGTTTGGGCAATGTGAGCATGGTACATCTTGCATCAAGTTGCAGCAAGGACAGCTTGCTTGTTGTGGCAACGGAATCCGCGAAAAGGCTGCATGTATTCCAGATTGCTATTATCTCTTGAAAAGGTTCCGAAGGAGGCTGCTCTACTATCTTCATAAAACTTAGAATTGTTGCCTTAAGTTTTATTCGGTTACTGACATTGAGCAGCGAAATTTATTTAAGCTGTTAATGGTGTCGTATTGGAGAACTGTTCTCAAGTGTTAAAATGGCACTGAGGAAGCATCTGCCAGACAAGCCTTCCAGGCAATATCCAGCAACCTTTCTGTTTCTTCTGGTATTTCACATGAAGGGCAGATTCTGGATGCTACTAGTGGCTTTCATGACACATAAAGCCACATACATTGTTGTGATCTCATTATATGTGTTGTTGCAAGTATGTTGTATATTTTGCCGTGACATGCACTGATGAAGCATCTGCCAGACAAGCCTTCCAGGCAATATCCAGCCACCTTTTTGTTTCTTCTGGTATTTCACATGAAGGGCAGATTCTGGATGCTACTAGTGGCTTTCATGACACACAAAGCCAAACATACTTATGGTCTGCATTTTACATTCAGGAAGGACATGTGACCAATAATATGCAAGTAAATTGAGGCTTGAAAAAATGGCTTTGGCCTCTATTTGAATATGTGAATTCCACATGGTCAGTAATATTTTGATTAAGTATAAGCATTAGGAGTCCAAAAGGGGGAACCTCTTTGCCTATGTCGCGTGCTAATTTCGAGCTTAGTGTTCCTTCAGAAAATTCCTGCTTGATGGTATTGCAATCATAAACTTGGTGTTGTGAATCTCTGGAACAATCCACTTTCATGTGCAGGCTCTAATTATGCTTGTTATAGACAAACAAAAAGGTTGTACCTTATCTAGTTTAGAAATGGTTGGGCTTGAAGCCAATCATCCTAGCAAAGTTATTCCAACAAATGATGTCAAAATAATGAATTGTGATAATGGCAAACAGAAAAAACACCAAACTAAGGCAGAAAAGGAAATAAAGAGGCCAAGAAAACCAGTAAATGCAATGAGGAAAATGCACAAAGTATGCGTGGGAGATTAAGCAAACTTATAGCATATTGCATTCGATATGGTTGGATTTACAACTTTGCTGATTCTAGTTAAGTACTTGATTCTGTTAGCTAAATTACATGCCCTAGCTGTGGAACACTAAGGGTGGACATCATGTTACATAAGTTCGAGATTACAACAACACCAATGTAATGAAAACAACTATAAAAAAGGATGGGTGGTATCATATCTAATTCATATGTACATAAAAGCATAGAAGATGTGCTGAGAAGTGAGGCATACCTTCTACGTTATGAAAGGGTTTAACATTTCTTGTAAGCAGGACATTAAAAGATGTTTCAAATATGGGCTTAAGCATCTACTTTGGCCGTAGTTAAGAAACAATTAGAAAACAGGTTTCTCCTGGTGCTATCTGATTTTTTCTATATGTGCATCAATCATCATTTGTAAAGCATTTGTTTTTGCACTGTTTCCAAGCCGCAAAGGAACTGGCTTGGGTTTCTATTCTCTTTACAAATATCGATCTACTTAAACTCATCTCTCTTCTGCCTCTACTTTATGGCTGCCAAAAACTTCAGAAGAAACAAACAAAACTTGCACGAGGTTTATGCTATTTGTGAAGTAGAAACTTTTCTCTCCTCTTTTTGCAATCAGTGTCCACTTAAATTGTCTATAAGTGATTACCTACCAGTTCTTTTACCAATAGTAGATGGTTCTGGTCACCTTAAGTTAATGGAGCATTATGATGAGTGCTTCCATGTATCTTTCTTTATTTTTAATGATATTAACAAGTATATCAATTCTAGCTATTTCTTAAAAACCTTGCCAAAACCTTCTGGTGTGCCTCTTGCTAGTTTTTTTTTTTGAAGAACTGTGTCATCAATATATTAAAAGAATGGTAATGTTACAAAGCAAGTGAGGAGGAAGGAGAACTGCCCCAAAGAGACAGCGATACCTCGACACTCCACAACAAACTCACAGAAAAACTGCAACTCTACTGTTGTACAAACCGACCAACACCATCTACAACACCCAAGAAGTCCCGCCAAATGGCAAGTTTCCGCTTTTTACTTTCGTCAATCTACTATTTAGATAGAATTCTGAACATAGATGTCATCTCACTCATCCCTAAGATCCTCAAACTATCAACCATTCACTTGCTGAATGAGTGAAGGACATATTAGCTGAGTTTATCTCTACCACTTAATCAAAATTTCTTCCAAAGCAATAAATGTAGTTGTTGCTTATGAGGGACTATATTGGGCATGTCGGCAAAACCTTCCTGATGTATATCTTGTGTTTGATTATATGAACGACAGTGTTAGTTGGGAGTTTATATGTCTATGCATGCTCAGATTGGGGTTTAGACAACTGTTCACAGTAAATTTTATGAAGTTGCACGTCTCTGCTCGGGCAACCATTCTGTCCCATGGTGAGCCGTCAGAGGTTTGCTCACTTGGTCGTAGTATTCGCCAGGGATGCCCTCTAGCACCATTGCTTTTCATAATTGTCGCGGAGACTTTGTCACAGTTATTTACTATTGCAACAACAGAGGGGCTTCTCCGAATTGCATGACAATGGAGATGGAAAATGGCTGCCAAATTGCTCTTAGATATATTTTCACTGGCTTTCGGTGTGTTTGTGGAGTTGGGCAGAAGTGTACAACTCTATAGACGTTAGATGCTCCGACGCTGGCATATGTTCACCATTATCCAAGGGAGTTGCTTGCTCATGGACATGCCACCAGCTTCTAGAGATTCCAGTTGGCATTCATGTCCATATGGGAGCTACATGGGAAGAAATCATTAAGGGTTTGGAGAAATACCTATTTTGGTGGTCCATTGCAAAATTGTCTCTCGCTTTTCGCGTTACGGTGACCAAGTCAGTCCTCAATAGTACCCATGTCTATATGGCTTCCTTGCTGCTAACTCCACAGATCAAAGTACATGAGCTCATTACAATAGTCCAAAACTTTATATGGGCAAGTGCTGAGAGAGATATTGTGGTAAATGTGGTCTAAATGCATATTTCCAAAATGACAGGTAGGTATGATGGACTTCTTATTGCAGATGAAAGCCCTCATTTAAAGTCCATTTTAAGGCTCCTGAATGGTGAAGATGACTCTCTTAATTTATGCCTTCTTAAACGATCTTATCGACTGTATCCTGCTAGGTAAGAATGCAATCAAACCAGTTCTAGTTTGGGTATTATTTCATCCCTGCAGCCATTTCTAAATGCTTCTCCATTTTACATGGAATATTGATAGCATGGGGATGCAGTTAGACATCTTTTTTTGCTCTGGTCCTTCCATCCACACCATGCTAGAGATTCTGTAGTTGTGTATACCATTGCCGTTAAACCTCTCATCATCTCCACTGGCTGCATCAGTTCATCCGTTACACAGAGACAATGAGTACTTGGGTGTTAGTTCTATTCAAACATGGTGTATTGATAGAAGCACATGTTTTGTCCTGAAGCTCATTTGTAAATGGTTGGTGTCCTAAAGCGGCAGTTCCTGGCAATGTCAAAGGTCTTGTTCTTGAGAATCATTGGGGTAGAGTGGATCTTGATGCAATTATTCCTCCTGAAAATGTTGTTGTTTCGAAAAAAGAACGTCTTATTATGAGTCACAGCAGTGTGAGATTCGTCTACGCCTCACACCATTGAAGAAGGGTGGCCTTTGTCAACGGCGAGATCTTACATGGTGCCTGTTGTTGCCAAGGTTTTTGCGAAATGAGTGAAGGACATATTAGCTGAGTTTATCTCCACAACTCAATCAAAATTTCTTCCAAAGCAATGAATATAGTTGCTGCTAATGAGGGACTATATTGGGCACGTCGGCAAAACCTTCCTGTTGTATATCTTAAGCTTGATTTTGCAAAGGCTTACGACAGTGTTAACTGGGAGTTTATACGTCTATGCATGCTCAGATTGGGGTTTAGACAGCCGTTCACAGTAAATGTCATGAAGTTGCACGTCTCTGCTCGAGCGACTAGTCTGTCCCATGGTGAGCCATCAGAGGTTTGCTCACTTGGTCGTAGTATTCGCCAGGGATGCCCTCTAGCACCATTGCTTTCATGATTGTCGCAGAGACTTTGTCACAGTTATTTACTATTGCAACAACATAGGGGCTTCTCCAAATTGCATGACAATGGAGATGGAGAATGGCTGCCAAATTGCTCTTAAATATATTTTCATTGGCTTTCGGTGTGTTTGTGGGGTGGCAGAAGTGTACAGCTCTATGGACGTTAGATGCTCCGACGCTGGCATGTGTTCACCATTATCCAAGGGAGTTGCTTGCTCATGGACAGGCCACTAGTTCCTAGAGATTCCAGTTGGCATTCATATCCATATGGGAGCTACATGGAAAGAAATCATTAAGGGTTTGGATAACTACCTATTTTGGTGGTCCATTGCAAAATTGTCTCTTGCTGCTCAAAGTACATGAGCTCATTACAATAGTCCAAAACTTTATATGGGCTAGTACTGAGGAAGATATTGTGGTAAAGATGGTCTAAATGCATATTTCCAAAATGACAGGTAATCTAGATATGATGGCTTATTATTGCAGATGGAAGTCCTCATTTTAAAGTTCATTTTAAGGCTCCTGAATGGTGAAGATGACTCTCTTGATTTATGCCTTCTTAAACGATCTTATCGATGTATCCCGCTAGGTAAGAATGCAATCAAACCAGTTCTAGTTTGGGTATTATTTCATCCTTGCAGCCATTTCTAAATGCTTCTCCATTTTACATGGATTATTGGTAGCATGGGGATGCAGTTAGACATCTTTTTTTGCTCTGGTCCTTCCATCCACACCATGCTAGAGATTCTGGAGTTGTGTGTACCATTGCCGTTAAACCTCTCATCATCTCCACTGGCTGCATCAATTCATCCGTTACACAGAGACAATGAGTACTTGGGTGTTATTTCTATTCAAATATGGTGTAAAGACGGTTGCTTATTGTCTTAGCCCAACTTCCAGACAACATTTCTACTTTCCTGTTGGGATGTGTCTGTATGGGATAAGGTTGCAAAAAATTTGCCTCTCATGGTAGAGGTTGGTGTTATAGAAAGGATGCCTTGGTATTGTCATACAAATATTCACAAAGGCAAGCACTTTGTCTTCTCTGTATATCGTCTATTCTATTCTATTCTATTCTTAGATCCACAGGTTGCTCGTGCAGGTTCTACAACCCAATTCGGTTCGTACATGGCATTGGGTTTTTGGAATAAGTTGCTCCATCCTAAAGTGTTTGTACTCTGGTGGCAGGTTATCCAAAGGTGCTTGCGTGTTACTGCCTTATGATCTTCGCATATCTCAGTATGCTCGCTCCGTCTTTCAGACGTTGAGACACTTGAGCATTATCTTTTTAATTGTCCAAAGTTCAACTGGCATGGTCCTGGCTACAAGCTTTATTTAACAGTGCACTAGATTGCCGGTGCATCCTCTTGGCTTTCTACCACAATGTATGGCCCCTAGCTAGGCAAAGGGCATTCCATCTTGGCTCTGATTGGCTCCTGTAGTCAATACAGGAGCGTTGTATACTTCACATTTTTCATAGCGCTTACACAACTCCTCGTGGTGTTATTGATGTGGCCTAGGCTAAGATATTGATGGCTAATAAGTTTTCCTCGCTTGAGTCAGAAGTGAGGGAACGTATCTGGACTCATTATTTCCAAATTTATGCTTAACATTAGTCTCCTATTCTGGAGTAAGTACATTGTGTTTCAGGCTCGTTTTTTTTTTTTTTTGGGGGGGGGGGGAGGGGGGGGCATTATTCATGCTAGGAGCAAGACTCATTAACTATGCAATGAATGGTTGTGATATTATTTAATAAGTAAAATCTATCCATACAAGATTCTTGTTTATATGTGAAGACATTTTTGGATGTCCATCTCTAGTTGTAAAGTGGCAGACGCTTGTAAGGTTTTTCGGTTGCCCCTAAGGGCAAACCCTCATTCATGTGCGTGGGTATAGGGCATATTCTGGCTGTATGCCAGTATATACTTGGGTACGCTTTGTGAGTGGCCTAAACTGGCTATTCCAGGTGACTCTGCATGTTGCTTGTTCTTCTCCCACATGTTCTTCTCGCTATGATAGTGCTACATACTCTGTTCTGCCGAGGTCAAAAAAGCTTAGAGACCGGGGAGCTAGTCTGAAATGCGATGAGCAAGGGGGCATCCATTTGCGGCCCTGTCTATAGAATGTTTAACTGTAAGTGGACTCCTATATCCCATGCACAGGCATGTATGATTTGATTGCAATCAGAAAAGGCCCTAGATATAGAGAAATGGAGTGATTTATTTGGTCCAATACAAGCAAGTAAGGTTAAGCTATGAATATTTGAAGAGCACATTTCCAAACATAAGAGAAACCAATGTTCGTGAGAATAGAAGCGTAGAGAAAGGGAAGCGCATACATAAGATGTTCTTCGAAAGAAGTTTCACAAATGCGCCAAGCGTTTCCAAATGAAGAATGAGATACAATCAACTATTGCTGAAATAAACCAATGCTTCGCTATTTTGAATGATGTACATACGAGAGTTGAAGCATCCCTGAAAGAAAAGAGTGATTAGTTTATAGTGTTAGGTCCTTGTGAAGGAAGTTTGGAAGCGTATGCGTTTAAAAGCTTATATTTTGCTTAGAATTAGGTTGAACACCTTGAAACTCAAATTTTTTGCCAAAAAACACAGGACAATATTACTACTTATGACACCCCAAAGAACATGTTTAAGATTTTGAAGAATAAGCGGTCTTGTGAGTTAACGATATTCAAGGGGATCCAATATGAACGTTGGGCGCTTACAAGGGTGGATGCCTCGGACTCCAACATGTACCGGACCCAATGGATGAGGCCATCTTGGATATATGTTCTCTCGAGTGCGGGCTTCAGGAGATCCCCGATGGCTTTGATAAAAGCCAACATGAAAGGCATTAGATAGTATAATTATTCAATCGTACAACTCTAGAACGAGAATAGGATTTAGCATATCAGCTTTTAGCAGTCATTATCTGAGTATTCTTTGCTTTGATAGGGTAGGTTCATTAAGAGTATCGGCCCATAACTCTGGCTATCTAGCCTTAGGCAGATTCTCAAGAAATCTCTTTCAAATTTCGGTACTGGAACGATTTGGGATCGAGCCCATTCTACATTGGACAGAGTTTTTCGACCTCAGGCCGGCCTGGTTCTTCCGTCTTGATCTACTGATTCTTGTGTGGAGATTTTTGCAGGGGCAAATTAGTCATGTCTTGTTGAGACAAAGGAAAAAATGGTTTGGGGGCCCTTCAAAAACTCAATCGACAAAGAAAAGGCCCTCGAGAATCATGGAGGATGATGAATGTTCCGAACATTTTTTAGCAATTTGGAAGATAAGAAAGATAAGGTGTGGGAAAAATTGAAAACCTTATACATAACATTGGCTTATCCAAGATGTAAGCAAAAGATTGAAGGAACAAGATGCATGGATGTTGGGGAGGACGGAGTGCTTTGTGACACTTTGGGTAAAATGAGGGCTTTAGAGAAGGATTACGCCTCAAAGAGCAAATAACGATCGTATTTGGACTTGGAATTTTCTGGAATTACTTCAAGAAATGGACAGAAATCTTTGCAAGAGGATAATGGTGAAGCAAGGCCACTCTGAGTCGGACTGCTGTAGCATAAAGAATAACATCTTTCAGAAATCTATGGATGAACTTCTCAATTCGGCGAAAGCTCTGCTTATGGACTTGGAAAATCTTAAGTGGAACTCCAAGGCCTCGATTAAACTGATTAAGAGATGGGAAGATGCTGATGACACGGTCATAGAAATGCATCGGAGGCAAGCTAAAAGTAGACTCCCATCGGGTGCAGACCTGTTACTAGAGGGCGTCTCTCAGGAGTATGGGATTCTCCAGACCACACTCAAAAAAGATACCAGTGCATGCAAAATAAGGGACTCAAATGGCTATTTCAACCCTTTGGAAACGAACCAATGCGAATGCAAGAATTGCAGATGAGTACAAACATATCCAGGGTTAAACCAAAGCAAGTACTTTTGTAGGTGAAGCGTAGCGCGTCGATGCTAACGGATTAGACCCGGCTAAAAAGCGACAAAGCAAAAGGTCAACCTCTTCCTTCTTATAAAATGCTTAAGCAATTTAATGTGGTTTCTTGTGATAATCCTTCTGACATGCCTAAAGATAATTTGGATTATATTGATCTGTCGGGTATTCAAGATTCCACAGCTGTTAATCTGTATACTGAAAAAGGTCTGATCATCCATTTCCCTATCAATTGCCCCTCCCTAGGAGAAGTTAAATTCTGGATCACTAAGACTCAGAGAATACCAATTTTATCTTTGCTCAAGATCGATGCCAGAACCTTTCAAATCTTATGCAAAGATAATTTTAGTGTTTCCCACATTCTAAAAAAGAAATTGGGCAAAATTAGCAACTGTGACTTCTATATTATGAGATGGAGCCCATTTATTACTCCGGGAAATAGTGATTACATATCTATTGCTACTTGGATTACCTTCCCCAATTTACCCCCTGCTCTGTGGACCCTTTCACATCTTAAGGCTATTGCAGGGAACCTCGGGGACATTATATCTATTAATATTTCTCAAATTAACTTCCCTTCCGTCTGTATTTCTAAGAATATCAATTCCGGATGGCTGAGGAATGTTAAAATCAAGATTTCAGAGAGCAGAACTATGGACTTAAACATTGTTTATTCTAAGCTCCCTGTTTTCGAAATTCCTGTTAAGAAGGTCCCTTTGGATAATAAAAGCCCCCCGAACCTCAAACCCCCTCTCATTATCAGACAAGAGTGGCGACCAAAAAAGAAGACTTTTGAGGATGAGGTGCAAAATGGCAGCAAAATTATTATCCCCCAGGCCAAGACTGATGATAAAAAGGACTTCATTCCCAATTACGATCTGAATGAACCGTATTTTGACAGTAATTGGAACTTTGTCTTCAAAAATATTAATATGGCAGTCAAATTGAATACAGGATTTGTAACTCTCTCTTTTCCCCTTAAAGAAGTAAATCATCCCGAGGTTTGTTACCGCAGAGAATGCTTGACTCAGAATGATTTTCTTCACTCTTGTGATGATGAAGGGTGGAAGCGGATAACTAAGAAAAAGGGGTAGAGGGCGGAAAATAGCTTTATGTTGGACCTCTTAGAGTTAGTCGGGGAATTCAGCCATTCAATCTAGAATGGCCAAAGGCTTTTACAAATATTAATATTTAAATCCCTTAGAATTATCACTTGGAATCTCCAAGGTATTAATAATATTATTAAAAGGGAACGTTTAAAAGTCTGCCTCTCCTCCCTCAACCCTGATATTTTATTCATCCAAGAGCATAAGATCCATGATCGCTCTCCCTCCTAATTTTCAAACTTGGTCTATTAGTGCTAACGACTCTTCTGCAGGCATAGCAATAGCTTGGAATCAGGGAATAGATCTGCATATTCATCACATGATCAATGATAATAATGGTAGATGGCGGATTTTTGGTGCGCAAGATCGGGGAGGGTAGTGTAGCCCTAGTTAATGTCTACTCTTATCATAATCCTTCTGATAGAATTCTAGTCTGGAATAAGATTAACTCTAGCTTAGCAAGTTTAGATGTTGATGATCTGATTATTGGAGGTGATTTCAACATGGTGGCATGAGCGCTTTATGAAAAATAGGGGACCCCTTCTTCCTCCACGAAATGAATGCTTGGGTCAGTCTCCTCTATAATCATAATCTTAAGCTAGCTAGGACCAAGCCTAATGCTTTCGGTGGGGGGATCATAGAGCTGATCCCATTTCTTTGTCTTCATGATAGATTCTACCTTAGTGAAAATTTTTGGACCATTAGTAGCGAGGGTGGAGAATTTAGGTGGCTATACTCTTTTCGACCACTACCCTCAATTAATTATTTTAAGTGGTCTTTGATCAAAATAAGAAAATCCTTTTTTAATTTGAATGTCGACCTTCTTGAGCATAATGACTTTATGCCCAAGCTCCAAGATATCTACAATTGTCATCCTACTGCCCACGATGCTAATCGGTTTGGATGTGGTGGTGGATCAATCTTGCTAAGCATATAAAAACCATTTGAAGGAATGGGGTAAAGAGATTCATCATAACAAGCAAGCCAATCTGGTGACCTAAGACAAAGGCTTATCACTACCCCAAGCCCGATCAATGAGAATGATATTAAGATCGGATAGAAAAAGAAGAGTTGGAAATTGCTAAAGGGTGGAAAACTAAAGCAAAAATCAAGGAGCTCAAAGAGGATGAGAGGCGTAACTCCAAATATTTTTTTGTCAAAACCAAAACTAGGATCAAAAGGAACCAGATCCATGATATCAGAGTAGGGGATAATCTTGGGCCCGAGGATATAGATCTTAAAAAGCGGCACCGGTTGAGCATTTCACTAATATTATGGGTACTAATTCTGATTGTCCCGAAGAGATGATGGATACTTTTATCAAAATAGGGAACAAGGTAAACGACAATCAGAATGAGTTAATCTCTTCCCCTTTCTCAGAAATTGAGCTCAATGAAGTAATTATGGGTATGGATAATGGTAAGACCCCTGGCCCAGACGGTTTACCAGCCGAATTCTTTAAAAAAGCCTGGCCTATTCTTGGTATGGGAATTACCAATTTGGCCAATGAGTTCGCGTTTGGATGCTCGGATTAACACCAGTCTTATTACCCTTATTCCCAAAATCGACTCTCCCACCTCTTTTGCAGACTACAGACCTATTTCTTTGACTAATGTTGTATACAAGATAATTGCAGGAGCCATAGCTGCCAGACTCAAAAAGATCTTGGACTCTGTTATTAGCAGCACCCAGTCAGCATACCTCAAAGACAGATTCATCTTGGACAATGTGGTGACTGCTATCCTGGGTTTGCAATGGGCTAAAGACTCCAATCAAGACATAGCTCTTCTTAAGCTTGACATCACTAAAGCTTTTGACCACAAATTTGGAAGTTTCTTTACAAATGTTGCAGAGCTCTTGGCTTCAATGAGGAAAGTATTGGTATGTTTAATGCCATTCTCAGCAATTCCAGATCTGCAGTTCTCATTAATGGTGAGACTAGCCTCTTCTTCTCTATCCAAAAAGGGGTAAAACAAGGTTGTCCCCTAGCACCCTTCCTCTTTTTAATTGTTATGGAAGCTTTGCACAGCAGATTGGAAGATGGCAAGATTAATAACTCGATTAAAGGCCTTAAGCTCCCAGAGAATCCGCAAGTAGATCAGATCCTAAATGGGCATTTTGCAGATGACACTTTTATTCTAACCTCCATGGATCAGGGTTCCATCATCAATACCCAGAGTATCCTCCAGGATTTTGGCAATGTTTCAGGTTGTAAAATCAATCCTCTCAAATCATCTATTCACTCCAGGGAGATCGACAAAGGTACTCGGGCTGCTCAACTCTTTGGATGTAAGTACTATTCCCCCTGCACCAAATCCAAGATTCTTGGGATCCCATTTGCAATCAGGAGCAATGCCTCAGATTTATGGCTTGATAATATCTCTCTAAAAACGGGAGAGCTATTATAGCGAACTTCGTGATTTCCTCTTCTCAGGTTTATCAATCTTCGGTCATTCTGGCCCCCAAGAAGATCACTAACAGGCTTCAAAGTATTATTGGCAGGTTCATAGAAAGATGCTGGCACCCGATTTCAATGGAGGAATGCTGCAAACTAAAAAAGAATGGAGGCCTCGGTACCATTAACATCAGAAAACAGGGTTTAGCTTTAGCTGCTAAATATTTCTACAGGGCTTGTTATGACAAGATAAAACATCCTATATCCATCCTCATCAGACACTATATCAGCAAATGTCATCCGTATGGATGGAGAATTCTCAAGATGGAGCTGCCTCACTCTATCTATTTCCCTTTTTCCATCCCTGCTTCAACTCCAGGTATTATCAAAAAATGGATCTATGCTTGGGAAGAAGTCAGACATATGTATAATTGGGAAAAGGGGCTCTCGATGGATAAATCAATTTTTTGGAACCCAGCACTGATCCTTGATAATCCCAATTTATGCCTGGCTTGTCACTTCCCTGAGCAAGCCAAGCTTTGGAAACAAAAGGGAATCACTCTCATAAGCCACCTATTTGATGTCAATGGTATTATTCCCATATGAAAAAAAGGGCTTAGGTTTCTTGCGGATGAGGATAATCAAACCAAGTTGCTCTATGAAGCCATCACTAATATCATATTGCAGGCGAGATGGTCTCACTCTCGGACTTCGTGGAAACACAATGGTAAAAGTGGTTACCAAGTCAAAGCTGGCTTCTGATTCTTAATGAGCTATCGGAGATCACGCAGTCCATTCAAAATGGGATGTCTCCAGGAAAGAAACAAGGAAAAACCTGATTTTTATGTGGAACAGCCCCATCAACCCAAAGATCAAAGCTTTCATGTGGCAACTTTGGCATAAAGGCCTTGCTACCAACTGTAAGAGATTTCGTTTAGCTATGACTAACTCGGATCTATGTGACAGATGCTTGGCTAATAAAGAAGATGAAGAACACCTATTTAGAACTTGCCTATGGTCGGAATGGGTTTTGGAACTTGCATCCAATATCTTTGGCCAAAACCTGGTTGCCCTGAGCCACAAAGACTTCTTTATGCCTACCAACCCATCCGATTGGAACCGGAGGGGATCATAAAACAGGTATTGTATGATATCAGCTGGATTATGAATATTAATGGATGATATGTTTGCTGTTGCAGATACCTTATTCATATTGACCAGGAGGCTTGAATGGAAGAATATCAAAGCAGAAATCAATCATGAGTGGATTAAGTTTTTCGGACCGGCTGACACATCGACACACCTGGATGCCTTTTGTACCTGTGGCTGCTGTTGTGACCAGAACTATGATATCAGAAGAGAGCTCATCTGCACTGCCAAGGATGCCAAAGGCAGATATAATATGGCCATGGCAGGCTCATGCATGTGTATTTACTGTGTCTTTCATTCCATCTTCAGGGGGAAGGCCAGAAAATGCACAAATCAGAATCTCCTATCTATCCATTGAGTGAGGACTCAAAAATTATGAACTTTATTTCTTGCTTTTATAGCTACTCTATCTATTTTAATCTGTCATCCCGCATAAGCTGATGCTTTTTAAGGGTTAAACTTCCCTTGAAAAAAGTTTTCTGTACACTTTAATATACTTTAAATAATATATATAGCCTTCAATAAAAAAAAAAAAAAGATTTTGAAGAATAAGCACGTTCCGAAAATCCAGGATTTACTTTATATCTTGACGAGTGTGGATGCATCAGACCAACACGCACTGATTCCTTACTTAAAGAAGTAATTGACATGCGCAACTGTTTACAAGAATATGTGATGAAGTGTGAAAAGTTTGGGACCATGTTGCTATAGCGAACGCCAACATATGAAAATGAAGATGGGGAAGCCATAGAAGAGGTCATTAAGGTGTCATGCAAAACATCCTCCAATAATGTGCAAGCTGTTGACATGAGCAATGACATGAGCAATGACACATGCATTCCAAATGATTTTATGCTAACCAAATCCAGCAAGCAGCTTAGTTCATTAATAACTAATGAAACCAAGCAGGCATTATTGATAGAAACATCTGTTTTGTCCTGAAGCTCATTTGTAAATGGTTGGTGTTCTAAAGCAGCAGTTCCTGGCAATGCCAAAGCTCTTGTTCTTGAGAATCATTGGGGTAGAGTGGATCCTGATGCAATTAGCAATTATTCCTCCTGAAAATGTTGTTGTTTCGAAAAAAGAACGTCTTAGCGGTGTGAGATTCGTCCATGCTTCACACCATTGAAGAAGGGTGGCCTTTGTCAACGGCGAGATCTTACATGGTGCCTGCTCCATGGTCCCATTATTCCAAGGGATGAGTTTGGCAAACAAATCTCACAAGATCCTGAAGATCGAAACATTTCCATTCATGCAAGCAATGGGATTGGAAATGTAAATATCATATTGAAGGAACAAGATGGGCATGGCCAAATGGTTGAAACTATTGCCAAACAGGCAGTAAGAAAAGTTTAAAAGAGAGACAAGAGAGAAAAGTCTCATAGGCCGATTGGTCTCCATGGATGATAAAAACCATTCTATTCTATTTCTATTCCTATAACTGCAGCTCTATAAACAGGGTCATATCATATTCTATGGAAAGTGGTAGTTTTTTTTCCCCCTTTTATGAAGCATTTTGTGCCGTGACAGTCAATAAGGATCCATGAATACTTAAACTATAGTATCTGATTAGCACTTTTGGTCTTGGCCATGCACGCCAAACAATGAAATAAAAAAACACACCCTCGGGCCACTGGATGGCAACTCTCCGTGCGCAACACCTTGTTTGTTATTGAATCACATGATGACTTCCACGGATTATGCCTTAGAGATTGATATATTTGCAAAACTATCAAGAGGGAATAAAAGTTGAAGCGAAAACAAATGCGTATGCTATGGCTATAAGGTATGATTGCAATATGAATGGTGGAGATGCGGTCGACGGTTGATTTTAGAGAAGTTGAGGCGATTGATTTTTTTTGCAATTATAAGTAGTAGTCTTGACAAACTACTATGGTATTTATTTTTGTACGAAATGTTTAAGGGGTTTCGCCATGTCCCAAAATCAACGACCCTCAAGGCAAGTATCAAGTATCTCGGTCGTACAATGATGGTATATGTGTAGAAAGCAAAAGAAGGATATAAAATACAATCAGAAGTAAAGGACATGAGAGAATGCCATGTACTTATGATAGCATTCTTAAAAACTATGCATACTGACTAAGGTGTCTGAACTTAAAAAAGTAAGTTTTTTTTTGGGGGGGCTATTATGTTGATGGAGAATGTAAGCATACTAGACTATTCCAAGAGTTGGATTGTGTGGTGCACAGTTGATGTGAACGAAGTTGAGGTTACACAATTTTTTTATTTTTTTTATTTTTTTTTTTTAAAGTGATAAGTAGTAGTATGAAATGTTTAAGAGGTTTATGTGCAATGTTCCCTAATCAGTGGTACCTGAAGCAGGTATCTCATTTGAAATACCAATGGCATTTTAAATTACCTCAATATTAACTATGTGTTCGTTAACCGCAATGTGCATTTTATCAATATATCCACTTACCTGTATAAATTTTATATTTTAGAATATTTGCTTTATTATGAAGAGGAATTGCAGGTTCGATATTGCATGAGATTTTCATTCCCTTATTGTAAGAGCACCATATCTTTCAATAGCATTTATTTTCTGCATGTACGTCGTGTTAATTCCAAGATATTATACTTGTTCAATGGGAAGTTCAAACATTTGCCATTGCGAAACGCATAAACATTGGAGGAGCTTCAATGGCTAAAATTTTATTGGTTGTCAATGTATATAGTTACAGAATGCAAGGAAGGAGGAGTCCATGAATGCTACGAGAAGAACACATTATCATAGACGCCCAAGCAAATGAAACACGAGGGGACCCTTGCTATTCATGGTGTTACAATCATTTTCTATAAGAACGAAGATAAGTTTGTGTACCTAAAACTATGAAGCCAGTTTCTACCGCCCAGGTTGCAATTTGTATGGACTAACAGAAAAGGAAAAAAGTGAACTCATTGGGAAGATCCTGTATCAGCAGATATGGTAAGTTGCCCAGGTTGCAATTTGTATGAACTAACAGAGACGGAAAAAAGTGAACTCATTGGGAAGATCCTGTATCAGCAGTTATGGTAAGTTCTTATCTTTACGCTGCTTTCTCATTCCAGCATATCTGTTGTTCAATCATTTACCTTGAGGAAGACAACATTTGTTGGGTAGCATAAAGTAGATTACTTATGCTACTTGCTGTACCATGGGAAGGCTTAATCCTTGTATCAAATGTCTATCTCTCAAGATAAAACTGTTAGCACTAGAGTATCAGGGCTCATAACAGACCAACCATCCAAAATGAAAGGAAGATATATCTGAGAGACAAGGAATTACCACATTCTACATATAGAGAGGTCCTTCCATCTCTATATGTAGAATGCAGCAGCATTCTACATATAGAGAATGCATCTTACTTGCTGCATTAAGGGAATGCAGCAGTTTATGGATGCTATACTTCGGACACAGAAGTCATGCTGCCATGATTTGTACTGTTGTTGCTAACACCCTGCTGCACATGTGTGCTAAATGTGTGCATGCTCGAAGTTTTTGACAGGATGCCAAGCCACAATTTGGTCGCATGGAATTCCCTGATATTTGGTTATAGCAAGAAACACAAAATATACATAGGGACCACAGTGGGCATCCAAATCACCTCTTTATGAAACAAAAAAAGGAAGGAAGAATGAGTAATCCAAACACAACCCAAGTTCAATGAGCACAATGAGTCTCACCTCTTTATGAAACAAAAATAGGAAATGCAAAGACTCCCATTTTCAAGACAGAATTACATATTACGAAGATTCAGCAAAGAACTTTGTAGCTAATGCATAAGTTGCATGCTTTGCAAAGAACTTATAGATCTAAGCAAAACAGTAACAGGGTTGCTACTACAATGGCTGATAAATAAAAAAATAAGCTTCATTATAGAACCCCAAAGAAAGGATTTGTTATAGCAGAATTCAGTTCACCACCTGCTGTATTAAGGAGAACAACATCCACTTTGTCCCGTGAAAGAAATATAAACTCACCGACCTGATCCTTTTCAAAGCCACACAATTCTAAGAATTTCAAACCTCCTTCTACTGTACCTACACGTTCTTGAAATGACTGATTACTCAAACGAATCTTACGATATTTCTCTTCGTCTGGTGATCTCACCACATTTCCCACAAAGGTGAGCAATGTTTGGAATGCTTTCTTAACCTTGGCATCATCATCTTTGTATACCTGTTTCATTATCCGCAAGCAGTCTCGCATTTGCTCTGCTCTACTTGCAGGTTTGATTGGCAATGCAGACTTCTTTTCTACAACTGGGGCGACCGAAGCTGCAGGTTTTGGATCCTCGGCTGGCAACCCGAGCTTACGTCTCCTCTCTGCCTTGTCCTCTTCAAGTTTCTTTCTAATCTTTTCTCTAGCCCTCTTCTCCTCCTCCTTCTCAGCCTTTCTCAACATCAAAATCCGCTGCCGTTCATTATCTTCCTCCTTTCTCTTTGCCTCTAGCAACTCTTTCCCAATCCTGATGCGCTCTTTTTCCCTTTCCCTCTCCATCCTCCTCTCCTCCTCCTCTTTCTTCTTCTTGGCACGCTCACGCAATTCTTGAAGCTTGGCTTTGGCTTCTTCAGGAGCCAATGCAATCTTCTGTTTACTTGCTTGCTTAGCAGAAACCCTAGGAATCTCATCAATATCAGGATCATTCTCATGCTCAACAATCCAATTAATGGCAGTTTCTAGATCTGATGCCCCTGACACATACAAAGCCCTAATCGACTTTCCATTTGAGAAACCCATTCCTTCAAGTTCTGCTAGCAAATCCTTATTAACTTCAGGAACAACCAACTCACCTTCCTCAGCATCTTGGCTCTCAGGAGTCTCAGAATTGGTTGCTTGCTTAGGGACCTCAAGAACAACTGGCTTGGCAGCTTCTAGGGTTTTGTCTTGGAATTGGGTATGGCCAGTTCTCTTTGTATGAAGATCAGTTTCAGTTTTAGATCTACAAGGCTTACCACATTCCGCGCAGACAAGATTGAGCACCGCTTCTGTAGATTCGGAGAAGTTAGCATGTCCGCTAAGCTCTGCATGTTCCTGTGCTTCCTCCACGCTTCTCAGCTGCAGACCGCAGTCGCCACATCTAAGGGAGAGACCTGCCATAGCTATTCTCAGATTCGATACAAGCAACCTTGTATAGAGCCTCTCTGGCCCTTTTCTGCTTCAGAAAGGCATCCTCTTTTCCTACGTAACCGCTACGCCATTCCAAGGGCAAACCATGGGTTGTAAGTTGTTTATTTTTGGGTTACCATGGGGATGGAGGGGGGAAATTAGACCATGCCACAAATATGTCAAATGGAAGGTGGAGATTCATGGAGGAAATAATTTGAGAGTTAGGATCAAATATTGAGAAGTAACCATGTGAAAACCGTATGAACCGGTGAGCACTAGTTGTTCAATTGAAATCATGCATGCAGCAGCCGGAGCTGGTTTGTACTGGAATTATCTGCAAATCGATCATAAGAAAATTTAGCCGAGCCTGGTTTACAATAGTTCAAGTTGGTGATAGGTGTTCACAATTCCTTTTTAGGGCTGCTAAAAGGGAGGCGGATGACAACTTCGGTTAATTCTCTTCTTTTATCAAATGGCCCGGAGGTTTTTGACCCGGTGCAGCTAAAGCAACACCTTCATATTCACTTTGCCGCATTCTTTTCTAGGCATCCGTTACCTTTTCAGAAGGATATGCAATCTGTTGTGTTGGCTAAAATGAGCAACGTTCACTTTTGGAGACAAATATCTTTTTTTGGGTTGCCCCTAGGGGGGCAAACCCTCGTTTATGTGGGTATGTGGGCATATTCAAGTATATGCTGGCATATACCTAGCATATGCTGATGACTGCTAAAAACTGGTTGCTGCCTGTAAATGGTCGGTCATCCAGCTAATCGGCATTCTGTGCCATAGCTGCCAGAAGCAAGCTTCTTGGATCTTTGAAGCAAGCTTCTTGAACCTTCTGGGATTCTTGCATGATTCTTCTTGCATCTTCCGTGATTCAGATGAGCATTAGGTAAGCAAGGCCACACGGATTTGAGCAAGGTAATGCAGCCGTTCTTTGGTTGAAATGGATTTTGAAGGCTTGGAAGCAAACGAATCTGCAGTTTTACATGCACGATCTGCCCACTAAAACGGGCGTAGTAGTTGCAGCGGCGCCTGGGAGAGCTGCAAACACGGTCGGATTAGGCACTGTCATGCAGCCATGGCCGTTATAGGGTTATTTGGAGAAGCAGAAGGCCTACAAGGATTCCATGTTGCTAAAATGTTTGCTGAAGAACAGTTGAACAGGTATTTTTAGTGCATTAGAGCTATCTCATGAGATGGCAAAATCCGACCCGATCCTTATTGTAAACCGGCTTCTTATTTGTACAATTTCTTCCCAGGATGGCTATGGCGTCTCTCGAGAGTACCGGCCAAAGGGGCCATTTCGAAGCGGCCAGATCTTCGGATATGGCATCGATTTATCCACGCCACATGGCAAATAAATCACAAGGCAAATTTGTCAACTAATATCTTACGAAGCCGGATTAGCATTACGATATCTGAGACCTGCATCTACCTCCTAATGCAAAAACAAGGTACGCGACCAATATGCTCTTATTTTGCGTGAGAAAGCATTGCTCCAACAGCTAATTAGGGTTGGAGCATTTGATGAACTTTTTTCGGCTGGGAGACCTCGGCCAGGAGGAGGGATTGGAAGCTTATGCCAAAGCTTGAAATTCGCCCAGAGCCGGAGCACGGTTCGTATGAGCATGGTTCGCCAGAGTTTGGAGCCCGGTTCGTATGAGCATGCTTCGTTCGCAGGAGCTTGATTTTGTGTGCTCTCTGCAATTGTTTTGCAGCTTCATATTTTATTATAGAGAGGGTCAGACCTCAGATAATGTACTACAGAGGCCGTTCATATTGAGGGTGTTCCACGGATTTAGAGTCCAGGATAACTGCTTACTTGCTCTTGGCTATGCTGCTGGAGCAAGCTGCTCAAGGCCACTATAGATTGCACTAGATGATGCTTGCAGACAGAGATTATGTGCAATATTCAGTCAGGATTTGTAGGCCGGAATAATATTTTCAAAGGAATTAAATTGTCCATTTTATTACTGCGAGATTACTTAGGTAGTTAGTCAAAATGCCTTGCTCTTTCTTTTTGGGTTGCCCCTAAGGGGGCAAGCCCTTGTTGAGGTGGGTTTGTGGCATATGCTAGGTATATGCCAATATATACCCAGAATATGCCAATGACTGCTAAAAACCCATCATAGGCTGTAAATGCTCGGTTGCCCCTGTTGCTGGAGAGGAACTGTGGAAACCGGGAAACCGGTGCTCGCTCCTTGCTCGAGGCTGCAGCATTGATGGATGTCGCTCGAATGTTGGTCCGATACCCTAGAATTGGGCTGTAGATGGGAGATAAACTTGAGAAATGATTCCAGCTGGCATAGTGATGACGATTTGCCAAAATGAAGGCCTCTCGGCCACTGGCTGCGGTAGAAGTTGCATCCTTTCTTGATTAGGGTTGGGATTTTCATCATCCGGATTCAATGATGCGGATTTTTGAAGAAAGGTCCTATTTAAACTTACTGACTAATCGGAAGAGGAAGCAAGCCTCTAATGATGGGGTCTTTCTGCAAAAAGCTTAAGGTTGCAAAGAGGATACCTAATCGAAGTTTCACTCTAAATTCAAAGGAGAAGGGCTTAACCCGATGGGCCCAATCTCAAGGATAGGACTAGTGGTCCTCGGAAGCATGAACATACATCTTGGGGGGTTTGAGAATCTTTTGATGGACTTGCTAGGTTCGGAAACACGTGGGCCACATGATATTTTCGGACATCGAGACTTCAAATTTTCGTTGGTTTGAGGCCGCTTCACGGTTGGCAACTACTTTTAGATTAGGACATGACTTATCATTAGATCGACAAATGTAGCGCTAGATGACTTGATGATTCGAGAAAATGACAAAAGCTGAGATGTTATTGACCAAGGTAACCTCGAATATGAAAAATTGCGTCGAGTGATCCCAATATGCAATGGGTTATGGATCGCCTTGGTCCGGTACTTCAGCTGATAAAGTAGCAGCAATGACTGTAACCATACAAGACAATCCAATTGCCAACATTAAGACCCTTGATGCCCTTTTAGGTGAACTATTAAGACTTGTTTGTTTGGCAAATAAATTTTATATGCCTTTTGCTTAAATGAGTGAGCATGTTTGTAGGAATGGTGGCTTCAAAGGGTGGAAAAAGACATGTTGTAGCCATGGATGTGCTGAAGGGATTATTTATTACTAGGTGAGACAAATATTGATTAAGAAGTCTCATTATTTTGCAAACCAAATTTGCACTAATTTCTTGATCTACCATAATAGCTTGTTACCTGATCGGAAGTTAAAACAGTTGGGGCATCAACCACTTGGACTTCTGCCAAATACCTGCTTCAAACTGCAGCATTGATGCGCTAAAATCACAGAAATATGCATTTCTTTATATGTAAGTTACTTTCCTACCTCTTTAGATAGTATGTGTAAGAGATTGGTTGCAAGGCTTGTTGTATTAGTAACTGTTTTAAATGGACGAAAATCTCCATCTACACTAGCAACTAGACATGCCATGCAGATTATTTGAAGAAATCTGGCATTGCAGATGGAACTATAGCATTGCTTAAAGATATGTGCGCATATTTTGCAGCATTTGACAAAGGATTCACATGTAAACCCAATGCATTCTTGCTGTGGGGACAGGAATTTTTATTCAATGGGCCAAGCAAAACTTCATAGTCATGGATTCACCACTCAGGGATCAGTCTACTGCGACTAACAATCTGCAGGTTTGTCTCTCGTGAGAAGCTGTTGTTGTATTGTTTTCAGCGTGAGTTTAAATGTATAAACGTTATAGTTTTAAATTATGGGCTCATGTGCCCATTATATTGGAGGAATGGCACTGCTTGGGGTCACGAACTAAAGAAATTGAAGAAGTGGTGCTGAAGATAATGAAATGGTCACAGATGTATGTAAAGAGATTTAATGTCTTCCCCGTAGGAGAAAGAGATAATATATCATGCGAGATTTTCATGTTAGCATGCTGTGATACCCTATATGTCATCCATATTAGCATGTTTGCCTATTTGTTAGAATTATATTTAGTGCTTTCATCTGACTGTCTTAATCATTATAGCAGAAGTTGAATTCCTTAGACAAGTTTTGCAAGAAAAAATCATTTGATGGCCCATTTTTTAGGGTAAGGTATATGAGGAGCTTACTATCTAGTAGGCAATCCATCATGTATGTTGTTGCATTACTGCAATACTGATGTTATGTGGACTTTACTGATGTGGTTTTTCTTCTCAATAGCTATTGCAGGAAGGTAAAAGAGCTTGTTGTGCTTGTTGTACGGCTATCCCTATCCCATCCAATTGTCTGTTTCAATGTGATAGATAATGAGAGGCATTTAAGCCTTGCTCTGGTGCAAAGCTGTATGGAACCTTGCTTTGGTGTATTGCTTTGGTCCGATACCATTTACAGCTTAAATTCTACTGTCTGACCATGCCAAAGCAGCAATTTGAAAAAACTAGACAAGAGCTTTCAAACAGGGCGAAGAGCCTGCTGACCGAGGATTTAAGAGCTTCCAGCTTTTACTGCATGATTTACTGCCTTTTGTATGTTATCCCATATTTATGTTCCAAAATCATTATAAGTTTTTTCCATGTGGTGGCGAATTTTTGTGTTCTCAACCACGCGACCTAGCTTCAGGATCTGTGATAAGTGGTGTGATGCTAGTGCTATTTTCTTATTACAATGTCCCTCTCCTATAGTACATGTGCATATTGAAAGCAACATGGAATGAATTGTATTATCATGTTTAAGGAGTTAGTTCACGTCTATCTATTCTAAAATGAACAATTGGAGCTTTCAGACGTGGCCTACACAATGTTTGATATAGATGTAAAATGCATGTTTGTGTTATTTTTTAATTCGAACAAAACAGTTGTCCACGTAACCGAACGCCAAAATTGTAAATAATAGTTTATAATGTCTAGTGGTGTCTCTGCATTCATATCCGATTCTTTGTGTGCATCAAAGTCTAGGGCGTAATAATAGCATTGAACTTTTGAAATTTGACTAAAATTTTCATAGGCAAAATTGCATGTTTAATGAGAACATTCGATGATACTCCTCTCACACCACTTTGAATTGTACAAGAGTCTTACACATGACAAGGGGCATCGGTGCATTAAGAACTTGGTATATGCTTTTTTGCACGGCCTTTGTTAGAAAGGTTTCCCAATGTGCTTTATTTTTTTTTTTTACTAGAGGTCCGACTTGGTGTAAGTGTTTGTGCTTTTTGTCGTCGACACCTATTTGGAAGAAACCGAGGCGATCTTATAGAAGTGTAAAAATGTAGAGCCTACCACTTATTCTTGGAAGTCATTCTGGAAGCTAAAGGTTAGGACAGATAGATATATATTATATTAATATCCACGGAGATCCTGTGTGATTTCTTGAGGGATATGATTGTGATTAGGCTATTTACTGAGAACTAACAACGGTATCAAAGCAAGTAGATATGCTCAGTAAGGTGTTACGGAATTTAAACTAGTGTAAAGCACAAGTAGGTACAGGCTGAGGAGGAGTTGCAAGGATAAGGATGCAGCCTGTACATAAGTATTAGATGATAATGTGGCATTGGGGCTGCCAAAGGCTGCAGGCATTTGAGTTATTCATCAGAGAAACAAGGAGGAGTTCAATCTGCAAGAGGTAAATTGCGTAGGCTTGAATTGGCCCTTTCCAGACCTAGAATAATATTTTAGGGATCAAGGGTCAAATTCTTGTTGAAAACAAGAATCAAGTATCAAGTATTGTATTGTTTTGAAGTAGCATTTTTGATTGATTGTGTTGAAGTATGATTTAAGCCACTTCACCCTCGAGTCACGGAGGGCAACCCTCCGTGCGCAGCCTTGTTTCTTTAGCTTCACAGATAACCCTTTGCAATGATGGATTTAGGTGTTGCATCCAAAACAATATTGGAAGATCATCATGAGGTCTAGCCTCTATGCAGTTCTTTTATTCATGTACTACAGTACCGCCAGATATTCTGCATCTGGAGTGGCCAGCCTGCATTTGTTGCAATTTTAGCCAAGGTATAAGTGTCAGTTTCTTATGGCTGAATTTAAAGCTCTCTAATATCCCCCGAATGTTTTTTGCGGTACTATATCCCATAGATTGCCTTTGGATCATGCTTGCGACGAGTTTAGGTGCAACATTCAGTAGGGGTTGATAGACCGAGAAGAATATTGGCAAAGGAATTAATTGCCCATTTCGTTCTTCTTGAGATTTGCGAGGTAGTTAGTCGGGATGCCTTGCTCTTTCTTCTTTCTTTAGCTTCACGGATAAACCCTTTGCAATGATGGATTTAGGTGTTGCATCCAAAACAATCTTTGGAAGATCATCATGGGACCCAGTTCTTTTATTCATGTTCTCTGAGTTTTGCAAGAAAATATTACGCATCTAGAGGCCAACCTGCATTTGTTGCAATTTGAGTTAAGGTATAAGTGTCGGTTTCTTGCTGAATTTAAAGCTCTCTAATGCGGATGTATATTAGAGCATTTAAAGGGTATCAGGTGCGACTATTTGTGCTCTCTGCAATTGTTTTTCTTGCTTGGGCAAACAAGCTCGAGTTTTCTATTTCACTTTCTTTGCATGCATCTTCTTATCATATTCAATTTGTATAAATGTTGTTGAAATTATATCTACATGCTTTAGGGACGAAAATGCCAAACCATCGAGTTAAATTTTCGAGAGACATTTGTCCATGGATCGATTGTTGTTCACATTGATTATTCATGTATTAACCGGACCCTCTTTATTGTTTAGATATTGATGCCAGCTGTCTTCTAGAGCAAAAGCGAGTAGATGAAAGCTTCATGGCTGGAATGATTATTCTCAAGAAGATGATAGTGAGGGATACACAAAATCAATCCAAAAGATATAGCAAAGAGCAGTATGAAAGCAATTTTCATTCTACAACTTTTATGGCTATTTAAATGGCAGTTTTACCATTATAATAGACCAAAAAGAATAATGCAACCTTGAATATGCATCTTTGTTTTGTTCAATATGTATATATAGTGCAAGCACAATACATTATTAGACCACGAGAAAAAAAAAACTACTTCAGATTTTCAATTGCTACAAAGAAGGCATTGTGTCAATCCCCTCAAAGAATGTACACAATATAACGTTGAATTCTTAAGAAGACACACAATGTTTAATACTATTTTCATTTGCACTTATTGTTTAATAATATGCCCCAATGGAACATATAGGGGTTGCCATGTCACGGTGCCAAACTTGGAAGGCCAATAAAGCCCCCTCGGTTGTATCAAAGAAATGCCCAATTAACATGTTCTTAACCACGTTAACACACTCTTAACTATGTTGTAGCAAAGATTGATCCCATAGTTAATTGAAATGGAGAAGAATGAGCCCCTGTTCATCAGAGTGGATTGCCATGTTATGGGGCATAGTGATTGTAGTATATGTACAATACGATGAATAACCTGTAAACTCGATTCGCCATTGTTCTTTGTCTTGGTGGTGTGGGCTGGTTAGCAAACGCAACGCCAAGCATTAGAGCGAGGTCCATAAGTGGGTGTGGGGGCGGTGTTGGAGGAAGGTGGAATTGGAAGAATTTATCTCCGGACTTGGCTTATCGGCTGGTGCATGACTGCACCCATCAGAAAGACTTGGATTCAGGTAAGCTCCTTCACTCTTTTGATGATTCAAAACTGTATGCAAGAATCATTCACACCGAATTTAGATTAGCATGGAAAGGACAGATTGACCATTTGGTATATCAAATTAAGTTTGACATCGTTCAAAACCATACCTTGGAAGCTAGCAATAATCGACTGGATTTGGTTGGATTTACAGCGGATCAAAAAAGAAGGTAATGCTTTACTGTTGAGTCGGAAATGCAAACTATGTGGCGGATTTCTTATCTCCTCTTTCTAAAGCGCCATTGAAGCGCGAAGCGGATCGGGTTAATCCTCACATTAGCATTCCACGGACATGTAGACGTTTCTGTGGACTTATGGGTATGCTTATTTCAGGCTTAAAACACTGCAAAATTTACTTCCTAATCATGACTCAGGCATCTAATTAGTTTGTAATGAACGTGCAGTTCAACTACTGCAAAAGTTGAGCATCTGTGCAACCAATGGCCCCGATAAACTTCTCCGTGTTGTCAAGCAACCTGTCTCACGCTACCTCCCTGTTGGTGCTCGAAAGATCGGTATGTTTTTATTAGGAATAATAGTTGCAATTGCAATTAATTATGGAGCTCGATGGAAACTTTTGTCCCCAATATAAGACTCCTTTAGATAAGTTACTAGTAATGGTGTTTTTCTTTGGCATAAGTTAAGGAACTTTTTGTCTTGGATGACGAAACCCTATTCAGCTTAGATTCATTTTCATAAATCTAATATAATAGAAACTAAGCCCAGCATTGCTGAGCTTTAAGAGGTTTTTGTATTCGACACCCTTCCTCTTCCCTTTGCCTTTTCCTCTATCCTTCATTTTCCTTTTTCCTCGTTTCCCTACATACTTTCCTTTTTCCTTTTCCCTTTTTTTTTCTCATTTTCCTACACATTTTATTTTTCCCCTTTCTCTTTTTTCCTTTTTTTTATCCCCTTCTCCCTTCTCTTCCCTTTCGTTTCCCTTTTCCCTTTTTTCCTTCCCTTTTTTATGACGGACTTTTTCCGTTTCATCCTTTGCCCGCCCTTCCCATTTTTCCCTTTTCTTTTCCCCTTCCTTTTCCTTTTCTTTTTCACTTCCCCTTTTCCCACGTATTTTCTTCGTTCTCTTTTTCACACATTTTCATGTGCCCTTTTTCTTCCTTTCCCCATCCTCTTCCTCTTTATCATTTCCTTTTTTCGCTTCTCTTTTTCCATTTCCCTTTCCCCTTTTCCTCATGCCCATTTTCCCTTCCCTCCCCCCTTTTCCCCTTCCTTTTTCTTTTTCCTTTTCCTTCTCTTTCCATTCTTTCACCACCCTTTCACTTTTTCCTGTGCCTTTTTTTTCCTTTCTTTTCCTCCTTTTTCATTTTCTCTTTCCCTATGCCTCTTTCTATTCCAGTTTCTCTATGTGCCTTTTCCTCCTTTTCCCACCCTCTCCCCTTTTTTCCTTTTGCACTTTCCCCTTTCCTCTTTTTTTTTTTTTTTTCTTTTTCCTTTTTCCTTTTTCCCCTGCTCTTTTTCCCCCTTTTCCTCACCCTTTCCCTCTTCCCTTTTTTCCCGTGCCATTTTCCCATTCCTCTTCCTCTTTTTCAATTCCTTGCTCCTCACCCTTCTCCTGTACCCTTTTTCCCCTCCTTTTGCCTCTTTTTCTGACCCTTTCCCTCTTTTCCTTTTCTTGGCCTTTTTTCTTTCCCTTTTCCTAATGAACTTTTTCCTTTCTGTTTTCCTCCTTTCTCGATCCTTTCCCTCTTCCTCTTTTATCCATGCCCTTTTCCCCCTTCCTTTCCTTTTCCCATGCCCTTTCCACATTTTTTCTCTTTCCTTTTTTCTATGCGTGTTTACCTTTTTCCCCCACCCTTTCCCTCTTCCCCCGTTTCTATTTTCCATGTCTTTTTTTCCTCTTCCCTTTTTTCTCGTGCCCTTTTCCCCTTCTATTTTCTCATTTCCCTCTTCCTTTTTTTGATGCCCTTTTTCCACGTTCTATTTCCTCCTTTGCCCCTCCCTTTTTCTTTCTGCTTTCACTTTCCCTTGTTCCCTTTCCTTCTCCCCATCCTTTTCCCTTTTCCTTTTCCCATGGCTTTTTTTTCCTTCCTTTCCCCATTCTTTCCCCTTTTCCGATGCCATTTCCCCTTCCCTTTTCCCCTTTACATCTTTCCCTTGTCCTCGTGCCCTTTTCTAAGGTTCCCTTCCCCGTCCCCTTTGATTTTTTCTTTCCCTTTCCCTTTTCCCATACATATTTCTCTTCTCTTATATCCACCCTTTTCTCATTTTCCCTTTTCCCCTGCCTTTTTGACCTTTCCTCCTCCTTTTTTCTTTCCCCTCCCTTTCCTTTACCCTTTCCCCATAAGAGATCAAAACATGACCAATCATGGTGGTAGGAAGTTGTGCGAGAAATCTTGGCCCTTGGATGCATCGAGATGATCTCGCTCACTCACATTAGGGCTTGATCCAAGAATTACGGTATAACATTATAATATAAGATATGCTGGAAGCTTTTGGCTTAAATATTATATACAAGGAACATGGTTTGTCTTCGGAGAACTATCGTGCAGATAATGGCTCAATAGTATGAACTTAACACTGTTTTTTAAAAGGATATCTTTGTCATAGATGAGTAACTTGCTATAAGAATGTATTGAAAAAAAGGAGCTCTTTAACACTTGTGCATTGAATACTTAAGATGATCAAATTTGGAAAAAATGGAAGGCTTTGGCTCTTACTGCGATGTATAATTACGGGCAAGCATGTCGTACAAGGCTCCTAAGGTTGTGCAACTTCGAGATGATGTTGCTGCAGCTGGAAATAATACAACTTTAGTTTTTATGTTTAGTTTACTATGAGAAATTTTCCTTTGTCTTTGTTGCTCTGTGAGAAAAGATATTGAAGCATCGTTTTCCATCATCAGGTTGGCGCAATGGCACATGGGCAAATAGAAACTGACTTTATTGATGAGTTTGTTGCAAGTGAGTGTAAACTATTATTGATGTGAAGACTTTTGAATGTAATAGCCTCACTTCATGTGATTGGCCTTGCGGGACAAGTACCCTTTGAGTGCAGCCTCTTTGTATATAGGGTAGGATATGCAACGCATTAGAGTACCAACGGAGAATTTTATGACAGTTTGTGGATTGGGAAAAAAATATTTGCCTATAATTCAGTTGACTTCTACACGCTGGTAACAGCAGTAGCCATGGTAAGTGGTGCCCGAGCAAAAAAAGATTTCGAAAGAGATTTCAAAATATCTATATGCGGAACATAGGAGGCTGCTACTATTCGGCATGTAGAATGGCTTTATAGATGTTTGAGTTGCTATCAGAGTTGGAAGGTCAACCCAATGGATGGTCAGGTTAAGGATGCCTATTGCTTGAATATGACCTGGCAAAATGGTTTTGGAAACCATTTGAGATTCGCTATAATCCTAACCTCCTCCCTGTACATTTATATAAAGAACAAGCGGTAATGTTTCTTGTCCTACCGATTTTCACCTTAAATATCTTTGAGAATCACGAGATGTCTACAAAATTGTGAAAAAGAAGATTGATGCTGTGTTCACATGCATTTCTTAGAGACAACAACAGTGGCATATAAGCATGACTGGCTGCAAAGCATCTTGCAACGCTGCTAATTTTATCACTGTCCCGCGTGCATTTATCAGAATTCACAGCCGTGCTTGCAGCTTGAAGGCAAATTGCAGCCACAGTGTAGCTTGTCATGCCGCGCTGCCTAATTCAGCATTCCATGTGACTCTTCCATGAGAGGGCATTGCACTTCCTCCCACATGTGTGTCTCTAAACAACACAGTGTGCCACTTTTCACCAATGTCAAGTGCGGATACAGTTTTGCATGGAAATGGGGTTGTAAAAATGTGGGTTTGATTCATCATTTTTTGCTTGCATTTTATATTTGAGAAAACGAAGTTGATGCTTGTTTGGTTTTGTGGTGATCTAGGTTGCCACATTGATGGATTTGTTGCTGTAGTTGCATGCATTCATGTTCTTCAAGAAGGCCCCAATACTGGGAAACCACGACGAAAGGTCAGTGCAGCTTTGGCCTTGTTATATGTTATGCAATACGCTGCATTTATTCAGTTACAATATCTCTTGCTGTCATGATTATAAGGAAGTTGTTATGAGTATAAGGAGGTTTTAAAAGCTACATCAAATAGTTTCTTTTCAGTTGTCATTTTGTAATTTGGGAACTTTTTTAATCTTTGAGTTCTTATTTTACATTTCTCACCAAGCGATTGTAATGTTTTGAGGCAGAATAAAGATGTAACAAAAGCATTGCAGAATGTTGTTGCTGCTTTTGATTACAGATTTACAGAATGTGTACTGAATCATCAGATGAAACAATTCATTATTAATGGAAATAAAGTTATATTTAGTGTTGTTAGCCCGGTTGATTGAGAAATGAGAGTAGAAGAAGTCTGAATTTGAGGAAAATGAAGTGTATTCTGTTGACATTGTAATGGCGATAGAAAGATGAGGAAGTCTTAGCTCTATTTATTCAGTACTTTATCGTTTGTTTAGTTCAAATTTCTAAGATATTTCTTCAAAAAATATGCTCTAAACTTGGTGCATTCATATTTTGATGGTGCTCCTATCAGACCTTTGGTTGCCCACCAATTATGATCATATCATGCACCAAGGATTGAGAAATTCTCTATCCCTTTTATTCCTTAGTGTGGAGATGAATATTACGAGTGTGAAGAGAATGCCCTTACTTTTAGATGCGCAATTGTGCAGCCTTTCCAACATTTACATCGGCGTTAGATTTGGCCTCATGGGACCTTCTGCATTAACAAGCACAACATGTGTTACTCATGCATGAGTTTTGTTGTCCATAGATGGAAATTTAAACCTTTCTTTGGCCCCATGGGCCCTTCTCTACATTCTTTATAACATATATGCCCCACGAGCCATGCTATGTTTTAACAATGGGCTTGATCTGTTTTTTGCGATTAAAGCAAACAACATTATATATAAGAAAGCATTTGAAAAACATTACCATCCGAAAATGAAGACATCACGATTCATCTTGATTGAAATCAATCAAAAGTTTCCTATCACGCCTTTTCTGACTAGGTATTAAAAAGACCACGATTACTTCTTGTCTACAAAAATTGTTTTCTTAATCATCTTATTTGTTGACCGGGGGTTTGGAAGAAAAGTGGGTTTTGAAATCGTTAATCATGAGCTGTTGAATCCCTATTATATTCTTCATGAGAAACCAGGTCTTCTTTTCTAGGTCTGCATCCTGGAGTTTTTGTAATATCTTGTGTATTAATCACTTTTTGTATAGGTGATCTTGTTGCACAGATCATGCTCACTTTGTTGTTGATTCCAAATGGTTCTGATAAAATCATTGAACATCCTCCACAAGAGTTACATGAAAGAAGACCAATAGATGACCCTGGGATTAAGGCCTGGGTGCTGTTAATTTACACCGAAACACATGTTACACATCAGTGTCAACATATCTGGTTGCAGAAAAGATATTGTTATGCGATATATAGTTGGTTTACTAGAGTAAAAATATGCATGGTAGTTGCTTGTCATGTTCTTAGCCACTATAGTGATCTTACCAAAATACTAAGCTTTGCAATTTCAGTGCATTTAACCACGATTCTATTAATTTGAATTTACTACTTTATTAAAACACGAGAATAAAAGAAAATAAAAAATAAAGTACAGATGTATCGTTTGGCAGGCCTAAAAAGGTATTGCAACCTTTGAGAATAGCATTTTAAAATGCAATGGTAATGGATGATTAGGACTAGATGGTCTATTTGGACAGTTTGCTGCTATAACATTTGAAATGACATAGGAGACTCAACTTCAAAACACTGAGTTAGATTTCAGACTTCATGCGAGCCAAGCATTGTTGTTGTATCTTAGCAAACATTCATAAGTTCTAGACTTCACCTATGCAAGAACCTAGCAAACTGCTGCCCTTCGTCAAACTCAAAGTCTGTTGGTAGTGGCGCATGGCAACAATCAGAATAAAACCTAGACAACCAAAAATAAAAGTTATACATCAGATAGAAGATTGAAACAAGAACATTCCTCATATCAAACCAAAGACGTGCAGATAGGCTAGACAAGTTCCAAACTACAAGAAAAGATAGTCCTTGCTTAAATGTCTGTATATCTTTGCCACTTGAAATACATATTCTTCAATGATATTTCATTATACCACATTATACAAAATCTGGCCAGTGCCTATATCAAAAGTTTGAAAGGCAGAACATTTGTTAAAAGAGATTTATTATCATAGATAGTAGAATGGTCACATAAGATGACATGAAATGAAATGGTTTTTGAAAAGTCAAACTTACCACTGTACCCTTTCTATTTTTTTTGTGGCACGATATGTTAGGTGATTAATTTCTGCATTAGCTGGCCAGCATTTCAGTTCTTGATTATTATTTTTTGGTTATTAATTATTTGATTTGGATATGGCAGATACTCGGCTTGTTTGACGCTGAGGTAGTTTATTAGTTTGCTTCAATGGCATTCAAGATTGTGATGCAGTGTCAAGCTGGTTTCCGGATGAATTATAGTTCCTAGACAATGATGTAGTGGCGACACTCACAAACAAAGACTTCGCAGCACACGTTCTAGAAAATACCAAGGTACATCTTCTGCCACTAAAATTAAGCCAAAATTGTCCTTGCTTCTCACCTTATTTCATATAACTTTCCACTAATCAAATATTCTTGGATGTACGGGTCTTAGGCATATTGAGATTGAATATAACTGGTGACAACAAGGTCATCAAGACATGCAATGCTTGCAATAAGGCAGTGTCGGACAGTCTCTGCGACACGTGCAGGAACGACGACATGATAGACACGTCACAGTGGTAGGAGCATTGCTTGACAAATTTCTCGGTTATCCATTAGGAGGGGCATTAGCTACAATGAAGATAGATCCTCAATCATTGCGCCAAAGCGTACTGAAGAGTCGGGGTAAATGCATGTTCGAGCTCAATCACGGACTCCAAATCATTGCATTTGTCAGGACCCAAACTCACAACACGACCCATAACTATTGAGCAACAAAAGACATGCCTTCGCATTTCTAAGCAGCTTTCCTTGGCTTGCAACTTCCATGTATTTCATGCTATTAAATTCTTAGCAACCTTCTTCATTTTAAAATATCGAGTTCTTCCTTCGTACCCTCAACAAAATTGATATACAAAACAATTCACAGTTCCTAAGTTCTTTTGCACCCCCCTCCTCCACTTACTTCTCTATTTGAATTCTTCATACATTGCTTCATATGCTATCAAGTATGAAATGCTCCATGCTATTGATAAACTCATGGTATCAAGTACTCTTTTGTCTAAGTAGCAACTTGAATCGATTGTCAAAACATGACTTTGAACTATGATTTAAGTCACTTCACAAAACATGTATTTCCATTCTCTCCTCTATTAGACTTCTCCTTATGCTTCTGCCATCCTTGTTCCATATCGAGCACCACAGACCAATACGTTACACTCAAACCCCAATGTCCATGTGTCTAGTTGGATCCTAGTCCAAGAGGAGCTCAACATCTAAGGAGGAGTTAGTGATGCAAATGGGTACCATCATCTTCACAAAATGACAATGTTCTAAAATAGCAATTTTGATTGATTATAAAAACATAACTTTCAAGTATGATTTAAGCCACCTCAACCTCCGGCCATGGAGGGCAACCCTCCGTGCGCAGCACCTTGTTTTTGTTTGAAGGCAAGGTTGGTGGGACTTGCACCCACCCACGTCTCCCACCCGATGGTAGCTAGTGGGTTTTGAACCCTGGTGGGGGTTACCCCAACCCAAGGCCTTACCACTAAACCACCACCGCGATGGGCTTTTTGGAGACAAATATCACTAGGGATGACCTGAGGTCTGCGGCACTTTTGGAGAAAGGAAAATATCCAAGTCTTGATGGTTTTCCAGTAGAATTCTTTCAAGAATATAAGAATACATTTTGTGAATCTAGAAGCTACAGAACTTTGGACAAAATTCTTAATATGGGTTCCATTTGCCTGATTCCAAAGTTTAAAGAACCCAAGACCACTTCAAATTGGCATCCTATAACATTGCTCTCTATAATGTATAAGACTTTTGCAAAAGCTCTAGCAAAGAAGCTTCGTATTGTTCTCTTTGAATCAATATCTTCCACCCAAACAAGATTCTTGCCTGGAAGGTGTATCCTTGATAATGTTGCCGCGACATATGAAGACATGTATTAGGCAAGGCTAAAGGCCCATCGCATAGTATATCTCAAACTTGACTTTGTCAAGGCTTATGACAGCATGGATTGGAGTTTTCTAGAGAAGTGTTTATTGGCCTTAGGGTTTAGTATCCCATTCACAATGGATGTGATGAAGCTGCATACTTCTGCAAGATCTATGATACTCTTCCAGGGAGAGCCCCCTGCAGTGTTTTCTGCTGGTAGAGGAGTTTGCCAAGGTTGCCCCTTGATTTCATTGCTTCTTACAATAGTGGCAGAGGTGCTCTCACAATTGTTTTCTAGTGTTTAGGAGGATGATGTAATTAGAGGTCTAGCTATGGAGAATGGCTGTCAAGAAATTTGTATTCAGTATGCAGATGATACCTTTCGATTCTTGATAGCAGAAGATATTCCCAAGGTATTAATCTTCAAAATGTAAAGCTTTTGCGAGATACATTTTCCTTAGCCTCTGGAGTTTTGGTCATTTGGCAAAAGTGTTCTGCTCTGTGAACTCTAGATGATGAAGTACCACCATGTGTTCTTGCTTATCCTTGGAAGATGTTGCCTCACGAGAAGGCAACCAAGCTTCTTGGTATTTCTGTGGGTATTCATGTCTCAACCTCTGATGCTTGGGATGTCATAATAGAGGGGCTACAGAGACATCTTTTTTGGTGGAATACTCCTAAACTTTCTATGCCTGGAAGGGTGACAGTTGCTAAGCATGTCTTAAGCAACACTCATGTCTATATGTCTTGTACCATTCTTGCTTCTCAGTCAAAGTTTCAGGAGATCGTGGGTGTTATCAGGAATTTTATTTGGGGTGTAAATGAAGCAGAAGCCATGGTTAAGGTTGCATAGTATAAGTGTATAAAACCTAAGTTTGCTGGTGGTTTGGGTATGACAGATTTCCATTTGCAGAGTAAGGTCATGATCTCTAAATTCATTTGGAGGACTCTCGTGGGTAAGGATGATTCTCCTAGGTTATGGCTTATTGCATAAGCTCTTACTCATTGTATCCCTTTTGATAAAGCCACACTTAAACCAGTTCTTCCATGAAGTCTATTCTATGATGTGCGACCTTGTCCTAATGCTTCTGCCTTTTTAAAGGTCTTGTTCTATTCCGGATATACAATCAAAATTTTACATCAACCCAATCGCTTGTGTTCAACTGGATACATCTTGTTGGTGGATCCCCCTGGCTGACAATGCACCACTTTGCTTTATTGTGCATCCATTGACTCAAAGACGTTGGAAAATGGTTGGAGTCTTGACAATTGCAGCATGGTATAACTCGGGCCATTTGCTAACATGGAAAGCTTTCCAGTTAAAGTTTTTGTTGGGGGGATGGGATAGAGCTCTTTGACAGAAAGTTGTTAATTATCTATCGTCTGCTCTGCACAATAAGAAGATATTTTGGTGTGGGTGATTAATTGTAACAATAAACCCTATATATTCAGCGCTAACTTCTGCAATCCGGGTTTAAGACTACGCGAGCGCCAACAAGAAACCCGTGATTGCATGCGCTGCCGAGGTCTCGATGGCGCCAGGAAAAGTACCTCGTAGAGGTAAATTTCTTATTTTTTTTAGTTGTAGCTTAGAGTCTACATGTGTTGTAGTGTTCTCACCTGCAGTTTTGGTCTCGCAAGGATCACCATGTCGACCTCTCTTACAAATATTGGCATTCCTTGGCAGTTTCACTAGCTTGGAACATACTTGCTAGGCCATGTAGCTCCAGGAGTTCGCCGTCGCGATCCTACTGACAGTGATTCTCTATGTCTTACATAGGAAATGCGACGGATGCGGCGTCTTCAAGCAATGCTGGAGTGGAGAATGGTTGGAAGATTTTTGTGCTTGTGTGGCAGCATGTCGTATAGAAAGTAGAAAGCATTCTCGATGCTCCTACAAATCCACTGCACTTGTCCACCTCCAGGTTTTTCCTGATTTCCATATTCTCGGAAGGCGCCCATCTACTGAGGGTTGAGATGAAGCTCCTGTTTGATCTTCTGGTAACATCTCCCGTGGCTAACTATCAGGACATGGTTCTTCGAGCCCACTCTAGCTACATAGGCTTGCCATGCAATGGGTGTTTCGTGCCGCCATCGTCGACTTATCAACATTTCGTAGGACCTGCAGGATGTTGGAATTTTTTAGGGGATGCCTGTGATCCTAACTCGCTTTTATTGGGCTTGGCCAGCAAATGGAGCTTCTCGCTGCTTCAGATGTTGCGGGAGGATCATGATGTAACATTTTGATCGTCTGCATAAGAGCCGACATTGGACCGACGGTGTAACATTTTCATCATCTACATCGGAGCTTCTGATGTCATGACTGCTACAAAGTGTTGCACTCCTATTATCTAACATATATATGTTCTTATGTTTGTCGCGCTTATCCGACCGTCCGTTCGAGATCCGACGGCTCACGTGGCTTTGGGACGTATCCTACGGCCCAAATAGCTTGGGAATCCGTATAGACACGATCCTACGGTCCAGGTTGATCTGATCCTGACCGCCGGTCCGAGATCCTACGGCTCACGTGGCTTTGGGGCGTATCGTACGGTCCAGATGGCTTGGGAGTTTGTTTGTAGCTTATATGTAAACGATCCTACGGTCCAGGTTGATTTGACCCTGATCGTCAGTCCGAGATCCTACGGCTCACGTTGCTTTGGGACACATCCTACGGTGCACATGGCTTTGGGAATTATATGTAATCGATCCTACGGTCCAGGTTGATTCGACCCTGATCGTCGATCCAGGATCTTACGGCTCACGTGGCTTGGCACATATTCTACAGTGCACATGACTTTGGGAATTATATGTAATAGATCCTATGGCTCATGTTGCGTGAGATCTCGACCCTTGATCAGGTCCGAGATCCTACGACCCAAGTTGAATGCTCATCCCTTAGGAAAAGGCTTTTAAAATTTGTATGTTGTGTGGGGGATTCGAACCCTAGCCATTGACCCCCCAACCCCCCATTCTAACCACTAGACCAAGCATTAATTCTATGAATAATTTATGTTTCATATATACTTAAGGGTAATGTTCCCATCAAGATAAAATAGAGTATAACATTCTAGCTAGTTCAAGAAGGTTCTAGAATGTTCTGGAAGGCTCTAGAAAGTTCTAGAACATAAGAGAATCTAGGGGGGGTCTAAAACAATTCTTCCAGGAAGTTCCAAATTGTTCTAATAAGTTTTAGAATGTTCTAGAATGTAGGGAAATCTACGGGAATGTAAGGAAATCTAGGGAAATACTTCCAGAAAGTTCTAGAATATATTGAAAGTTTTAGAATGTTCCAGAAAGTCTTAGAATGTTCTAAAAAGTTCTAGAATGTAAAGGAATCCAGAAGAATCTAATAGAATGTAAGAAAATCTTATAAAATGTAAGAGAATCTAGGAAAATATTTACAAGCCTAACGGAATCTCTTAAAATCTGGGGGATCTAAAGGAATCTTCATAAAATCTAAGGGAATCTAAGAAAATGTTGATGAAATCTTAGAGTATCTAGGGAAATCTTTATAGAATCTCTTTGAATCTAAGGGCAACCTTATAAAATCTAAATGAATCTAAGAGAATCTAAGGGGATCTTCATAGAATCTTGGAGAATCTAGAGAAATTTAATGGAATCTAGAGGGAATCTTATAAAATTTAGAGAAATGTTCACGAACCCTCTAAGAGAACCTTGGTAGAATCTTAGAGAATCTACGAATTTAGAGTATTCTCAAGAGATTCTTTTACAAGAACTTGCACGTAGGAACATGCTAAAACTCGAACATGCACCGTAGGACGCATTAAATTTCTTGTATACATATATTTTGATAATATAAACACGTCCCCATCATCTTTGACATAGTTTATTTCCGGTCTACCTTTCTGACCGAGCTCGGCAGCATCGCCATGGCGATCTTGACGAGCAAGGCTTCTCGTGTTGCTTCATTTTCAATTTATTTACGATGGATTCCATCCAAATCTGGATTTAGGATTTAGGGTTTAATGGGTGGTTTTCACTAACCAAATTAAACAACTTTGCAGATGGTGAACTATTCGAAGGACCTAAATAAGTAATACCGCTTAAAATTGTAAAATATGGGCCTGATAGAAGGTGGTGCATGGAAATTTCGCAAGGTGTGCCGCATAAGGAAGGCGAGAAAAGGAAGGACTTGTGCCTATTTATTATGTCAAGTGTAAAGATTAAGGTGGGTGAGCAGTTGAGAATAATAATACGCCTGTAGGAAGGTAATACCGAAAAGGTCGAAAATGCTATTCTATGCTCCGTTGAAGATACCACCCAAGGACAATTCATGCAGTATGTCGTTGAGCTGAAATATTACGACCCCAGTATGATGATGGCGAGCGCAACAAAGTCTAAAGCTAGTAAGAAGGATCATAGCACAAAAGGCTACGGCTAGCCACTGCCTTCCTATGAATCCTTGGAAGCTACTGACCTAAAATGCAATAGGGATATCCTGCTGGGTTTCAGTGCGTGTAGAAAGTTTCTTTCAAATCACAAGAAACTACCAAGCTGTGCCATAAAGGCCACGAAGGATGACAAGATGCCCATGCGAATGGACAGCACGTGGCTAGCTACCAGGTGCAAGGATATAAATAGAGCACTTGTGCAGAAAAAATTGGAACCGAGTGTCAGCTCGAAGGCAGCTTCTTCACCAAAGCCGACACTGATATCTTTCACGCTTAAGTCACATGGCACTTCGAAGACCAGCTCTCCTGAGCCATCTAAGCTAGAATCTTCAAAGGGCAAGGACCCAACTGCTGGCAAAAACCCAGTCCTGGATGCAAGCGAGGGGTCAAGCAAGTTAGTTAAGAGGAAAATAAATGAGGACTCAGCTTCAGCCTCCACACAGTACAACGGCATTGAGAGTCAAGTTCAGTGGGCCGAGTAGATCAAAAAACACAAAAAATGCCTTGCAGATTGTTCCCTATGTTGCTCCAATGCCGATCCCATCATCATATTCCATGTCCGATGAGCTTAAGTTCAACCCAGCTGATGACAAACGTCTGACAAAGAAAACAGCATTGAAGTTGGAACAATACAAAAGATTTTATCAGATAGGTGTTTCATGGTTCAAGAATGTTAACATATTTTACTGCTTCATTGTTCCCTCCTACATGATGCATGAGACGAGGTCGAACGATCATGTGCATACCCTGATAAGGGACTCGCCACATGACATTCTCACGCCAGTGGACCTTGTCCCGTTTGATCCAGCAACATGCGAGAAAATTACATGGAATTATCCCCCTGACCTTGAGGGGAAGAAGTATTACATTATCTCTGAAAATCATTCCATGGCGGCGGCTCAAATCCTTTGTGGAGTGATTGGGTCCGACGAGCAGAAAGTCGAGTTCTCTAAAGTATACACATGAAGGAGGGCAAGGATATTGAATAGCAACTTGAAAAATACGGAATACCTCCGCCTGCCAATCGAGTGCAATGAAATCATTACCAATACAGTGTACAAGGAGTTTGTGTTTGAGAAACTACAGCAACTCAGAAAGCAGCATCAAGCACTAGGCTCACCCGTGCAAGTCAAAGCTAATAACTGGCTGGTATGTTCTTTCCTCATCAGGATCGCCATCACGATTCCATTTAGCTATTATTCATTTTTGTTGCTCTGTCTTGCTCGTAAGCGGCTATCTTCCTGACCTGTTCTTCTATAGGAATTTTGAAGTCGCAACAACCACCCTCAAAGTCAAGGAGTTGAAAGACGAAAAGCAGTGGATATTTCTGCCCCATGCGACATGGAATAAGTTCATGGCTGTGGTGAATAAGTGGGTGAAGAAGGAATTGACCAATGAATAAGGCAATGCGCCCAAGAAACCGACCAAGGAATTCTTTAACAAGACCTTCCTTTAGTGTCTCAGGGGCATGTCTGACGCAAAGATGAATTGTCTGATGGACGAGATCCTTGCGGGCAAATGCTTCTTGAAAACCAATATAGATTACACTGATCAATTCGACTACAAGCAAAGGGCATCAGACTCGAGGACGCCAACTCTGATGGAGCGAGAGGTCCTGCACCATGTGAACTCCAACAAAGAAGTGTAGTATCTCAGCTACTAGGACTTGATTGCATCATATCCAGAGTTTATAGAGGAGTGCTTATTTCAAATTACAGGCATGGATACTGCTTACGTGAAACAAAATATCAATAAAGATCTATGTCCTAGGTTCTTTCCTGCAGTCATGTTAGCCCGTGTTAATGACATTATCACCCCGAACCAGGATAAGGCTCATGTTCAGGAGAGAAATGTGGTAAGGACGTGGACTAAAAATGGCATTCCATCTACCACTACGCTAGAGCATGCTCAGCTGGTCTGCATTGACATGAGAGGCTTCAAGTCAGATTGGAAGGTAGGCTAGTTCCTTGATTTGTTCACAAGGGTCTCTACAATGACGACAGCAAAAGCATACCACCTCTTGATACTTCTCCTTCCTAGCCAATTGCCCAACTGCCTCCACAATTTAACACAAATTGAGGGAGGAGGGCACATTTATATTGGAACTTACGAAGAGCTCAGGTTCGAGAACAAAAAGCGGGTAAAGGAACACCCATACTTCGTCATTCACCCTAGTCAATAGAAATGAGGCCAAAGTCTTATCTAAATAGGCAAGATTCGATCTGCGGTTCTCCTTGCTTGATTCGACCGCAAGCTTAGCTTATAATCTTGTTAAAAATGCTTCAAAGGAAGGCCGACTGTTTACTAACTATTCTTCTAAAAGCAGCCTGCAAGCTATTTCGAGCAAAATGAGAATGTACTTTTTCTCAAATTAATGAATTGGTGCTTTGATGCTCAACTCTTCTTGGTCACGGCCACACCACATTGATTTCATGATTATCAACAATATTTGATTTCTAGCACTTTCCCTTAGGAAGACGCCACGCTCTCTCCTGAGAAATTCTGCGCACGGCGACAAGTGGACGCTCATTGCTTAGGACGTAGCAATATGAAATGTCTTCTTTTAGAACCTTTTGTCCTTGTGACAAGTGTATTAGACTTTTGATCGCCATATTTGAGGTATCATTGATATTAGATATGATGGATCATGCTTGATCATTTATTGCAATATCTATTAAGAAACCATTTCTATGGTGACATTTTAGGAGAATTACGAGGTTTTACTTTGCTTCAATCTGCATGGAATCAGAAAGGGCCAGGACGTGGAAGGGGATTTGGAGGCATAGCCTGTTACATCCGAAATGCAATTACGAGAAATGTAAGTATTGTGAAGGTATGCAAATTTAACCAATATATATGGCTGGAAATCGAAGGATGCCTCTCAATGTTCTTAGCTGTTGTTTATTTTGCGTCTTTGGATAGTCATATATACGTCCATGGAGGCCCATGTGCTGCTGATCCACTTCTGAATTTAGCTTTGGATGTTTCTGAATTTAAAAAGAAAGGGCAAGTGTTTATTGCAGGAGACTTTAATGGTCGCATTGGCCAGAAACAAGCAAGTATTCATGTAGAAGGCATACAAGACTTATGGGTGCGAGAGATGGTCGCAGAGGATCTTATCGCGAGCAGGTTGGATTAGATGCTCAAGATAAAGGGGAGAATAATATGGGCCACCGGTTATTACAATTACGTGAGTCATTGGATTTAGTCATTTATAATGGTTTGCCTTGTTTTTCGCTTACGGGTCTTTTACATGCATACGCCCCAAGGTACCCGGTGTAGTGGACTACTTATTGGGAGAACCGCTAGCAAAGAAGGTAGTACAAGACTTTCATATAGCTATTGAAGCGGAGTCGATCATGCGGCTTTGAGATTTAAAATACATGTACAAATGCAAATTGAGTCCAAAGATCCCGTGCCAATTGGCCGCCTCAAACTTAATGGTGATAAAACAAGAGATTTTGCAGATATGATGGAGAATATCTTCCCAATGCTTCACTGGCCAGACACTTTATCTGAAAAGAATGAGCTTCTTATGAAAACTCTATTAGAAGTAGGCATGCAGGTATTTGGACAGACTAAGAAATCTAAACAGAAAAACCAGAAGTGGTGGGATGAGGAATGTGCAGCGGCGAAGCATGATGTATACCACCAGTCTTTGGATAAGACAGAAGCAAAGCGGGTATTTAAGCAGCTAACAAAGCAAAAGGCAGCCGAGTGGGAAATGCGTTGGCAGGAGAAATTGTTTATTGAAATAAATAATTGCCCTAGTACATTTTGGAGAAGAATGAAACCTGCCCCTATTGCACCAGGCGCTTTTAGCAGGGATGAACTTTTGGATTTTGTTAGAGAGTTGTACACAGTTGCTGGGAGCGAGCCCATGGAAATAATAGAGGAAGATGTTGCTGATATATTTAATGCCATAGACGTACAATATGCTCTACGAAAGCTTGCTAATGGGAAGGCAAGAGATGGTGAAGGCTTTGCGATAGACAAGGGGGGTTCACCTAATGGTCACGTATTGACCAACTGCGTGAAGGTTTAGGGTTTTTTTTTGGGGTGAGTCGACCGTCTATGGTCGAGTTCTCATGCGGTCGAGAGCCCATACTTCCGGCTTTGAACGTGAAGGGAGCAAAGGCGGGAAGGAGAGATCCGTAGGTGGTCGATTTGGGCTGTTCAATCTGGCAGATAGAACAGGGTTTTTTGCCTAAACGACTTGTATGCCGTTTTGCAAAACCTTATGAGCCTGGTGCTTATGTGCCATACTGGAATGGGTACGAAGTAGCCGCATTTCAGCACAGAAGGTAAAGTTTGGATCCTAGCCTGTGGTATTTTCATCCATTTTGAATCTAAGCTTTGTTCATTTTGGATTTTAATGGTCAGGTGGGCGCCAATGCATCATACTGGAATGAAGTTTTATGCTGGTTCTGTGGTGCCTGGTATGATTTTGAGTTACATTCAAGGAGACATATGCAAAGGCGTTTTTTCTAGAGCTCCAGCAGCAATTTCAACAGTTCAAGATCCCAATAATTAAACTGGGAGCTTCCAAATCAGGTGTGACTTAGCTGCATTTCATAACTTTAGACTCGGTTAGAAATGGCAGTAGTAAATCTGTAAGTTGCTGGCTGGTTTTGCAGCGTTTTGCTCTGCAAGTATAATACTGCATGGGTTCCTGTTAGTAATTTTTGCAGAGTTTTCATCTAGGTTGCTTATTGTGCTGTGATTCCCAAGCAACCAGCAGTGTCTTTTTATTTTTGCATGCCAACTGCTCTTCCAAATCTTCCCAAGGTATTCTTTCATCTTATTCCTGTTTGTAATGCCATAAATTTCAATTTCAAAAAGTCTAGAGGTCTTATTGTCTCTTATTGTTTGCATGATGCGACCTGCCCTAGGAGTGTAGCTTAGAAAGCCTGTTTTATCTACAGTGTCCCCATAACTCCAAGAGCATTCCCCTGCTTCCCATTTCAAGCCTTTTATGTCCATATTTCGAAAGACATGTAGGTTAACATGTTGCCTAACTTGGACATGTGTGTTGGACTTCGGTACTTTTCCTACAGTATTGATCACCCTTTTTCTTCTCTGTTGTGAACAGGTATGTTGCGTTCCTGTGTTTGAGGGACCTCTTTGGGAGCAATTTCGTCATCAATATTTATATTGAACTTGGTTCCTAGGTCAGTGTTGTCATTTTCAATGTACCAAATGTTAATGTGTGTTATGTTATCGGAGGCGAGAGGGGCGTTATTGTTCTTGATCCATTTGCCCTTTTTATTTAACTAGCATCCCATAAAATGTTGCATGCTGGGCTTTGGATGGTGTGAAGAATAACATAGGCCCTTACAGGACTTTTATAGACGTTAATAGAGCTTTCTCTTCTTTTCAATTTATACAACGTCTTTAACTATCAATGAGTTAACAAAAGGATCTCTGCAAGCCGTTTTCAAGAAAGGATCTTAAAGCCATTCAGCATGCAATCATTTCTGTTATTGGATGGCAAATGGGCAGTCAAATATTTGATACTACAAATAGCTCGCAAATCTTTAATTGTTAATTGTTGTCACGCCATGTAAGTTGGTTATCATTTTGAATACGTTGTTTATTGATTTTGGTTGATCTGTAATAAAAGTTGTTGCAGAAAGAGTTTGAGCATGCAAATCATTTACAGATGTCCCAAGAAAAACCTGAAGAAAGAATGCAAAGAGAAGTGTTACATCAGGTCATTTATTTCAATATATCTTGTGCTTTTCACGCATTAACAATCTCATTTGCCGCATTGGGATTTTTAATGTGGCTGTGTAAGAGAAAGCCCGCTGCGCTAGTCCCTATAATATATGTGAGTACAGGGCTGTTTGCTAGCATGTGCTTCATGTAATGTGTGTTCAAACTAAGACAATATGTTAGCAGGAAAGTGCTCTACAACCAGTATCCTTAAAATTGCATGGCTTATTAGAGTTGGACATAGATCTCTAGATCATTGTAGCTATGGTTATCCAGGTAATACCTCTAAGTCATTGTACAGTGGGCAAAACACTTAGCATTGTAATCTCAGGCTTTTATACTGCAACTTAGCATCATTCTTCTGTATGTAGTGCATGTGGTTTGCAAGTAGTTCTGGATGCTACTTTAGTTGAGAAAGAGAAACTGCAGCACAAAGGGTAGAGAAATACTAAAGATTGTTTCCGAGGTTGAACAAAATAGAAGGAAGAATGTCATGCAAACTCCTGTTTATCTAAACCATTATTTAGCTATCTTTGAACGAAACATAGAGGTGATGGAGTCTGAACACTGCAGCTACAAAATGAAATTCAAGGACTGTTTGTAAATTTCTTTAATCGGCATATATGCAGATTCCAACTTGGTTCAGAGAAGATAATGCTCAAGTGTACATGTTTATTCAACATATATGCAGATTCGAACTTGGTAAGCATAATTCAACTTTTAAATTTTCTATTTGGTGAGGAATTTCTATTTATCCACCTATATGTGTTTGCTGTAGCTCGCAGTGAGGACTTCAGATTGGTAACACAGCAAGAAAGCAGTCATTGTGCTAATTTTGATCAAATATTAGGCAAATTCTAAGGACGTTCTCGTTTATGAGCCACACCCACATCTTCAAAACATTCTAAATATCTGGATCATCAATGAACAAGAGTCTTAATTTGAACTTGCTGGAGCATGATTACATGGAAAATGAAAAGCCGTTCCAAGTCTCAAATTCTATTATACAAAAGGTGTTGATTTATTGTTTTTGTCGAATGCCTTGCAAGATTTTCAATGCAAAGCATTCAATTAGAAATAGCATGAGTCTGTGTAGGAGAGTTACATTTTTTGCTCAGTAATAGTTTTCAATGCCATGTCTATATTACTAGTTCTGTGCAGTTTGTAAATTTTGGAAGTTAGTGCCACATGGATGCCAATTGATGTACTTCTGAATGTGCTTTCCAATGTGACACGTTGCATATCTTTAAAAAAAAAATGTCTGTGCTATGTAATTTTGTAAACCGGTCATTGCTTCGCATGCCGTTATATGGTTGCATATGATGCCTATGCTCTACAAATGTTAGAAGTTTGTGTTGGTGAAATAAGCTGTCTCAACTAGCAAAAATAACCATAACAATATGAACTCAAGATGTTAACAAATTATAGGTTAATCATACTACTTTTAGAAACAAGTGAAGGGAATCTACAAACCTTTTGAAAGACCATTGTGGCATATAGCAAAACAAATAGATATTAGCACAAGGGAGTGGTACTGGAAAAATGTAGAGAATGTTGTCTCATAAAGTTGACTTCATGTGATCTCAACTTGACAACATGAGCCATTTTACATTGCACCAACTTTGCAAGAGACAACTGCCATTACTTTTAATGGGGCATGTCATTTAATATTAGGCCTCTCTTTGGAATTGAGCTTGACGACTTATGGCGCTAACTTTGACCTTGAGGTACTTTATCTTCATGGGTTAGCAATCATTTGGCATTCTAATAGCATTTCATTCTAATAGCATTCTAAGCTAGTTCTCAAGTCCAATGGTGTAATGGAAAAAATATTTCGATTATTCACCTCCTCTGTTGCATAGACCCCGTGATCAATCTGCCATGTTTACCCTGGAACGTGACCAATTCAACGTGACCAAGGTCCATGGTGGTCCGTGCAAGCATATGGTCCATGCAAGCATATGGTACAAAGTCGGAAAGGGATTATATAATTTGGCACAATCAATCGTAAATCTACGGATAGGGGCTATATTGTATGTTAGTTCGAAAAACCGTATGGTATGGGTTTTTCTACTCCAAAAAGCCGTATACAGGGGTTTTTCTATGACCCCTCAAACGCAGATGCCATCTGTCCATATATAGAGGTGCACCCCACGGGGCGATAGAATTGCTAAAGTGGGGAGGAGAACAAGTGCATGCAAAAATTGCTGAGCTTTTTAATGAAGCTTTAAGGTATGGCTTTCCTGAAAAATGGTGTTTTAATCGGGTTATACCCATCTTGAAGGCAGGGGATCCAGATTGTGTACGTAATTATCGTACAATTTTAGTAAGCAATGTCATGGCCAAATTGTTCGGTGCTATTGTGGAGAACTATATAAGCCAATGGGCTGATGACAAAAATGTTAGAGCATTGGGTCAGGCAGGATTTCGAAAAAATCACTCTACTATAGATCATTTGTTTACTTTGAGAGTGATGGCGGAAGGGGCAAAGGGCATCGGAAGAGCTCTCTTTTGTTGTTTCGTAGACTTTGCCAAAGCATTTGACAGGGTGTCGCGTAAAAAAATGGGAGACAGAATGGCTAGATTGGAAATTCCAAAGGAGTTGCATAAGGGGGTTGCACGACTCTATGAGAAGGTGTTGGTACAATTGTCATTTCCAATGGAAGGCCCAGAAAAAATCGCAAGCAATGTGGGTGTAAAACAAGGGTGTCCATTATCACCTACTCTGTTTGGACTTTTTATTGACGAGCTTGAAGCATGGCTCGCAAAGGAAGATGCTGGTGTCCAGCTAGGTAGATATATTTTAAAGCTTTTGCTTTATGCTGATGACGTGGTACTTGTTTCTCAAACACCAAAGGGTTTGCAAAAACGTCTTCAAGAACTTGAGAAATTTTGTGCCTATGCTGGTATGAATGTGAATAAAGGGAAAACGAAGGTGATGGTGATGGGATCTCGCCAAAAAGCGGATATGGAATTTGATGGAGAGATTTTGGAACAGGTAAAATCATACAAGTATTTGGGCATAGAGTTGACAAATAACTATAAATGGAATAGCGAAGTTCGCAAGAGAATATCAGGGGGGTAAGGGCATTATATCATATGCTCAGCTATTGCAGACATAACCATATCTGGAGTTGGCACCTCCGTAAATTAATGTTTCGGACATTGGTTCAAACAGTGGTACTGTATGGTTGCATGGTCTGGGGTCCTGGTCTTGCATGATCAAAGTGGAAGGAAGTAGAAAAGGTTCAAAAGCGTTTCTTGCTTGAAGAATTGGGAGTTAAAACTCAGACCCCATATGAGATGTTGCTTGCAAAAACAGGTATGTATCTGCTTGAAGTGGAAGCCCTTTGTCAAACACTGGAGTATTTTGGTAGAATACAAAAATTAGAAGACCACAGATTGCCGAGACAAGCCTTGCAAGAATCTAAAATCCAATCCCATATGGGATGGTATAAGTATTTAAAAGAGTGGGCAGGCTATTGGGGCATTGGACTGGATGATCTACCTTCATCTAGTATAGGGATTCGAGATTTAGTGACCGGTAAATCTCTGTTGAAATTGTGGCCAGTTGGAGATCTTGGGACAAAAAGAAACTTTTACAGGGAAGAAGTAAATGCAATGGTAATCTATGGCGAGCAGGATTATTTAAATGGTAAGCTTAGTAGAGGAAAGCGGAAGCTTCTCTCTTGCATGCGCCTAAGTTCACATAGACTAGAAATTGAGGTGGGACGAGAGCAGGATATGCCATGTGAATTGCGTTTTTGTCCTTGCTGCCTAGATGCTCAAGTAGAAGATGAACGACATGCTCTTCTCCATTGCTCAGCTTTTGACTACCTAAGGGCACATCATGATATCAGCTGCGATTCATTTCACGAGCTTTTGAATTTACCAGTTATAAAACTTGGTATGTATCTTCAAGATTATGACAGGTCAAGGAAAGAGCTACTGGACCTTTACGACATGGCAAAAGACCTTGATGTGTAAGGTCTAGTTTTGTTAGTTTTTCCCTTTTTTTTTTCAGTTGACCAAAAAACATGCATGTAACTTTTCTCGTCTATGGACCTGATGGTCTAACAGGCGTGATTCAATACAATTACAATTACAATTACAAATTCATGATGACATAGTAATCTTTGGTGTTATGATGATTTTAGGCAGCATTACTACAGATGGTATTTCGCGGAAGCCTCATTCTGGTATCTATGCGATCCATTATCTGCTTTTGTATCTACAATTATCTCATAGATTTGGTGTTGGCAAAATTATTTGTCGATCATGTATTTGTAGAAGTATACGTCTTCATTATGAATGCATAATGTTGACATGTTTTAGACTATGAAATTCATAATTACCATATTTTGGTTTCAAAAATTCAATGCATTATTTCGGTCATACTACACGGCAACATTCCCATAGAGAGATTTTGATCTATGAAACTCAATGCATTATTTCGGTCATACCACACGATAGCATTCCCATAGACCAAGTTCATAGCATTGTCATGTATTCGCCTATGAAATTCAATGCGTTGTCTGGTCATACCACATGGCAACATCCTCATAGGGATATTTTGCTCTATGAAATTCAATGCGTTGTTTTAGTCATACCACATGGCAAGATTCCCATAGGGATATATATCATACCATATGGTAGCATCCCATAGGACGGTCCCCTAAATGTCCCAAGAGAGAATTGAAGACACGACCTCCCAATTACTAATCCAAAGGACTAGCCACCAGACTAAGCTAGTCCTTTGCTTATAAAGAAGAAGAAGAAGAAGAAGAAGAAGAAGAAGAAGAAGAAGAAGAAGAAATTTTTAACGTCCGCGGAACCCAATAAAGATGTTTGTTGGGATCTTAGAGAAATGTCTGACCATGTGGGCAGACTCATCTAGCGTTATGGCACTGGCTTAGGCAAGCTCAGACTCGAGCACTCTGCTGTTGACCATACATTCACCCTATGCACCTTTACCAAAGAACAATTGCAATAAACAACACAATCTCTACTATTCTTTTATGGATTTTGCAAAAGCTTATAGTCCCTAGAGAGGAGTTATGGAAGAGATTTTTGCAATTAAGTGTTCTACATGAGTTACACAATGCAATCTATAGGCTTTATGAAAAGCTATTTGCACGTGTGCTCCTATCTAATAACCTCATCAACGATATGGCAAGATTGTCCACTCTCCCCTGCATTATTTGCTTTACATTGGCCAGCTTGAAAATTGAGTTGCCCAACATGGAAGTGGAGGGGCGCTTCTTGCTCACCATACCATTGGACAATTATCTTAGCCCATATACTAGCCAGTATGCAACAACACCTAGATGCATTATCTTGCTCCTCTCAAAACATTGGTATGCGAGTCAGCTTGATCAAGATCAATGTTTTGGTAGTTTCCTCCTCACGGCAGCATAAGTCACCCAATTTTACTACCAAGGGCAATTAGTCAAGGTGGTCCAAATATATAGTATCTTGAAGTGGAGTTCATGACTAACACACAGGATACCCGTTTCAGAAAAGGTTAACTGCATGCTGGAAGGATCCTCAAAGCAATACTTCAAGATTGGCATATCACTTAGTCGCGCAGGGGGGGGGGTGATAAAGTGTAGTGTGGTTTATTTGTTCATTTCTTGATATTTTGCACTAAATTCTCATATTTGATGTATGTTTAATGATTTTGTTGAAGTTTAAGAAGATAGTGTATTTATTGAATATTTTGATTATTTGGACTTGAGGGTGTATAAAAGTCCATGATGAGGTGGTATGATCACAAAGAGCATAGTGGTTATTGAATAATGGTGGAGATACGTTTTGAAGATCAAGGGTGTTAGCTTTAAGAAGGGGCACGTCTCATGCATTCTCGCTCTCACTCTTAGGCTTGAAAGAAATATTTGGTGAAGAGTGCTTGCATTTCCATGGAAAATAAATGAAGAGGAGGATGAACCTCCCGATTATCTGAATAATATGGTGTATTTTAAGATGGGCTTCTTTTGCTCTCAATCTTTCTAATATTCATCTTCAATATGTGCATAATTTATTTGCTGGTAGAGTGTGGCGCAACATGATGCATATGCTTTGCATTCTACTCAGCCCACGAATTGTTTCTTTCTGTTGGATTATATAAGGTGGTCCATTGGCCGAGAATTAAATTGTGGTGCTCGTGGAAGAAGATTCTTTGAAGAAGATTCGTTTGAAGAAAGCCGGCAACATTGGATAGAGAAGAGGATTCAAGACACGGTTAGAGAGAAAGTCAAGCTAACTCCCTCTATCGATGTATGTACATGCAAGAAACAGAGTACCAAGAAAAAAGAAGAGCCAAAAAACAAAAAATGCAGTAAATTCAAAAAAAGGAAGAAGGAAAAAGCAAAAAAAAGAAAGGGTCGATAACATGGGTTATATATCATTGGACGAGATGATCCAAAAGGAGGTAGGTATTCACAAATTTGAACAGTGAGGGAACAATGCGAATTTGTGGGAAGTGTCGTCAACTCGTTCTTTTTACAAGACAAGAAGCAAAAAAATTGGATGAAGATATATGACTTGTTGATTTGTCGTCACCATAAAGCTACGTAGGCAACCTTAGGATTGCTTGATGAAATTTCTATTGGAGATTTTGAGATTGAAATTATGGAAGAAGGAAAGGTAACAAATTTTCAACATTGGAACCCATTCAATGTGATTGAGTCATCATTAATAGAGCAACAACCAGTTGACAAGAAGATGGTCGAGAAGCTATGGCACACTAATGTGAGCAATAAAGTTACAGAAATTTGAAAAAATGCCGAAAAAGATATATTCAAAAATAGCTCATGCAGGGAATAGACCAACACACAAGCATGAATAAATTGAGAAGGAAAGAAGCGATGAAGACTACTGTATGAAAATGACGAAGAGCAATAGAAAAAAAACAAGAAGAAGAATGGTTAGACATGCAAAAGAAGCAAACGAAATCAAGAGAAAAATAAGAAGAACTAGCACTTTGTCAAACAGAAGAAGTTGCCAATTTTAATGAAAGATATAAAAGAGCAAGCAAGACCCAAGAAAACGATTGAAACTAAAACATTATCGGTTTTTTCCACCAGTCCGAGGGGCGGATGACTGGGCGCTCACAGTGGCGCTCGACCTGACACTTCGGAAATGGGCACGGTTTCGATGGATGAGGTAGAAGTCCTCAGTTCTTCTATTCTCTAGAATCTTATCCCTGGCACAGATTTATCACCCCATGCCCAGTTAATCAATAGAATCTAGATCATATAGGCTTGTCGGAGTAGGTTTACTATAGGATTTTTTAATTTTTGCTCAAATAGTGAAAGAGACATTCTGTGTGTTCTTTCCTTCTCGGCAGAGGGAACGCCTCTCATCTAAGGAATCAACTCATCGGCGTTTCTTAAGGCCGTCCTGAAGAATCACATTTTTTTGGATTGGTTGCTGGTTCTTGAATTGGAACCCTTTATTATCAGACTGTGCTACAGATCTTGGTCTCTATTCTTGTCAGGATTTAAGCTTGGGACTGGGTATTAACATCGTTGTGCTTCAAGATGAGGTCTAAAATGACCACCTATAAAGGAGACTGTTCAGGCCAACGATTCTTGGAGGAGATGGAGGATCACAAAACAATCGGCCAAGAAAGTAAAGATTGGAAGACAATCCTTAAGCTGGAACAAAAAGGAGACATAGCCTGGAAAAACATGAGAGAGCTTACAGTGGCTTTTGACATTATTCGAGACTAGCAAAAGGCAGCCATCGAATGCATGGGAATCAAGAAGGAAGGACAGTTACGGCATGTCAGAAAGATCTGGTCTAGAACATGATCAAGAGGCTCCAAGAACTCGACTTGTTGCTTTATCAAATGATCAGGATCAAATTTGGGCATTCTAAGGAAGATTGTTGCAGCCTCAAGAATCAAGCCTTTAAAAAGAGCATGACCGAATTATTTAATACAACCAAGGAACTGGCAGAAGATCTTGAGTTAATGGAATGGAAATCTAAGGCTTCTTTCTGTCTTGTTCGTGTTTGGGATAGTGCGGACGATCATGAGATAGTCAAATTCAAAGAAAAGTTTAAAGAAGATCTATCTTTCTTGCACTGCGACTCGCATGAAACCAACAACATCCCGGATAGATAGGCTTTTCATTCATCTCAGCAGTTTTTTCTACAATGGTATAGGGTGGGTAGCTGCACATCGCAGGCTATCCAAAAAATGAAAAACATAGGGAATATCCAGTTATAACACCTGGACCCCAAATAAAATTGTGTGCTACAGATGTTGGCTAGTGTAGAGCTTATCGCCGGGATTAAAAAACCCCGCCCTTTCGGGTTTTCGAGGAAAAACCCTAGCGATAAAATCTCGGCAAGGGGCTTGGACGACGCAGGGCTGCTAAACGTTCCCACAAAAAAACCCACGCTCCACAGAGAATATCGAAGTCGCGCATCACCCCTGGACCTGCACATCACCAACAGAAAAATCAATAGAGAAAAAACCTCGAAAAATAGCGTGCCACGCGACAAAAAACAACATTTACACCTCGAAAAAGCGAGGGGCTGGTCACGCGTGCCACGCGACAATTATAAAAAATATGAACATATTAACAACAATTTTAAGGGGGGGAAGGGTGAGAGCCATGGATACTGCTGAGAGATGAGAAAGCGCCGATGAAACGTCGATGAAGAACTCTGCAATAAGTAGCGATCCCCAACCTGATGAACGGCCTAAAAATGCATGCGATGCATGCATGCGACGCATGCAATGCATGCATGCTCGTCTGGTGCAAGAATGTCGATTCGCTACGCGAATCGATGACATTCTTGCATTGTGACTCGCATGAAACCAACAACATCTCGATACCAGAGAACTTCAAATACTAGATCCGAGGAGAAAGGTTGAAGATTGTCCTATGCCGGACAAAAGGGCAAAGATAGAAGAGGTTAGAAAGGATATGAATGGCCAAGAAAGAGTAGCTCATGCAAGAAGAAGCCCGTCCTCCGCATGAGGTCAAGGAATAGAAGCCATGGATACTGCTGAGAGATGAGAAAGCGCCGATGAAACATCGATGAAGAACTCTGCAATAAGTAGCGATCCCCAACCTGATGAACGACATAAAAATGCATGCGATGCATGCAATGCATGCATGCTCGTCTGGTGCAAGAATGTCGATTCGCTACGCGAATCGATGACATTATCAACGGCAGAAGAGCTTAAAAATGTGGAGGTTGAGTAGTACGGTGATGCAGAAGCTAGTTCCTATAAAAGACTGTTTGATTAGTGATAGCAACAGATATTTCAACCCTCGCGAAGCAAGGAACTATCTATGTCCCAACTTTACAAAGATTGTTAGCCTCAATTTGGATAAGATGTCGACAAAAGTCTCTGACTTAAAGCTCTGCTCTAAAATTCCAACCATGGGCAAATACGACAAGATAAATGGTACGCCCCCCTCCTTTAAACATATTCTTTTAAACTCTTTTGGTGGGGATGGTAATCACAGTAATCAGGGGAGAAAAAGGAATGCTAAAGGATCTATGGTTGATCTTTTTGCTATAAAAGACAAGGAGGCTATAGTTAAATATTCGTCTAATGGAGTCCTCGTCATTTCCCTTTAGTGAAGTTAAAAATTGGCTCAACAGAACGATCAACATTCCTATTCTCTCCATTTTAAAGATGGATTCCAGAACTTATCAGATAATTTGCAGAGATGGCAATCATAGGAAAACTATGCTCACAAGGAAAATCTCAACCATTGCTAACTGTTCTGCCTATAATATGAACTGGAATCCTCTATATATTCCTTGAAACTTCTCTGACTACCTGGATCTCTTGCCTGAATCTCCCTCTCATGTTCTGGACTCATAACCATCTCAGAGCTATTGGCAGTTGTTTTGGGGAAGTAATTCACATTTCTATTCCTCAAACTGATTTTCCCTCTATCTGTTGGGAGAATTATATAGTTACAAGAATAAAGTAGATATTTTTTTGTATGTGGATATCAAATACTCCAAAACCCTAGTCTCCATTCAGACTCGGGATGTTAGGGATCTCTCAAATAAAGGAAAATCTCCCATGTACCCTGCTCCTGCCAAGAATATATGGGTTCAAAAGAAAGCTAATATAGCAGAAGACAAGGTCATTGAGAAGGGGGAATGTAGTAGTCACAAAAAGGAGGATGAGAAAATGATTATTTTCCTGAACAAGAATCCCCTTTAGACAGGCAAAGCATTGGTACAATCTGAGCAAAAGTCGGAAGAAATTTATTATGAAAGTGATCAGTCGAATATCTCTGAGCTCGGATATCTAGTGTACATCATTGATAGAGATTTGGGAAGAGAAGAAGAGAAAGGCTCTTGGCAGATGATAGATTGTCAAAGGAAGAAGAAAAATAGAAAACAGACCCCCGAACCTTCTAGGAGAAGTTCAAGGGTTTCAAAGAAAACTAATTTTTATGGATATTAATTTTAGATATGTGTCTTGGAATCTTCAAGGCATAAATTCAAATGTCAAGCATGATAGGTTAAAACTTTGTCTTTCTTTTATCAATTCTGACATGCTTTTCTTTCAGGAACATAAGCTCCATGATGATGATTTTGAAAGATTAATTGCTAACTCTTTGCCTTCGAACTTTAGACTTTAGAGTATTAGAGAAAATAACAATTTTGCAGGTATATCAATTGCTTGGAGAAATAGTTTGGACATCACCAGCATTCAGATGATGCATGCCAATAATGGGAGATGGCAAATTCTCCATGGTGACATTGGTGACAAGAGGTTTGCTTTTGTTAATATCTATGCTCAAAACCAGAGAAAACTTATGTGGAACACAATTAGAAATAGCTTAGCTAATATTCCTTATGATGAATGCCTAGAGGCTGGGAACTTTAATATGGTTATTCATGACTATATGAGGAGCATCAATTTTAAGCCTCTTCTCAATCAAGAAGCAAGCTCATGGGTCATTTGATTTCCATGCATGATCTTACGTTAGTGAGAACCCGGCCCAACACCTATAGCTGGTTCAACCATAGATTAGATGATCCTATTCATTGTCTTCATGACACATTTTATATTAGTGAAAATCTATGGCATTAATGTGGAAGAATTTCTAATTTAAATGGTTACACTATTTCTGATCACTTTACTCAGTTGTTGAAGATTAAGGTAGCAATATCAAGAGAAACTTCTACTTTAAATTGAATGTCACTATTCTTCAGCATGATAACTTTCTTAGAGTTTGAGCAGATTTATAGCAAAATTCCAAAGCCAAATCAACAGTTTGGCTGGATGGATTAGTGGGTGCAAACTTCTAAAAACATTAAAAATTGGCTTAAGATTTGGGGCAAGCAAATTCACATTCAAGAGAAGCAACACCTAGAAGATCTGAGATCCCAAATTCAAACTACCCCCTTAGATCAACAGGAAGATTCAGATAGAAAGAGAAGAACTCAAGATAGCAAAAAGATGGCGACTGAAAGCTAAAATTAGAGAACCCAAGGATGATGAGAATAGAATAGAATAGTTTTTTAGCGTCCACGGAGACCAATTGGCCTATGGGACCCAAACAAAAAGAGAGCAGCAAGCGTATTACTGATAGGATTAAAAAACCCCCGCCCCGAAGGGTTTTCGAGGGAAAAACCGTAGCAGTAATAAGCATGCTGGCACACTGTACAATTACATAGGACAGTTCAATGCCGTCTCGTAGGACACAAACGAGTCCGTGCATCCATAACCTCCTGGAGGTATGACCCCAACAATCCCACAGACGCCGTAGTCAATAACTGATGCAACGACTGGCCAGGCACTAGCAAACGAATATATCACTCTCGGATATGGGCAAATGCTGGGCAGATCTGGAGGGCATGACATTCATCCTCAATCGCGCCCTGGTGGCAACACTGGCAAAGCCTTTGCTCTCGTGGTTCCCGAGCCCAACGCCCTGTTTCAATGCGGAGGCGATGTGCACCCGTGCTTATTCATGGGCCAGTTTGTCTGCGCTTCTTCATGGGCAGCTGAGTGTACAAGTACTGGTGTGGGCCTCTTGTGAGCCTAAGATTGACTTTGTCGGGCTGATAGTGTGCCGCCTTAACGCGTCGTCGAGCCTCTCCGCATCCCAGAGCTTGCGAAGGAAAGTAGCATCTAGGTACAGTTTAAGTGCCTCGCGATCTTTCTTTGTTCTGACCTGGACGCATCTGTTTGCCTGTACACCCCAGTGTGAGAACCACTGAGCTTGCTTGTCTTTCCAGCAGGATTTCAGGCGTTGGGGACCCATCGCCGTGGCCAAAGCAAGGTGGGGCTAGCGTGTATCAGCCATAGCGACCACCTTTTGGAAGTAAACGATATGGCGTTCCAATGCAGCCCGTTGAAGGGGTAAGCTTTGTCTCACAGGCGGGGATCAGTGCGGAGCTGTGGACTTCACCCCCGGGGCCAGCGCCAAGAAGGCCTTCGCACCCGCCGAGGTCATTCCGGTGTTGAGGGATATCACAGGACCCCACCGCCCCATACAAAGGACCGGCTCAACCAAGGCCCAAAACAAATGTGACTGGTGGCCCCAGGCATACAACTCTGCCTTGTGGCTGTTGTTCTGCATGGCATATAGTGCTTTCCAACCCACCGTGACCCGCAACCTGATAGCTGCATCCCAATGAGTGGTAGTTGAGAACTCAATCCCCAAGTACTTGTAGGTCGGAGCCACCTCTACCTCCACGCCCGGTAAGTGAATGTGGGAAGCCTTGGTCGACGGGATGATGCAACTAGCAACACCCTAGTTTTGGAAAAGTTAACTTCGCATGCCGGTGAATTGGCAAAAGTGTCAAGAGCATCCGGTGGCGTTGCATGTCCTCGGAGTATAGGCCATGAGGTTGACATCGCCGGCATATATGAGCTGCCGGATTGTGTGATGCATGAGATGTGCGCCCGCACCTCCATGTTCAGAGAGCCAATCTTCCAACTGATCAATGTATAGGCCAAAGAGTGTGGGGGAGAGGGGGCAACCCCGACGACTCAATGCTACCGATCATCGGGCCGTGTGTTGCCGATGTGATACACGCCCTGAGCATGCCTCGCACGACCCTATATAATGCATTCCTCGCAAGTCGGGGGTCCCCAGCTGCCGCAATCTGTCCCATAGCTTGTTGGAGGGTACTGTGTCGAACGCTTTAGAAAAATCCACGAAACAACAGTACAGGTTCTGCCGACGATTCCTGTTATCTTCAATCAATGTGCGCAGAGTGAAGATATGGTCAATGGTGGAATGTCTGGGCCGGAAACCTGCGTATAGGCACAACCTCAGTTTCCTCGCGCCCATATTGTCGTGGCTGCTCGGGATGCGATAGCAGAGTTTGCAAAGAGAGCTGAGAAGCCATAATGAATGCGGTAGTTGAAGAAGACATTAGGGTCCCACTGTATATGGGCACTACCTACTGAGTGGTCCATTCGCGTGGGAAAGCCTTCTCGCCGATGCTTTTGTTAATTTCAATGGGGCGGGCACCCGGTGGAATTGACCCATTTCAGTTAAACATGCCATCTAAATCTGGCGCCTTGCCATTAGTTAAGCTGTAGGCCCATGATGACATCCGCCTCTGTGATAATTTGGAGCCAGCCATGCCTATCACAGTAGGAGAGTGCGGCCCCGTAGTCGTATAGAGCATTGCAAATCGCGCATTGCTCAGGGTGATGTTCCTGTGGGGAACAATGCGGGCTTGGCCCAAAGACCCTTCTCGAGGAGAATGTCTGGGGTGCCGATCCGGGGAGATCAGGAAACATCGGTGGTGATGCTCTGCGGGTATCACGGCCTTCTTGTTCTTGAGAAGGGCGGTATTATTGTGGCTGTGGGGCGGGAGATGGGATCGATGACTTGCCCGGGGTGTCGCGTTTGAGCAAAGGCGTAAAATCATCAAACCATGCGATTTATAGGGAAGGTGGTGAATTTTGAGGTTAAAGTGGCCTCTCCCAAAGCATCTTCTGCGGTAGCGTCTGACGGATGGAGTCAGTGGCGAATTATCTCTTGAAGTGTAGGGAGTTGCGGTGATCCATGAGATCATGCTCAATGGCTGGGCATGATCCTGCGGTCGTAGTCCGGAGCGGTAGGGCACCGCGGTGTGTTGAGGTAGTAGATGCGGGGAGCCTCCCAATGGAGATGCATGACGGGGGCGGTGAATTAGGAGTCTACTTCCTCGTCAGAATTAATGCGTCCACATGGAAAAATGGTAACCCGGTCTGCGGATCCGGTTCCTCAACCGGCCGGATAATCCACCGCACTGGAAGCCTTGGTTCCTCCTGTCTACAAGTCACGGCCAGTGGAGAGCTGACCATTATGCCATTACAAAAAATAACCGGAGTCAAAGATACTGCAGCAACAACAAGTACGCCATGGCGAAATGGGCGTAAAATTAAATTATCATGACCAAGCCACCTCTACTAGGGGTTCAAGGCTGCAAGGCGATCCTGCCGAGGGGCTCAAATTTTGGAACACAAGCTCACGTAGTGCATTAAAAGGTGGCAAACAGCATTAGCCCTGCCCAAAGCTGTTTGTGCTAATGTATGTCATCATATAGATCGACACTTAGGGCTCAATCGATCCACATCGAGATAGGTGTTATAAAGAAGTTGCTCGGCATGTGGAAATGGCATCTTGTGAGAAAATTAATATGCATGCTTGTCATGCGCACTCGCACCCACAGTAGCGATTGTACTTTTATGCGATTTTTGTGCAGCGAGGTGAGTGTCTCAAAGGTTGCCGCGGTAGTCATGACAACCACTGCCCATTACTCGCTTACTGTCGCGCTCATTGAGCAGAAATCGCGGGGATAAGTAACTCAAATGCTTCTTCATTAAAGGCCAAAGGCGAGAACAAAGAAAAATCATATTTATAGTGTGAAGATGGATGCGATATCGTTTGTGATGGGCACCTAAAGGATCGACTCTTGAACGCTGCAAAGGATCATGGAGCGCTTCTCCGATACAGCGGAGGGAAGACATGGATAACTTATTCTTCATCCAAGAATCTATTCATGATGCTCATAATGAAAGCACCATGAAGCTCCTTTGCAATAGAAATTGCTTTGAAGAGCATCTGGGATATAGATAATGGTAAGACACCCGGTTACGATGGCTGCTGCTAATTTTTCAAAAAGTTGGGGAATCATTGGATCGATGTTACTAATGTGTAATGAGTTTTGATCTCAGGACTTTTGATTCGCGAGAATCAATACCGGCTTCATTGCTCTTATCCCCAAAATTGATGAGCACATCACCTGGTTGGGATTCTGAGACCTCTCTCTCTTACCAATGTCATCGAGATAATTTTATATAGATTCTATAAAATTATCATTAGCTTCGGTTGGAAGCCTATATGTCAGAGCCTCTTCAAGCTGCTCATGTTTGATGTAAGCAATCAAATTTGGATATACTGCAGAAACATTACATAGGCAACTTACGCCCAAGCTCTACATTTGCCATAGATATGCATAGCGAGGGACTACCTATGGGGAATTTTCTAAAAATAATTCTTGTGGGGATCATATATCAAATGATATGGGTTAGGCATCATTCGAGAACCTATTTCAAGCGCCCATGTTTGATGTAAAATGATTCATAAAAATAATTTTGATAGGATATACTCTAAGCATCTTGCAAAGCTCCATATTCCCCCATGAGTGGATTCCCATGGTGATGGATGTTCTTCTCTTTTTATAACTATTTTAGATAACCCTTACCGAAATAAAATTTACTATCTTTGAAGCAGCGCTAAAAGATATCTTGCTTGTCGCGTCTTGAGAGCAAAAGTGAAGCGTGACTCTTAAGCTCACATTAAGCAAAGGGAAATAAGAAGCACTGCGTAATGGTCTTACAAAATAATTTCTGATTTCTTGCTTGCTAATTTTGGTAGGAAAAAGCATTCCAAAAGGCAGGATAATTCCCAAAAAAAAAAAAATTTCTAGTACTCTTATATATAGTTAGATCTGGAACTTTTGACTTTGTTTGGATATGGTTGTTCTACCATTATCGTTTCACCTTAAACATGTAGATAATAGTAGATTTATTATAAATGACACATTATTTGGTTTGAGCGCTTCATGTATGAATTTGACCCATTCGATTGCATATGCATCATGTTATTAAGCTAAGAGGAATCCACATATAAAGACCCATATTTATCTTGTATAATGCACAACATACGACCAGCGCCAACCTTTGGCACCAAGAGGAAGGGCGGTATTATACACACAAGGCCAACCAAAGAAGTTGTAGCGATAGCCACAGCGGTACGCGAAGATTGGCACATAGGCATGCTAACCGCGTCTGACTCATCAGCGACAAACCAAGAACACATAGAGGGAGGACCTGGGGAATCCTCAGCAATGAAAACACCAAGAAAGAAAAAGAGAAACACATGTCAAAGAGATTAGGAAGTTTCAAAAGAGCCGCGGGGAGGTGGCCCAGGAGTCCATTTGGTATCCTCTTCGGGATACCAATCTTTTATCGTTCACATAGAAGAGGGTTACCATCATGCTTAGAAGGACATGCATTTAGCAAAGGGTTAGGTAGCAAATGAGCGGCAATTATAAATTTTGTTGTATAAATATCTTTGATCAATGTAATATAGATTTTTTAATTTCTTTTTTTAATTATGTGGAAATAATTGTTGTCAATAATTTAGCATTGTTTGTAGAATGGTGAGACATCACCATGATGCCGGTATTCCTACATTATTTAAGACCCCTTCCAACCTTTTTCTTATATTTGGGGACAATTTCTAGATTGTGTTCAAAGCATTTATTATTATATCAAAACTTCCGGAAATGCACTATTGTGTTGATGTCTTTATGGAAACTAACCTTCCTATCTTCTTTTCCACAAGTATTAAATATTAGATAGTAGTGATTTAAAATGTTTTGGATATTATTAGACTCAACATGCATTGCTATCTTATTATTTACACATTTCAACTTCTGTCTAACAACATAATGTGGTACAGTACGGCTTATAACTTACAAAGAGATTTATCACAATAAGGAGCAGGTAACTGAATAACTGATTATGAACATTCGTTTGAGCAAGAGAGGAGAAGCATATCGATGGGTATTCAATCCTGAATTTCACTTTAGGGCATACATAGATTTTGATATATATATTAAAGAGGTAGATATTTAGTTTCAAGCATTCATGTTTGTGGTCATTAATGCATTATCCATCTGCATAAGGGCTTATGGTTGAAGAAGGAAAATAAGTCATGGGGCAATTGTCAAGTTCACAACATGTTATTTGTGGCCAAAGAAATCGTCAAAGGAGTTTTGTTCTTCCTTGCATTATTTAGGACACAACATGTTATTTGTGGCCAAAGGAAATCGATCCAAACAAGTTTTGTTTCTTCATCATTTAGGACAAAAGCCACATGATAATGACCAGAACCAACCCTGAACCCACTGTCATGCACCTTTCTCTATTTTACTGCCCTTTGTTTTACTGTAGCCTACCCTTAAATTTCAAAGCAAAATAAAGGATTCACGGGTACACTTAGTTAAGTAGACGCAACCCTAGCAATGAACTTGCCTTGCGGTAGGGTAGTGACAATTTTTACGCCGGTGAATGCAGATTTAGGGCCGACTTAGTCGCTATCTGAGAACTTAAGCGGAAGGAAGCTTGACTCGGTATGGCTCCTCTCCTTGCATTTCATCCCTCGTGTAAAATAAGCTACACCCCTCCATCTCCATTTCATGCTTAATGATGCTTGAGGATATAGTGTTGTATCCACAACCCGGTTGATAACAAACCCGGCGTTTAGCCGTCACGAAGCAAATCTACATCCCAAGCTTTCTTGTGTCTCTTGGAAGATCCACGGTATCTGAGCATGTTAGGTAGAGATTTGGAAGCTTGGGCGGCAAATCATGATCAAAAGAGTGAGGAGGAAGAAGGTGGATTCTAGAACAAAACTTAGTGATGTTACGTTGTATGGTTTAAATCTTTGTGGAAAGTAGGCTCACGCTTCATAATTCCTTTTTTCTTGGTTTTCTTGTGGGACTGCATCACGGATGACATGGAACACCATGGAGTCGCAGCACTAGCGTGCTTTTGCAAAGTACCTAGATGTTATCAATCACAGGAGTGCGATCTTTGGAAAATATACCCGATCCGGAACCCGAGAAATCTTATTATGCTTTTCAAGAAGCTTGGAGTGGGCTTGTAGAGGATGTGGCCCCAACCGCGATCGCCATATTCACGGTGATACTCTCTCTATGTTTGCATCTCTATCATCCAAAACAACATCTTGAGGCATGGCAAAGATACCCTCTTTGTGGATCGTCTCATTGCCCCAAAGGGAAAGTGGTAACAAATTTTGTGATGTTTATCCATTTGGTAGAGTATGCTTTCAATTTGGATTTAGCGAACATGTTTGAGGGATCACGACATGATCAGGTTTGTTGATGTTGCTGCAAGCGAGCATGATAATTTCCAGCGATGTGTGCTATCCTTTCGTCTTTGAATTACCTGACGAGGACTTCCACAACATAATATATGCACTCTCTTGCTGATGAAGGGTTATGCTTGCAAGATGCCGTGATAAAAGCGAGGCGGATGATGGAGGAGAATGATCGAGATTTTTATGCAATTGAAAGAAGCATCTAGCAGTGGGAAAGGCAAGCTGAGATTGATGCATTACTAAATGGTATTAGGAATCACAGTTCTGAGGTATCTGGAATGGTTGTGGCTAATTGATACCATGGCTTTGCTTAGGTTGCCTGATGGACATGGTGTCATGTCACTCTCTTTAGAGTCACCATGGACTGTTTTCCTCCTATATGGAATCAAGGAAGGATGTCACTCCACCTATAGTTCTTTGAGAACCATCTAGCGGCCATTTTATGGCTGATCTTGCTTGAGATCTTGGTTCATGGACATAACCTATACAGGGCTGTTGTGGATAGCAATTACTTGCATGAATTTCAAATTATTAGAACTCAAAAGCGTATAATTTACAGCAAAATATTGCATCAATGTAACAAATAAGGGACTAAAATCAAATCCACTATATGGCTACTTAGATGTGAAAAGTGTTCAATCACTTAGAGACTATCAAAGCCATGCTTACTAGAAATGTGTGCAGCCTGATCTTGGGGCATTAATGCGGGCGTGTATGATGTGTTTAGATTAATGCTGAGAGAATGTTATCAATTAGTATTTTATGTAGTTGGTATCATCGTAGAGATAGGTATGTTTGGAGCATCTTGGATGTTCATGTTCAAATGGGTGTGTTGTTGATGATGTTGCATGTAAGACTCACTTTGGAGATGTTAGGCATGTCTAATGTGTTGGTGATCATGCATGAGATAAAAGCATTGTATAAATAACGTTTTTAGTACTTGTGGATTATATTAAAACACAATGCGCAACATTTTTGGTTGGTAGTAAATATGTTATATTTGTCAGAAGTCAAAGGAATATGTAACAAAATAGAACGCCTATATCCTTGATTAGATCATTTCCAATACCCAGTGTGCCTACCTTAAAGATAGATCCATTTTGGACAATGTTGCTACTGCTATCATTGGAATGCATTGGACCAAAGAATCAAAGCAAGATATTGCCCTTCTTAAATTGGACATCACTAAGGCTTTTGATATAGTTAGCTAGAAGTTCTTTCTTAGATGTTGCCATAAGATTGGGCTTCTCCCAAGATGTGACAAGTATCTTCCTTGCTATCTTTAAAAATTCTAGATCTATAGTCTTGATTAATGGGGGTGTAGCCCCCTTTTTTGAGATCAAAAGAGGAGTGAAGCAAGGTTGTCCTCTAGCCCCCTTTCTTTTTCTCATTATTATGGAAGCACTAAATAGTGCTTTTAAGAGAGCTAACCAAGAGAATAGAATCATGGGGATAAAGCTTCCAGGCAATCAAGATTTTCTTAATGCTCACTTTGCAGATGACACATTCTTATTCATCAACATGGAGGAGATATAGATCACCAATACTCAAGATCTACTTCATGACTTTGGCAACTCCTCTAGATGTAAGATTAATCCTCTCAAGTCCAAGCTGATTGCAAGAAAACAGGTAATAGGGCAGCGGGCTGCTCAATCTCTAGGTTGTGAATATCTCTTTCCTACTACCAAATCCAAGATTTTGAGTATTCCCTTTATTCTAAAACTAATGCTAGTGAGTTTTGGAATGATATAATTGATAAATTCAATAGAAAAGCTGATATCCTTAACAGTAAGTATCTTTTCAAGAATGGGAGAGCTATTTTAGCTAATCCTGTTATATCCTCCTCTCATGTGTACCAGTCCTCTATTCTTGGCCCCGAAGCAAGTCGCCTCCAAGCTTCAAAGCATCTTGGGCAGATTCATTGCTAACAGAGGGAGCAGCAGAACCTGAATCCCTGTGTCTATGAAAGAATGCATGAAGAAAAGAAAAATGGTGGTCTTGGAGTTCTTGATATTGAGAAACAGGGGCTGGCTTTGGCTGCCAAATATATCTTTAGAGCAGGGCATGATGAAATCAACCATCTAGTGTCTAGCCTGATGAGGCATTATTTATCTAAGTGCAGACCTTTTGGCTGGAGGACTATCCATATGCAGTTTCCCGATAGCTTGTTCTTTGACTTCAAAGTCCCTAATAATATTCCTGGGATTATTAAGAAATGGATAAGGGCTTGGAAAGCAGTCCACAAGATGTACACTTGGAAGGAAGGCCTCTCCAGAGACCAGTCGATTTTTTGGAATCCTTCCTTGATTCTCTATAATCCTAACACGTGTCTTGCTAGGAATTTCCCTATTCAATGCAGGAAGTGGACGTATATGGATATTACTCACATTTCTCATTTGTTTAATAGTGCTAATTTTATTGATTTCCATAATTCTGCCTTCACTAATCTGGATGGTGAAAATGAAAGACTTTATCAGGCAATCAAGCATGGCATCATTCAGGGAACATGGCATGATTAGAATACCCAGTTGCATGTTAATGGTAATCCCGGGTACAAGTTTAATAAAGTTTACAAATATTTGACTAGAGGCTTTACCATTATTCTGCACACTAAATGGGGAATTACCCAAGAAAGGTGCTCTGTTAATTTGTTCATGTGGAATTCCCCATTACTCTAAAGATTAAGTCATTTATCTGGCAACTTTGGCACAAGGCTTTAGCTACCAATTCGAAGAGATTTAGATTAAATACAGCTATCTCTAACCTGTATAAAAGATGTTTACAGGAAGCTGAAGATGAAGACCGCCTTTTTAAAAATTGTTTATGGGCAGAATGATCCTGGAGTTAGCTGGTGAGGAATTCTAAATTCCCAACTTATCTAGGACTCTTTTGGTTGATATCTTGTTCCCTCACACTCATGTAGATTGGGAGAATTTATATTCTCCTCTAGAGGATGTGGAAAGCAAGGAACTCAATCGTCTTTGACCAATAAATTGGCTGGCCTATTGTTGTTATCAAGCATATTTCCTTGATAACAAAAATTTTTCAATAAAAAATAACTTCCTTCTTTTGTTTCCCAGGTAATATTCTTATAGGACAGAAGAAGCTGAAGCGGAATCAGATCAATCTTACGATCAATTCTATGTGTCGGAACAATTTGGAACTAAACGAATGGACTACCATGGAGATCAGCGTCGATGTGATTGTTCATGCATCCAAGACCTGGATGCTAGAAGAACTCTTATCTGTGAAGAAGTAGACCACTCAAGTCGTTTCAACTTGGCAAAATGTCAGATCCGTAATTGCCCATACTGCACCTTCACTTCCATCACCAGAGGAATGGGCCATAAAGACAAAGGCAAATGAAAAGTGGGAGATGATCCAACACTTTAGCCAAAGCAGTTCCTGAACTTCTTCCTACTTTTATATGTTCCTGTAATACAGTTTAACAAATTCGGTCAAATCGGCTCAGACCAGCACATTTGGCCTGCTTCAGGCATGATTCTCTTAAATTCAGCTTCCTGACTTTTATTACCACAAATGAATGGACGGTTCAGGCAGAGAATCTGGGCGATTCTAAAACCTCGGATTTGATGCTGCCAAGCTCTCTTTCAAAATAAATTTGCCTCAGATCTTATATCTCAAGGCTAAATTTTGTAGCGCCATCTCTATTCCTGGCATTTCGCCCTAAATCGGCCTACTAGGAACGCGCCCATCCTTGTAGTTTTGGCCAAAAACTTTGTTAAGGAATTTTTTCCATTTGACAACAATTACAATTCTCTTTATTTTCTTTCTCAATAGTTTAATTCACCCTTCATTGACTTCGTATTCACTTGCTAGAGTCTCGCCCGAAATCATAGTTATTCTTTCAAATCTTGGTGCATTACTGATCCCATTCTTTTTATCACAAAATTTGCTGCTACCAGTTTGTCTGGTTTCTTTTCCTTTAGCTTTCAAGCATGTTTTTTCCTTTTTCTCAGTTTTGTATCCCATGTATTCCAGCAGAAAAAACAGAAACCTGGCGGGATGAAGCGGAATACAAAATATATACATCCCGGATGCACCACACTCTGTCGACCAAAATAGAATTGAAGCACAAATTAAATATGAATACCAGAAAGATTGAAAGCAAAAGAAAACCATCTTAAACTATACCATATTATCTAGATAATCAGGAGGTTCATCCTCCTCTTCAATTATTTCTTCCATGGAATACAAACACTCTTCACCAAACTTTTCTTACAAGCCCAAGAGTGAGAGCAGGATTGCATGAGACGTGCCCCTTCTTAAAGCTTACACCTTCAATCTTAGCACTTCATCTTGAAAATGAATCTTCACAATTAGATCTTCAATAACCAGCATGCCCTTTGTGATCATGCCACCTCATCATATCCAACGTTTAAAAATGGACTTTTATATACCTTCATGTCCAAATACGAGTGCACATTCCAAAATATCCAATAAATATAATATTTTCTCCAACTTCAAACAATCAAATCATCGAACATACATCATATATGAGAATTTAGTGTAAAATGTCAAAAATTGAATAAATAAACCACATACATTATTTTCCCTCAAGAGTATTCATCGTCTTGATGAATTCTTCAAAAGTCTTCTATCTTGATCTTCATGTCTTCATATAAATCATAATAAGTCTTCAACAATGACTTCATAAACAATTCCTATAGGTCATAGAAATAAGCTTGCCATTGGCAAAAACACCCTAAGTTGTCTTCACCACTTCCAGGAATACAGTGCTTTTTAAATTGATCTCAAAAAATATGTAGAGACCTTAATCACCTTTAGGAGAATATAGTGTCTTAAGAGAGAACTAGAAATGAAAAATTCCAAGCATGGTTCACATATCCTATCTACCCTCATTGCATTCCTTGGTTTTCGTATGCATCCCTTGATTTTTGTATGTACCACATGGGCAAATCGCCAACATGGCACCTCCTACATCATCTGCTGCCACGTCATCACCTCGGAATGCCATGTCACCATCTCTAGCATGTCTTATTCCTCATGAGAAAGGTTGGTTGAGGTACTCTCTCCATGCTTCTTTCTTGGCCCACAATGGGCCAGATCCGCGCGCTCTTGATGGCGTCGATCAGAGCCCTTGGATGGTTAAATGCGGGATGGAATGGCGGCTATATGCATTACTTTCGTCCTTCTGCCCTTCAGCTCATTATCAGTCTTCTCCACGGCATCTCCTCTCCTTGTCCATTGCTTTCCTCCTAAAAGCTGCCATGTCCACAATGCCTTCCCGCTTGTCCAAGATGTTACCTTCACCATTGGTTGCAGTTCGGCTTCTCTCTTCGGATCGCTTCTCAATATTGTCGTTTCAGCGCTCTTCATGGCGAGGTTTTCTTAGGCGTCCTTTGGAAGCGGACATGGTTAGGGCGCTATGGTACTGTAATTTGGATATGCATGCTTGCGGTGTTTGGTTAGCTCATGGCTCTTTATTCGCGATGAATTCTAACCCGCGATTCTTGGTTAAGCTATGATATGTATTCTTTGTTGCTACACGCATGCTCTATCCTCTATGCATGTCTCACGAGCAGCGACATGCATGGTTAGGAAGAACAATCTTGTAAGAGGGATATGCATTTTTTACAAATAATGCTTTTAGAGTTTGGATTGAATTCTTCTTACATTACGTGGTTATGGCGGCATTGTCTATGATTGATTGCATTTGGTCCATGATTTTCACGGTTATAATCATCATTATTTGATTCATATCATGCATTCCTTTAGCTGCTTGTTTGATCCCTTCCATCGGCATGTGTCTTCTTCCCATCTACTTGAAACCTAATGCGGATATAGTGGATATGGTATCTTTAATGCCGCAAGGATAGGGCATTCATTGGCATCGGCGTTTACAACGGCACGGGGCATCCATCTCGCTGACCTCGACAAAGAATATGGATTCCACGAGTGATTGTAAAAAGTTATCTAGTTCTTTTCGCCGGTTTAGAAGGTTAAACGTTCCATGACCCTTCACCGAATTTCCACATTCTACTCGGATCTTTTCCACTTTTACGACATTTGACATGCCATAAACTACGTCTGTAACTATGGGTTAAAGCTGCGGTGCTTTTCTGGATTTTTATACTCCGGTTCTTGCTTCCATTTTACTGTTTTTCTCTGCTTTGATCTAACTTGCTTAGAATTAAGCCCTGTTACGATAAATGCGTTTATCTTGCCATGCCGATCTCCCTAGTTCCTACTCCACAAAATCAGCCTCTGTCCTGCCCTTTTGCCCTCCCCACCAATTTCGGCCTTGCCTAAAATGGTTAGAGCCGGGTTTTAAGGTTACAACATTAGTATTTTTTTTTGTAAATTTTTGTATAGCTCCATAATTATTGCTTCCCTTAACAATAACTTTGTTTAGATTACCATGATCCTTCTCTTGGCCCGACTCTAGATCTTGGTGCTATCATACTTCGTGACAAACTTTAGTTAAGCAGTTACCTATCATCTTTAAGAATAGTTTCCTACATTGGTTTTACCGGCGATATTCTCTTTCTTGTAATTACCATTACTATTCCTTTGATATCTTCTTGTACCATAGATTATTTCATTTGACCTCAGTCTATGCGGGCTTAGCCGCCCGATCATGCTCATCACCAACATGTTTTCTCCTCTCATGAGTGCATACTTGAGCTGGCCCTTCTCTGAGTGTCAATTCAATGAGCCCTTGTTTAAGCTTTTCTAATGAAAGATGCCATCCTCAATATAGATTCAAAGCTTCATTCAAGCTTTCCATTGTCGGGAACCTCTATCTGCCGGATCTAATCTTCTTTTTGGCAGCCCATTTTGGGATTTTTTTACTAATAAGAATGAAGATGCGGTTGCTGCTTTTTTCTTATGCAAGGGCACTTGAGGGTGGCTCATTGCTTAGTAGGACAAGCAGGAACAATAGTTCACAAAGACCCATGGTTCTATTGTTTCTAAGGTTCATGTTGAAGAGGAAATGAAAGAAGGGCTTAAAGGCCGAGAAAATAGAAGGCAAAAAAATAGATTCAATCTGCAATAACAAAGCAAAAACTGAGAAATAGCACATGAAATAAAACGCTCATGAACCTCAAAGCGGAAGAAGCAAATACTTGGGACAGAATTACCTTTGAAGAATGAAGCATTTCATCGAAGCCTGTGAAGAACCTCATGAAGCAAATGCTTCCTAAGAAACCACGCGTGTGTTATCACGAGATCTCTAGAATCACGTATCTTTTATACACTGCATGTGCATGAGCGAAATATGAGCTAGATATGTCCCTCTAAAAGCACAAACCACAAAACAAAGGCAATCAAAGGCTAGAAGCTATTATTGCGGATCAGTCCATCGAGATCTAAGGGTTGTTTATGCATCCAACTCAAAAGAATCAGCCGTTAATCTGCTTTAACAATGGCATTAATCTTTTCTAAAAGAAGGCCACATCTAAGAGTGAGAGTTAATCAAAGAGGCCCGGATGAATGCCATATCGATTGATCCACATCAAATCTAAAGAGGCTGTTTTGATGGACACCTCGGTACGATCCATTAATTCAACCGCTAACCTTCTCAAAGCGCCATGAAATGGCTACAAAGGCATGAAATTAGAGAGTCAGTTCTAGATCTCAGCTCCTTTGAGAGGAAGTTAAGCATACATCAAACCCGAGCAGCCAACAATCCCGAGGAGCGCCAAAGGAATAGGCTGTCCACGCACCAACAGTTCGAGAAGAAGAGCGTTAGGGTTTGAAATGTAATTAGAGTTCGGACAATGCTCCATTAGGGTTCGAGGCCCATTGGCCCAGACAAGGCTCCGCGTCGGATATCGATAATATTAATCCATTATTGGAGTTACCGTCACCATTAATGGGACACCTATCATTAGATATATCTAATTCAAGTTCTAGTAATCATATATATGAAGTTAAAACCACTTAGCTAAAAGTGGCTTATTTGAATAACATTGAGAAGTTGCCTTGTGGGTGCGAGGCAATGGCACACCATGACATAATTATGGGCTAATTTAGCCGACTATGATGGTATTTGTGGCCATGGACATCCTCGGCCAAGGTGGCTGCACATGTATAAAGGTCATAATTGAACATCGCATGTCATAATCGTGGTGCTTCAAGCGTGGCTTGTTGTCTTGAAAGTATTGTATTATGTACATGGATCCTCGGTCCCGGACTTCGAGGGTTGATGGCTGGAGTAGTTCGAGCATTCTTATGTCATCGTGTTCCTATGTTCTTCTTGTGCTCTGTGATCGCGAGGATGTGAAGCTTCCCTCCACGAGGCCTTAGCTTCTGTGGCGGGTGTGGATGCGTTGACCTTTTAATGACTTCATGGTAAAAAGGTCCTCGATTACTGAGACGTGGGGCAGGAGTGGTATGTGCATCTGAGTTCACCCCACCAACTCATGTGAGACTCGAGATGTGGTGGATAGGCATTTCTCTGCTAATAGGGCGCATGTAAAATTTTGAGCTTCCATTAATCCGGAGATTTGTTTAGTTGTTTTTGGTACACTTTGGCTGTGTTCCTTGCTCCTGATGCTTAGCGATGTTTCTTTATTTGTCATGTTGTCATTATCTGCTTAACGCACCATAGCATCTTGTGTTTTGGTCCACTGCGGTTATCAAGATTCTAGGTGCACCGGTAGCTATAGGATCCCCACTTAGTCCTGAGGACTAATCCCATTGAGTGCATGTCGCAGTAAATCCACAAGGCATCGGTAGTCAAGTTGATGGCGACAATGTGGCGGGAATCATGCTTGAGTTCTAATGCTAGAAGTTTCTATTTAACTTGCTCAATTAGAGATTGGAATATATTAAGTTCTTGAATATGTTGAATGCATGGCGAGGTTATGCATTTGAGTTTAGGCTGTAATTTCAATTGCAAAGGAAGTTTAATTCTTCACCTAAATTCACAACATAAAATCTAATGGTGATTGACCCATAAGCACTAATGACACGTGGTGCAACTTCATCCTTATCCTTGATCCCAAGTTCACGGTTTTTCGTCCGTGAGAAATTTGTGCTTAAAGAAGCCCGACCGTGATTTGATATATGCTCTGCATACTGCGTCGACATCAATGGCTCACCTTGAGTTACGTACTCATTATGCACCTGATAGCGTGGTGCGGATCACGAAAATCGTCAACGACCCAATCTCGAGGTTGCGAGAACATGTCAGGCGTGGAGTGAGTCGCGTCACGGTAAAGAGTTGACAATCGCGTCCACTGGTGGGCGGAGTGCGTAAGCTTTTGTAAAGGCTATTTGGGCATTGAAGCGCGTGCGAAAATCCATGCGATGAGTGTTATTGTGCATTGGCTTCTCTGCCCGGATCGCTATGGTGCTTTATGTGAATCTGCTCCACCGCGTTCAGTAAAGTCCACAAGCACCACCACCTCCCTAATATTAGAGTCTTTAACTTTTCTGAAAGGGAAACACTTTTGTATTAGCTATGCATGGAGAAAACAACTAGAAACTTTACCATATAAGCTGACCTAAGTAACCCGGTAGCTGCGGTGGGTCTTCATAGCGCTTGCACCATCACAGAGCTGGTTAGTGGAGTGGAAAGGCAGCCGATCCTCGAGGCGGGCGGTGTTTATCTATGAGAACCTTCCCAAAAAGAAGTCAAACTGCGATGCATTAAATGGTGGAGTCATCACCAATTTGTCGAACAGCAAACATGGAGTATGTCGGCCAATGCACAAAGGAATAGTTGCCAGTCTCAAAGTGTGGTCAAGTTTGACTTGCAATTTCCGCGATACACGATAAAGACAATTACGGTAAAACATATCAAATCTTTCTCAAACTCGGAGGCACCAAACTCTGTTGACTTCTTGAGACTTTTCCAGCTGGCCCGGCTCCTCCTTAGCTAAGCGGACCATGTTCAAAACCCGGTGGCATGGGGTCTTTCTTTTCTGGCCAGGAAACAATTTGTAAGAAACAAAGCGGCGGCTCCCTCCTCACGTACTTTATCGCATAGCATGAAGTGAGGACACAATAACAGTGCTATCGCGCGCGCACCACAAGATCCCTCAATCACATGCTATCTTGGCGCCACAACATACCAGTACAAAACCGAATACCTTAACTCCAAGCGGCCAGGGAGGAGAAATGAAGCATACCCGGTTAGCGGTAAAGTTGGTAGCATCTTGATTTATTTTTACGTTTGGACCCACGTGGGGTATAATTCCCGCACCTTCTCGGTTAGCCGGAGTTGAGGGTGAACCATTATTAGGCTGATGGCCGGAGTGCACAATCTTTGGGTACATAAGCGTTCCAAAGAGGTTAATAACAAACATTAGGCATTAAGGTGTGTAATGTGGGCTCCTAACGTTTAAATTCTCTGCATCTCTTCGAGTGAGCTGTTTATCAACAACTAACGAGGACCCTCACAAAACTTTGTCAACATTTTTTTAGGCCTTGCATTTCCGCATGAGGCCATTATACCCATATCCTTTTGCTTTAGCGGGATCATTTTTCTTCCTCTTGGAATCGTTGACTTGCCTTTAGTTTTTAAAGTGCCCTCGAGAGGAGCAATATCAAAAATTTTCTTGTAGCTCGGACCTAACATAGAAACAGCAAGCATGTTGTTAAAAAAAATATTTAAAGAGCCATGTGGCATAGCCAAAGAAGGTAGAAGAAAATACTTACCGTCCATGCTTGGGAAGCTAGCTGAAATAATTATCATATTTTACAAGAGATGCTCACGGCATGCGAGGGTGATTGATTGGAATAAGTTAAGGCGGCCTTTCGGTAGTGCCTTTGTTCTTTAAGGCCAGTCACCGAGGCACGGGTCATCGCTTAATATCTTTCTCACCTTGGTGCTGCGAGCGGAAGAGTTCATATTCCTTTGTGCCGTTTGTTTATACGTGAAGCTCATACTCCAGATACTCATTGTCGCGTTGTGGCTCATTTACCAGCGGCTTTGCCCTCACGAGTCGATTGGCACTACGTAAACAAAGGCAAAGATTTGTGAAGGCGGTGCTCGCTATTTCCTTGTATAGGCTGTCTTCTTGCCTTGAAGCGTAGGTGCCCCTAAAACGCATAGTATTTGTAGTTCGTCCTCTTCCCTTAACAAAGCGGCTCCTTATCATTTACCTTTGGCGGGATCAACTATACAAATATGAGGGCTGTTCTTTGCATTATTTTATCTCTTATTCTTTCTTTTCGGTCGCGATCAAGTGGCCCTTTGTAAAGTTTCTGGGACTGCAGTTGTCTTACACCTTGCTGCGTGCAGGTGCCAAGCTTCACCACGGTCTGAGATGCATGATCACGAGATTTACCGCGACATCTCATTTCGGTTTCCTCGAGCTTCTTAGATGCCATGTCCTTCTCCTTGCTTGCCTTTATCTTCCGTGCCAGTCACGGCTGACAAAGCATGGGGCCTTCTGTGACTTTTGAGGCCCGAGGCTCGATTAGTTTATGAAACCGAGGCCAGCCTTGTAGTAATTTCTTTTTTTTTTTTTCCTTTCTTTTTTAGGTGGCTCCTCCTCTTCCTCCTCTACATCCCTCCTCTTGATTTCCCTCTACTTCTTCCTCCTCTTCCACATCTTAAGTGCAAGTTGCAAAGTGGCTCCCGTTGCTTTAGAAAGGAGTAAGTTTGGAGCCGAGGGCATTGCATCTTTCAATAATTTAGAAGACGAGGCACTAGAAGTTAAAATAGGATCCTTGCACAATAGCGAGGTCCTTCAAAGGGAGATAGTGACAAGAGATCACGGAAGAAGCATTCCATTAGGCGCCAAGAGAACATTAAAGTTTCTTAGGCTATGCGGCATAGACAATGCACCCACAATTTTGCTTTCATTGGACGAGATGTAACCTTGCATGTCCTCGGGGAGATAATGGTGAGCTTAAAGGGAAATGGGGTCCATAGGAGTAAACATGTTGGAGCCCCTTAGTCGTTGTAGTCGCGAGTTAATATAAGAACATAGAGCTTTCGGTATCTATTAACACCTTGCCCACATCTCTTGAAGCTATCAACTCTTTGGATTCTTTACCATCACAAATGTCACGGATACAAAAATGGGCGTCCACCGGGCTCCACCGGTTCCTCTTACAAGTAGCCTTTGCTGGTCCTTCTGAGGAAATAGGGCCGTCCTCGGTGATCATGAATGAATTGTAAAGTGCGTCACTATGGGTTGAGTTCTTATCCTTTTTCGGCTTCCTCTTCTTGGCGACCTTGTGGGAGGAGCTTTGCCGGGATTTTCTTGGTTCTCTGAGGACGGAAAAACACATATTAAAAGGCTGCTAGAAAATGCACAAGCGAGGATCCTAACATTGGAAGGCCTATGCGGCGCGCATGAACCACAGTAGAAAAACGTTATGCCTATCTTGTGCGCATAGGCGATGGCGGGATAAAAAGTAGAAATGCGTGGCAGACAAGGGTTGCTAAAAATGTGAGATTTTTATCTTGGCATATAGACAATACAAGAAGGAAAAAGCAGTGATATGCGTAATGTGCTTAAAGAAACAATAATAAGAAAGAGAGCCAGATACTTTTAATAAGCAAGACTATGAAGAAAACACACTAAAATCACTCTTGCTTGAGAAGAAATTCGACCAAACAAGATGTCGAAGCTAAAATCAACTATCTTAGGCTCTAACCCGAAGTCCTAAGCGGGCTACATTTGGTATAAAATTTCTAATAAATCTATGGCTGCTCTTGGCTGAGATGTTTACGTGCAGCTACCTGTCATGTTTGCGGCCAGCTATCACGAAGTCTATGGAGATGCTCTGATTCAGTGAGGAAAAATGGTGTTACAAGAGGAGGTGGCTTAGATTATCGTCTTTATGTGCAAATGCCTCCATATGTTTTTAGTATTATTTATATTGTATTGCGTGCTTTGCTTTTTAAATCACATGAATTCTTGCATACACATCTAGTTTGAAGTTCGCGGGCATTGGCTTAATGGAGATAATGTCTAATATTTTGTAATGTTTCTTGGATTTATTATTAGCATCTACTTTTATTATTGAAATTATCGCACATAGACATATTTTATCCACATCTGTCGCAGCGCATGGAGCAGCTAGTGTATATTACGTTTGTAAAGCTGCTTTTTTCTATCTTGGCGCATGGGCATGTAGACTTCTTGAGGTTTGAAGGGAGAGTTTAATGGCTGAAACAAGTCCACTCTTCCTTGTCTGCGGCAATGGAGGCTGACGGCGAGGCGTTTTACTTCAAGTCCTCCTGTTAATGTGGCAATATTGACTCGTGAGTCGTTGCTTACACCCACACGATGGAGTGACCGCTTCTCGGATGCTACGCCATCCACCATCTCCCTCCCCTTTTACACCTACTGCGTGTGTCTACCTCTTTTCAAACTCCATCTCCAAAACGTTTCGGCATTAAGTCCAGTTTTCAAAACACCCCTCCCAGCCACAATCAAATTATCTTCTCCCCTCTTCCCCTACTCAAAAGCATTACTCACTCCTATTGCGTGCCCTTCACCTCTCCGGGGAACTATCACGGTCGTTTTGCAATATATTATGGGTCTGGCGAGGAGAGCGTGTCTTTAGCACGTCTTTCTTGGCCTTCTTCGCAGAAATGGCTTGAGGAAGACCTTCAGGATTCACGAAGAAATCCGAGCATTATTTGCTGGCAGGACTGGCACTTAGTTGAAGTGACAAGGCTGATGACCAGTGTTTGAAAGGCGTCAGGTTACGCACTCTGAAAGACCTACAGACAACGCTTTCCGAGGAATAAAAGTCCACCGCGGTAGAAAAACCCGTCTGGCGGTCGCGAAGATTTAAGAGGGATCCCATGATGCAAAAGCTTTTGGCCACGATTGATGGGGTACATCTTACATGAAAGGCGAGGAGACTGAATTCTTTGTATCCAAAAAATGCTTACAAGCCTTTACATTTTAGATCTTTAAGGAACATAAGACGGTTTTGTATCGAAATCGCAGAGTCAAAGAAGAGTTGTACTTGGCATCACGGTGTAAAGGCCTGAAGTTGGAGACAATTTTTCATACTATGTTTGAGCAACACGATTATTGCCAACGCTTTTAAAGAATACATGCCATTGGAAGTAAAATTAAGCATGTCAAAGGTGCAAAAGAGGTTAGATAGGAATCCAGATTGCATTGATGACTATTATTCCACCCAAAGAAGTTGTCGGTATATGTCTTTGCTAGAAGCAAAAGCTTGGGTGGTAGGTTTCTTTGACTCTAAGCGTGGCGACTTCCAAACAGTCACAATATATCATTTAATGACAGTATTACTAGAAGGAAGTCACAGTATGTACAAAGGATCTTTTCGAGGTTCAAAATTCAGTTCATATCTATTCCCTGCTTCTTGGGGTTGTGGAAGCAAGATTTAATCTTGTTAGAAGTTAGAAGAGGCCGCAGTTACCCCGATTATTAGCTAGCTGCTCCACATTAAAGGAAAAGCGATCCCGATGGCAAAGGGATATTCTGAAAAAGTCGTCCCTTTCATCTAATCCCTTCTCGTTAGCGACTAGAGACATTGTCTTATCTCACGACCCATATGCGGCTATTTAGTCTTGAGTTTGTCTATGTAGCGGTCTTTTAATCTTGTAATTACTTTCGCTGCTTGAGTCTCTTCAATCTTGTAGCCGCCCCTTCCCAGTATTAGCTCTGCCTATCGCAGCATATTACGTCTACAAAAGCTTTTGGGATTACGTGGAATTATACTTGTTGCTTCAAAGTCTTGACAAGCTTTCTTTATCTGTACTTATATACGGCTTCTAAAAGCTTAGCTACAGTTATTGGAGACCTTCTTGTTGTTGCTTCAAAGGAATCTTGACAAGCTTTGCCTATCTGCAGCGCATAGCGGCTACAAAAAGCTTAGGCTGCGATTACGGTAGACCTTACTATTGCTTCAAGATGTGACTAATGTCTTAGTGCCGGATCGGATAACTCAAAGAGTTGCAAGTTCACTTGAGAGGCTCAAGCCTTGGAGAGAAAGAAGCTAGCAAAACATAGAAATCTTTGGAGAGGCCACTTTCGAATATATATGCAGCGTATTGGTGGTAGGCGGCATGGACCAAAGAAGACCTCACTTCCCATTTTGTAAATGTTCCAAAGGATTTAGATGAATCCAGATTTTTGAGGGGCTTCATTTGGTTGGGCGATGATCTTTCATGGTGTTGTCGCAGGTCACGAGGTATTTTGACCTATCCAAAATATACGACAATCCCCAACCTCCGCGGTGACAATCACTAAGAAAATAAGATTTTTCTTGTAAAGGAGAACGCCTCAGTGTTACGTACTTCTGAGTTAGACAATACTACTAGAAATAAAGCCAAGGTTTATTTGTGTGTGTTGCTTATTCTTGTGATGCTGAGTCGGTAGGTATCTTCGAAGGTCAAGGTTAGTTTTCTTACTTGTGGGGCACACCCATGATCGAGATAGACCAAATGTTAGTGATTTTAAATGCGGTTCTGCGAGGAAAAAAGCATTTTGTCTACACTCCTTTATGCTGATGTGATTGAGCAAACACAATCAGAGCTCGGTTAGCCGAAGTGCCAAAAGCGAGACTTTTGATTTACACCTACCGTGAGTTTGTTTTCAATCAATGGTGTCTAGTCACGCTATCCATAAGTTGAATAATTTGACATTTCAACATCATGTAAAATTTTTCTCAAGGGCCGGTAAAAGCACAACTTCAAAGGGAAGTGCTGTCACCTCCCAAACTTGTGACTGAGGCAGGCCACCACAATATTTAAAATATGTTCACGAGAACTAAGGTAATGAGGAAGGGGCTGATGACCAGCGAAGTCGCGAAGTAGGCCTTCCTGAGAAAGAACAAGGACAAAATCCCATGCGTCTCCTTGACCAGCATGGAGAAAAGTAGGTCGGGTTTAAGTGCCCGATTATGAGGGAGGACAAAGGCTGGTGGGAGAATTTCTTTTTCAATAATGCGAGGGATGTAACTAAATCCCTCCGCCCGGCATCTCACAGGAAGTTGCTTTTGTTGGCACAGTACTCAAGTTCATCCTTATTGTTGAGGCCGGACCAAAGAAGGAATTGCAAAAGGGTTAAAAGAGTGTTATAGCATTATTGAAGTCAACAAGAGACCTGATGGAATCTAATGTACCTCGAGGTAAGGCATGCGGCGAAAGAACCAAGGCCAAATCCCGAGGAAAACTTGCGGATTTGACTAAAGGGGATGCTTATATATTTGTACCCAGCCGGTGATGATGGCTTGAGAAGCGTCCTTCACGGATTCTTGTGGAGTTAAGGACATTTATTACTCAAAGACAATCTCCTTCAGTAGTGAAGAAGTTCAGCTGATGCGCCACTAAATCTGAGATCAGCACTATTTTAGTGGAAATTATGATCACAATGATAATTCCTTTTCGAGAAGAGGAAAAGCGATGAATAAGAATCACATGGACAATCCCCGGACTGAAGCGAAACTCAAGTCTTGGCTTATGATTTTTTACACTCAAAGGTTGATAGCGGGCTACGTCACGACCTTGATTAACTACGAAGTCCTTACGAAGATATGGATTGACGAAGGTTCCGAGGATGAGAACTGATGTTCAGTGGTTAGCTCTTGACCACTTCAAAGTGACAATGAGGAAATTGCTTGAGAATGATGGTATGTAGTCACGAAGGAGTTGGCGAGTATAGCGACATTCCTAATGCTCTTCTCAAAGTAGTAAACTTCTTGTATAATCTAAATGTGGGCACGCCGTTTACCTCCTAAAGCCTTTGTTCATTATATATGGACTTTCCGAGTCCATATCACATACTCGAAATTAGCCTTAAAATTTCTGGAATATTATGGTTTTAATAGAGCGATGAAGATTTTGGGAAAGCGTGTAGGTAGGTGAGATGCGGTGTTGTTTCCTATTAAATAGGAGACACAACAAACTTCGGGGGTGGCGGAATCATATACGTATAAGAGGTGTTGCTAGTCAAGCTTTCCCAAATGGTCGCTACAACTAGAAATAGAAGTGTATTATGCCTGATAAGATGAGATAGAACAACCTTAAGATAGTAAAGAAGTTTAGATAAAGTCCATAGTTTTAAAGAGTTAAGTATTTAGCATTTATGAAAGTAAAAAAGTAATATGTTGACAATGTTTTAGAGTCAAATTCTTTATTGCACAAAGCTAGAGCCCAACTTCCGATTCTCATGGCACATAAATATAAATCACATTCAGTGGAAATCTCAAAATCATAGATCTAACTACATATATACTCTGAGTTGGCAACATTGATGCCTCAAATTAGGCCTTAGCCCTATTTGGGAGGGGACCTTCCGAGCAAGAGATGATCTCGGACAAAGTCATCAATAAGTCTTTGAAGTCCTAATCTCATCTTCTTCACACACACATGGACACACTTCCAGCCCATATTTGAAATTACTAAATTTAGGGCATGTAATCTACTCTTCATCTGGTTGGGACTTCAAAATTGAAGTAAATGCGCCATGGTGTTGGCTTAATATATATATGTTTTTAAACATGCTTGTATCTGAGTTCGTTTTCAAAAGTTCTTTAGCTTGTTGGAAAGCTAATCGGAGACTTTAGCAAAGTCACTAATCCGCATCTTATTTAGACAAATGGGGTCCCAAATTGGGCGGCATGGTTAGGGAAACTCATAATTAGGCGATATATAGGTTTTGGTATCATTCTAGCATCAGGACTCTGTCCTCGATGTTCTTTTAAAGCATTTGGAAAGCTTGTTGGAGGGCTTTGGTAAAGTCACTATAGAATACTATTTATACAAATGGAGCCCAAATTGGAAGCCCAATTTGAGGGGGCTCCATGTTAATCCTATAGGTTTTGGCATAACTCTTGCATCCAGGACTCAGATTTTGATGTTCTTTAGCTTGTTGGAAAGCTTGTTGGAGAGCATTGATAAAATCACTAATAGACATAGTATTTACACAAATGGAGCCCCAAATTGTCCCAGCCAATTTGAGTGATTCCACGATGGCGACATATAGATTGGAAAAGTCACTAATAGGACACCCCATCTACACAAATGGGACTCCAAATTGGGCACTTTGAGGGGGCTCCATGAAGGTAGCATATAGGTTTTTTTCAACATAAAGCAAACATGCACTTCACAAATGGGGGCCCCTCCAAGGTTAGGCCAGCCCTGTTGAGGGGGCTCCATGGCCTTGAGTGCCAATGGAATTAAGCAAAGAATATACTCCTTGACAGCAACAGGTCTCAGAGGTGGGAAGCTTGCCTATTTGAGGAGACCTTCCCTATAAAGAGGGAACAAATTAGGAAAACTCAATAATATATCTATTCTTACGCAAATTGGGTCCCAACTTGGGACTTGGACTATTTGAAGTGTCTATGTTAGCAAGTGTTCTCTGCTAATGGGCAAAATGCATGCCAAAGCAAGGGATATGCATCTCAAAAAGTAAGAAAGAAGAGGGTAATGCATGCCAAAAAGCATGGGAGTAGCATTTATGTATGCATATAGAGGCATGCAAAGAGGACAAACTATACAAAGGAACAAAAGCAATAAACACATGAGGATGCGCTTACCATTTTGCCGGTTTTGGATATGCATACACTTCAAAGTATCTTCTAGATGATGGAAACCTTCCTAGAGGAGCATAATGGAGAATAGAAGAATAATAGCTTACATCTATTGTGAGGAAGAGCATCTTGATTAAAGGAGTGTAACACTTAATAGAAAATAAAAGAATAAAAGAAGAAGAATAAGCTTACCTCACGGTGTAAGTGGCCGTCTCTTAGCTTCCCTCAGAAGCTAAAAGGCACGTAAAAAGCAGATTGCGGAGGCTTTTTTGAAAAGGGACTGCGATGGCTGAGCTGCCCATTCAATTTCTAAACAAACCCAGCTCGATTTAAATTTCAAATTTTCAATTTCCCCAAAATTTCCTCCTTGCTTTGTTTTAGTTTGAATCCCCATTCCTTCGAGAGGGAATCCTTGGCCCATATGGCCCATGTTAGCAACTTGAGCTTGGTAAGAGCCTACTGTGACTTTGTGCCTCCATTACCTCTACTATCTTCTAAATAGGGTATTTACATATTTTAGTGATTATGTAGCTTTCACCAATCTATATTTTGGTTTATCTTGTAGACGTTATAGCAGTTCTTTTCTTTTTTTTCATTTAGAGGTGTGATCTTGTGTGATTGGCCAGTTACTTTTCTTGATAACCCTAGTTCTTTTTCTTTTTCATTGGGGGAGTGATCTTGTGTGTGATTAATGAGTTACTTTTACTATAGTTATTCCAACATAATGCTATATATCCATTTCTTATTTAATATTTCTTCCCAATGTTATATATCCGTTCTTTCTTTGTTTATTGTTTATTATTTCTTTCCGATTATCATGTATGCCCCTCTTATTGAGTTAACTTGAATGTTCTATTAGAGTCATCAAAAATGTTGTGGTATCCGCAGCCACGATTCATGAGATGCACTTTGCTTCTATCTAGGTTAGGAAATGCATTTTGCTCCTATCTCGTTAGTGATAAGCCCAATATTCATGAGATGCACTTTGCTTCCCTTATCTGAGTCCGCAGAAATAAATTTTGCTTTCTTATAAATTGGGCTCCCAATTATGCAAAACATACTTACCTATTGTCAACATGACATGTCATTATCATGGCATGCACCTTTATATGGGGGTGGGTAGCCCAATATGATGAACAATTATCTTTGTGACAATTTATCTAATTTATGTATTTTGCTTACACATATCATGATTCATGACTTTGTTTGCTCACCAGAATTGGGCCCAATTTGAGGTGTTTGTCTATTTGCTTATATGCCTCATCAAGTTGAAGTGATTAAGCCCAATTTGTGGTATGCTTGATTTATTGATTTTAGCCCGTATCACTGTTTATCACTTTGTTTACATAAACCCTGGTCATAATATAACAATTGATTATGCATGTCATATCGCGATATCATATCAAAGAGAAGAGTTAAGGTAGGATGTACTGCTGCGATAATCTACGAGAAAGCATTTTATATTCACCATTTAAATTGGTGCCTATTTACAAGCTTTTTCACGAGAGCTTCCATATCTATCATCCACGTTCACAGTTAATTCAAAAGATTCATTTAAATCCTTATTTTCGCCCGTTTAAATTGGGCAATTTTGCGAGGAAAATATTCCATTGACCTTACTTGAACGTAACATTTGATTAGGATAGTCCTTATCTAAAAGCTTCATTAAGAAGCCCAACAAAATCGGCCGCCCTCACAGGAATGGATTACTTGCTCAAGTTGTTTCTGCTTAGAAGATTGTGACCTCCTGCATCTCCAGGCTATTATTCGCGAGGAATGCAGATACAGGGCATGCATCACGAATCAACCACAACCAAATTATCATCTTACGTCATTACCATCGCTTGACTCCGTAGCCCGGCGCATTTGTTAAAGTCTTCGAGGTTTGATGGCCGTTTGCCTAAGTTAATGGTTACTTTTATTTTGCTTTTTTTTAGGTGTATTCCGAGCGCTTCCATATCTAATTTAGAAATTCATGTATAAAGGGTAAGACAAAGATTGAGACATGGCTTAGTAGTGACCTTGGAGACCCTTACAATATCATAGCTGGGGATCTTTGCGGTCGAGTCTCGAATTTATCATTTTAGAAGTCTTAGGTTTGCTTCACATGCAGTGACGGTTATCCACAAGGGGATCTAAATTAGCATTCCTGAAAATTGGGGCGGGGCGATAGCTGACCGCGAGGATGCACCCACTTGGGACAAAAATCGGAGGCCAGTTATGATATTGTTTGGTGCTTGATTAGTGGTGGTGGTAATATACACATTACGACCTTGCATCCCTAACTAGGTTTATGTCTATGCTAACGTAAGGTGCGGAATCTATTCTAATCAATGTAAGCATTATGATGGAATTGACTATAGAAATTATATGTGATTTAAGCGGTGAGTGTAGGTGAACATGCTATGAGTATAGGATATGTTGGGCATCATAATGATTATCACATCATGTTACCTTAATACATGTCTAAAGATATGTCTACTTTTATTGATGTTAATGCGAGGGGATGGTGGTAGCTTCTATATGCTATTTAAAGTGGATTCAAATGTGTCATGCTTGCATGCATAGAGAAGCCGCCGATGCTTAATCCGCGGGGCATGCATTATTTTCACATGGTATATAGCATGCCTCCTCTCTTGCATTTATTTGCATGTGAACCCAATAGCGGAAGTCATGTGAAGAGCTATGCAGTTAATTGCATATGATGGGATGGCTAGTTGATGAAATGTTGTATTGTGGAAGAATTGAGGAAAATGGTCCATAGAAATTAGGGTTTGTCGAAATAATGAAATTGTGCTTCCCTAGTTCGGCTAGAGTTTTTGTACATGTTGTACACATGTTTGTACATGCTCATAGCTTCTTCAAGTTTATCCATGTTTTCATGTATCTTGTATAAGCGCCAAATGCTATCGGACATGGTAGTTATGTCTTGTATGTTTTTACATTGCCTATCTTGCCTGCTTACCTTAATGGATTCAATATATGAATAGATCGCCTAGATTTGCCAATCTTGCTTTCATTTCTTGGTAGAGATTTTAATGGTTCTTTAATTTTGCTAGTTTTTTTTCTTGTATTTCCTAGATTTTCTTAAAAGGTGACTCCAATTTTTCTGACTTGTTTGGGTGTCTACAATTCACAAAAGCTTGACAAAGTTTTTCTAATTTTTGGACCAAAAGGGTGTCACCAGAGTAAAATTGAGGTACATTTTTTCAATTGACCCCCAAAAAGTGGCATTTTAGGTAGGTTTTTAGGGAATCTTTGAAAGATTCCTTTTGTGAATACAAGCGAGGTCATTAGATGCATTTGCTAGGTCACCTTGTTTCTAGCATTAAGTTAGACAAGATCAGGAGTTGCGGTAATTTCGTCACATTTTATTATTTTAATTCCTTCCCAACCATCTCGATATGTTCTTGAACGAGCATCAATGTTACTAAATTTACTCTGGCTACTTCCCTAGCAAGCTCTTTTTTATATCCTTAATTAAGTTGGCTGCCCACCTTCGAAAATAATCAACTTCAAACAATTGAAAATGGTTATCTGCGGTAGATTATGCCTAAGCCAATATCTTCATATACAAATATCACCTTAACCATTCTTGACCTTGTCGGCAGCATTCCACTCATATTGCATGAATATCCCAATAACTTCATGCACGACATAAATTCGAATCTTACAGTCCATCTTTGTTATCATCATTAATGTAGTTATTTGATACTACTTAATCTTGCCAATCTTTTCAATGTCCACGACCACTACTTTGTTATTATAGCGCCATAGTAACATGTGAATTTTATATATAGTTGGTGAGCTTCCCGTGTCCCAGCTTTGTTTATGTTGTTTTGGTACTTTGGCTTTGTGTTCCTTGCTCCACACGATGCTTATGATGTGTTTTGTTGTCATTATGCAGCATTGCACCATAGCATCTTGTATTTTGAATTATTCATGTTCTTATTATCAAGATTCAGTGTTTCCATGTATCGTGGCCGGTAATGGGATCCCACTTGAATCCACGAGGACAAACCACATTGAATGCATATCACGGTGAATCCACAAAGCTGGCCAGTCAAGTTGATGATGGTGGCAATGTAGTAGGGAATCATGCTTGAATTCTAAAAGCTAGAAGTTTCTATTTAGGATTTGCTCGAAAGATTAGAGATTGGAATATATTAGAAGTTTGTGAATATGTTGAATGCATAGCGAGTTGTATTGAGTTTTGGAAACATGAACAGTTGCAAAGAAAGAGATTTAATTCTTCACCTAAATACACCAACATAAATCCTAGCCTTAAGTTAGACAAGATCAGGAGAGTTGCCGGGAGAGTCCAACTTAGCCGAGCTAAATCCACAGTTGGTATAGAGGGGCAATCTGGATCTTAGAGGGAGTTTGGGAATGATTAGGTACTCCTAAAGTAATTTGTTAATGCTTCTACTATCTATGTCACGGTATTAGGAGATCATGGATCTTTGAGTGGTGCTAGTAGTCGCGAGGAGATGGAGTTCAAAGGCGTAACAAATTATCTTGCAAGCTATCTAGCAAGCTGCAACAAAGTGTATGAGTGCATCACAACAAAGAGTGAAGCTGAAAGGCAATTGAGAAGGTGTTAAAGGACACACCAAAGAGAAGTGTTCTGAGGGGAAGAGAACACAACAAGAGGCGATCTTTGATGCAGCCGTGGGGTAGAGTTATTTTGATTCCCGATCAAAGTGGCAAGGCTCTCCTTTTCGAGAAATGTTAGGAGGGTTTGCAAGAGTTTGGTGGGAGAATGTCACGATTGATGCAGGGGAGACTCTTGTTCATGCTACATGGGTGATTTAAAGGCAGCTTTTGAGTGCCATTTCCACACCTCCGAGGGGTACAAGGTTGAGAGAAGATGAGCAGATTCTTTGATTGTGTCACCATTTGGGGCAGTGGCATAATACAATGAGAGATTTAGAGGTTGCATCTTCATTGTCCTGCTATGGATAAAATCAAGTTGTATTCCCAGATTTGTGGGAAGGCCTTCATGTGTAGATATCAAAGAGTCACGATGTGAGTTGCCTATAAAGACCTTGAGGAAGTTGTTAGGATTGCCAAAGTGAGAAGCAGAGATTTGAAAAGGAAAGCGCATTAGACACCTAAAAGGAAGAGCGGGCACCTTCCTCTTGGGCGGTTGAGAGCTCATTATGGCCAGAAGATGATCCCACTTAGATGGGAGGCCATCGCTGTAGCCAATCTGTGGAGGTCGAATAATAATATGAGGAATTAGGCCGGAGTAGCGCACTCAAGCAGAGTAGTAAGTTACCCCCACGGCTTCTTGATGAGGCAGTGGTGCTTTGAGAAAGAGAGCGTTGTTTCCATTGTAGCAGAAATGGGGCTGGGAAATAATTGCGGTATTTGGTAATATGGGAAGGATATAGGCTCATAATACCCATGGATTAAACAACTAGATAAAAGTGGCATGGGGCAAGAGCGATCCAATTGATAGCCATCAAATCAGTGGAGAACCTGATGGAATCCCGAAGGGCGTTAACTTAAGGAAGATGGGGGAGTCGCGGATGATAGAACCATTGAGGCAAAAGCGGCCAGTGGGGGAGGCTAAGAGCTGCCACAATAATAGATCTCCATGATGCCAAATGTTTATATATATGTAGCGAGCTCCATGTGATCTTTCGAAGCTTCTATAGTGCAAGTTCCTGTAAAAGGATGTATAATGGCTTTACTTTGTCTCATTGTGTAGTAGCGGTTATTGCATCTTGCTTCAATTAATGATCGCGTTGTATCGGTAGGCATATGTATTAGCTCTAGGATCGATCCATAAGGACATGGGTTGAATTTTTAGAAGAGGAAGGAAGGAAGGAAGGTGTGTATTTTTAGGTCATTAGCACTAGCCCCAACCCGGCATCCTTAGGACCTCTGACAAAAGCACATGGCATGTTCTTGGAGGTGTAAGCGATCCTAGGCACTAAAAGGCCTTGACGATACCATTTACAATAGTGCACATAAAGCATTTATCTCATAGAAATTGGGATATATCTTTTGGGATATATCATGGCATATATCTACATGAGCAAAAGGTATAAAAAAAGAAATTTTTGGAAGAGGGCTTTTGTGAAGTGCGTGAGAAATTTAATTTTGCAAAGAGGAGCACACCAAAAGAAAGGAATTTTTGAGTTCTTTGAGGCCCAGAAGGAGGGCTGGATTACATCAGGAGATTAATTTTGGAGATGCGGAAGGCGAGAGCCTAGTATTGCATCAATTTCTCTTATCCGGATGGGGTTTTGAATTACAGTTTTTTAGGATTCAATTCTGCGGTTTTGCATGGGCTCCTAGAATCAAATTGATGCATATGATTTTTGTAGAGTTGTGATTGAGGAGATTTTCCATCCCTCAGAGCAAGCAGGGGAGGTGGCACTTTTTGGATATGGGAAGTATCATGATAAGGCCTAAAGAAGGCCTGAATTAATCTAGAATGAGTTTCACTGGAAAACTATGGGCTCTAGCAAGGGTTTTAATCTGCAATAAAATTGTCATAAGTGGAACTGGATCCTCTTGAGACTCTTGGAAATGACCTGGAACAGATCGATTTGGCTTCCTAAAGGGTTGAAATTGAAGAAGAAATAGTTATTTGGCTGAATTTAGTTGGATGAAACAGAAGTAGTGCGAAGAGCGATCGAGCGGCAAAATGGCTAGCGAATCCTTGTGGAGTGTTGGGGAAAAGCAACATGAAAGAAACAAACTGATTATAAGAGTTTGATCAAGATTAGGGCTGCGGTTAGTTCGGTAGCCGTTTATTTAACATTTGTGCACATTTGTTCTTTCTTTTATGCTTGTCATTTGTTATTTATAATTTGGTCTTTCTTTGGTTTAAAAATTATCATTGCCTTTAGAGTAAGTTGTTCTTATAGCAAGGATGTGGCTATTGTAGCATGCAAAGTGGCGGACAATGTCTGTCGATTTTGGGAGTATCTGATCCTAGGGGAGGACATGTAATAATTTGGAATGGCGGCCATTATGATGTAAGACTTTGTCAGTGGTCAAAATTTGGTTTCGTTGCTTTAAAAGCGAGAAAGTGAAGTAAATAAACGCTGAGGCATCAAACACTTGGTTTTCGAAGATGGAGGTTATGCTGAGAACCACAAGCACCCTAATACTGAATATAAACGGCATGGCATCAAAGGATAATAAGCCTGCAATGTGCCAAGGAGGGATTTTGAGAATTCACATTCGTTTATTGCCAATAAATCAATTAGCTAGGAAGTGCTATCTCTTATTATAAAAATTATGCTTCAATGGAGACCTAAATTTGATGGCCCAGATTTAATCTAGCAAATAAACGGCCATGATCAGTAAAAAAACCTAAGAAACTCGATTGCTGACCGTTCCCTCTCCTCCGAAGTCAGGCATTCAGCTAGCATCCCAAGTTGGAAATCCGGTGAGCTAACAAATGTTTAATGGCGAAAGTTATTACTTCATAAAAATTCCCTGTCTTTTGCAGTGTAAAGGGGCTAAAATATTCAGCAATTTTAAGGCTTCGCAAGCCCTTGCAGATTTCGACATGCCTCCTAAAGGAATCCTCTATGCTTTTGCAGTGTAAAGGGGCTAACAAATTCGCTGCCATTTCAAAGAGCTTCACAAACGCTTGCAGGTTTCTGACATGCCTTAGTTATGAATATTTGTTTTATTCTCTCGATTTTCCTTGAGTTTGCTGTGTCCGTTCCGAAGACTGGGTGCTAAGCTCAGATATTCATCATTCAAGTTAAGGCTAAAGGCTGGGAGTAGCGGAAACTGTTAAAATCATTAACATGGCCCTGTAAGATACAAAAGATGAAATTGTTGGCTACATATCTCAATCAAGTTAATGTTCCTAGCTATGGAGAACTATCCTGATGTACAAATTGCAGCAGGGAAGAAAGCCAGAAATGTTCTGAGGTAAAATCGTTGTCTGTATCACGCATTTCTGCTGTCATAGATCGTAAATAAGGTCGGGGCGTGGGCTCCTTAGCAATCTGCTTCTCTTATGGACACCACCTATCTTCGGAGTCTCCATTTACCTCCAGAGTAAAATTCTCTGCGATCTGATGGTTTTGCGTATACACAAGGCTGAATGAGAGTTCATGGAAAGAATCAACATATATTTTATGCATCAGGATATATGTTTGAAAGAGTAGAGAAGAGGGAGTTCATTAAGCATGATATCTTTGGAGTTAAAGCCGTATACAACATACTATTGCTTATATGGTTGTAGATTTTTAGCTGCTAATACTATTGCTTATATCAGTTTAGCTAGAATGAGAAATCAATCTGTGGAGAAGTTAAGGCATTTACTGTGAAGTTAGAGCATTCTGCAGTTATTTCTCACATCCAGGATACATTGGCATATTCGGTGTGCATATTTGGATATGGATATATGTAAGTGGATATGGATGTATGTAAAGTGTCTATACGACTAAAATAGAAACTTTGCATTCCGGGGTCTACATGTGCATTATTAAGAGCATATTAAGGCGTGGATATCGTGAACAACCTCTTCACCTCCTCACCTCATTGATGTTCGTGAAAGATTTGATTCAATGGGTAAGCGATGATCTTTATTTTAATCCAGTTATGAATGATTCGAGAATATTTGATCAGAATGGCATTTCCCACATTCAGTTACTGTAAAATGCCAGATAAGGCTGGTACAACCATTATTTAATATATTATTGATGACCATCATCGTTATTAATGAGCTTTAGAAACTATACCAACTTATCAGATGTTTATTTTTGTTGTCGCGATTATGAAGATACTTTTGAAATTTAGTGGTGAGTCAACTTTTGAAGGTGTGGCAATTTTGACTGAATTGCATCAAATTTTACGACATGAGAACAGATTCAGTCTCTGCGTAATGCAATAGAAAAACCTCTCTATTAGTAATTCATAATGCATATTATATTTGTTCCAGCAAGACCAGCTTCTTAGGCACTCTGATTTTCATGCCCAGAAATACGGCCATTTTGTTTTATTCTTGCATATAGCTTGCAGCGAGATGTGCATTTTGTAGCTAAAGTGGAGTCTTTTACCATGTAAAGCTATCTGCTTGATGTACCCACAACTTCTTCCTGTTGAAGCAATGAGGGGCAAGGTTCCCACAAAGTTAAATGGCATTCTGGAGGTCTGAAGCAAATCCCATGGAAGATGATAATTATGAGTGGTAACTGCAGCTTATATGCAACATGGTTGCATCGAACTTCTCAATTTATTGAAAAAATGCCTGCAAGAAGCATTATGCCATGGACCATAAGGACAAGGCCTAGGTATAGTATGGACAGCTTGCCAAATCTTGTCAGTAATTTCCAGTTCATGCTAGAAGAATGTGGTGTGTCATGTGCCTCAGCATCGCATGCAATGCTTCATCATGCATGTTATTGCATGCAAAGGAAACATCAAATGCATTATGAGAATTTGACTATTGTGGAACTGAAGGTGTTACGAAATTGGATGTGGACTGCAGGAACTTAAATTATCTCCAATATGCAACTACTTTCTAGAGAATCTTGGACAACATGTTTCTTTTCCATGATTGCATTTTATTCACTGGTTTAAATTAAGTCTATATACCATGTTTTGATTAATAAGAATGTCTATTGTTGACAAAATAAGTAAATTTCAGCAGATACATCGCTTTGGACTTACTAACAAAACTCTTTATGTGCCCATAAACACATAAATTATTTGTGTTGTGTACGGTTATGTATTGTTTGATAACAGTCCCCATGTTGCTGGACAACATATAAATATGGAAACCTAAACTGGAGCATTCCAAAAGCCATTGTGTGATGATTTCCCATTTTTGGTAGATAATTGTTCTTTTTTCAATCCTTGCCTCACCCTTGTGTAGTTCCTTTTTGTTCTTTGCTCAAGCATTAAAAAGGAGGGCCACCATTGAAAACAAAAGTGAAGCATAACCTCAAGTTATAGGTTTTCAGAGAGGGACAAATGAAATAAAACATGAAGCCTCAGCAACTTAAATTGCCCGAAACCTTGGCTGAACACCTATCTTAGTTTTAATATCTTAACTACATTATCTAATATAATCGCAAAATAGCGTCACGTGAGTTGAGTGAGTAAATCCGACCCATCCCGGCCGGATAAGGCATCCGCGATGATGGCTTGATGCAGAGTCCAGGTGGGCCTTGGCCCTCAAAAGCTCTGAAGTTTGGTGGACAAAATTTTTGGTTTACCAGGACTTGAATACGGACATTGCCCCCAAACCCCCACCCTTACCACTAGACCAGCATTGGTTTCTTTAGAAAAAATGGGAAGTTCATACATGGTTAAAGGGTGAGGGCCAAATAATCCATGGATGGCTCTAGAAGCTTCTAGAATGTCCTAGAATCTTCTAGAATGTCCTAAATCTTCTAGAACCTTCTAGAATCTTCTAGAATCTTCTAGAATGTCTAAAAATATTTTTAGAAACTTTGCAAATGCTCAAAATAGAATATTATTGTTGGAATGTTCAGGGCACTCATGGATAAGCACCTCGGTCTAAAATAGAAAGTTTTAGGTCTAAAAATAGAAAGTTTTTTAAACTTTACAAATGTAAAATAGAATGTTGGAATGCTCAGTGCTCATGGAGTAGCACCTCAGGTCTAAAATAGAAAGTTTTAATCTAAGAATAGAAAGTTTTTAAAAAGCTTTGCAAATGCTCAAATAGAATGTTATAGAATGTTGGAATGTTGATATAATGTTGTGGAATGTTCAGTGCTCATGGGTAAACACCTCAGTCTAAAATAGAAAGTTTAGGTCTAAAAATAGAAAGCTTTTTTGAAACTTTGAAAATGCTCAAAATAAATTAATGATTGGAATGTTCGGATGCTCATGGGTAAGCACCTCGGTCTAAAAATAGAAAGTTTCGATCTAAAATAGAAAGCTTTGAAACTTTGAAAATGCTCAAAATAGAATGTGATGGAATGTTCGAGATGCTCATGGGTAAGCACCTCGGTCTAAAATAAAGTTCAGTCTAAAATAGAAAGTTTTTGAAACTTTGCAAATGCTCAAAATAGAATGTGGTGGAATATTCGGATGCTCATGGGTAAGCACCTCAATGTCCCGTGAGTAGAGTAGGTGTTGTTCAAATAGGCCCATCAGAAGCGGGATAAGGAGCTCCCGCGTGGCTTGATCTCGGCCCGTCAGGTAGACCTTGGCCTCAAAGCTCCCAAGTTTGGTGTGGATAAATTTTTTTGGTTTACTGCGGACTCGAACCACGGACATTGCCCCAAACCCCCATATACCGCTAGACCAACCAGTCTTTTCTTGAAGAATAGGAACTCCATGCTTAGTTAATTTTGGGATCTAATTAATTCAAGGATGCTCTAGGATGTTCTAGAATGTTCTAGAATCTTTTGGAATGTCCTAGAATGTTTGAGATGCTCATGAGCAAGCACCTCGACCTAAAAATAGAAAGTCTCAGTCTCTAAAAATAGAAGTTTTGAAACTTTGAATGCTCAAATAGAATGTTCCTAGAATGTTTGGGTGCTCATGGGTAAGCACCTCAGTCTAAAAATAGAAAGTTCAGGTCTAAAATGAAAGTTTTTGAAACTTTGCAAATGCTCAAAGTAGAATGTTACGGAATGTTCGAAATGCTCTCATGGGTAAGCATCTCGGTCTAAAATAGAAAGTGTCGGTCCAAAAATAGAAGTTTTTTGAAACTTTGCAATGTCATAGAATGTTGTGGAATGTTCCGGTGCTCATGGGTAAGCACCTCGGTCTAAAATAGAAAGTTTTTGAAACTTTGCAAATACTCAAATAGAATATTGTGGAATGTTCGAGGTGCTCATGGGTAGCAGCCTCAGTCTAAAATAGAAAGTTTAAGTCTAAAATAAAAAGTTTTTAAGACTTTGCAAATGCTCAAAATAGAATGTTACGGAATATTTGAGATGGTCATAGGCAAACACCTCAATCCAAAATGCAGTTTTGAAGCACCAAATGCTCAAAATAGAATGTTGCGGAATGTTGTGTAGATGCTCAAAAGGTAAGCACCTCCCGGTCTAAAATATAGAAAGTTTTAGTGATGGGTATGATGGGTGTGTGTAGAAAAACTACACATAAGGTGATACTTTAAATTGACATACTTTAGAATTGTGCCTTATGGGCATGTATGAGTATGTTGCTCATGAATAATACTTTATGGTGGCATGGGTAAGCTTTCAGGTCTAAAAATAAAGTTTCCAATCTAAAAGGCAAAGTTTTAAGACTTTACAAATATCAAAATAGAATGTTGAAATGGTGCAAATGCTCATGGAGTAAACTTACCTCAATCCAAAAATGAAAGTTTTGGAAACTTTGCAATCTCAAAATCAATTTTACGGAATGTTCTTGAGATGTTCAAAGTAAGCACCTCGAGTCTAAAAATAGAAAGTTTGTAAAACTCAAATAGAATGTCTAGAATGTTTAGGATGCTCTAGGTAAGCATCTCTAAAATAAAGCTGGTAGCCTAAAAGCAGAAAAGTTGCTAAACTTTGCAAAAACTCAAATAGAATGGTCTAGAGTGTTCCTAGATGCTATAGGGCCTTCTAGATGCTATAGAGGCGACCCACCAACTCTACACCTCAGTCTAAGTAGAAGTTTCTTGGGAAACCTTGCAAATGCTCAAATAGAAGAATATTAGGAGGGTGATACTTTGGAATTGGTAGTAAGTGTGATGGGTATGATGGGTGCAGTAAACTGCATGGGGTGATACTTTAGGGTGTGACATACTTTAAAATTGGTAATAGAGGTAGTAGATGTGGCCTCATGAGGCATGTGAGATATGTTACTCTGCAGAATGATACTTCAAATCAGATCCGGATCGATCGGATCGTCAGATCGATCGATCGATCTTTTTTTTTTTTTTTTTTTCTTTTTAAGTCGTGACGGACGGATCAGGATCGATCAAACGGATCAAAATCCGTTGAGATCAGGATCAGGGCGATCGGTGCGAGAAAAGAGAGAAAGGAGAGAGAGAAGAGATGCTAGAAAAGGGAAGAGCTGGATCAAAGTGCTAATGGGGTCCATTGGTAGTAGGCGGACTGGCCCGTAGAAAACTCTCTAAAAAAAGAAAGGGCGTAAATTTTGGCAGATGCGAAGATCCGAAATGGGCCGTAGAATGGAAGTTAAAAAGAATATTGGCCAGGGCCTTTTCTGATCTATTATAATAAAAAATAAGCGTCCGTCTGTGAGTGAAGTGAGTATCCGCATTACATCGGCTGATTAAAGGCTGCTCCGTGGCGATCACGGAACGTCAGTGGGCGCTTCAGCCTCAAAAGCTCAAGTTTGGTGAATAAAATTTTTTGGTTTACCACGGACTCGAACCACGGACATTGCCCCAAACCCCACCCTTACACTAAGACCAACCAGTCTTTTCTTGAAAAAGAATAAAGTCCATGCTTGATTAAGGTTGGGGCAATGGAAATTCCTTTGCTTAATTAAAATCTTTTGGTGTGAAAACTTTTGGTTTGGAAGGATTGAGACCCTGGTATGGCACCCACAACCCTGAATCTCAACCACTAGGCCAACATTAGTTCCTTAAAAGAATATGATGATTTCAACATTGTTAAAGGTGGGGCATAGAGCAAGATTTAAGCATATGTATGTGAGTAAGTCCACCCCATCGGCCCAGTTGGGAGGCGCCCACGTGGCTGATCTCGTGTCGTCCGTGGGCCTTGGCCTCTCAAAAGCTCCCAAGTTGGTGGACAAATTTTTGTGGTTTACCATGGACTTGAACCACGGACATGCCCCCAAGACTACAGCGCTATACTAGACCAACAGTCTTTTCTTAAAAGAATAGGAAGTCCATGCTTAGTTAAGGTTGGGGCAATGGAAATTCCTTTGCTTAATTAAAATCTTTGGTGTGGAAATTTTTTTTTTGTTTGGAGGATTCGAGCCACGAATCAGGATCGATCCGGTCGATCAGATCCTCCGGATCAGACGCTATCCAGATCAGGAGATCAGACGTCAATCAGATCAGACGATCCGGATCGTTGAATCAGATCGGTGCCTGAACGTGGATCGAATGGACGTGGACGGATCAAACATGAATCAGATCGGACGGATCGGATCAGATCAGACAGATCAGACGGGCGGATCAGACATCCGTTGATCAGACGGATCAGGACGGACGGATCCGGACAGACGCCAGTCAGACGCCAGATCGTTCACCAGACGGATCAGGATCAGACGGACCAGGTGCGGATCAGACGGGTGGAACGAACAGATCAGATCGATCGATCGAAATCTTTATCCATAAAGAAATCCGTCAAAAAACAAAACTCAATATTCGTCGCGATAAATAATGAGAACAAAAATCAACAAGGATAAATAATGAAAGAACCAGGCGATCGTCGATCACGTCATTTCAATAAACCAGACCAGCAAACAGATCCGACAACCAGACAGGATCTCAATCTTTATCCAAATCGTGGTCAGTAAATGATCGATTGGATCAGGTCAGGTCAGGTCCGTTAATCAGTTCAAAGTCATCGAAAGTCCGCTGGGGCGATCAGAACAGACGCTCAGGCAATCGCGGGAACGCTGCGGATCAGAACGTGCTGATCGCGGGATCAAACTCGGTCAGATCATGCCGGATCAATCAGATCGGATCGGACCTCAGTGATCTAAAAATAAAAGTGAAAATGCTCAAAATAGAATGTGGTGGAATGTTCAGTGCTCATGGAGTGGCACCTCGGTCTAAAAAATAGAATGTTCAGTCTAGTAAGCTTTTTTTAAGTTCAGTCTAAAATAGAAACTTTTGAAACTTTGAAAATGTCAAATAGAATGTGGTGGAATGTTCCCAGATGCTCATGGGTAAACACCTCTGATCTAAAAATAGAAAGTTTCAATCTAAAATAAGCTTTTGAAACTTGCAAATGCTTAAAATAGAATGTAGTGGAATGTTCCGGATACTCATGGTTAAACTTTCCAGTCCTAAAAAATAGAAGTGAAAATGCCAAAATAGAGATGTGGTGGAATGTTCAGATGCTCATGGGTAACACCTCAGTCTAAAAATAGAAGATGTTTAGATCTAAAAATGAAAGCTTTTTGACTTTGAAAATGCTCAAATAAAGATGTGGTGGAATGTTCAGGGTCTCATGGGTAAGCACCTGGTCTAAAAAATAGAAAGTTCAGTCTAAGAATAGAAGAAGTTTTCAAAAACTTTGCAAATGCACAAAATGAATGTTATAGAATATTGCGGATGTTGATATAATAGTTATTGGAATGTTCCGAGGTGCTCATGGGTAAGCACCTCCGGTCAAAATAGAAAGTTTTGATCTAAAATAGAAAGCTTTTTAGGCTTTGAAAATGCTCAAAATAAGAATAATTGGAATGTTCCAGATGCTCATGGAGTGGCCTCTGGGTCTCTAAAATAGAGAGTTCAGTCTAAAATAGAATTTTTGAAACTTTTCAAATGCTCAAAGTAGAGATATTCTTGGAATGTTCAGGTGCTCATGGGCAAGCACCTCAATCTAAAAATGAAAGTCACCGGTCCAAAATAGAAAGGTTTTGAAGCACTTTGCAAATACTGATGGGAATGTTCTAGAATGTTCAGTGCTCATGGGTAAGCACCCTCAGTCTAAAATAGAAAGTTTGATTAAAAATAGAAGTTTTTTGAAAGTTTGCAAATGCTCAAAATAGAATGTTGTGGAATGTTCCCAGGTGCTCATCAGGTAAACACCTCAGTTGAAAATGAAAGTTTTGAAACTTTGCAGATGCTCAAAATAGATATTGTGGAGATGTTTGGTGCTCATGAGTAAGCACCTCGGCCTAGAATAGAAAGTTTGATCTAAAATAGAAGAGGTTTGTTAAGACTTTGCAAATGTAAAATAAGAATATTCTGGAATAAATTACTTGGATGCTCATGGGTAAACACCTCCAATAATCCAAAATAGAAAGTTTTTGGAAATTTTGCAAATGCTCAAAATAGAATGTTACGGAATGTGCGAATACTCAAGGTAAGTACCTCGGGTCTAAAAATAGAAACTTTTAGTCTAAAAATATAGAAAGTTTGCTTAAACTTTGTAAAAACTCAAATAGAATGTCCTAGAATGTTGATAATAGAATTAGCATATTGATCTAAAAATAGAAAATGCGGTAGTCTAAGCAGAAAAGATTGCTGCTTTGCAGAAACTCCAAAAATAGAATGTTCTAGAGTGTTCTAGATGCTATAGGGCAACCACCTATGCTCTCGATCAAAATCGCGTTCTGAGAATAATCTCAAAACAGATGGAGAATAATGCAGATGGTAAAAATAAGTGTAATCATTATGATGGGTCATCGCTTTCCGCCGATTAAGTATAGGCATAATAAATCATAAGGTAATTAGAGGTTAAGCGATATGTAAATAGGTCGTCGATAAAATCTCAAATTATTTTGAAGTAAATAATTTTCAGGTGTCGAACAAAGGCATGAAGGGGAAAAGATCGAAATCAAAAGGCGGCGAACAAAATCAGAACAGTTCCGCAGGCGAATCAAAAGAATCAGACTCAATCAATCGACATGAACAACCAGATAACTCCGGGCTCAATCGTCAATGCATCGTCGTCAGAATCGATCGATCAATCAAAAGATCGACGATAGTGAAAGGACAAATTTTTTGCTTTACCATGGACCCGAACCTGGAAATTGCCCCCCAAACCCCACCTTACTAGACCAAATTGGTTTCTTGAAAAAATGGAAGTCACATGTAGTTAAGGTAGACCAAATAATTCAAGGATGCTCCAGGATGTTCTAGAATGTTCTAGGTGGCTCTAGAGCCTTCTAGAATGTCCTAGAATCTTCTAGAAACTCCTAGAATGTCCAAAAATAGAAAATTTTGAAACTTTGCAAAATGTTCAAAAATAGATGATACAGTGTGCTAGGCTCTTCTAGAAACTTCTGGAAACTTCTAGAATGTCTAAAATAGAAAGAATCTTTAAACTTTGCAAATGCTCAAAATAGAATGTTTGGAATGTCTAGGCTCTTCTAGAAACTAGAAACTAGAATGTCTAAAATCTTGAGGCTTTGCAAATGCTCAAAATAGAATCATTGCAGGTGTCTAGGCTCTTCCTAAAAACTTCTAGAATGTCATGGAATTTCTGGAATCTACGGATCAGATCGAACGTCGTCCGTCCTGTTTGAATCAGGATCAGACCAGACGTTCGGGACAGAAGATCAGATCAATCAGATCCGATCCGCTGCTGCGGGCAAATCAACCGGGCGTCAGATCAGATCGGATCAGATCAATCAGATCAGACAAGGCCGGGAGGGAAGTCGAAAATGGATAAAAGAAAGGGCGGCCGTCGGTACATGCCTAATATTATAAAAATACCCGGCGTTGTAGCGAATGTAACTCCACCCCATCCACGACTGCGTGGAGCCGCTAGCGCGATCGGACGTCCTAGCGTTGCCTCATAAGCCGCGTGGTAGCGATCCCAAACCCTCTCCCTTTTTCCAACCACCCATCTAAAATTTTATGTTGCATGGTGGTGGATTCAGACGAGACTAGCACCACTCTCCCTGTACTCAACCGCTATCTAAAATTTTATGTATTTGCATGGTGGATTGAACCCAAGACTAGCCCCCCCTGCCCCCAGCCTAACCACTAAACCGGCATTTCTTCTTCAACAAAATAGGAAGTCAATAAAAAATACGGCGTTGTAGCGAATGTAACTCCACCCCCATCCCGCACGGCTGGCGATGGAGCCGCGGCGATCGGGCGGTCCTAACGGTCTCAATCGCCAGATCAGTCAGGATCAGACCGTCCTCCTCGTCAGATCCGTCGAATCCACTCAAGTCAAAAATCTTAGGATGGATCGGATCAGATCAGACGGATGCGGATCGGACGGAATCAATCAGGACATGATCGGATCAGATCGATCGGACGTGCGGACCAGGCGGACGTTCGTGAATCAGACCGGATCGGATCCGCCACCGCA